>CM029642.1:17277878-17877878 GCA_017311315.1 Dendrocalamus latiflorus | reverse complement strand
CACAACATAATATTTATAATTGAAAAGTGTTGTTCCACGTTATAAATCCATTACAAAGATTAAAAGTATAGTTATTTCAATATTTTCATCGTATATCTATACTTTAATACTAAAAATAGTATACCACTTAATAGAAGTATGCACAGTCCAATGATATTAATTTTTTTTATTAAATTTGATATCTCCTTGGTCCGTATGTATGATGGAGAGAAAGTATAATGCTTTGGTTGGTTTGGTAGTTGTTGGGGACAATAAAAGGAGATTCATGTATGGGAGAAGGTCTCCTTGGTCTACGTGTATGATAAACTTTATTTATATTACGGGATGAGAGAGTATTGCGCTTGCCCTGATCGATTCGGCTTGAGCTTCTGGCTTATTTTTGCACTATTCATAAATTTCGTCTTTTTCTGAACTTTTGGCTTTTTATTGAGCTTTTTTACCGGTTCTTTTTTCCCGTATTCGTTTGTATTATACATATTGGGGTAACATATTTTTTTTATATTTTTTAATTTTTTAAATTTAATTATGTGAAATAAGCCTCTATCAGCTACAGTGTTTTTTTCAGCCAGCTACAGTGTTTTCAGCCATAAACCATGAGCTTTTAAGCCCAACCGATCACCACATATAGTTGGTTTGGTGGTTGTTGGGACAGTAAAGGATATTCATATATGGGAGGGAGTCATCTAGGTCTGTGTGCATGGTGCCATGGAAATTCAATCACGGTAAAATTGATGTGCATATAGTGGTTATCAATGCATATAATTGTTGCAGAAGAGTGTGCATATGGTCGTTCAAATAGTTAATTACATCGTGTGCTTTTGCACCTCATGAATAGAATTAAAATTATGAATCAATGTAATGAAAACAACTAGATTTTTATTGGGTTTGCTAATGATATTTGAGCCATTGTGATGCCTTTTGACATTGGGTGCATGCTTATCTAAAAATACCAATAAAATAGGACAATGTATGTGCTCCACGAAAAGGACTAAGACATTGGGTGCATGCTTATCTAAAAATACCAATAAAATAGGGCAATGTGTGGGCTTCACGAAAAGGGCTAGCATTTTCAAAAGGACCACCAAGCCACTCGAAGGTAAGCAAATATAACATTTTGATATGTTCAAAACATCATTTACATATTTCACAATAAAATATTATGGTACTAGATTAAAATTTTAAAAAAATTTACGACGTTAAATTCTAAGCTAGGTATACAACGGCCTACTTCGCAGGAGGATTAGGAGAAGCCGTGGGCAGTCCCCACACAAGGTGGTTCACAGAGGGAACCGGAGCAGAAGATCCACGAAAATACATGGGCGGAGGTCTCGTGCTGGAGTTTTTTGCTATTATGGTACCCTCTAAGTTGAGCTTCGACGAAACGGTATTTACATCATGGGCTTCTCTAAAATAGTACTCTTGTACTTAAGACTTCTCTCAAATAGTATTCTCAGGGATTTTAACTCAAATAATTTGATTTTCGAATTTGTACTCCCCCAATTGACTGAACTGCCCCTGCTCATTTTGTTTAACCCTAATCACTTTTATTTTCTTCTTTTCACATCGTTTGGGTTTCTTTGGCGACGGCGGCACGCCGACTGGCCGATCGGAATACTCGGCGCGGCGCCGTCAACGCCAGGTGAGAGCGCGGCAAGGATCGCACGGGAGTGCGCGCACCCCAGGCCACGGACGATCGCACGCCAGCCAGGGACGGTCGCACGTCGGCAGGGGCAACCGGACCACGTACGCGGCAGGTGTGATCGGACCACACGCCAAGGGCAAGGCCCTGTCTTCACTATCAAAATTTTCTGCTTTATTATTACTTGATCATTTTCTTTGCTTTTATCATTACTTTATCAATCTTTGTACGCAAAATGAGCAGGGGCAGTTTAGTCATATGAAGGAGTTAAAATTTAAAAATCAAATGAAAATTAGTTCAAATCCCTGAGAATACTATTTTGGAGAGGTGTTAACAACAAGGATACTATTTGGGAGAAGCCCACGGTATAAGTACCGTTTCAGCAAGCCTAACTTAGAGGGTACCCTTCCTATCTGTTACTTCCTCCGCTCGAGCCTTCCCTCCTGGTTCCTTTCCCTTTTTTTTCCTCGAGTAAAAAATCTAGAAGAAAACGGAATCTTTTCCACCTCCGGAGAAAATCCCCTTCCGCCCGACCGATCAGATCGAATCGACGAGCGACTTCTCTCGCCTCCGCGTCGCCTCGCCTCGCCCCTCCCGTTCGCTGCTAAGTACGCGCTAATTCCTCCGATTACTGTTCTGATTAGGGTTCTTACTCCTTGTGCCCGCG
This sequence comes from Dendrocalamus latiflorus, assembly GCA_017311315.1. NCBI lineage: Eukaryota > Viridiplantae > Streptophyta > Magnoliopsida > Poales > Poaceae > Dendrocalamus > Dendrocalamus latiflorus. Next base: position 17,875,572 of record CM029642.1, on the reverse strand, counting down.
AATCACCGGCGGTGGGTGGGTTACTGGGTTTTTGCTCTTAATCCTTTTCGCTCGTCGGCCTTTTCAGGGCTCTTGTGGGATTTCGGATTGGCGTCCCCTCCCTAACTGACACGGGGATCATTGCGGAAGGTTTCCCAGTTTCCCCGTTAGGTGACACAAAACTAGCAAATGAACAGTCGTAGATTGGATAGAATTGGATTATTCACATTTCCATCTTGCCAGACCTTGCCTAGGATGATGCTGGACGGAATGCTCTCTACTTCATTTGGAGTAGCATTTGGTTGAAATTCTTTGATTTTAGAAACGGTAAGATAGTTGTTTTGTGAATTCTCGTTTGCCCTTGATACACACCTCCTTTTAGTATAGTAGGGCTGTACATTAAGGGGATGATTGGTTGACCTTCTAGTTAGTTCATCACTTGATCCTTCTTTTTTTTTAAAAAAAAACAGCTCATCACTTCATCCTTTTTCTTTTTTAAAACAGATCATTACTTCATTTGGTCAATACAGGCCGAGCTCAAGCAAACAAAGGGTTGTCTTGGTTGGATGCACAAGTCATATAGATGTCGTTTGGTTAGCTGTACTAGCGATGCAGGTAGAAAATGTCTTGGTATAAATTAAGTTACCAAAGCCAATGTTATGATTTGTTCCACTTTAATAGTGTTTATACTACCTTAATAATATTTAACCCACCTTAATTCATGCTAAAGAACCTTAATGCATGCTAACCACTTAATAATAATCATGCCATTAGCTGGGTCTAGCTCACTCGTACGCTAAACATGAAAAAGAGAGATGCTGCATCCATGACCTAGGCTGAGCGCCATGCAGGCAACCAATCGCCCTCTAAAAGAAATGGACGTTGGGTGAATCAGGATCCCCTCAAACATATGAAAAAGGACTACAAAAATTTTGAAGGCAATAACAGAACATAATGCGGTTCAAGTTTCTAATATGTTCTCATTACACACAATCAAATGCATCTTCAGAATAACATAAAACCTTGTTTTTGTCTAGCTGTTCTGCTTTCGGTCCCCTCCTGTAGCTCTGCTCTGGGTCCTGGTTTCCACTTGGTCTCCTGGCCCGGGATGCACCAAATCTCTATTTATTGAATGAAACGCAACACTCTTGCATTTTCGAGAAAAAAGAATAACATAAAACCTGTCCTCAAAAAAAGAGAATAATACAGAAACCTTCCACATGGGATTCAAAAACTTCATAGTAACAAATAGATTGAGCACTGTTGTACAGAGAGACAGCTAATGGTTTCAAGTCCACACATGCATACAGCCGGAAGAAAGTGCTCACAAGTTTGGAGCCAACAGCACAATGAGTAATTGTGGATATTCCAACGAGTAACTCGATTCACTTCAGCAAACAGTTGTGATCTGAAAGAATTTAGGCCCTATAAACAGGTCAATTAAGGCCAGCACAGCCTCCCGTCCTAACGACCTGACACAAGATTTCATTCTGCAAGAAAAGATGGAGACCATATCATATGACCAAAGGAGTCAGTTTGGTTTCAAACTTGGTAGGAAATGAAACCTGAGAAAACTGAACCTGAAGTCAGGTATAGTAAGGGGGTGTTTGGGACTGCTCCACTCCACGTTTTTCAGCTCCGCTCTATGTTTTTTTAGCCAAACAGGTTCAGCTCCACGCACTCTGTTCGAGGAAAAAAAGGTGGAGTTGTGAGAGCACCTAAAAGGGTGCTCCACAAACTCTAGGTTTTTTGTGGAGCTGCTCCACGGTAGAATTCGTGGAGCAGAGTTTGTGGAGCAGTCCCAAACACCCCCTAAGTCAAAACATGCCCGTGTGTAACACAAGCAAGTAGAATCCGTACTGTAGCAGTGTAACCTATAAAGATTTAGTTGTTTGTTAAACACACAATACCATATTGTTTGCTTGGTTAAGGCGATGGGGAATAAACAGAAGTACAATCCCATGAACAACATGATCTAGTTGATTTAATAGCATAGGTGAGTATCTCAGAGGATTGGACGAGCATATATAATTAATAATACCTTAATTAGATGCAGCAGATGTATTTGCACAACTGGGATGGGCTTCTAAGCTCTCTTGCGGGGATCTCTTCATGTTGTTTCGTGTCCTCGTCCGTGTGGGCCTCTTCCTCCCGGTATCCTTTACCATCTCTACTTCATACCAATTAACAAAATATGGTGTGGGACGATTGGGAAGTAGACTGGCTGCATTTGTGATGGCAGCCTCCAACGCCTCCACCTCTTCAACCCTCACACCCCTGCAATCAAATTCGACACGGAGCTTCCTGAGGGCAGAGAGATGGTGGATTCCAAGACTGAGATCGCCACATGCAGATTGCACCTTACGTGCTCTTATTTTAAACCAGAGATCTTCGAGCTTTGGCATGGCTCCAGCTTCGAACATCAGGCCCAAGGTCCAACACAGGAACTTGAAGACCTTTATGCATCTGAATTTGTTTTTGCATACAATGAGCCTTTCTTTAGGAATGACTCCTCTTGAAATTAACTCTAGCTTTAGCAAGGCGGGCAAGTTCCCAAGAATCTGGAGGGTTTCCTGTGTCACATTGAAGTTAACCCTAACAAGTAGCTTGGTGAGGTTGGATAGCGAGGCCATCCACTGTGGAATCCCCTGTTGACAACAAACATGGATGTCCAATTCCCGCATGAGATGAGGAGGTGGGGACAATGAATCCAAAGGGATGTCAGCAGAACTAAAAACATCCGTTGAAACGTCCAAACATCTAAGGTTTGAACTACAGAGTTTGCAAAGCGACGAAGCCAAGATATCTACATACATCATTTTATCACTGTGTGAGTCACTAATATTGAAAACTAGCTGAAGAGTTCTCAATTTGGTCAAACTACCCAACTCCTGCAAAGAATTCACTGAGCTTTTTTCGTACACAACTACTACAGATAGTTCCTCTAGAGCTTGCATGTTCCCCACTCCATCCGGCAACTTTACACCATTAGCATGTAAACTTTTCAACCTTTGCAGTTTAACAATACCTGCCGGCAATTCTCTTATCTCAGTACCAAGTAGATCCAATGTTTCCAACTATTGTAGCTCACCTATTTGTTCTGGAAGATTTGTAATGCCAAATGTTTGAATCCGTAGGTACCTCAACTGAATCAGCTTCCCAATATTTCTAAGACAACCATTTTCCAACATCCGACTGCTCTCTATATCTAGCACTCGCAGAGCATGCCAGTCTAAAATAGGAGGCTTTAGTACAGAATAAATAAATATGCCAAGGGATCGAACATGAGTAGTAACCATGGATGACATCGCTCGCTCATTTTCTTGGCCACGGTAGTCAAGCAACAGTCGTCGGATTTTATTTTGTGACACCAACATATGTGTTTGGTCACTAGTGAAAGTGATAAAATTTTCTTCAACTGCCTTGGATATAATGAGATCAAGAATCATATCATGCACACGACATGCCATTGCTTGACCATCATACCTCATATTGACTGGTTGGATCATACTTCTGTTTATAAGTTCATTAAAATAGCATTCCCCTTCCTCCCTTAAATTTCTCCCACCATCAACCTTGACAAATCCTTCTGCTATCCACCTATTTACTAGACGATGCCTCTCGATCTCATAATCTTCTGGAAACATACTTAGATATAATAAGCAAGTTCTTAACTGGAGAGGAAGGTCGTTGTAACTCAAACATAGTATCTTCTTCATTTCCTCCACATCAGAATTTTTCTCTAGTCCTGAACCAATTGAACCAAGTACCATTACCCATTCTTCTCTTGCAAGTGATTTAGTTGTCAACAAACTAGACATTGTAATGATTGCCAATGGTAGACCACCACACTTTCTTATAATTTTAGTAGAAACTTCTTTCAGTTGAGGAGGGCATATGTCTTCTGAGCCAAATATTCTTCTAAAGAACAAACTTTTTGAGTCAGCTTCACTTAGTGGCTTTAGTTCATATACAAGATGGTGGCGAGGGGAGCAACATGACTTGGCTACGGTGGCAATTCTTGTTGTCACTAGTATCCTACTACCACAAGTATTGTCAAGCAAGGCACATTTAATAATCTTCCATGCTTGGGTACTCCATATGTCATCAATTACAATAAAGTACCTATCAAATGAGAGAGACTATCGTTCAATTGAATCATGTTGATTAAATACATACGGGAGATAATGTGAAAAGTAAATCAGATAGTCGGTAGCTAAAAGTAATGCTTCAATGTTGAGCTAATTACATATATGTATGTTCATGGAAAGAATGTTGAGTATTTCATCCTACCAGTCCAAATAAAATTATTTTTAAACATAAATATTCAATTGACCACACATTATAAAGAATTACAGCTCATTGCATAAGAGTTAAGATGCATAAGAGTTAAGATGAGTGTTAAGATGATCAATAGTCCTATTTAAGATGTCTTTGCACAAGATGTCTATTAATTACGAGCACAATGTTACAATTAAATGAAGGTAGAATGCCCTGGAATACAAAATAATGTTTGAATCCTAGGAAGACTTGTAATATGAAATAGGGGCATACCTCTTGTTCTTTAGGAAATCCCTTAGTGCATCAATGAGGCATTCCTCGTTCCCTGACTCAATAAATGCATACTCTTGCTTGTTGATTTGAGAGAGTATGTTCTGTAAAATATTTCTTGTATCAGGTTTTTGGGACACCGACACAAAGGCCTGGCAATCAAATTGTTTGCTAACTTTTTGATATACTTGATTGGCAACAGTAGTTTTGCCTAACCCTCCAAACCCCACGATTGACACCACCTTCAATGACTTCTCCCTATCATCAACCAACTTGATGAGCTCATCCCTCGGAAAATCAATTCCGATGAGGCTGGATGCCTCAGCATAGAGGGCAGGTAGCCGAGGATCGATGGGCACAACACCAATGTTGCCAGAGTTGAGGACGACATCAAGCTTGTACCTGTCACGTCGCTGGCTTGCCTCGACGATGCGAGTCTTTAGTTCTTTTATCTGCTCAGCGATCTCATGACAAGCTCCCAGCTTCTTCACTTTCTTGACCATCTTGCGAAACAACCCCTTGATACTGCTGGATTCGCCCGGATCCTGGTGGAGCCGATGCATATACTCATCGATGCAGTCCTCGATATCATAGGCCATCTCCCTCACTTGGTTCCTCCACTCCTTGTGTTGTGGGTCAAGCACCTCCGTCTCAGCCAGCTTCTCTAACAGAGCGTTCATGCTGCTCAGTTCATCCTTCAGGAAGGTGATGTCACGCTTCACGCCCTTCTGCAGCTTGTACTCCTCACACAGCAGTGTGGTGAGCTTGGTGAGGAGTGAGTTCATCACCCCCGTGGCAGCGCTCACCATGATTGCATCCATCTCCTGCTCTGTTCCTATGCGTGGTGAAGCTTCTGAACCAGTTCAGAACCTCAGGTTGGCTTGTGGGTATTATAAGTTAGTTCCTGCTGCCAAGGACAGCTTAGATTCAGATCTCTGAAGACTGCAAACAACCAAGTGCACCAAATATAACTACGTTCATGGAAAATCAAGAGCAAAATTCATGCCATACTCGTAATGTACCTACTGTTGTTCCGTGGCCATGACCTTCCGCTTGCTAAATTGCCCGCTGTCTGAAAGCTGGAAGGAAGATTAAAGCTGAGCACCAGACGCCAGTGCTAGTGACCCACAACAAGCATACGTATGTGCCAGCCGAATTGCCCGCTGCTTAGATAAGCAAGTGGAGACCGGCCAATCGGCCATGCTGCTTGGTCGTCGCCGGTCGAAGCGGGGCAGAAAGCATAAGTGAGAGGAGAGAAGCGGGAGACCGGTCCAATCATACGAATGGTCGACGCGCTTGGGACCCGTTCTTTCCTTCTTGTGTGTTTGCAATCTAGTCTTGTCAGTTGTTACCAACTGAATTCTGCATTGCCTTGTGAAATGACAATGAAAATTTCAAAAAGGAAAGAAAGAAGCTAATTGGCTGGGAGAACTAAGAACCGTGCATACTTCCATAGTGCAGTTCAGAGTGGTGGGATTTTGACGTAATTCAGTTAAAATTCACATGCATTGGATTGGAATCCCACCATTCAGAACCCATCCAAGCAAAGACCAAAATCTCTGATAAAGGTTGCTGGCCATGGGATACATGTGGCCAATGACCAGAACCCAGTTTGTACCACATTCCTAACTGACTGAGTAGTCAGTACAACATCAAGAAACCAAATCGACGACTACTCTCTGATTTACTAAAATGGCAAATGGCTATTGGACTGTGATTAAGAAACAAGTGGATAGTTCAGGAAATTAACTATCAAGGAATGTACGATGTAATGCCTATGCCTATAGTATGCCATGTACGTTATCATTGATCAATGGAAGTGAAACAAATTCTTAGATATACAAACACAAACATATTGCAGTTCAATATTGTGATATACATACACAAACATATTGCAGTTCAATATTGTGATATACATACACAAACAGCCATAAAAAAACTCGCGAGTCTCGAGCTTTTCTTACAGAAGTATATACTGGTTGACTTGACTAGTAAACAACTGCTATTGCACGTTAGGAAACCTGGACCATGCAACTCTCGGCATTGTTCTTTTCACGCTCTCTGTCAGGGGACCCGCAGCGCAGAATTTGGAGACAAAAAACGTAGATAGTTTACGTCCACGCAGATAGTTTACTTATAATGATGTGAATATACCCAATGGTCAAAGTTCATGAATTTTGAAAAACGTAGACTGTTTACGAACATGAAGAAAGAACGTATAATGAATATACCCAATGGTCAAAGTTCATGAATTTTGATCCGTACTGATGCAGAAGTGCTATCTTTTTTCCCATGAGTACTAGAGAGGCTACCGTATTAAGAAACCATATTAATTGGAGTAATTTTTCTTCACGACCTACCTTCTTTATCGGACTGGAAGTAAGGCCCTAAAAAAAGCTCGCAAGTCTCGAGCTTTTCTTACAATAGATACATGTTAACTCTTATCGAGCTTATTTGAGCTAAACTTGAGCTTGAGCTTTTTTATTGTTAAAAATTAGTGTATGTTGAATTACTTTTTACTGTTATTGAGCTAACTCGAATAGAACTGAAGCTTGAGTTTTTTTATTATTGAAAATTAATACATATTAAATTATTTTAACTATTATTAAAGCTTATTCGAGCCGAACTTAAGCTCGAGCTTGAGTTAAGTTCTAGGTTCAGACACTAACTCAGACTCGCTCGAGCTCGGCTCGACTTTCTACTGAGTTCGAGCTTAAAAGGTCAGGCTCGCTCGAGCTTAGTCCATTTACAGCCCTAACTGGAAGGGCCACCGAGGTTCCACAAGCAGCTGATCGGTGGGCATGTCGAATTTATTGGAGTAATTCGATCTCAAATCCACCCTGCAGATATCCTGTTGCCGCAAGCTCAACCTCCTGCTGCTGCAGAAATAGCACTTGATATTAAAAATGATTTCCTTTTGTTATTGGAGAGAGTATTATTGACCAGTAAGCGAACTAAGTGACATCATGGAAAAGGAAACTAGTTAGCACTTGGCACAACTATATTAGGTTGGGTTATAGACTACATATTGAAAATCCACAGATAACCAAACCAATAAGATAATGCTGGTGGAAGTATAACCACGGGGCTCGGCTACTTCGTGCTTGCGCGGTCTTTCTTTGTCGAGCTGCTGTTGGCTGGTCCATCCGTCTTCTTTCCTACCGACTCTCCCCTGATAGTAATAACCGTTACTCTGTTCAATGTCGTCGCCATCAGTGTGCAAGCAGTACGCAAGGGGCGTGCGAGAAGGACGCAGCAGCCGGCGACCGAGCAAAGCGAGCTAGTCGCTCATCACATGAAGGCCGAGGCGATGCACCCAGCTCACCCCTACTTTGCCGCTACGTCAGACGTCGGCATGGCGGCGGGGTGCAAGTATCTGGTCAATCCTCTCGACGATCATTCGCAGCTCCATCACGCCGTTCCTCCGAGATACAGGCTTCGAGGCCACGGAGCGGATGTACATCAGCGATGGATCACGGTCAGGGACGCGTGGCGCAGCGAACTCGGAGTTACCCGGGGAGGCCGCCGCGGCGCTCTATGATCAGTTTGCATGATGATGTGAAGAGAGCCGTCGGCCGTGCTCTCGTGCAGAGCGAGGGCAGGCTGACAAACGGTGTCTCGTCGCTTGAACGGAATGGGGTACTCGAGATGTTTTCGTGGGCGTGCACGCAGCAAGCTCCCACCCATGAAATCGTTCTTATTTGGCACATTGCAACCAGTTACTGTGAAATATTTGAGCAGCATAGCTGTGCCACGGATGGGGAGTCTGATCAGGTGCAGATATGCCACTTGGACGTCGCGAGGAATTTATCGAGGTATTGCGCGTACCTGGTGGCGTTTGCTCCCAAGTTCCTTCCGGATGATTGCTCAGAGACAACAGCCAAGCTCAAGGAAGCCATCAACGAGGCAGAGCAGCTGCTGGGACGGAACACGTCAAGGCGAGACAAGTATGACAAATTAAGAAGCCTTGATGTGTCACGGGAGACAGAAAGCGTGCTTCAAAAGGGTGTCAAGCTGGGGAGGATGCTTTCGGAAGAGGTGCAGAGCAGCCGGCGGCGCTGGGAGGTGCTCGCGGACCTGTGGGCGGAGGTTATGCTGCACGTCGCGCCGTCCGACGACGCGAAGCTCCACATGGGGCATCTGGCAAGAGGAGGGGAGTTTGTGACCCATCTCTGGGCCTTGCTATCCAACGCCGGCTTGCTGAAGCGAGACCAGCCGAACGGTGATCGTGCTGAAGCAAGGTAGTTGCACTTGAGTTTTTTTAAGTTATAATAAGAGATGCATTTTTTGTAACTGTTGTCGTCATACACTGTTGCAATATATTATCTTGAAATGTTGTAGTAAATTGTTTTTTTGTTACAATCGAGTTTTGATTTGTTGCACTTTAGTGTAGTTTTTGCTGCAACAGGAGTCACATTTTGTTGCAATATGTGGTTTCCATTGGTTTTTGTTGCATGCTAAGCACGTGGAGTAGACATCACCTGAGGCCACGGCAACGGTGTCTGATATCTACAGCCATCATTAGCCAACTCCTCTTGTTTCTCTCTCTCTCTTCCTTCTCTTGTGGTTGCAAGTAGAGGGGCATCATGATGGTGGTGTAGCACCTTAAAAAATAGAATCTATCTCTATCTCTCTCTCCCATCTCCTCTCTCTCTCTCCAATCTCTACGATCTATTTCTCTCTCCCATGTGTTTTCCTCTCCCTCTTCCTTGCACATCACCTGGCGCAACAGTAGGCCGGAGCGATGTCTGGCCAGAGGTGACGCGCTGCTCGGTAGTAGTGCGCAGTCTGAGTAGTGCAGTTAGCTGGTGGCAGCGTGTGCCGCATCACCACCGGCCAGCTACAAGTGTTGGCCAGAAGGGACACCAGGCTGGCTTTGCCTCCGTAGATCTATCCCTCCCACTGATGCTGAGACCTTTGGATTAGCTGTCGTTGCTTCCTCCGTTAAGTTAGTGTCGTTGCCATTAGCCACGCCTAAATGCCCCACGAGCGAGCATGAGGAAGAAACAGGGGATGCGGTGTGTGTTGTTGCAGGAAAATCGGATGGTGGAAAGTATAACTAAGATGTAAGTTGAAGAAGATCTACAATTTCTTCATAAAAAAGATGTGAAAAATTGTTAACATTTTATTGACTGAAGGAGATTTCCCAAATATTTCTTTGAAATTGGATCTAATTTGTTGCAAGTGTTCGTAAGAAATGATGCGAACCTGTAACTAATCTATTGCGCTGACATATATATACAATGGTACATCCAGGCGCTAGTAGTTTCCTTCTATATATGATCATGCGTACCTCGTAAGAAAAAACACCTCGACAATGCAATAAACTGATCCATGCCAGTACATGGCATAGTGCTAGTGCGGCCCCTAAACCATCAATTCCGATCAATCCAACCGCATGTCCTCGATAGCCCCTACCACCTCACCTTCCTGGACAAAGGCTCTCTCCTCCCACTGCCCAATCCTCGATGAGAATACGTTTAGTCTGCATGGCGACATAGGCCATTCCATCATGCAACACGGATCATCAAACTCATCCTCTTCGTTGGATGGTGTAGGTGGCGGCTGTGACATTCCACTGGCTCGTCCTCCTCAGTGTCCTCATCCAATGTGCCATCCAGCGATGGGAAGAGCCACTCTAGTCAGAACGGTGCGTCCTTCTCTCATTGCCGTAGCAGCATGAGCCGCTAATCCTCCACCTTCCAGGGATGAGGGAGTGTCGGCTTCTCTGGCACGGCGAGGATCAAGAACACCTCCTGGTGCGATGACATGGCGGGTTTGAAGACTAGGTACGTGTCGACAATATCCCTGGTCTTCTTGCTCTCCGGTAGGAGTGCCCACTGACAAGTCGTGGGGTTGCACACGCAGAGATTGCTCCTCCTCTCAACCTCGCAGAGGAGGAGGGCGCAGTAGTGGCCTAGGACGGACCACCTCTCCTAGTGGACGTTGGTTATGAAGTCGAGCTTGCCATCGATTCTGGGATCGTCGATGTCAAGGAGGGGCTGGTGGCCTTGGTCAATGTAGTTAACGAACTTGTAGCGCAATGAGTACGAGAGGAGGTATGGAAGTAGTAGCCCACGCGAGTTGACGATGGCACACCATGCCTTGCAGATGCACTGTGCAGCCGCAAGGCTTCGTGGCAAAGGATGTTGGGTAGCACGTTGTTGGGAAGCACCATTACTTCCATCTCCATGGATGGATGCAGCAGCGCATGCTTTTATCGTGAGATGCATTGAGTCCATAGAACTACCCAGATAACCTTAAAGACTGAATCTTGTGACGATCTTCCAATGTAAAATAGTGCAACCACAAGTCTATAATGGATATAATTAACCTAGCCAATTAATTTATATCGACCCAGTGTGGGTTGCGCCATCAGTATGAACATGTGCAAGTGAGCCGAAGGGAAGGGCCTTTGACGTGACTGCACGAGAGAGGGCTTCTACAGGGGTTGTCGTACCCCACAGTGGTGGAAATCTTAGCGGGTGTAGTCTCACTTGGGAGATGCATTGTAAAGACCTTTGTGGTGACTTCTTTGATCTGCATGTCTAAGAAAATATATAGAATATAATAAGTTGGCTGTCTCTTGTGGGTAAAATGTATAACCTTTGCAGAGTGTAACCTGTTTGAAAAGTCGTGGCAATGGTCATGGCCGAGCATGTAAACTTACTCGAGTTAGTATCTATTTCAAAAAACTTTGTAGGTGGAATGAAAAGTGTCGGGCAGTTAAAGTCCTAAATTGTGTTGCCCTGGGCATTTGTCCCAATGATAGTAATGAGCGGATGTAACGCTGAAAACTAGTTTATGGTGCAGATAACCATATAACGATGGATGAGATTTGTACTACTACTATTATTATTGTAATCATTCATACACTTTAGAAAAATATATTTAAGTTAAAATGCTAAGTCATAGGAATTTCTAATTAGTCATGGTTTTAGAATATTGGTTTTAACAAATAAAAGAACCCAAACTCTTCTTGTTAAATATTGCATGTATAAATATTGCATCTTGTGTGTTGGCTCATGGAGTATTGTTGCTTGTGCTCACCCTCGCTCACAAAAATCCTCAGAACCTGTGGACCAAGGGCAGTACATATACTACGATGTTCAAGGAGCTGATGGTAATAAAGATGATGGAGTTTAGGTTAGTATCGAGTAGATTAGATCTCACCCCAGTCTAGCTAAAGTGGTGTTTGTATGTACCAATATTCTCTAAGTCTTTCCCAGTCGCTTGCCTGTGGTGAGATGTACCATTCCTTTTTTTTTGCTTCCACTACCACTACCGTAATTTATGTATAAATCCATTTGGCCTTATCGGCATTATTGTAAACTTGAGTCGATGTGTATATCTAAACTCTGATGTTGTAATATTAATACATGGTACGGTTTACGTCCTATGTGAAATACTTTAATCATCTATCTATAAGCATTATCTACTAATTCAAAAATAGCACAATAATTTTACAAAATATTTTAAATTAGCTAAATCTAGTTCTGACGTACTACGACAGCAACTACGCCACGCCCCACCAAAGTGAAGCCAGCATGGTACATGACCCCATAGGCTACGCCAAGTAGGGGTGGTAACATTATCAGTGGCCAGTATGGGCGGTAATTGCCCCATGTGCACTCCAATACGTAGCTAGGTGTAAAAGTGTAATATTCTCCCCTCCGGAATTGATGTATCGGAAGCAGATAGAATCAAGCTTTACTTTAATTGGAGTACTTCGTGGCCCTCTAAGACACGAGGGATCATTATATTAGCCAAGTGTGCCTCAAAATGGCCGTTTGATTGCAGCCTTCTGCTTGCATGTGTTGGTTGGTGCCGGACTGCCGGTCTCCGATGCACCGGAGTTGGCACAATTGGCTCTCAAGTTACATGGCCTCACCACCATCTTGCTGGTGGAAGAAAGTGGAGCACCTACGGTTTCATCCACAGCATTCAGAGCAACAAGCTCTCGAACCTGAAAATTTACATCTGTCAAGGAAATCAGAAGTGTTCCAGTGGGCCGACCAGGATGTTCGGCTTACCAATCGGTTGCGATTGCATTTTTCCACGGGACAAAATTTTCTATGGAACACTGTAATTTTGTGACATTTTGTATAGGACATTGAAAAATCGTGTATTTGTTGAAATATATTGTAAAAACATGCATTTACTACGTGTCAATTATAATATCATTTTCGGCTGAGTCGAAAAAGTGTCTTTGTAGCCAATTTCAGTGTCCACGGAACATGCAAATTGATGGCACCATTAGGGCAGGTACAATAAGCCATGTCAGCTTGGCTTATAGCCAAGACAACTCAGCAAAATCCTACGTGGAAGAGGGAGAAAAGAGGAGAGAGAATGAACTTGGCGTCACAGGTTGCGCCGAGCTCCAGCACGGGAAACTATGCGTTGCAGCCGATTTAGCGCCCAACTAGTCGATTAGGAGGGTCCCTCTCGATCCGGTGCGCCTCGCCTCCTTCCTCCCTCCCACAGAAACTTTCCCCACGCTAGAGCGCGCCAAATCCTCTCCGCCTCGCACCAAATCCTCTCCACCTCGCGCCAAATCGGTGATTTCACGTGCCAAATCATATACTCCCGAAGCCAAATCGTCTACTCTCTCTTCCAAGGTTCTCCATCCGTGACAATACTTGGAACAAATCTGATGTCTCGCCGGTCGAAGAGGGAAATGGCGCCGCCGCCTCAGCCATGTCCAAGTTCTTCTCCGCCCGTCCACATGTTGCCTCTGACACCACCAGAATCCTCCACGCCTGGGTGTTTGCCTGCGCCACCAGCTTCCAGGAACACCACGCCGGGGTCTGCAGCTCCCGGCCCTTGGTGGTGCGGGCCGCCGGTGCCCCAACAACGGTGGTGGTCTGTGCCTAGCTGTGGTGGTGGTGCTGCTGCGTCATCTTCCCAACAGGCCCGGAAAGATGACATCGACTCTGATCCAAAGGAATGGCAAGTACCTCCTGCAGTGCACATCTTTGCATCTTTATTTTTTGTATCAAATATATTAGTGGAAAGTTGGAAGGTCCTCTCGTTACTAGTCTTTAGATTCTATAGCTTGTGCTCCTGTGCATGCTATTTAATTATTGTAACTTTGTTTGTCGTAAATCAGAGAGGAATTTACGATTTTCGTTGCCTGAATTAGAGTCACGAATTTAGGAAGACCATGGATTTCTTATGGTAACTTTACTAGATAAGTTAGATAACAGTTTCCCTGAATCAGGAATCCCTTTTTAAGTTGTTATAGTCATATGGATTTATTTATCTAGCTGCAGGGGTGATAATTGCCCACCTGGTGGTTTCCTTAGCTATTTCAATCACCCATGGAGTCAGCCACTTCCCCAGCCGATCCCACCACATTTAGTTGATGGAAATAGAGGGAAAGGGAGGCCAGCAATGTCAGTTTCTAAGTCTCATCTACGACCCCAACCCTTGATCAATTTAGACAATGATGAGAATGATGGAACCGGTGCTAGGATTGACAGACGGCTACAATGGACGAAGCCAGAGGAAGAGCGCTTGGTGAGTTGCATTATATATTTATTTTGTATTTTCATGTACGTCTTCATGGCTAACAACACTAAACTTGCTTGCACTGTAGGTGGTTGCATGGTTGAACAATTCAAATGACCCAATCAATGGCAACGACAAGAAGACTGATCGTTATTGGGGAGATGTTACTAATGAGTATAATAGTACCACCCCCGAAAATAGAAGAAGAACATCAAAGCAGTTGAAGGACCACTTTCAGAAAATTAAGAAAAAAGTCACTTGGTTTTGTAGCTCATGGAAAGAGGTTGTATCAATTTGGCCTAGTGGTCATTCTGATGACCAGATACTAGAGAAGGCTGAAGCTATCTATGAGGAATACAAAGATGGTCCATTTACGTTCAAGCATTGTTGGAAGATTCTACGTGATGAACCAAAGTGGCAAGTGCAACTAGAGGGGGGGAGCAATCAAATAAAAGGAATTTGGATACTGAGGGGAGTGTAGGAGAGCTCATGCCCAATTTGGCACAATCTGAAGATCGTCCAATAGGAAACAAGAAGGCAAAGAAAGAGGCCAAGAAATGTCCTTCGCAGATGGATGATGTCCTACAGCAGCTTACAAAACTTCAGGGCACAAATGAAAGTCGAGAAAAGATGTTGGAAACCCAGAAACACGTTTCAAGCAAGAAGCTTGAATCGGCTAGACTTAACCACCTTGCAGCCAAAGAAAATGCTAAGTCGGCTATGCTGGAGACGTACAGAGCACTCAGTATGAAAGATACAAGTGCAATGCCTGATGATGTCAGAGTTGAACACTTGGCGTTTATGAGATGTGTGAGGGAGAGTATATTTGGCAAAACTGTATCAGGTATTAAATCTATAAACTAATATTTTTGTAACATAGTTTTTGTTATACTTCGCTGATTCATGTTTTTCCTTTTACAGATGCAAATGGTAGCTCTTAAAAAGAATCAGGTATTAATTTGCTACTTTGTTTAACTGTTCTTGCTATCATGTGTTCTCAAAAAACTGTGCTTGCTATCACGGTGAGGTCTTCATGCTGCTTCTGATTGTGTCTTCGCTAGCATAACGCCACGCACAGGTTTTACTTAGTGAAGCTCTTGATGTTGGGTTTCTGCATGTTTTATGGCCTTAGGCCTGCTACTGATAGAACAATAGTGTTGTCAATCTGCCTTATCAGCTTATCATGTCACGTTATTGGAATGTGGTTAGTTCAGCTATGCATTTTCTTTCTACCGCATGTGCATAGAATCTCTTTATTATTGACCAACTGAGGTTATCATTATACGATATGTGTGTTGTACTTGATTATGATCAAATCCATCAATGTCTAGTAAGATAGTTGTTCAGTAAATTCTTGTCCCTTTTACTTTTTAATCGGCTTATGTTAAGCCTAGTATGGTTTAATTAGGTATGTGCTGTCATTAGTCTTGTATCTGGTGACATTTGCTTTTCGTAAGTAGTGTTGGTGTGTGCTTACTTGCAATAATAGTATGAAGGCAGTGAATCGCCAAAAATTGTCATAACTGGTATCTTCTTCCTTTTACAATTTGGGTGCCTGATAGCTTCTGCTAGTTTCAATTGGCTTCACTAACAACAAATTTGGCAATAACACTAGAACTTCAAATAATTAATTAATTTTCATTGGATGCAACACACAGTTTGTATACAAGTTAGACGCCTTAAATTGGATCTAACCATGACATGCTCCAATATAGGTAAACAAGAAGAGGCGCTCAAAATTTGCCATCAATAGCCTCTTCTCCTCATGTAGTTAACACGTGTGCAGCGTGCTGGCCTCAACAATAATGTGAAAAGAGGTGAATCGCTAGAAACTGTCCATAAGTAGGGCTTACTTGGTACAAAGTTGCCAAGTCATTTCCTCAAGCCTGTCACTTTAGCAAGTATCAAGTCTTAGAAGACAAAACTGCTTGTTCTGGTCGGTAAAACTGATTATCAGCCGACTGGCTGGTACCTACATGCTTTCTGATGATTTAGGCTAGAATGGATTCTGTCCATTGCTTTGCATATCGGACTATTCTTTGCAGTACTAGCTTTTGTTTTCCTTTTAAATTGCGGACTGGTCTGTGAATGTTATTTTACCCATTTCTGATGCGATTACTAAAAACCCAAAGATGGCACCTATCATGAATAATATCACACATTTAGTTTTGAATTTAGAAGTATATGATTGTTAATTAGTGAGCAGTCACCTTCCTGCTTGTAACACTTCTGTGTTCTGAGTTTCTAAACAAATTGTGAATAACAGTCCAACAGATGGACTGCTTCTTTATTTATCTTGTCCTGTTTGTTACGTACATAGAATTTTGTTCCATATATATTAGTATCACTATTGCTGTACCTGTAAGCAGCATGCAGTCAGTGTGCAATTAGTACTCCTGGTAATCATGGAGTTAGTACTGCTGATAATCATGCAGTTAACAAAAGTAAATCAGCTTCCTATTTCAATGCATAGAAAATAGTACTGCTGATAATCATGCAGTCAACAGAAGTAAATCAGCTTCCTATTTCAATGCATAGAAATTAGTACTGCTGATATTCATGTAGTCAACATTAGTGAATCACATAACTCTCTTCTATGCTCCATCCATATATATTGCTCTCTCCTCTCCTCTCTTCTGAAACTCATCTTCTTTCCATCTCAAACAACTCTCCCAACTATGTCTGACTCATCTTCTTCCTATTCTTATGATTCCGAGGAACTAGATCCAGCCAACATTATGGAAGAGTATATTGCCCAACAAAATGTCTTAGGCTCCATTGCTAGACAGCTGATAGACACCTTCAACTCAGGACCTTCTCATCGCCAAAGTGGTCCAAGGAAGTGTATCCAAAGGGACCATGAAGGTGCTCACCAACGTCTTGTAGCAGACTACTTTGCTGAAATCCCCTCTACCCTGAAAGAATGTTCCGTACTAGATTTAGGATGACAAAGCATCTGTTCCTGCGCATCGTCAATGCTCTAAGTGAATGGTCTCCCTATTTCACTCTAAGAGCAGATTGTGCAAATCGCCAAGGGCTCTCGCCTCTGCAGAAGTGCACATCAGCAATTCGCATGCTTGCATATGGCACACCTGCTGATGCCCTTGATGAGTACCTGAAGATTGGGAAGAGCACTGCATTGGAGTGCTTAGACAAGTTTGCACAAGGTGTGATTAAGGTGTTCTCAGGGGAGTATATGCGTGCTCCCACAGCTGAAGATGTGCAGCGTCTACTTCAGGTCAATGAGTCTCGTGGCTTTCCAGGCATGTTGGGAAGCATCGATTGCATGCATTGGAGGTGGGAAAATTGTCCTACGGCATGGAAGGGGCAATTTACCCGTGGCGACTATGGAGTCCCAACGATCATGCTAGAAGCAGTTGCTTCACAGGATCTCAGAATATGGCATGCTTTCTTTGGTGTGCCTGGTTCTAATAATGACATTAATGTGCTGAATCAGTCCCCATTATTCATTGAAGCATTGAAAGATCAAGCACCTCAAGTTCAGTTTTCTGTTAATGGGAGGCAATATAACACAGGCTACTACCTTGCTGATGGAATATACCCAGAATGGGCAGCCTTTGTGAAGTCAATAAAAGCACCTCAGATGGAGAAACACAAGCTATATGCATTGAACCAAGAAGGGTGCAGGAAAGATATTGAGCGTGCTTTTGGAGTTTTGCAGTCACGTTTTAATATCGTGCGTCGTCCATCACGGCTGTGGAAAAGGAAGAGTATTGGGAGAATAATGAAAGCCTGTGTCATACTCCACAATATGATAGTCGAAGATGAGAAAGAGATGGTGAAATTTCCTATTGACTTGAATGAGCAAGGTGGATCATCAATTGCTCTACCTCCAGAAGTACAAAAGGGTGGAGGCCCAAATTTCAGAGAAATTTTACGTAGAAGAGCAGATATCCGTCATCAACCAACACATAAACAACTGAAAAATGACTTAATTGAGCATATTTGGCAAAAGTTTGCCAATAGGAGAAATAATTAGTTGTGCCTGCAGTATCCTCTTTCTTTTACATGTAAGGTATAATAGTTCATTAGATTTATTATTGTTTGTCGTACTGTCCATTAATATACTTGTCAATTTCTTACAGGTTCCTGTTGGGGTTTCTTCTGAAGACCACAGTATCATCGACGGCTGCTGGTCATCAAGAGATATGGCTAAATAAATTGATAAACTGTGGATGCTAGAATTATTTCCAAGTCATTAGTGTAATAGCTGCTCATGGTAGTAGCCTCCTTTTGTTGATCAAGTTTCAGTTGCACTGCAGACCATGTTTTATTCCTTAAGCTTGTAAGTTTGTGTCCTTAGTCTATCTGATGCTATGAACTTGGTTGTAAAAGCTATTACTATTATATTTTACCAGTGAACAATATTATTGCTTATTTGCTTCAGTCAACTCCTCCTTTGATTTATTTGTGAACATGTCCATAAACCTGAATGTGCCAGCAACACAAGTAACTACAGAGATATGTTTAGTGTCGATCACAAGGTCCAGGTGTACTTCAATGACTTAAATACATGAGTAATTTTGTACAGCCAAGCTAACAGCCAAGCTATTGTATTGCTTGTCTCTTGTGTTGTCTCAAGATTACGTGGACTTGGCTAATAGCCAAGCTTATTGGCCTTGCTCTTAGCAAACATGGATCATATGCAGAAGTTGTCGACGTGTAATCATCCCTGGGACTTGCCATTGAGAAAAGCTTCTCTGGGGACAGAAGATGGCCGGCCAGACGAATATCATGTGACGATGAGTTCTGTGTGACGAATAACTCTTTAAACTAATCAGCCACCCATGGTAGAATGGTAGCGCTTAGGAGCGGCCGGCCAATCCGAAGTTTCGCGCGCGGTGCTGCTATCTAATCTAAACTAATAAAGCACCAGTTCAAATTATTTTACATCCACCCAACAATTACCTGCTCCACAGTCATGATCTTAACTACGTCCACACCACAATATACACCCAGAAATACACTATCATAAAAATGTGCGCACCAGATTAACTCTCCTCCATTCTCTCTCCTTACCCAACCATATCCGATGGCCATCCTTTAATGGATCTGCAGTACCCTACCGCATCCCTGACGCTCGTAAAAAAAATCCACCGCCTCCGCCGTCTCCCCCGTCTCCCCCGCCTCCCCCGTCTCCCCCGAAGGGCGCCGCCTCCCCCGTCTCCCCCGCCTCCCCCGAAGGGCGGCGCCTCCACCGCCTCCCCCGTCTCCCCCGAAGGCCGCCGTCTCCCCCGTCTCCCCCGCCTCCGCCGAAGGGCGCCGCCTCCACCGCCTCCCCCGTCTCCCCCGAAGGGCGCCGCCTCCCCCGTCTCCCCCGCCTCCGCCGAAGGGCGGCGCCTCCACCGCCTCCCCCGTCTCCCCCGAAGGCCGCCGTCTCCCCCGTCTCCCCCGCCTCCGCCGAAGGGCGCCGCCTCCACCGCCTCCCCCGTCTCCCCCGAAGGGCGCCGCCTCCCCCGTCTCCCCCGAAGGGCGCCGCCTCCCCCGCCTCCCCCGAAGGGCGGCGCCTCCACCGCCTCCCCCGTCTCCCCCGAAGGCCCCCCTCTCCCCCGTCCCCCCCGCCCCCGCCGAAGGGCGCCGCCTCCACCGCCTCCCCCGTCTCCCCCGAAGGGCGCCGCCTCCCCCGCCTCCCCTGCCTCCGCCGAAGGGATTTGCTTCTTGAGGTTCGTATATATGTATCATCAAATGTGATCTCCCATACTTCATGTTAAATTATCAAGAACCACCCACCAGAAAATTGTGAAGCCAAAACATTCACTGGTTAGAATAGCAATGTTTTTTTTGCCTCAGTTCTGGAATTAATTTGCTTGGTTGCACATTATAAAATTTAGATTCCTTAGAATCCAGACATTGCTATTTAAGAGTATAGAATTTTGTTTATGCGCTCTAATCTAGCTGATGGTCTTTAATATGCTCACATCACTTATATAGAAGAGTAGCAGTGTTATCAGGATGACTGGCAGTGTTAAAGCTGACTATGCATTGCAAGAAAGAGTAGATGTGCAAACTGGCATTAAACTGATCTTGAGCTTGTGTTTGTCTGATGGGTTCGACATGTTTCCAACTTTACTGGTCACAGACGGATCATGCATGATAGACAGGAGGATGGGAATACATGGGCATCCTCTTGAGATTCAAGTAAGTTGAATTTTAATCAGTGATGACTCAATTCCCTACAGAACGATCTTTCCTAAACGATTGTATTAGCTCAATGGTTTAGAATACTTGTAGGTAGAGAGGCTGTTAATTCAATTTAGAGTGGGGTATCCCTTTTAGGGGAAAAAAGATCAGCCAAGAAGGAAACAATGCTTTTGTGCGATACAATACTAATTTTAAAGAATATGTTGCTGCTACTTTTATCCTAGATTTATCTAAACATGTTATCAGTGAAAGATGATTAATTTAATGACCAAGGTTTACAACTGTTGATCCATCACTAACTCAAAATTTTGTGCTTCCACTGCACCACACTGTGCATCTACTGCACCACATTCACATTACACATACACACCCTCGAACCAATCCGCCCAGACATTAAAGCAAGTTGGGAATTTTGGGGACATAAAATAATACTACCAAAATATGCCAGTCATTTCCACTATGACTGCCCAACCAGTTTTCCTGATTAAAAGTGATAATGATGTTCGGGGGTATTTCTACGCCCCAGGTGTACTTATGCAGTACTGAGCGTAGCATATCATTAGGGACTTATTTTTGAAATGCTATTATTATAGTTTTACTAGGGCGACAAGGTTCATACATCCAAACATTTCAACAGAGGGTGTAATATCATTCAAGGTAATAGTGGCATATAACTAAAATATCAAATTTAGCATGTATTTGTATATAAATAACAGCATGCAATTTTGCTAATTTAAAGCAAAGTAATTTGCATGAAATATAGGTCCAACATGATCAAAGTATTGACTCGCCTTGGTCACAGTGGTCAGGTGCTTGATTGTCCGGGGATTCTAGTGCTGCGGCCTCGATCTCTTCTTCTTGTGCTTCGTAGGCTATTGTAATCGTGCGCGAAAATTTGGATAAAAAGAAAACATCAAATCAACAAAATATCACCAGAAATTCAAATAAACTTTAAAAATTATAATTTCAGTTCCATTGAATAGATATTGAATTTAGATGAATTTAGAAATTTGTCTCGTTCAATTTGGAGTTAAAATGTAGAAGTTATGATCATTTGAAGTTCTCAGGTTTGAATAAATTCCAAAAATATTAAATTTCTGACAGTGGGACCCACAGGTTATTTTAATCTTTTAATCTTTTTATTTCATTTCTTATTATGTGTGTATGACAGGTGGGTCCGGTTACTGTTCATGGGGTCCACTTGTCAGCATGGGCTGGGTGCAGATGTGCCACTGACATGTGGGGCCCAGCGGTCAGCGAACGGCTCTGTCTGCAGTGGCTGACATGTGGGGCCCACCTGTCAGCGCAGAAATTAAAAGAAACTCGACCGCTACGCGCGGAGCCGGGGCTCGAACGCGCGCCGTGGGAGCGAGGGGGAGAAGGGAATCGCGCTGGTAACCAAGTGGGAGGGGGAGGCGTTGCCTACCCTGTAAGGGGAATAAACCCCTTTGAGGTAGCTTGGGGAGGCGACCGGGCAGAGCAGTCGGGGGCGACGTCGCCGGCGGCGAGGGACGGCCGGAGGGGTTCGGAGGCTTCGTGATTTATAATCCTCGTGTGCTGGTGAATCTTCTGGTGCAGTCGGCGAGGAA
Organism: Dendrocalamus latiflorus; assembly: GCA_017311315.1. NCBI lineage: Eukaryota > Viridiplantae > Streptophyta > Magnoliopsida > Poales > Poaceae > Dendrocalamus > Dendrocalamus latiflorus. The sequence goes on along the minus strand of CM029642.1, from coordinate 17,853,781 downwards.
GGAGGGGCACGGTGGCGAGCCGGCGGCGTGCGACGGCGGCGGTTCAAGGAGGTGATCGACGCTGGCGTTGCTCCGGCGACGGGAGTCCCGGGGAAGGAGGGGGCTGGCTTCACCGTGCTCCGGAGATGGTTCACGAGCAGGGGATTGAGCTCTGATGGCTCGGGTTGGCGGATTGGCGCTCGCCGGAGCTGGGGAGGAAGGAGGGGACCGGCGGCGTTTGGGGCTCTATAGCTCAAGTGGTTGCAAGGAAGGGAAGGAGGGGGAAATGCGGCGCGGTTGAGGCTCTCGGACGTGACTTTATAGCCGGGAGAAGGGGCGAGGCGAGGGCGGCAGCTGGCGCTTCTCTGTTCACGCGGGGAAGGGGAGAAGAACGGGATCTTCTCCGAGATTGCGCGGGAGAGAGAGACGACGGGTTCTCTGAATCTGCCCGCGGATGAGAGAGAGAGGGAGAGGGAGATTAGCTGCGGCTGCGCGAAGGAGAGCGAGTGCGAGGGGCGCGGCCGCGTGGAGAAGAAAGGGAGGAAGAAGAAGACGCGCGCGGGCGGGGCCACCGGCCAGGGAAAGAAGCGCGGGGGAGAGGCGGGCCACCGCGCAGCGGGAGGAGGGCGCGAGGGAGCGGGGTCCGCTCGCCAGCGAGAGCGGGCGCGGGCGCTGGCGCTGGGCCGCGCGTGCGCTGGCCCACGCGGGCGTGCTGGCCGCGTGCGCGGAGAGAGAGGCTGGGCCGGGGGTGATGGCCGGCCCGGCCGACTTTCTTTTTTTGTATTTCTTTGATTTTTCTTTTTGGGTATTTGGGGTGTGTGTAAATAGGTATATATGTATATATATATATATTTACTTCTCTTCTTCCTGAAATTTTATGTCTTTCCTTTGCTAATATTTGTTACATAAAGATTATTTTCTTGCTATGCTTAACTGTATGCTTACATATACATATACATACACATGTGTGTATATATATATATATATATGTATGTATACATATTCTTGTAAGTACTTATTATTTTTACTTTTATAGTTCTTTTGGATCATCCTTTCAGTTTCTTTATTTTGACGCTCATTTATTATTTTATATGTTGATTTCTTTCCTCTTTTTATATTCAAAATTCCTTCATATTTGTAAAAAGATCCATAAACTCCAAATTCAAATATAAGGCAAATTAAATAATCCAAAAGTTCGATAATTTACTATTTATATTTTTCAGGATGTTACAAATCTACCCCCCTTAAAAAGAATCTCGACCCCGAGATTCAGCCTAGCTAGCAAATAGGTCGGGGTAATCTTGACGCAATTTATCTTCTCTTTCCCATGTAGCTTCCTTCTTGGAATGGTGACTCCATTGTACTCTACACATGCGATTGATTTGGGTCCTTGTCTTTTTCTCCACAGTATCCAATATTTTGATTGGACGCTCTTTGTAGGTTAAATCTTCTTCTAGCTCAATGGTTTTCAGTGGCGTTTGATCTTTTGGTACTCGCAGACATTTCTTGAGTTGAGATACATGGAATACATTGTGTATATCAGATAGATTTTGAGGTAACTCTAACTGATAGGCAACTTCTCCTTTCTTGGCCACAATTGGAAATGGTCCCACGTAGCGAGGGGTAAGCTTGCCTTTAACTTTGAATCTCTTGACTCCTCGTAGAGGTGAAACCTTCAAGTAGACATAATCTCCAACCTCAAATGTCAGGGGTCTTCTTCTCTTGTCTGCATAACTCTTTTGCCTAGACTGGGCTGCCTGTAGTCGGTCTCTGATTAGACGAACCTTCTCTTCAGCTTGTTTGAGGATGTCAGGTCCAAATATGATGTTTTCCCCCACTTCTGACCAATATAATGGGGTTCTGCATTTCCTTCCATATAAGGCTTCAAATGGTGCCATCTGAAGGCTGGTCTGGTAGCTATTGTTGTAGGCGAATTCAGCATATGGCAAACATTTATCCCAGTCTTTGGAGAAATCCAATGCACAAGCTCTGAGCATATCTTCCAGTATCTGGTTCACTCTTTCTGTTTGGCCATCCGTTTGAGGGTGATAAGCGGTGCTGAAATCCAGGTGAGTGCCAAGAGCTTCATGCAGGCTATCCCAGAAATGCGAGGTAAATTGAGAACCTCGATCTGAGACTATCCTTTTTGGCACACCGTGCAAACACACGATGCGGGACATATACAGTTCTGCTAACTTGTCCCCCTTGTAGGTCGTCTTGACCGGAATGAAGTGGGCGACTTTAGTCAACCTATCAATTATAACCCATACAGAGTCATATCCTGACTTAGTTCGTGGGAATCCAGTGATGAAATCCATTCCGACTTCTTCCCACTTCCATTGGGGTATCTGCAATGGCTGTAATAGTCCTGCAGGTCTCTGATGCTCTGCCTTCACTCTCTGACACACATCACAGCATGCTACATGCTCTGCAATGTCTCTTTTCATACGGGGCCACCAACAAAAGTGTTTCATTCCTTGATACATCTTAGTGCTCCCAGGGTGGAGGGAATACGGAGAGCTATGTGCTCCCCTCAATATCAGATTCTTAAGGTCCTTGTGATGTGGGACTACGATACGTGTTCCATATCGTAGAGTACCCTCATGGTCAATTTTCATGTTGGGTGCCTTCCCTTCTTCCATTAACTTCTTCCATTTCAAAATGGCTGGATCATCTTGTTGTGCTGCCATAATCATTTCTTCTATACTTGATTGAATTTCCAGGGCGGCTAGAGTGCCTGGCTCCACTATTTCCAAATTCAAAGCTTTCAATTCCTTGTAGAGCTCGGGTTGATGTTCTCGTACCATGAGGTTATTGCAATAAGCCTTACGGCTCAATGCATCTGCTACCACGTTGGCCTTTCCAGGGTGGTAGTGTACACTCAAATCATAATCCTTGATTAATTCTAGCCATCTTCTCTGCCTTAAATTAAGGTGAGCTTGTGTGAAGAAATACTTGAGGCTCTTGTGATCTGTATACACATCACAATGGTTACCAATCAAGTAATGCCGCCAAATCTTCAATGCATGAATCACTGAGGCTAACTCTAGATCATGAGTGGGGTAGTTAGCTTCATGGGGACGAAGTTGTCTGGATGCATATGACACAACCCTGCCTTCTTGCATTAGTACGCATCCCAGTCCTTGATGTGAGGCATCACAATATACCTCGAAATCCTTGCGTACATCTGGTGGAACTAATACAGGGGTGGTGGTCAATCTCTTCTTCAATTCTTGGAAACTTTCTTCACATGTCTTGGTCCATTCAAACTTCTTCTCTTTCTTGAGTAATTGGGTCATCGGCCTGGCAATACTGGAAAATCCTTCTATGAACCTTCTGTAGTACCCAGCCAAACCGAGAAAACTCCTCACTTCAGTGACAGACGTAGGCTGTTTCCATTCTGTGACCGCTGCAATCTTGGCGGGGTCAACAGATATTCCTCCTGCTGACACTATGTGTCCTAAGAAACTGATATCCCTCAGCCAAAATTCACACTTGCTGAATTTGGCATACAGCTGATGTTCTTTTAGCTTCTCCAACACTAGGCGCAGATGTTCTGCATGCTCTTCTGAATTCTTGGAGTATATAAGGATGTCATCGATGAAGACCACGACAAATTTGTCCAAATACTCCATGAATACCTTATTCATCAGATTCATAAAATAGGCTGGAGCATTGGTTAATCCAAAAGACATGACCAGAAATTCATATAGTCCATATCTAGTGGTAAAAGCTGTTTTGAGTATATCTTCTGGCCTGATCTTCAACTGATGATAACCCGATCTCAGGTCAATTTTAGAGAATACGGTGGCTCCCCCAAGTTGATCGAACAAGTCATCAATCCTGGGAAGAGGATACTTGTTCTTGATAGTCATCTCATTCAAATCACGGTAGTCCACACACATCCTGGCTGTGCCATCCTTTTTCTTCACAAACAGCACTGGAGATCCCCATGGCGATGAGCTGGGTCTAATGAATCCCTTCTCTTGTAGCTCTTGGAGTTGTTTCTTCAATTCCTCCAATTCTTCTACAGTCATCCTATAGGGTCTTTTGGAGATTGGAGCGGCACCTGGCTTCAAATTGATAACAAATTCCAAGTCTCTATCTGGGGGCATGCCTGGCAATTCTTCGGGAAATACTTCGGGGTAATCTTGCACTATTATCATTCCTTCTAGGGGTACGTCCTCACAATGATAGATTGCACGTCCCCACCGGTATGGTCTGTCCACTTTTATGTTTATGGTCATTCCAGGACACTTGACCACTCTCACTGTTCTGGTGGCACACTCTAGGACACCTTGATTCTTAGCTAACCAATCCATTCCTAGTATGATGTCTAGGGTCTGGGAGTTTAACACTATAAGGTCTGCTAGGAAATCACACCTTTCCATGGTAATGATCACCCCTGGGCATACTAGGGTAGCAGTAATTGGTCCCGCTGGTGAGTTAAGCACTAATGGCTTCTTAAGGGTATAAACAGGTAATCCCAATTTATCAGCATACCCCTTAGATATAAATGAATGTGAAGCTCCTGAATCAAATAATACTTGTGCGGGTATAGCCTTGACAGAAAACGTACCCATGAGAACTCCAGCGGCTTCTTGAGCTTCTTCAACTATAATATGGTTGACTCTGCCTCGGTTTGGTGCTGAAGTGTTTTTGCTAGCTTGAGAGCTCTGCTGTCCCCTGCCAGGAGCTGAAGCTTGACTGCGGACAGGGACATTCTGCTTATGTGGGCATCTGTTGGCAAAGTGACCCTTCTCTCCACAGCTAAAGCAATTAAAGTTTGCTGCGGGGTTGGTACCACCAAACTGTCCTCCTGGGCGTGATGCTTGGGACATACTTCCACCAGGTCTAAAGGTTGGAGCTGACCTACTGGCTTGATTGGACCTTGAGAATGAGGGTTTGAAGAATTTCTGTATAAATCTTCCTTGTGGCCGTTGAGTTGTCATCTTGCGCTTATGGCTGGCTTCAAGAATCTTCTTCTCATTTTCCAAGGCCAATGCCTTGTTTACCAACTGATGAAAGCTGGTGAAGTCCTGGGTGATCAGCTGCACTCTCAGTTCATCTTTCAACCCTTCAAAGAATCTGTCAACTTTTTCTTCTTCTTCTTCTATATCCTTCTGAACATACCGGGCCAGCTGTGTGAATCTTGTAAGATATTCGTTGACAGATAAGTTCCCTTGCTTGAGATTGCGGAACTCATTCTTCTTTATCCGCATTATCCCAGCTGGAACGAAGTTGTCCTTGAAAGCCTTCTTAAACTCTGACCATGGTATAGCTTCGGTATCACCTCCGGTGGTAGCATCTTCTTGGCCTCTGGCAGCCAAGTAGTTCTCCCACCATGCTGCTGCAGCACCTTGAAGCTGGTGTGCAGCAAACACCACTTTGTCTTCATCTGCAATCTTGGCCAACCTTATCTTCCTTTCAGTGTCTCGGAGCCAATCTTCCGCTTCAAGTGGTTCTTCTGCGGATGTGAATGTAATTGGTCTCGTCCTTTGAAAATCTCCTAAGTCAGCTCTGTGTCCGCCAGAGCTTCCTTGCTGTCCAGCATAAGTGGCTTGCAGAATCTGGGTTTGTTGTGCCATTACTTGGGCCATTGTGGGATTAACTGGAGGGTTCGGGAGATCAGCATCTGGGTTCTGATTTTCCTCGGGGTTTTCGCCATGGTTTGAGTCTACCTCAGCATGCTGAGGGTTAGCATGGGTCCGAGATCGGGTAACTCTTGGATTGGACATCTGCAGTTACAGTTTCACAACTTAGTACTACGACTATCCTTGAGAAAAATGGAGGGTATCAACCCTTGCTGTGAAAATAACACAAGCTAAACGGCAAAAGAACATTCAACATAAGGCCTTATGCCTGGCCATTCATTATCATACAAACATTCACATAGCCAGCCTCCCAGGCCGGACTTACAATAACATAATAGTTAGAATTCACATTGCCGCAACTACAATATAACAGGGCTAAGGCAACACTTAATTTACAAGCACGACGTGACGACACTTCCACTACTACGCCGCGTAGCGATCACCACTGACGGAGGGGTCGTAGTTTGGCGATCTGGAGCGGGATCGACTGCCACTGAACTCCGATGGATCGGAGTCATCGGCGCCTGAAGGAGCTCGTGGAGGGCTGCGGCTTGGTGGAGGCCTTTTCCGGCGAAGTGCAGACTGAAGACTCGGGGGTCGCGCACTCTTGCGCGCAGTCAGCCGGGTGCGGGGGCCTGATCCCATTGAAGGAGGTGCCGGTGCTGCTAATGGAGCGAGAGGTTGCTGGAGCTGTGCCTGAGCTGCTGCGGCTTCTGTCTTGGCGGCTGCCAGTGTTTGCTGGCATTGGACAAGCTGGTCACGAAGGGTTGCCACCTCGGTGTGCCGGGCGACTAGGTGCATCCGGAGAGCGGTCATCTCTTCTAGTGCAGCAGTATGAGCTGCTCCCATGGCTCTGGTAAGATCAACTTGGTGGGTGAGCCTTGGATCATCCTCATTCACTGGCAGGTAGGTCTCATTATGGCGTACTCCCTCCCTGCGTGAAGGGTAGAAGCAGAAGGGTGTGCGGAGTAGGGAGATTTGGTAGATGTCGCAGAGTCGGGCGGCGGCGAGACGAGCAGCATCCTGAAGTGCGGCAGACCGGGTGCTTCTTGGGTGTTCTGTCTGGAAGACGTGGGGTGGGTCATGTTCGCTCTTCGGGTAGATGAATACTTCAAACATCCAGCAGTACACCCCTCCTGCAGATGTCTGGCGCCCACGATAAATGGGCTGCTCCGGGTATTCCAGGTAGTGGAGGAGCTTGCGCAGGATTCTTGCGAATACGCCCTCATAAACTCCATGAGCGACGTAATCCCAATTGCCTTCTTCTCCTGCCATCTGTGAAAGCAATTACTTTGCATTAGTAACGCTTTAAAATAATCAATTGAAAAAGTGAAGGGGCGTAGAACTAGGAAGGGTACGGGTAGCAATAATACGCTATATTTTTATAAATGCTTTTTGTATTTTTAGAAATTACCACCCTAAGTTTTTTTCTAACGACCATTCTACGGCTTTTACCCTGCAGTCGTATGCTCTGATACCAGCGCTGTCAGACCCGGATTTCTCAATCCGAATCTTACTGTGTTTCACTGCACTAATCCCTGGATCAGTAGTTAGTGCACACAGGTACATTGCTGAATCATTTCATACATCGCATAAGCAACCATTATATTACATAAACTGAAATACACCACGTCGGGTGATAGAGTTTACAAAGGGGCCGACTAGGCTAAATGTCATGATTACAAACACGCACAGCGGAATTATAACAAAAGTAAGCCCAAATCCACAGGCAAGCGACTGGAAGGTACTGTGTGCATTATATGTCACCAGCTAACTAGTAACATACGTGCACACAACGCCGGATGTCCACTTGTCCATGTCTAATCAACGAAGCCTACGCCTTAGTTTCCTTCGTCGTTCTTCTCCTCCGTAGCGGGAGCTTCCTCGTAGGCGTAGTGGTCTTGCGCTCCTGTTTCTGGATTTTTGCCGCAAAGCGAGCGTGAGCACTCCGACCCCGTGCTCAGCGAATCAACACACAGAATGCAGTATATAACATGTATGGCTATTCAAAGGATGGTTTTGGTTTATCTTATTTTTGCGAAGAGTGCTTTTGAATACAATTATATAAAAATTCCTTAAGACCTAGCATTTTGAACACACGTATATGTTGAATGCAGTAATAATAGTGGTTCAGATTCCATCCACCATTACATGGCATCTGCGCCATATAGCAATTTCTTCAGCGTTATAGCCGCTTAACTTACCACTGGGACGACACCCAGGACAATTCCAAACTAGGGCCTTACACTGCCCTCCACTTTTCCATTCCCATCCACAAAGCATTTTGAAATAGAACTATATCTAGTCAAGTTCCCATGTCCTCCCTTGACCGTGGGCACGGCTATTCGAATAGTTTTAGACTCTGCAGAGCTTGTACACTTTCACCACAAGAGATAATCAACTCGTTGCTCCACACGATACCTTAGACATGTGGTTGAGCAGACCATCACAGTGACTTTTCAAAGTATCTAAGCTCTTTTCTCATCTCACAATTATGGGAAACTGCCCACTTGCGGTGGGTCCCATCTGTGCGCGGGATGTTTCTCACTGCTACTAGCGTACGGGCCCCACTTCCCTCTGCGCTAGCACGACTGGGAAACTTCACCCTACACTGGTGTCCCTTCAGGCCCCCTTGCCATAGCATAGCCCCTTCAACCCCCTACCAGTGAGATGATTCCAGAACTTCGATAAATCTACTTAGCCAAGTCGTAATTTACGGACTTATGGTTGCACTGTTTTACAAGGGAGTTCATGACAAGATTCGGTCCTTAGTGGTATCTGGGCGGTCTACCACTAACCCACTGTTGATCCATCACTAACTCAAAATTTTGTGCTTCCACTGCACCACACTGTGCATCTACTGCACCACATTCACATTACACATACACACCCTCGAACCAATCCGCCCAGACATTAAAGCAAGTTGGGAATTTTGGGGACATAAAATAATACTACCAAAATATGCCAGTCATTTCCACTATGACTGCCCAACCAGTTTTCCTGATTAAAAGTGATAATGATGTTCGGGGGTATTTCTACGCCCCAGGTGTACTTATGCAGTACTGAGCGTAGCATATCATTAGGGACTTATTTTTGAAATGCTATTATTATAGTTTTACTAGGGCGACAAGGTTCATACATCCAAACATTTCAACAGAGGGTGTAATATCATTCAAGGTAATAGTGGCATATAACTAAAATATCAAATTTAGCATGTATTTGTATATAAATAACAGCATGCAATTTTGCTAATTTAAAGCAAAGTAATTTGCATGAAATATAGGTCCAACATGATCAAAGTATTGACTCGCCTTGGTCACAGTGGTCAGGTGCTTGATTGTCCGGGGATTCTAGTGCTGCGGCCTCGATCTCTTCTTCTTGTGCTTCGTAGGCTATTGTAATCGTGCGCGAAAATTTGGATAAAAAGAAAACATCAAATCAACAAAATATCACCAGAAATTCAAATAAACTTTAAAAATTATAATTTCAGTTCCATTGAATAGATATTGAATTTAGATGAATTTAGAAATTTGTCTCGTTCAATTTGGAGTTAAAATGTAGAAGTTATGATCATTTGAAGTTCTCAGGTTTGAATAAATTCCAAAAATATTAAATTTCTGACAGTGGGACCCACAGGTTATTTTAATCTTTTAATCTTTTTATTTCATTTCTTATTATGTGTGTATGACAGGTGGGTCCGGTTACTGTTCATGGGGTCCACTTGTCAGCATGGGCTGGGTGCAGATGTGCCACTGACATGTGGGGCCCAGCGGTCAGCGAACGGCTCTGTCTGCAGTGGCTGACATGTGGGGCCCACCTGTCAGCGCAGAAATTAAAAGAAACTCGACCGCTACGCGCGGAGCCGGGGCTCGAACGCGCGCCGTGGGAGCGAGGGGGAGAAGGGAATCGCGCTGGTAACCAAGTGGGAGGGGGAGGCGTTGCCTACCCTGTAAGGGGAATAAACCCCTTTGAGGTAGCTTGGGGAGGCGACCGGGCAGAGCAGTCGGGGGCGACGTCGCCGGCGGCGAGGGACGGCCGGAGGGGTTCGGAGGCTTCGTGATTTATAATCCTCGTGTGCTGGTGAATCTTCTGGTGCAGTCGGCGAGGAAGGAGGGGCACGGTGGCGAGCCGGCGGCGTGCGACGGCGGCGGTTCAAGGAGGTGATCGACGCTGGCGTTGCTCCGGCGACGGGAGTCCCGGGGAAGGAGGGGGCTGGCTTCACCGTGCTCCGGAGATGGTTCACGAGCAGGGGATTGAGCTCTGATGGCTCGGGTTGGCGGATTGGCGCTCGCCGGAGCTGGGGAGGAAGGAGGGGACCGGCGGCGTTTGGGGCTCTATAGCTCAAGTGGTTGCAAGGAAGGGAAGGAGGGGGAAATGCGGCGCGGTTGAGGCTCTCGGACGTGACTTTATAGCCGGGAGAAGGGGCGAGGCGAGGGCGGCAGCTGGCGCTTCTCTGTTCACGCGGGGAAGGGGAGAAGAACGGGATCTTCTCCGAGATTGCGCGGGAGAGAGAGACGACGGGTTCTCTGAATCTGCCCGCGGATGAGAGAGAGAGGGAGAGGGAGATTAGCTGTGGCTGCGCGAAGGAGAGCGAGTGCGAGGGGCGCGGCCGCGTGGAGAAGAAAGGGAGGAAGAAGAAGACGCGCGCGGGCGGGGCCACCGGCCAGGGAAAGAAGCGCGGGGGAGAGGCGGGCCACCGCGCAGCGGGAGGAGGGCGCGAGGGAGCGGGGTCCGCTCGCCAGCGAGAGCGGGCGCGGGCGCTGGCGCTGGGCCGCGCGTGCGCTGGCCCACGCGGGCGTGCTGGCCGCGTGCGCGGAGAGAGAGGCTGGGCCGGGGGTGATGGCCGGCCCGGCCGACTTTCTTTTTTTGTATTTCTTTGATTTTTCTTTTTGGGTATTTGGGGTGTGTGTAAATAGGTATATATGTATATATATATATATATATATATATATATATATATATATATATATATATATATATATATATTTTACTTCTCTTCTTCCTGAAATTTTATGTCTTTCCTTTGCTAATATTTGTTACATAAAGATTATTTTCTTGCTATGCTTAACTGTATGCTTACATATACATATACATACACATGTGTATATATATATATATATATATATATATATATGTATACATATTCTTGTAAGTACTTATTATTTTTACTTTTATAGTTCTTTTGGATCATCCTTTCAGTTTCTTTATTTTGACGCTCATTTATTATTTTATATGTTGATTTCTTTCCTCTTTTTATATTCAAAATGCCTTCATATTTGTAAAAAGATCCATAAACTCCAAATTCAAATATAAGGCAAATTAAATAATCCAAAAGTTCGATAATTTACTATTTATATTTTTCAGGATGTTACACTCTGGCCCGTGGACCCGGATGCCCCACCGCACTCTCCTTCTTTCCCTCTGCCCGCGCCAGCTCGCTCTTCCCCTTTCTATTCTTCTTCTCGCGCGTGCCTATAACTCTGCCCAAGCAGTCCCTTCGCCGCTCACTTTTGCCACCTTGTGATTCCCTCCGCGTGAGCCTCGTCCCGTCGCCGCCCTCCCTGCCACGCGTCGCTCGCCCGGTCACGTCGCCACGAGCCCCACGCCGGACATTGCCCCACGGTCCAATCCCGCCGCCCGGTTCTTCCTCCGCCGACCGGTCCTCCGCCACCGCGCCTTCCCCGCCCTCTGCAGCTATAAAGAACCGCCAGCCCTAGAGCCCCATCACACACCCCTTTTCTTCCCCATTTCAGACCAAGCGCACCGCATCGTGCGCAACGCCACCGCCGTCCCTCCGCATCGGTGGATTCCCCTCCGATTCCTCCCAGGAGAAGCATCCTCGCAGACTCCCCAAGCCTCCCTGATGGTCAACGGAGCTTCTCCCCCGCTCCAAGTCGCTGGCACCGTGCGCCACCGCCGCCAGACCACAGCCTCCGCCGCCAGCCTCCCTCGGCTCATTTCCCGCCCCGCAAACCCTTGGGTGAGCTTCCCCCTACCCCCAACTAGCCATTGCGCTCGCCAGATTTCTTTTTCCCCCACGTCGGTGCCGCCGCCCCTTTCCACCTCCGCCGCCAGCCGCTTCAGGTTGCCTCCCGCCCGCTTCGTCGCCGCCCTGCCTACCACGTCACCCCCAAAGCTTCCTCCTCTTCCCCACGGCTCATTCTACTGGTTCTTACCCCCTCCCCGGCCACCAACCACCGCCGGCGAGTCCACCACCGAAGGCGCTGGAGTTGCTCTGTTTTGCCCTAGCCATAGGAAGCATACAGTAACTAGCGTTCCATTAGGCATTCAGTAAATGAGCAATGGCCCAGTGGTTAACTGAGCCATACATTACTTAACAGATCCTGGGTTCAAACTCCCTTTTTGCCATGTTGTTTTTCATTTCCTTAGCATATTTGAATTAAAGAAATATGAAGGAAATAAATCAAGGGAGCTGGGATTATTAATGTGAGATCACCAGAAATTTATATACGCATTAAACCAAAATATTAGCAGCATCCAGATAGAGTGTCCATCTAAATTAGAAGGCTTCCAAAATATATATGCAAATATACTGAAATAGTTAGTAAAATGGGGATGATATGTAATATTAGCAAAACTTTTGTACTTAATATAGGCCCTATTAACAATAAAGACACTACCATTAAAATGTTAACTATTAACATAAAATTTTAACCGGTAGCTTTAAATTAGCAACAATAACAAGAGATAATCATGAGCAATAGGTTCGGTCAGTCATAAGAAAAATTAAGATTGAATTGTGTCTAGTGGTAAGTAAAGGCATAAGATATCAATATTAGCAATTTCCATAGCAACTCCGAATTAAAAGGGCGTACTAATATATAGGCACAAAATATATATGTATACATATAATGGCCATGGGTCATCCACAACTAAAATAGTCTCGCTAATATGTAATAGGGTGTCAGTGATACTAGGCATAACTAGGAATAACATAGAAAAGCTAATAACTTTAATTAGGTCATAAAACCATATTGCTTAATATTTAAATGTGGATTAGTTGTTATATATGAATAAGTAATACTATTTGAATAATTAACTCAAGGACTAAATACTAATTAAAGGCATTAATAAAAGACAAATTTCGTCGGTTAGGTATTCAAATTAAGTAAAAATCATAATTGAAAAGAAATTCTAAATAAAGTTAAAGGTTTGGATATTATATCCAGACATGAAATCAAGGCTCTAAATTAAGGGTTACCCTTAATTATAATATAAAATCTATGCCCAATATTTAACATACCTCCATTAAATATATTTTTATAGTGGGTTTTGCTAGCTAGTAGATATTGAGATATGACCTTATGTACCAAGCTGTGCCTAGATAGCTAAATTAAACTAAAAATTAGAAATAGAGTTAAGCCAAATAATAACTAAGGTATAGACAAAGTGCCAAGAGTACTATTAATTAAATATTAACGTAGATTTGGTAACAATGATGGACCTAACTGAATATAGCAAGTTAGGACCCGAACCAACGGATTCCAATTCAAAACAAGTTATGTCCAGTAACAACTAAGTGTACATAAAATGTAGTGCCACAAAATGCTATATACCAAGACTATAAGATTAACTCGATAGGCTAAAAGTTGTATACATCGCTTATATATCGCATATGCCCGGAATATTAACGCTCGACAAAATGATACCCAACTAGCCTCGTACACTGATTCATAGGTCGAACCTAACTCATGGAACTTCCTTGATAAATATCAAAATAATAAAAAGAGATTATCAATAAAAAGATCAAGTTATCGTAATTCTACCACCGGCCTTGCCTCAAATCACACAAATCACACGTTAACTCATAATAAAACTAAATTGAGTTTATTCGGATTTATTTGGATCTTTTGAGTTATTTGTTTTCATTTGGATTCAGTCGTTTGTCGCGTAATTAGAAAATGGGAGTCGTGAAGATTCAGTGGATCCAGCGAGATTAAGCTCGAAGTGAAGATAGAGACCAGAAGCCCAAGAGAAAGCATTGCGTGAGCTCAAGACCGCGGTAAACCGCGCTAGGCGAGTCAATACTTTGATCATGTTGAACCTACATTTTCTGCAAATTACTTTGGTTTAAATTATCAAATTGCATGCTATTATTTTATATGCAAATACATGTTTAATTTTATATTCTAGTTATGTGCCCGTTGTTTACCTTGAATAATATTACATCTCCTTTGGAATATTTGGATGTGTGAACCTTGTCGCCCTAGCAAAAAAATTATAGTAGTAACCTTTCGAAAATAAGTCCCTAAGTATACGCCATGCTTAGTACTGCATAGATATTCGGGGGCGCTGAAATGCCCTAAGCATCAATATCATTTTCAATCATGAGAAACTAGTTTGGGAAGTCATGGTGGTAATGACTGGTATATGTTGGTATGATTGTTTTATGTTCCCAAAAATCCCAACTTGCTTAAATATCTGGACGGATGGTTCGATGGTGTGAGTGTGGTGCAGTGGAAGCACAAAGTGGGTAGTGGTAGAACCGCCCAGATACCACTAAGGACTGAATCTTGTCATGACCTCCTGTGTAAAACAGTACAACCACAAGTCTGTAAAGTACAACTTGGCTTAGTAGATTTACCGGACCCTGAAAGTCATCCTCACAGGAGGAGGTGGTGAGGTAGTGCAAGCGGCTGTCTGTGTGACGGCTTGAATGGGACACTCGCAGAGGGTGAAGTTCTGCTGTGGCAGACTAGCAGTGGGGTAGCTAGCTGCTAGGCGTTCAGAAGGAGAACATCCCGCACAACGTACGAAATGATGGAAGGGGCGAGGTACTTTGAACGGTTACTGTGATGGTTTGCTCAACCGCATGACTAGGGAATCATGTGGGGCAACGAGTGAATTGTCTCTTGTGGTGAAAGTGTACAAACTCTGTAGAGTCAAAACTATTCGAATAGCCGTGCCCACGGTCAAGGGCGGACATGGGAACTTAACTAGATATAGTTCTATTTCAAAAACTTTGTGGGTGGGAATGGAAAAGTGGAAGGGCAGTGAAAAGCCCTGATTTGTGTTGCCCTGGGCGTCGTCCCAATGATAATGTAAGCGGCTATAACGCTGAAGGTCTAGCATATGGTGCAGAGACCATGTAACGGTGGATGGAATCTGGATCACTATTATCATTGCATTCTCTTACACATTATGTTTTTGGTCAAAACTGCTAGGTCTCAGAATTTTTATGTATTATATTTCAAATAATGACACTTCTGTTCTTACAGAATAAAATATAGGGAGGAATAAATAAAGTCATGTATAAAGGAGATGGATGTTTGTGGTAAACACATAAAGATATTGGTGGACTCATGTCGATCATAAAAAGGAATTGGTAGTGTGGATTCTGGGAGAAATAAATTGGTGGAGCCTAACTGAATATATAGGCTAGATAGATGATTTAAATGATTTTTGGAGAATTGGGAAGTGCAAAATTAATGGTTGGATTACAACACTGATATTTAATATAAATTCTTGGAAGATGTTGGCGATAATAGGATTAATAGGATTTGATCAAATACTAGATGGATGAATTGAATTTTTGGGATTTGGGATGAATAATAACAATTATTGGAGTATAATCTTGATCAATGATATTCTTGGTGGATGTATACTAGCAAATCGTAGACTTGATAACTGATATTCTTGGTGGATGCATAATAGTGAATCGTAGACTTGATCGCTGATATACTTGGTGGACTAGTTAGTGGTAGATAATGGAAAATAAGATTGATTATGGAAGAGCAAATCATGGTTTTGGATCAATAACCAAAAGGATTGAATTGTTAGGGAGTCCTGATACAAATGATATCGGTGGATTTGAAAGTAATTATGTTAGAGATTCATTAGAATTCAGAAGTGAGGAGCTGATGAATAGCAATCACAAGATTGGATTATTAGGAATTCTAAATACAAAGTATGATCGGTGGGCTAATTGAATGATGTCACTCGTTGTTTGGAGTCTTAGATAGCAATCAATAAAGAAAGTGTATTTTCGGTGGATTAAGTCAATCATGGCAATCATTATGTGGAGTTTAGGTAGCAACAGTAACACTATGATTCAATAATAATAATGATACTAAATGCGATTTATGGAAAATAAAATAACCTGAGCCTTCCTTTGACAAGCTATGCATACTATCTATTTGCATCCTGTGTATTGGCTCGCGGAGCACGGTGGTTTGTGCTCACACTCGCTTTCACAACAAATCCAGAGTCAAGGGCCCAATCACTACGCCTCAGCAATACAATTGGACATGATGGCAAAGAAGATGAAGATGTCAAGGGATAGGTCGCAAACCTCCAGTTGGCTGCCTATGGGCATTAACTAAAGGTCCCACTTGCGTGCTTCGTTCTTCCGCTGCTGCAATTTAATGATTTCGGCCTAATCGGCCCATGAGTAAGTCTACTATTATATTTACGCTTCCGCATGATATGTAATTTGATATTCAGAACTGTGAACTGTGAGCACTATCTACTGATCTAGGGAATAGTGCGGGGGAATCACAAAGGAATCCGGATTGTAAAATCTAGGTCCCTACAATACGGCAATCAATCACAAAGTCTTTGACTTTCAACCATAAAGTCTAAGACCATCGATCACAAAATCTAAAACCACCAATCAGTAAAGTCTATGACTATCAAGTATCGACAAGTAAAATCTATGACTATCGAGTGCCGACCAGTATTGTAGCTATGACCATCAAAAAGTACTGTAGCTACGACCAGTTTCCTAGTTGAGATTGAAGCTTACTGATTACATGTGTGGTAGAAAAGGCCGTAATCAAAGCCGGACATGGTCAAAGTCGGATATGGTCATAGTCAAATATGGTCGAAGTCGGATATGGTCGATGTTTGCCATGGTCAAAATCTATAGTGCTCGACTTACCATGGTTGAAGCTTGATGTGGTCAAAATACCATGATCGAAATAACATGATCAAAGCTTAACATGATTGAAATGCCATGGTCAATGCCTGTCGTTCAGACCTGCCGATCGGGCTAGCCATCATAAGGTTGATCGGACTGCCGTCCGATACTACAATGCCACTCGAACGTCGTCCGATGCCTCAGTTCCACTCAAACACCGTTCGATGCTCCAATGTTACTTGAACGCTGTCTGATCCTACTTGGACCTGTTCAAAACCACTCGGAGCTGACCAAAAACCACCCGAAGTAGGCCAAAACCACACAAACCCGATCAAAAGCATTCAGAGCTAACCAAAACCACTCGGACCCAATCAAAACCACTCAGAGCTGACCAAAACCACTCGGAGATGAAACCTTCATCTGCAATCGAACGAAACTTTCATAATCACAAATTACAAAGCAACCCAAATGTTAATTATTCATCATCACTAAAATACATAACCACAACAACTACCACATGGTCTAACACAAAGAGATTATGTAATTAATATAGCGGTTAACAACACAAATGTTTGTATGTAGAAATCTCAATCTAGAAGAAATACTGATAGTATTATCATGAAGCATAGGTTCTACGCTTCGTGTTCATTATTATTACATAAAAGCAAATAGAATGTAGTATAATTAATGGACAACACGCAAACACACCGGAGATACTCGATTACGAATGAAGACAGATACATGCATGAAGGATAATGGAGGAGTCCCTGACACATGCTGCAGAAATCTCCAATTCGTCCATGCATCAAGATTGAGCCACAACCTGACGAGGATGTCTTGTCACCTGCGTAAAGCATACAAAAGAATAGCACAAAGTTATGAAATTGACAGGAAAATTTGTTGTATGCCATCAGTCAAACCTGGAATTCTAAAACTACCTTATTGTGAATTTGCCACTGCTTTGTGAGTTTTCTTTTCGACATGCCACTCTTGTCACATTCAGTTGGCCAGCCATTAGAAAGCCATGTTAGATTGTTTTCAAAATGACGGTAAATGACCTTGGCTGTCTCTCTATCTCACTCCTCTCTCCTACTCACTTCTCCCATCAGATTCTGAGGCAAAGCCTCCAAGTCTAGGCCTCCAGCACATGCATGTTGAAAATGTTCTGATTTATTTATGTTGTACTGCTAGGAATTGTGGTCCTTGGAGTATTTTGTGATGTCAAATTACAAACCGCATTACAAACCATGAACGTGTATGTTATGTTAGAAGATCTACAACTTGAGATGTACTTTGTGATGTCAGAATCCTTGGGAGTATTTTGTTATGTCTAAGGCATGTTTATGGAAGGTTATGTGCTACTAATCAAGTGATGACTGCAGTTTGTTATCTGGTATTTTTTTTGTGCCAACCTTTCCCTAAGTGTGTGACCAATCTGCTGGCCAACTAAAATTTTTGGCCCCAACCATTCCCTCCACTGTCCAATGGCATTTCCCTTTCACGAATTATACCACTGAGGGTAGCATAGTCATTTTGCACCGGTCAAGGGCGTTGATGAGCTAGTTGGCCAATGGAATGAGACGGGAGGGGTGGATATCGAGCCAACTGCTCGTCTTATCGAGCTTTTTCTAAAATTGGCATATTTTGATTTAATATCATTTTACGGATAATTTAAAAGTATTTTTAGAAACGAGCTAACGAGCCGAGCCGAGCCGAGCTTGAGCAAAATTCAAATTCATTTGAAATCAACTCATTTTAATGTTTAACCAATTAACAAGTATAATTGAGGCATTTTTGAACCGAGCCAACGAGCCCACTAACGAGCTTTTTTTCCACGGGAGTGACATTTCGAGACAAAAACTCATGAAGTAGTGTCATATTCCTAGAATTATGGCAAGGAATCAATCTCCGATAGTATATATTTCATGCCATACATACATGCAAGTTATACAAAGAGCACCAAATCTAGCCCATCAAGAATTCAGAGCCCATCAATCTTATAAATTTGTGGAGACCATATGTGGCATCATTTTTTTCTCTCCTCCATGCATATTATGTTCTTGGTAATTATGGTTTTGTTTGGCCTTGTCGTCTTTCCGAGTTATGATTTGGTTGTGTGTTGCATCATTTTTTCATTTTCTATACGAGGGCATTAGACGTAACATGTTTGTTAAGCTCAAGATTATACCTGTTAAAAAATGAATAGATGGGCAAATGTTTTCTTTTCTTCTGATTAACGTATGAATTTCTATTGTTTTCCCTTTTATCTAATTGTCCTAAATTTTTCAGTTTGGAAGCAATATGGATTAATTTGAGCGTACTGTGGTGTGAGGAGATCAATATGCTCATGTGAACTATTAGGAATTTAGGATTTTTTTTAACTTCTGTTGAATTTCCAAAATTAAAGAGCATTATTTGGAAGGGAAGATGCTGCTAGGCAGGGTTGGCAGTGTCTTGCCTAGATGCGTGAAGCTTCCCAGGTCCTCGTCGTTCGTCTTTTTTTTCTAGACGTGCATTACTGTTTCATTTTGATTGGTTTTGGTTTGAAGACATGAGTCTGTGATGTAGACGGCTAGGAGACATATGCATTAACCTTTTTCATCGCGATATAGCTTTGACTGCATGAGTTGTGCGCGTTTTGGTAAACCATGGTAATATCCATAACTAATCTACACCGTATATTACACCAATAGATGGTCAGGATGTTTTCTTTTTTTAGTAATATGGGATTTTCAAGAATTTTCTGGTTAATGTAGAAATTTCTAGCCATTTTACCTCATAGGATTAACGTGATCAAGAATTCTAGAGGAGCTTCCAATTAGTATATAGTAGATAGATATATGACAGAGGAAATTTTGCCAAAAGAAAATGATCCCAGTTATGACAAAAAAAAACCCAACCAGTAAATTCGCCAAACAAACAAGGTAGCAACGTAGAGAAAGTAAAAAATAAGTTAAATGTCATTTATTGAGCATATTGCTGCTTGTTTCCATGCACTGCAAATATTTGTATGAGAGACTTAAAAGTCCTGAACGCAAATACTAGTCAAATAAAAGAAAATGAAAGAATGCCAAGTAGGGTAGGGGACATAGTAACCAACCTTGCATCCTTTCCGCTGCAGCTCTTGGCAAGTGCTGTCGTCATCTCTAGAAATCTTCGAAAGAATAATGCCCGACAGCCCTAGCTCCTTGAGGGACGGTAGGTGCAGCAACCCCTCGGGGACCTTACTCATCTTGTTGCACACACTAAGACTCAGTTCGGAGAGCCTTGGCATTGCCCCGACCTCTATCCTCCACTCCTCATTGGAAAAGTCATAAAGTGTCAACTTTTCCAGCCGAGGGAACCCTTGGGTGGAGCAGGACACAATCCGGCCTTCATAGCCAGACAAGAATAGGTAAACAAGACAGGGAAGCTTCTCCAGGATCGGCATCGGGTCTTCTTTAATGACGTCAGCATGCAGATCGAGCCTCCGTAGACTTTGTGGGAGGAGATGGCTCTCAGGAAACTTATCGAGCACATCGAATGTACTAAGACAAACATCAACCAGGTGAGGCATGTTTTTTGCCAATATTTTAATCATTTCCGCTGGTATGAACACCACGCGCAAGTGCAAGCTAGTTAGTTCAGTCATTTGGCCCAGAAATGTCACCATGCCACTCCGGAAATATTTACTATCAAATTGAAGATTTAACGATAAGGTCTGGAGCTCTTTCTGTTGGACACTCCTTGGTGGAGAAAACCCCCTTTCAAGGTAAACATGCCTTAGAGCAGGGATAGCCCACAGGGAGTTTGGTACTAACGTGTCCAATTTGGTGTCAGTCAGATCTATAGTTTGCAAGTAAAGGAGTTGTCCAATCGAAGAAGAGAGCGTGACCTTTTTACATTTTCTCAACCTGAGACACCTTAGGTGAGTGCAGCCACCAAGTGCCCTAGAGAAATTCTTTAGGCTTGAATTTTCTACATGAAGAACTCTCAGGAACCTCAGCTTAGGTAGGGACATTGATGGAACTCGAAAGACAAGCAGAGTTCGGAGATTAGGTGTTGACTGGAAAATCTTATCATTGCAAAAGTTCTGAAAAGAGTAACGATAGGATGTCATGGTATTGGATGATGATGCACCAGCGTGACCTGCAATTTTTTTTGAAGTAAATCTGTATGTTAGCAAGAAATCAACATACTGGGAAATACATTGCAATATACAAAGAGCGGAGATGAAGCTTGACCTGCAATTTCATCAATGACATCAAGGGCACCATCTTGTCTTGCTTCTTCTATGCACCAGTCACGTAAAATATCATGAATCCTTATTTTGTCAATCCTATGTGTCTTGTTTTTGCTAACTTGGACCAAGCTTCTTTGAGCTAACTCAGTTACATACATACGTGCTGTCTCTTCTAGTTTGTGCTTGGGTGTATGTGGAATGAAGTGTTCAGCTATCCATAATTCGATAAGATGTTCCACTAGTATATTATAATCCTCAGGGAAAGCAGCAAGATAGAGGAAACAAGATTTTAAATAACGACTCGGCAAGTCATTGTAACTGCGAGCTAGGACCTCTCGCATCATCTGCCCATCTTTTGTTGATGTCCAACTCAAAAGTACATCCGACCATGCTTCTATATTTAGATTCTTTGACAGAAAACCCCCCAGAACTGCAAGTGCAAGTGGCAGGCAATTACATTTCGTTGCAAGCTTTCTCCCCAGTTCTTCAAACTCAACCAGATTACATATTGTGGACCTTTTATATGATGGTAAAGCTTTGCTACTAAAAAGTTCCCAACTTCTCTCTTCATCCAAGAGCTTCAGATCATGAACATGGGTTGGCATTTGAATATGATTTGCAACATCAATCTTTCGAGTGGTTAACAGTACTCTACTACCGTTATTTGCATCTGGAAATACTTTAACCATTCTATTTATTTGGTTCCACGTATCTGTTTCCCACACATCATCAAGCACGACTAAATATCTTTTGTCCGATAGAAAATCACGAATATTCTTTCCCACCTCATACTCCTGCCTCTGATTAGTTTCTCTAGACTCATCTCTGTCCCCCATTATTTGTTTCATAATATCCCTTAGTAAATCAATGCCATTGAACTTTTGAGATACAGTCACCCAAGCAACTTTGTCAAACTGCTCTTTAATTCTAGATGAACTATAGACTTTTCTGGCGAGTGTAGTTTTTCCCGCCCCACCCATGGCAACTATGGAGACAACACTAAGCTTGCTCTCCCGCTCAACTAACTTCTCCACTATTTCCTTGTACTCATCCTCAAAACCAACAACGACAACATCATCTTCAAAATTTTGTGGAAACTCATCCTCAACATGATCCTTCTCTATAACAGTGTTATCCAAATCAATTTTCAAACGGCTTGCACTGTCAAATATCTCAGTAATCTCCCTTCTTATACGTTGAATTTCAACACCGACTTTACGAAGGGTAATCAAGTCACTTGGTAAGCGAGCATACCTTGAAATGGCACCCATGAAGCCCTTCTTCAACCTGTTTCTCTTCTCCATGTACTCTGCAACTTCGATTACATTCTCAGCCTCATATGCTGCATCTCTGATCTGGCTGACCAAGGTAGCCACTCTTTCATTTCCTGACCTCCTCTTGTCATCAGCGTCCCTAAGGAAGGACTGCAACCGCCTGAGCTCACCTTTCAAAAGCCCCACTTCAACGGTCACTCCACATAACAATGTGGTCTCCTGAACAGCAAGGTTGCTCACGCTCCCAAGCACAGCAGTAAAAGCAGACTCAGCCATTGCTCCCTGTTTCCTATGGAATGTCTCTGCTCTGTCTGCTCCCGGAGAAGACGGGGCTTATTGCAATGGGTGCACAGCAAGGTCGAAGATGTCTCTTTTCTCCTTGATGCTAGAACAAAGCAAAAGAAACCACATGTTACTACAAATAGATAATGTCACATGATGCAAGATTGAAGATGCAAAGGAAGAAGCTCCAAGCGGTGCTAACTTAAGTTTGCGCGGCGTATTAGCATCAGCCGTGATCCTCTAGCACAATTTCCCTCCGGCGTCGGAGTCGGAGCTGCCGCCTGAGACAGGAAACAGGTTTTCCGTGCGATGCTCACAACGATGAACAGGGGCCTTGCCCTCCATAACCAGTCAACAATACATAGGTGGTAGAGTCATGTGGCTGTCTTCTCTCTCCAGGTCACGTCAGATGGATCCATTCAACTTTGCAGTAGTATTTTAGTTTTAACTTGTAAATAATAATAATTTATAGGAAAGGTTAGGCTTTTTAGTTTTAACTTATAAATAATAACAATTTATAGAGAAGTTTATAAAGAGACACACGTATACAATTTAAACTGATATAAACAAAGTTGTTGTATTGTGTACTACAATCGATTAGTAAATTCTACATTGAAAATATACTTCATTTAAAAGTTAAATCCTATAAAAAATTATTTACTATAGAAAAGCAGGTTTTACAAGTCAATATAAACAACATCTAATTATGAAGCCCACCAATAATTGTAAAGCAGACATGCAGTTTTCACCAATGCCTCCTGTAAAAGCAGACCATATAATTTTTTCCTGCGAGCTCACATGTTGCATTAGAGAGATGGGCCGAACAATCAGGCAAACTGAAAGCTGTTTAAAACTTAAATAGAGTTAGCAGCCTGTTAAACACACAAACTAAAATGAAAAATATATTCGTTCATGCCTCGAGTGAAAAATTTATTGCAACGAAGCAAAGATGAGACCAGAACATGTGAAACATACATTATATACTACAAGAACAAATCAAGATGCTAGGAGGACAAAAGGTGGTGTTGGGGGGAATGGCCAAGAGAGAGAAATGTTGGGGGGAATGGCCCCCACCTTGGCCCAGTTGACCTATATGCACCAAGAGAACATCTAGCTATCCCAAAAAGGGCCTATAAGCTAAGAAAATGACATATTTACCTCTGCAAGTATAGACCCAGATAGGGGCATTTATGTACCTATAAGCTAGGAAAATGGCATATTTACCCCTACAAGTGTAGAGACAGATAGGGGCATTTATGTACATAACTTCCTCATGGCTATAAATATGTGCCTCTGCACCATGAGGGGGGAGAAACTCATTTTTCCAAGAAGATATCCCTATGCCCTATTCGTGATCTTACATATGCTCTCTGTTGTAGGGGTGGCCCCCACCTAAACCCAGCAGGCCTGTTAGGAGATTGTAAGGATCAGAGTGGAACATATATAGTTACTAAAATACCCCTGATGGGGATGTATCAATGTAAGGGCACATTTGTAAAAGCATACCCCATACGGATATATATATCAAGGCTATGGGGGGGGGGAGAGGACAGAACTCTCCCAACTCTCCACTACCATCTCTCTCTCTATTTGGTCTGTAACCACAACAGTTGGCGCCGTCCGTGGGGACGACGGGAGCAAGCCCCAAAGTTCAAAGAAGGATGGCACCGAAAAAAGCCTCGTCGACGGCGGCGAGGGCGAAGAAGACGGCGGGATCGGAGCGTCGCGTGGGTACCAGGGCCCCGGCGTCGGCCGTCGCAGGCACGGGTGGCGACGCGGGCGCGGTGGCCGCTGACGTCGACGCTCGCGCTGCGACGACCAACCCCACCACCGGAGCTGCGACGACCGACCCCGCCACCGGAGCCGCGACGACCGACCCCGCCACTGGAGCCGTGACGACCGACCCCGCCACCGGAGCCGCGACGACCGACCCCGCCACCGGAGCCGCGACGACCGACCCCGCCACCGGAGCCGCGACGACCCACCCCGCCACTGCAGCTGTGGCGGCCAAGCCCCGGCGTCGCCAGCGCAGGTCACAAGGGGTCCGCCACGCCCTCCGCATCGAGAGCGCCCTTCGGGGGCCGACCCCTCCCACCTCGTCGAGAGAGGGCCGGCGAGGCGCAGGCGGATCCAGGTGCGACGAACGACCTCGCGTAGAGCGGGAACATCCGGAGCACCGCAGGTGGTGCGAGGTGCATGGGTGCGGCGACCATTGCACGAAGACGTGCGCCGCGGTTAGGGAGCTACGGTGGGCGATGGCCGAACCTCAGGCGTCGTCCCTCTGGCTCCCTGCCGAAGCCGATGAACAGCATCGCGCCGTCAGCGTCATCATCGGAGGCTCCAGATCAGACGTCCCCTTGGAGCAGCCATTCCCGTCGACGTTGCCTCGCGACATCACCTTTACCCTGGATGACGCAAGGGGCGTGGAGTTCCCTCACCAAGATCCCTTGGTTATCCAGGCCCGCATCGCAGGCTACGACGTTCACCGCATCCTCGTCGACGGAGGAAGCTCTGCGAACGTTCTGTTTGCGGGGACCCTCGACCGTATGTGCATTCCTCGGAGTCGCTTAGAGCGGTCGGGAGCCCTGCTTCAAGGTCTCGGGGGTCAGTCGCTGGAAGCTCTAGGGAATTTGTCCCTCCCAGTCACATTCCGCCAAGGACGTAATATCCGGTGCGAGTACGTCGTCTTCGACGTCGTTGACACCTCGCACCCATACAACGTCATATTGGGGCGGCCCGCTATCAACGCCTTCGAAGCGGTCTCGCACCACGCCTTCCTATGTATGAAGCTCCCCGGTCCGGAAGGTGTCATCACCGTCTTCGGCGACCAACACCTCGCCAGACGCACCGAAGCCAGGGGTAGGGGTCCGTGTCGTCCAGTGCAGGCCCTCTCGGGCATGATCGGCGATACGCCCTCCGCTCCGGGATGGACGCCTAAGCCTCGGCCCGAAGGCGGAGTCAAAAAGGTGCCGCTCCAGGCGGTCGGGCAGCTCGTGTCCATTGGCGAGGGGCTCCCTCCGGAGGCTGAGCGGGACCTACTACAAGTGCTTCGGAACAACGCCGACATCTTCGCCTGGTCCCCGGAGGATATCAAGGGTGTAGACCGCGCGGTGATTAAGCATCGTCTGGCGGTTCGCCCCGACGCCAAGCCGGTCAAACAAAAACTCCGCCGGATGTCTGTGGATCGCCAACAGGCGGCCAAGGTAGAGGTGGCTGTAAGATCGAGGAGGCCGACTAGAGGGGGGGTGAATAGGAGGTTTTAAAATTTTCGTCTAATTCTAATTAGCAATTTTAAACTTAATGGATTGATAGAACAAGACAACACTAACACTAGCACAAGTAATCGACTGAGAGCAATAACAAATGGTAGAGAACAACAATTGCTACTCTAACTAAGCAAGCAATCAAGTAATATGAATGAAGAGCGTTGCTTGAATGAAAATGATCACAAGAGAGCAAACCACAATTGACACGATTACTTTTTACCGTGGTGATCGGAGACTTGCCGGTCTCCCCTAGTCCACGTTGAGGTAAGCCCGAACGAATCGGACCGGCTCCACGAATGAGCCTAAGCACCTCGATCACTATTGGATGCCCTTTCCCTCTCCGGGTAGGCGAGCTCCAAGCCTTCACAATCTTCCGGGTCTTCTCACAATCTTCTTGAGAAGATCACCGAAACTCCGCCAAGCCGTCTAGGTGCCGGCAAGCACCAAGAGAATAGACCACTGCGGCTTGATCTCACTCAAGTGCTCAATGGATCAACTAGAATGCAATGCACTTGAATTTTGGGTCAACTACCTCAAATGAATGCACAAGAAAGTGAATGAGGTGTGAGAGGTTGCACTAGGCTCAAATGTATTCAATGGATGTTCAACAACATGTCCAAGTTCTGGTGGGGGTGTATTTATACCCTCACCAACCTCACATAGCCGTTACAATAAACAATCCTGAAAAATCAGGAAATCCGGAACTACCGCAGGCAAAATCGCGGTACTTCCGGACCCTCGCTGACCGGTCAGAACGGCTATGTCAGAGAGTCAGAAGTAACCGTTGGTCAATGAGTGCGGTACTACCGCCGTTAAAATTGCGGTACTTCCGGAAGTCCGGAAGTTCCGCTCCAAGACCCGGTACTTCCGATCTCAACGAGTCTAAGTCTTATTCTCGGCGCTCTCTGGAAATAACGTTCCGCACGGGTATCTGGAACTTCCGCACATGCGGTAGTTCCGCAGGTAAAACCGCGGTACTTCCGTTTTCAGAGAGGCTAAGTTAAACTCCGGGCGCTCTCTGGAAATAAAGTTCTGCTCGGGTGCCCGGTACTACCGGCCATCCGGTAGTTCCGCAGGTCAACCCGCGGTACTTCCGTTTTCCGAGAGACTAAGTCTGAGTCCGGGCGCTCTCTGGAAAAAACGTTCCGCCTGGGCGCCCGGTACTACCGGACCTGCGGTAGTTCCGCCTAATACACACCGGAACTACCGGATTTTCTGACAATGCACAGATTTGATTTAATTTTAATTTCTAAGTGCATGCATGATCCTAAATTGATCCAAAGGGCACATTTGAACATGATCAAGCAATCACCATGATCCCTCTTAATAGTACGGCGTCTATCCTATAATCCGGTCTTCCAACCTAACTCCAAGACCGGTAAAACAAAATAGATACCTAAACTATTTACCTTGTCGCCCTAGAGATCTTGAATCTTCATGGGAAATTTTGTGAGCCTCTTTCTTTGCCATTTGAACTTATCCTTTCAAACACTTAATGCCCACATTAGTCCCATATTCACATAAATTCATTAATTACCAAAACTAACATTTTTAGGGGCCTAGATGCTTTCAATCTCCCCCTTTTTGGTAATTGATGACAACAAGAGCAATTTTTGAGAAGAATTTAAGATTTGGATATACTCCTAGTTGGCAAGATGTATATCACAAGGTCTTTGAAATTTTGGCAATTTTTAGAACATGGGGAATTTATGCATTTTAGAAACTAATAAGAAAGAGCTCCCCCTAAACATGTGCATCAAATTTTGCAGGAATTTATTAGGCATGATTACATCATAGCATTTCAGCACATTTACCAAAATTCAAGGATACGCAATAGACAAGTAAACAAGCATTGCATTAAGGACATGACAAAGTTGATTACAATGCATCAGAAATTAAAATACTAAACATCCACAGAGTTTAAACCACACAATAAGCATTACATGGTTCATTTCACCATACTTTAACCATACTTTATTACAAAGATAGATAAGACTTAAAAACTTCTCCTACAATTTCTCCCCCTTTGGCATCGAAGTACCAAAAAGAGGAGCTAGTCCTGAGCTGCACTAGGAGAAGGAGGACCACGGCGACGAGTGCGACGACCATAGCGGACTGGAGACGGCGGATGAACTGCACTCTCCAAGGCTGATACGCGATCACCGAGGGAAGACACAGTGGAGATCAAGACATCCTGGCGCTCCTCTAGCCTGAGTATGGCAGAGTAAATCTGGGAAAGCGATACATCGCCCTCGCCCTGGGGAGGAGGATCAGCAGCTGCCTGATGCTGAGGCTGAGGCTGAGGCTGAGACTGAGCACGAGTACGAACAGGAGCAGGAACAGGGGCCTCTGCGCGAGGCTTATATGGGTTGTGCTGAGTGCAGAGTGCTCCTCGATATCCAATCTTGCGAATGATCAAAGCCATAATGAATGGTGCAAAGTTGATCCTCTTCTGCTTGTCATTCTTATTGGCGTCAATCCCCCTGATGATGAGATCCACCACATCAAACTTTTGGCCGCGCATAATGGAATCAATCACATTCCACGCATGGCCACGAATAGCATCAAAGTTTCCACTCTTGGGAAAGATGGTGTGGTTGATGATCCTGTTGACAAGGCTAGGAATGGGGAGAAGTCCAATGGTCGTCCCTAGCACCTTTTCAGCTGATGGATCATAGTACTCCGAATATGCAGCAATGGGAAGAGCACACTTGCTGAAAACCTTCTCATAGGCACTGGTTTCCGTCCCAAGTGCCAACTCAAAGTCGTGCTTGGTGCTCTCAACAAGCTGTGTGCCAGTCATCCAACAAAGGTGCTCGAAATTCGGAGAGATGTACAGGGTAGCATAAAACTGCCGAATCATATTGTCCATGTAGTTGCACTTGAACGCAACAATATGATGGATCTCGGCTTGCTGAAAGAGCTGATAAGCGCCGCTGAACTTGTCAATCTGTGACAAGTGATCCCAATCCACATACTTGTGTGCAGCAAACTTGCGAGCAGGATCATACATCTCTCGGTACACCTTTTCTTGAACTTGGAATGAAACTCGGGATTCTTGGAGTCGCGAGGGCGGACGTACTAGCTGCGACGACGAAGAATGGCATAGTCCTCATTTGAGATCTTTGAAAGGTCTATCTCGTCATCTGCAGTTACCTCAGGCATCTCCTCGTCTGAAGCTTCATACTCCTCGCTCTCATGCGAGGACTCGGATCCGCTCTCATGGGAGCCTTCGGACTCACTCTCGGGGTCCTCAGCGGGGCCCTTGCCCCTCTCCTCATGTTCCGCTGTTGGAAGAGCGGGAGTCGAGGAGGATTGTCCCAGAGCTCCTCCATAAGTCTTGTGAGAGACATTCTTCATCCTCGGCATCTTCAAAGACAAAAGGATAATCAAGGTGAAGGAAGGAATAAGCGAGAAATAGGTTTAAAATTGAAGGTAATGAGTTTCTGCTGTTCCAGGAAAAACGGAAGTACCGGCGGCAAAACTGCGGAACTTCCGGGAAATCCGGTAGTTCCGGCGTTACACAGGCGGAACTTCCGGGACCCCGGTAGTTCCGGCCGTTCGACCGGTAGTTCCGGTTTTTCTGGACACTTCTAGGGCATGATAAGAATTGAATATTTTGGGGTATTTCTTGGATTGAATCCAGTGCATGCATGTATAAGCATTCTAATACCCCAAACAAACTACTTTGCCCAAGAATATTTCAGCAAAAATCATCACATTTCGAATTTAACCCAAACTCCACCTAGGGTTCTAAGAACAAGATAAACAGTGGATTTTGATCCGATTTACCTTGTGAAGACGGAGGAGGAGAACCCTGGGAGTGCAAGGAATCACCCAAAAATGAAGATCTCCCCTCGGATTCAAAGATCGGGAGAGGAGAGAGGTTCTTGGGAGAGAGAGGGTGGAGGAGAGGAAGAGGAGAGGAGTAGGCGGCTGCGGTTTGGGAGGAGTGAAGATGAGAGAGAAGAGAGGTAAAGGGTAAAGGAGTAACGGTTGGAGAAGATGGCGATTTTGGAAACCGCATTGAATCCCGCAGAAAGCGGTAGTACCGCGCGTAACACGCCGGTAGTACCGTGTTCGCAGAAATTCCGGAAGTTCCACGGATTGCACTGCGGTAGTTCCGGTTTTTCTGTTAGTAGCGGAAGTACCGCACAATGGACTGCGGTAGTTCCGGATTTTCTGGAACTTTTCAGGATTTGACTTTTAGATCTGGAAAATTTGCAAATGATCCCTAGTTTTGCATCCAACTAAAGTCATTCAGGATCATTATGCATCAATTGAGCTAATGCTATATTTTGAAACTAATTTTTATGAA
The DNA here is from genome assembly GCA_017311315.1 of Dendrocalamus latiflorus. Taxonomy (NCBI): domain Eukaryota; kingdom Viridiplantae; phylum Streptophyta; class Magnoliopsida; order Poales; family Poaceae; genus Dendrocalamus; species Dendrocalamus latiflorus. The sequence goes on along the minus strand of CM029642.1, from coordinate 17,823,967 downwards.
TTTAAACAAATTTTTGACCAAAATAAGGGAAAAACCAACAAAAATCCATATGAGCACAACAAAAGAGCAGAAATGGATGAAATGAGATTTCAAGCTACATTTGAGTAGTCTATGACATTTAATTCATTCCTCAATTTGCAAAAACGGCTTTCATCTAAAGGTTTGGTGAAAATGTCCGCTAGTTGATTTTCGGTTCGAATATGGCTAATTTCAATATCTCCCTTGCTCACATGATCTCTCAAGAAATGGTGGCGTATATCTATATGCTTGGTTCTTGAGTGTTGAACGGGATTATTGGATATTTTGATAGCACTATCATTATCACACAAAAGAGGCATTTTATCAAAATTGATCCCATAATCCAACAATGTTTGCCTCATCCAAAGCAATTGAGCACAACAACTTCCCGCTGAAATATATTCGGCTTCGGCGGTTGAAAGTGCTACGGAATTTTGTTTCTTGGATGACCAACACACTAGAGATCTTCCTAGAAATTGGCAACTACCCGAGGTGCTTTTTCTATCCACTTTGCATCCCGCATAATCAGAATCCGAATATCCAATTAATTCAAATTTTGCACCTTTGGGATACCAAAGCCCTATGCTTGAGGAATGCTTTAAATATCTTAGAATCCTCTTTACGGCCACTAAATGGCACTCTTTTGGAGAAGCTTGAAAACGTGCACACATGCATACACTAAACATAATGTCGGGCCTAGATGCGGTAAGATAGAGCAAACTACCAATCATGGATCTATAAAGCTTTAAATCTACCGACTTACCTTCTTCGTTGAGGTCTAGATGCCTGTTTGTTGCCATGGGTGTTTTGATGGGTTTGGCTTCTTCCATTCCGAATCTTTTGAGTAGATCCTTCACATACTTTGTTTGGCTTATAAACGTCCCATCTTTAAGTTGTTTGATTTGAAGTCCAAGGAAGTAGCTTAGCTCACCAATCATCGACATCTCGAATTCCCTAGACATCATCTCACCAAATTCTTTGCAAAAGTCTTGATTAGTAGAACCAAATATAATATCATCAACATAGATTTGACATACAAAGAAATCATCTCCAATAATTTCTGTGAATAGAGTTGTATCTACTTTACCAATTTTAAAGCCTTTTGATACAAGAAAGTTACGAAGGCGCTCATACCAAGCTCTAGGAGCTTGCTTCAAACCATATAGCGCCTTTGATAATCTATACACATGATTAGAGTATTTAGCATCTTCAAATCCCGGGGGTTGTTCTACAAATACTGCTTCGGAAATTGTACCATTAAGAAATGCACTTTTGACATCCATTTGAAACAATTTAATGTCAAAGCATGATGCAAAAGCAAGCAAGATTCTAATTGATTCAAGTCTAGCAACGGGCGCAAAGGTTTCATCATAATCTAAGCCCTCGACTTGAGTATAACCTTGAGCTACTAACCTTGCTTTATTTCTTACCACAATTCCGTTCTCATCTTGTTTGTTCCGGAAGACCCATTTTGTGCCTATGACATTGTGCTCCTTGAGTCTCTCCACCAAAGTCCAAACATCGTTTTGAGCAAAATTGTTCAACTCTTCATGCATAGCGTTTATCCAATCCGGGTCATCTAATGCTTCTTCTACACGCTTAGGTTCAAGTGAAGATACAAAAGAATAGTGTTCACAAAATGAAGCTACTCTAGAGCGAGTTTGAACACCCTTACTCACGTCACCCAATATTTGGTCAATTGGATGATCCTTGGCTATTGCATTGTGAATCTTGAAAATATTTTGCGGTTGATCCTTTTCTTCATCTTCAATAACTTGAACATCGTTTGTTGTGGAAGAAGAGGGTGGTTCCACTTGTCTAGATGAGCTTGGTGATGTTGGATCCTCTTTTGGCTTGATGTCTCCGATTTGCATGTTCTCCATTGCCTTGCGAAGACTTTCATCACCTACATCATCCAAGTTCTCATGCTCTTCTTGAGAGCCGTTAGTTTCATCGAATTGAACATCACATGATTCTTCCACTAAACCCGAATTTTTATTAAAGACCCTATAGGCTTTACTATTTGAGGAATACCCTAAAAGGAAGCCTTCATCACATCGACTTTGAAATTTTGAGAGCCGAACACCTTTTCTTAGAATATAGCATTTGCAACCAAATACTCTAAAGTAAGAGATGTTCGGTCTCCTTCCAACAAGAAGCTCATAGGAAGTCTTTTTCAAGAGTCGATGTAAGTAGAGGCGATTTATGGCATGACATGCGGTGTTAATAGCTTCCGCCCAAAACTTGTCGGAAGTATTATATTCATCAAGCATTGTCCTAGCCATTTCAATTAATGTTCGATTTTTCCTCTCTACTACTCCATTTTGCTCCGGAGTATAGGTAGTGGAAAGCTCGTGCTTTATTCCAAGTTCATCACAAAAGTCTTCAACTTTTGTATTTTTGAACTCGGAACCATTGTCACTCCTAATTTTCTTTATTTTAAAATCAAATTCATTTTGAGCCCTTTTTGAAAAACTTTTGAAAATCCCGGAGGTTTCACTTTTGTCATTTAGGAAGAAGACCCATGTATATCTAGAGTAATCATCCACAATGACCAAACAATAGCTATTACCTCCAATGCTCTTATAGGTTGTTGGCCCGAACAAATCCATATGTAAGAGCGCTAATGGCCTAGAGGTTGACATGATACTTTTGGAAGGATGAGAATTAGCGACTTGTTTTCCGGCTTGACAAGCACTACAAAGTCGATTTTTCTCAAACTTTACATCCTTCAAGCCAACCACTAAGTCATGCTTAAAAAGCTTTTTAAGTTGAATCATTCCCACATGACCTAGCCTTCTATGCCACAACCAACCCAAAGAAGTTTTTGCAATTAAACAAGTTTTCAAACAAGACTCATTTGAAGAAAAATCTACCAAATAGAGATTCCCAAATCTAAAGCCTTTGAAGACTAGTTCATTATTATTATCTTTTGATATTACAACATTTTCTTTTGAGAATGAGCATGTTAAGCCTAGATCACATATTTGAGCAACGGATAGCAAGTTGAAATTTAATGATTCAACTAAAGATACATTAGAAATTGAAAGGTCATTTGAGATAGCGATTTTACCCAATCCTAATACCTTTCCTTTGCTATTGTCTCCAAATGTGATTTTGTCATTACTTCCATTCTCAAATGTGGTGAACATCTTCCGGTCTCCGGTCATATGTTGGGTGCAACCGCTATCCAACACCCAATGCCTTCCACCGGTTTTGTAGTTCACCTACAAAAGAAGATCAAGTTTTTTTAGGTACCCAAATTTGTTTGGGTCCTTGGAGGTTAGTGACCAAGGTCTTGGGTACCCAAATGGATTTCTTTTTAGCACCCAAAATCGAGGTGCCAATGAAATGAGCAATAACATTTCCATTTGTGGATTTTCTAAGCATATAACAAGAATCATATAAACCAATGGAATGCATGTTATTTTTAGAACAATCATTTTGCATATGTCCAATACACCGGCATTTTGTGCAATACTTACCATTTTCCTTTACAAACCTTGGAGGCTTGTATACCGGCTTCTTACCCTTTTGAGGAACATATCCAAGTCCCTCTTTGTTAAAAGAGCATCTTTGATCGCTTAGTAACTTATCAAGGATTTCCTTTCCCTTGTAAGCCCTTTCTAAACTTTTGTTTAATTTTAGCACTTGTTCTTTTAAATTTTTGTTTTCATTTGCAATGATATCATCATGAACAAGATTTAAAGCATTTCTAGAATCTACACTTGATGAACAAGGTAGGGCAAGTAAATCATCACAACAAGTAGATATGCTAGACTTTGAAATTTCTATACTAGACATTTCATTCAAGATATTGCAAGTAACTCCAATGCTAGTACTAGATTTGTGATTTTCTTGGAGAAGCAAATCATGAGCTTCCTTTAGCTCCTCATAAGAGTCTTTGAGAGAGGTGTGTTCTCTCTTTAAGACCTTAAACTTTGATTTTTCTTTTCCAAGAAATTCATTCAATTCAACTAGCATATTCATCAAGTCATCATATGAAGGCTCTTCATCATCAAGCGAGTTTACCTTTTCTCCTTTAGCCATAAGGCATGTAGGAGTGGAGAATAGTGATGGAGCCTCCTTGATTGCAATGCCCACAAGCCCTTTCTTCTTGGGAGATTCGTCCTCGCTTGAGTCGGAATCCGAATACTCCTCTTCGGAGTTCCACTCACCAATATGGGCTTCATTCTTGCCATCCTTGTGAAGCTTCTTGAAAAGCTTCTTCTTGCCGTTGTAGTTCTTCTTCTTTGATGACTTCTCCTTGTCATCCTTCTTTGTTGGACATTGAGAGGCAATATGCCCCTTCTCATCACATTCGTAGCAACGAATGTTGCTAAACTTCTTGTTGGAGGAAGAATGCCATTTCTTAGTCTTCTCATGGCTTGTACTCCGGAATGGGCGTCTTCTCATGAACTTCTTCATTCTTCTTACTAGAAGCGCAAATTCTTCTTCGGAGTCTTCCTCATCATCTTCTTCGGATTCTTCACTCATCACCGCTTTAGCCTTGAAAGCGGTGATCTTCTTATTCTTGGAAGAAGATTGCTCCAAAAGCTCTTCCTTGTCTTTCTTGTAGAGCTCGTTGGTGATGAGGTTGCCCAACAATTGATTTGGTGTCATTCTTGCCAACTCTTGCGAGTTGAGGAAGAGTGTCACCAACACTTCATACTTCTCCGGCAAGGCCCTAAGCATCTTTCGAACAATGTCAAGATCGGAAAGGTTAGTTCCAAGGCCCTTGAGCTCATTCACAATGTTGTTGAGCCTTGAGTACATCTCATTAATGTCTTCATGGGGCAACATTGTGAATGTCTCATATTTGATCCTAAGCCGATGCAATTTGGCCTCTTTGACCGTGGATGTCCCTTCGTGTATTTCCGAAAGGGTAGTCCAAATAGCATGAGCCGTCTCAAGATTGCTCACCCTATTGAACTCATCCGCGTTCAAGGCTCCAAATAGAGCATTCATAGCTTGGGCGTCTAAATGAGCATTACGCCCGTCTTGATCCGTTGGGTGATCCGGATCAAGAGCCATAACGTAACCCTCATTTACGACTTTCCAAATTTGAGGACTCATGGCCTTTAAATAAATAGACATCCTAATTTTCCAATAAGCATAATTTGAGCCATCAAATAGAGGTGCCTTTCCTATTGCTATACCCTCACTAGCCATCCTTTTCTCTCTAGACGGTTAAGTCTAAATTTGAGAGACCAAGCTCTGATACCACTTGTAAGATCGAGGAGGCCGACTAGAGGGGGGGTGAATAGGAGGTTTTAAAATTTTCGTCTAATTCTAATTAGCAATTTTAAACTTAATGGATTGATAGAACAAGACAACACTAACACTAGCACAAGTAATCGACTGAGAGCAATAACAAATGGTAGAGAACAACAATTGCTACTCTAACTAAGCAAGCAATCAAGTAATATGAATGAAGAGCGTTGCTTGAATGAAAATGATCACAAGAGAGCAAACCACAATTGACACGATTACTTTTTACCGTGGTGATCGGAGACTTGCCGGTCTCCCCTAGTCCACGTTGAGGTAAGCCCGAACGAATCGGACCGGCTCCACGAATGAGCCTAAGCACCTCGATCACTATTGGATGCCCTTTCCCTCTCCGGGTAGGCGAGCTCCAAGCCTTCACAATCTTCTGGGTCTTCTCACAATCTTCTTGAGAAGATCACCGAAACTCCGCCAAGCCGTCTAGGTGCCGGCAAGCACCAAGAGAATAGACCACTGCGGCTTGATCTCACTCAAGTGCTCAATGGATCAACTAGAATGCAATGCACTTGAATTTTGGGTCAACTACCTCAAATGAATGCACAAGAGAGTGAATGAGGTGTGAGAGGTTGCACTAGGCTCAAATGTATTCAATGGATGTTCAACAACATGTCCAAGTTCTGGTGGGGGTGTATTTATACCCTCACCAACCTCACATAGCCGTTACAATAAACAATCCTGAAAAATCAGGAAATCCGGAACTACCGCAGGCAAAACCGCGGTACTTCCGGACCCTCGCTGACCGGTCAGAACGGCTATGTCAGAGAGTCAGAAGTAACCGTTGGTCAATGAGTGCGGTACTACCGCCGTTAAAATTGCGGTACTTCCGGAAGTCCGGAAGTTCCGCTCCAAGACCCGGTACTTCCGATCTCAACGAGTCTAAGTCTTATTCTCGGCGCTCTCTGGAAATAACGTTCCGCACGGGTATCCGGAACTTCCGCACATGCGGTAGTTCCGCAGGTAAAACCGCGGTACTTCCGTTTTCAAAGAGGCTAAGTTAAACTCCGGGCGCTCTCTGGAAATAAAGTTTCGCTCGGGTGCCCGGTACTACCGGCCATCCGGTAGTTCCGCAGGTCAACCTGCGGTACTTCCGTTTTCCGAGAGACTAAGTCTGAGTCCGGACGCTCTCTGGAAAAAACGTTCCGCCTGGGCGCCCGGTACTACCGGACCTGCGGTAGTTCCGCCTAATACACACCGGAACTACCGGATTTTCTGACAATGCACAGATTTGATTTAATTTTAATTTCTAAGTGCATGCATGATCCTAAATTGATCCAAAGGGCACATTTGAACATGATCAAGCAATCACCATTATCCCTCTTAATAGTACGGCGTCTATCCTATAATCCGGTCTTCCAACCTAACTCCAAGACCGGTAAAACAAAATAGATACCTAAACTATTTACCTTGTCGCCCTAGAGATCTTGAATCTTCATGGGAAATTTTGTGAGCCTCTTTCTTTGCCATTTGAACTTATCCTTTCAAACACTTAATGCCCACATAGTCCCATATTCACATAAATTCATTAATTACCAAAACTAACATTTTTAGGGGCCTAGATGCTTTCAGTGGCGAAGCTTCTCCAGGCAGGGGTCATTCGCGAGGTCCATCATCCAGAGTGGCTCGCTAACCCGGTATTGGTCAAAAAGGCCAGCGGAGCCTGGCGTATGTGCATTGACTTCACGGCGCTCAACAAGGCGTGCCCGAAGGACAATTACCCCTTGCCGCGCATCGACCAACTGGTCGACATCACCGCCGGATGCGAGCTAATGAGTTTCTTGGATGCTTATTCTGGCTACCATCAGGTGTACATGGCCGAAGACGACGAGGAGAAGACCAGCTTCATCACTCCGATTGGGACATTCTACTTCGTCAGGATGCCTTTCGGCTTGAAAAACGCGGGGGCCACCTTTACCCGCCTCGTCGCAATTGCTCTGGCCGCCCAGCTCGGGAGGAATGTGGAAGCCTATGTCGACGACGTGGTGGTCAAAACCAGGCAGCTCACTTTGCATGGCCGGGACCTCCAAGAGACCTTCGACAACCTCAGGAAGGCAGGTATCAAGCTCCACCCTGACAAGTGTGTCTTCGGCGTACTGGCGGGCAAACTCTTGGGTTTCCTCGTGTCCGGGCGAGGCATCCAGGCGAACCCCGACAAAGTAGACGCCATCTTGGACATGGAGCCACCCAAGACGACAAGGGAGGTCCAGAGGCTGGCGGGCCGCATGGCAGCGTTAAGCCGCTTCCTGTCCAGGGCGGCGGAGCGGGGTTTGCCTTTTTTCAAAACACTCCGCGGGTGCGACGGGTTTCGTTGGGATGACGACTGCGCGGAGGCCTTCAACGAGCTCAAGAAGCACCTGGCAAGCCTCCCCACTCTGGTCGCCCCAGCACCAGAGGCTCCCCTCCTGCTGTATCTGGCCGCATCCACCACAGCGGTCAGCGCTGTCCTCGTCTTAGAAGAGGGTGCTGTGCAGCGGCCTGTATACTTCGTCTCCGAAGCCCTCCAAGGAGCCAAGACAAGATACATGGAGCTTGAGAAGCTCGCCTACGCATTGGTCATGGCCTCCAGGAAGCTCCGGCATTATTTTTTGGCCCACCCAATTACAGTACCTTCCTCATTCCCCCCTGGCGGCGATGCTGCGCAATAATGAGTCCACGGGGCGCATCGGCAAGTGGGCTGCCGAGCTCGCCCCGTTCTCCCTAACATACGCCTCCCGAGCGGCGATTAAGTCCCAAGTTCTCGCCGATTTCCTCGCCGAATGGACTCCGCCAGCTCAGCCTGCCCAGAAGCACGGCGACCCGGTCTGGATGCTCACCATCGACGGAGCCTACAGCGTTGCGGGCGCGGGCGTAGGGGCGGTGATTGTCACGCCCGAGGGACAGCGTTTACTATACTCGGCGCGCCTCGCTTTTCCGGCTACCAATAACACCGCTGAGTATGAGGCGCTGCTCTTCGGCCTGGCAAAGCTTAAGGCAGTTGGTGCGCGACGTGTACTCATCCGCACCGACTCGCGCTTGGTGGCCGGTCACGTCGACAAGTCATATCAAGCCAAGGACCCGGAGTTGGCCAAGTACCTCGCGGCCGTGAGAGCGAGGGAAAGGCACTTCTTGGGCATCACGGTCAAGACCATTCCCCGCGCGGAAAATGAGCAGGCTGACGCCCTCGCCAAGGCAGCCAGCCAACAGTTGCCGCCCCCCGATGGGGCGTTTTATGAAGTGTTATCGCAGGCGGCCATCGCACAAGACAACCGGGACGCGGCTCTCGTCCACCATATCAGCCAGCAGGGTGATTGGCGAGAACCCATTTTCAATCTCTTGAAGGGTATCGCCGAGCCGGAGGACCCCGCCGAGCTTCGGCGTTTACAACACCGGGCCAGATCTTTCCAGGTGTTCGAAGGTGTACTCTACAAGAGGGGAGTCTGCGCGCCACTTTTGCGCTGCCTTTCCACCGAAGAAGGAAGGGAGCTCCTGACGGAGATCCACGCGGGTGACTGTGGGTCTCACTTGGCCCCAAGGTCATTGGTCGGCAAGGCATTCAGGCAAGGCTTCTACTGGCCAACGGCTATTGCCGATGCCTTGGACCTCGTCCGTCGGTGTCAAGGGTGCCAATGGATGGCACGCATCACCCGAAGGCCCGCGTCGAGCCTCAACCCTATTCCCCCGGTGTGGCCGCTTGCACGCTGGGGTGTCGACATCGTAGGACCACTCCCCCGGGACCCTGGGGACCTGCGATTTGTGGTCGTCGCGCTGGAATATTTTTCCAGATGGCCGGAGGCGGTAGCCCTGGCCAAGATAACTTCGGCGGCCATGCAGCGCTTCCTCTGGCAGAATATCATCTGTCGCTTCGGTGTGCCCAGGGAGCTCACCGTCGACAACGGCCTGCAGTTCGACGCCACTTTATTCAAAGACTTCTGTGAAGGCATGGGCATCATGCTTCAATTCGCTTCGGTGGGACATCCCCAGTCCAACGGAGCGGTTGAAAGGGCGAATGGCGCCATCTCCGCCGCCATCAAAAAACGCCTGGTCGGGATGCCGAGGGGCAAGTGGCCAGGCGAACTTCATAGCATCCTCTGGTCCCTTCGCACAACGGTAACACGCCCGACGGGGTTCACGCCTTTCAAGCTCCTTTTTGGCGACGAGGCAGTGACGCCTGAAGAAATCAGGCTCGCATCGCGGAGGGTCCTCGTCCAAGCACCCGAGGAGGAGCGTCACGTCTCCCTAGACCTCCTCGATGGGGTACGGATGACTGCAACCCAGCATGTCGAGAAGTACGCGCGGTAGACAGTGCGCACCCGGGACCGCTCTGTATATCCATGAGTATTCAAGCCCGGAGACCTCGTCCTCCGGTTGGCGCTCCACGCGGAGACCGTGGGCAAGCTAGAGTCCAAGTGGGAAGGCCCTTTCATCGTGATGGAGGCATTGCAGAAGGGAGCATACCGCCTTGCCACGCTCGAAGGACAAACCCTCCGCCACACATGGAACGCGGACAAGCTGCGGCGGTATTACGCCTAGGAGCAGCACGACAATTGTAGCGGCACCGGCCGTTTGTGGTACGATGCTCGCCCGCGCAAACGGGCGTTCAATAAAGCTCACTGTTCCTAAAGCCTGCTGCCCCCAAGGTTCGCCGTCGCTAAATAAGACGTAGCGCCGAGGTCCGCCTCCGCACGCGCGAGTCTCCGGACTATAAAGAAGTCGTAGCGTCGAGGTTCGCCTCCGCACGCGCCAGTCCACGGACTCTAAATAAGACGTAGCGTTGAGGTCCGCCTCCGCACGCACTCTACGGAGTATAAATAAGACACAGCGGGGGGACGCCCTCGTGCGCGCTAGTCCACGGACTCTAAATAAGATGTAGCGTCGAGGTCCGCCTCCGCACGCGCGAGTCTCCGGACTATAAAGAAGTCGTAGCGTCGAGGTTCGCCTCCGCACACGCCAGTCCACGGACTCTAAATAAGACGTAGCGTCGAGGTCCGCCTCCGCACGCGCGAGTCTCCGGACTATAAAGAAGTCGTAGCGACGAGGTTCGCCTCCGCACGCGCCAGTCCACGGACTCTAAATAATACGTAGCGTCGAGGTCCGCCTCCGCACGCGGGAGTCTCCGGACTATAAAGACGTCGTAGCGACGAGGTTTGCCTCCGCACGCGCCAGTCCACGGACTCTAAATAAGACGTAGCGTCGAGGTCTGCCTCCGCACGCGGGAGTCTCTGGACTATAAAGAAGTCATAGCGACGAGGTTCGCCTCCGCACGCGCTAGTCCACGGACTCTAAATAAGATGTAGCGTCGAGGTCCGCCTCCGCACGCGCGAGTCTTCGGACTATAAAGAAGTCGTAGCGACGAGGTTCGCCTCCGCACGCGCCAGTCCACGGACTCTAAATAAGACGTAGCGTCGAGGTCCGCCTCCGCACGCACTCTACGGAGTATAAATAAGACGCAGCGGGGGGACGCCCTCGCGCGTAATAAGACGCGGATGTTTTCCATGCGCACTCTACAGAGTATAAACAAGATGCGGATTCCCGTGCACGCACAGGTGTTGCTCCCGTGCGTACTCTTCGGAGTATAAGTAAGTCATGGATGACAATCCCGCGCACTCGGCGGGGATCCTCCCCGCGTGCTCGGTGACATGCAACACCAACAAGTACTTGCTTTGATTCATTGCAAAATATGGGGTCCAATGATTACAACCATGGCCGTGCAGATGCGAGCAAACCCCCACCCCCTCTGATGAGCAGCAGCCTAGCCTTCGCGCGGTTCCGAGGGGCCCGCGCCGCGGTCATGGCTCCGAGGAACTTCTTCGAGCCAGCGAAGGAAGTGCCCCTCCCCGCGCCGCGTCTGTTGCACTGCAACCCTGGCCGCATCCTCCCCGACGCGGCACCAGATCCGTTGATGGAAGTTCCGGACGCCCGGATCGATGGAGCAGATAGCGTCCGATAGCGCCCCCGGCCGGCCAGGGAGATCTAGCTGAGGGTTGGTCAGCTCGTGGGCGTGCCTGCACCCACGGGTGTGAAGCAGTCCAAGAGCAAGGCACGCACCAAGGTAGCCGCAGTGCTCGCCGAAGGTCCTGGCGCCACGAAGGGCAACGCCCGCCCCCTCCGCAATCAACTCAAGCGTCTCCGACAAGTCCCCCGGCCCGGGGGTCGAGTCTGGCACGCCGACGCTCAGATCACAGAGGGCCCGGTTCAGGGACTCCATCGCCCCCGATGCCAACGAGGATGCTTCATCCAGGGCACGGCTTTTCTCTGCGAGAGACTCAGCGAGTTCATCCAGGGCGCAGCTTTTCTCTGCGAGAGACTCGGCGAGCTGTGTCTTCTCCCCTTCAAGGACGGCGATTTGCTGCAAAAAGGAGGCGCGTCCCTCCGCCGCGGCGCGCTCAGCCTCCTCGGCTTTGAGTCGCGCGGCAGCCGCAGCGCCCTCCAGCGCATGAAGCTACTCGTCCTTCTTCGTATGAGCGTCATCTGCTTCACGGAGCCTAGCCTCCAGGGCCCTTCGCTCGTGGAGCCGGGCCTCGTCCAGACCTCGGCTAATGGCAAGCGTCTAGAGGCAATAACAGAACTTAGCAGCTATCCTGCGGGAACCCACAAGCTCCGAGCATAAGTACTTACCCATATTTCCGAGGCCCGCAGCGCTAGCGCCAGCACGTCTCCTTCGCACGATGCGAATATTTGATGGTCGACGCTGCCCGTGGCAAGCTCCGCGGCATAGTCGAGAGCAGGTACTATCTCCGGGCGCGGAAGGAAGTCGGAAAGAATGGGATCCGACCCCATCACGGGGAGGGCTGCGGGGACTCCGACCACGACGGCGGTGGCAGACACCGGTGGCCCACCCTGAACAACGTGCGTGACTTCGCGCACGCCCTCGTTGCTCGACTCTTCACCGCGTCCGGGAGACTTCGTCTCGCCTGATGTCGATGGAATGAGCGAGCAGATCGGAGAGAGTTTCGCGAAGTTGCGCGAAGAAAAGGAGTTGCACCTACCTTCTGCAACCCCCTTCACGGCGAGAGGCTGTGCCTGGTCGGTCGCTACGCGTCGAGACAAGGCCTCGGCGGCCGATTGAGAAGACCCTCCAACCGCGCCGGGCGCCACAGTTCCCAACATAGGACCGGCAATGCTGTACCGGCCCCCTGAAGGTGGAGGGGAGAGAACCCGAGGACACTTAGCCTGTGGCAACACAGGTGATTCCTCCCCGGCCGTTGTCACGCCTTCAAGCTCCGCTGCCCTGGGCGCGTCCACGACGGTGGGCGCAAGTGGCGCAACGCCGCCAGCTGCAGCACCGGCTGTGGGCGTAGGTGGCGCAGCATCGCCAGTAAGATCCACCAAGGCCGCGCTCAGGGGCTCGGTGGCATCAACGGATGGCACCGCCATCAGGGTCGGCACAGGGCCAGCGGCCGAGGGGGCTGGAACACTGGACATACCGGCCGCAGGGCGACCACGGCGCTGCGAAGACAGCACCTCCTCTTGGCTTCCACCGCTGTGACGGCTTGGGGTCGCAGCGGGAATTTCTTCTGGCGTCGCGCGCTCAGGCACGGCAAGGCCCAGAGCCTCTCACGTGCGGTTTATCCGCCCTTGCTTCGCCGTTCCGGTCACGTCCTCGCGAAGTTGGTGCTCCTCCAGCGTGTATGGGCCAAGGAACGCGACAACCGCGTGCTTCGCATCTTCCAGCCGAGCCACTACACAAACACAGATAGGTCGTCAGGCGGGAGTCACGCAGACATCAGGGACTACGTACCAGTGCGCTCGACGGCTTACAAGGAGCAGAGGGCGGAAGCAGGCAAGACACCGGAGGGTCGACACCATCCTCGCGTCTGTCGCCCCGCCCAGCATACTTCCATCGGCCGGAGAGTGGCGCCGCCCCATACAACGAGAACTCCTTGGCCAAGTCGCGCATGCTCAACCGACGGGCGATGCCGGCAAGGCTCCATAGCCGTTCCGCATCCTCAGCCCTCGGTTTCATGCTCGGCGAGCTGTTGAATGAGATTGGCCCACCTCGGCAGCACAGGCCACTCTGGCAGGTCACGGTGTAGTAGAACCAGTGCCGTGTCCAGCCAGATTCCCACTTCCCCAAGGAGGCGGCCGTGGGAAATAGCATCGAGCAGGACTTCCGTAGCACGAAGTCCACGCTGCCGAAGTTGGACACCGCCCCGTCAACCTTTCTGGGTCGGCAACACGCGTCATGCAGGGTGGCGAACAGGCTCGAGCTGGGATGCCACCCTTCCGTCCGCATCCCCACGAAAACATAGCCAGGCGAACTATCGCGTTGGGTGTCAGTTGGGCCAGCTCCAGCTTGTAGGCCCGCAGGACTTTGCCCACAAACAGCGTGGAGGGCATCCGAAGGCCGGCGTCAAAGAAGGTGACGAAAACGATCGCCTCCAGGGCCCCGGGCTTCGGCTCCACTTCATCGCGACGGGTTAGACGGGCCCCGCCACGCTCCTTGATCTTTCCCTCTCGCACAAGCCGCTCCACCGTCTCTTTGGTCGCGCGGCTTTTCCCTAGCACGCGCGAGCAGCGGCCCCCCGGTTGCCCCATGGCGTCCCACTGCCTGTCGGCGCGCGAGCACCCCCGAATCGCAACCTTGTACTCCCCAGAAGGGAAGGACAACTCGTCCCAGCCGGACGAGGGGGCACCAATGGGGCGGTTGACGGCATCGTCATGGCCGACCATCATCTTCTGAAATCAGGGCAAAGAGAGCTAGGGCGCGAGCGCGTTGCGTTCCTATCAGCACGAAGCAAGTAGAAAGATGGCGAGTGCGATAGAGCGCCCCCTTCAACGCGGTGGCACTATAAAAACCTGCTCGCCTGCCCCGCGGCCAGAAGTGTGGACAGCATAGAACCCTCAGCGGTTCGGCTCCTCGTTTGGAAAGGAGAACCGTCGGCACTTGGGAGAACGTGCGGGGTAGGTGGCCAGACAGCATGCAGCGTCAGCGCACACCTGCAAGGCACCACGCCTTCCTGGGGAAGAGACGAATGGCCGCGGTCACGCAACTGCTAACATCCCAGGACGCATCAATCGCAAGCGGCCACGTGCCCCACCCATCAAAAGGCAGACCGCACGACGCGACAGTCTGCTCCCCTGACAGGCTAGGCGTCGGCGCGATTCAAGCCGCCATTTAAAGCGCACTACCCGACCGCGGGATCATATCGACCTTGGGATGCAGCGACGTCGATACAACAAGGTCCGTCTCCACCACCGCGCGTGCGCGTCTACCTCGACTAGGCGCCAGCCTCCGCTGCCACCCGTTCGAAGGGTAGGGGACGGAGCACGCGCGCGCCTCTACTTCGGCGTGGGCGCCAGCTCCGCTGCCACCCGGTCGAAGGGCAGGGGACGGAGCGCACGCGCCTCTACTTCGGCTTGGGCGCCAGCCTCCGTTGACACCCGTTCGAAGGGTAGGGGACAGAGCGCGCGAGCCTCTACTTCGGCGTGGGCACCAGCTTCGCTGCCACCCGTTCGAAGGGTAGGGGACGGAGCGCGCGCGCCTCTACCTCGACTTGGGCGCCAGCCTCCGCTGCCACCCGTTCGAAGGGTAGGGGACGGAGCGCGCGCACCTCTACTTCGGCGTGGCCGCCAGCTCCGCTGCCACCCGTTCGAAGGGTAGGGGACGCGCGCACCTCTACTTCGGCGTGGGCGCCAGCTCCTCTGCCACCCGTTCGAAGGGTAGGGGACGGAGCGCGCGCGCGCCTCTACTTCGGCGTGGGCGCCAGCTCCGCTGCCACCCGGTCGAAGGGTAGGGGGCGGAGCGCGCGCGCCTCTACTTCGGCGTGGGCGCCAGCTCCGCTGCCACCCGTTCGAAGGGTAGGGGACGGAGCGTGCGCGCGCCTCTACTTCGGCGTGGGCGCCAGCTCCGTTGCCACCCGTTCGAAGGGTAGGGGACGGAGCGCGCGCGCGCCTCTACTTCGGCGTGGGTTCCAGCTCTGCTACCACCCGTTCGAAGGGTAGGGGACGGAGCGCGCACGCCTCTACTTCCGCGTGGGCGCCAGCTCCAGTGCCACCCATTCGAAGGGTAGGGGACGGAGCGTGCGCGCCTCTACTTCGGCGTGGGCGCCAGCTCCGCTGCCACCCGTTCGAAGGGTAGGGGACGGAGCGCGCGCACGCCTCTACTTCGGCGTGGGCGCCAGCTCCGCTGCCACCCGATCGAAGGGTAGGGGGCGGAGCGCGCGCGCCTCTACTTCGGCGTGGGCGCCAGCTCCGCTGCCACCCGTTCGAAGGGTAGGGGACAGAGCGCGCGCGCGCCTCTACTTCGGCGTGGGCGCCAGCTCCGCTGCCACCCGTTCGAAGGGTAGGGGACGGAGCGCGCGCGCGCCTCTACTTCGGCTTGGGCGCCAGCCTCCGCTGCCACCTATTCGAAGGGTAGGGGACGGAGCGCGCGCGCCTCTGCTTCGACTTGGGCGCCAGCCTCTGCTGCGCGCGCGTCTACTTCGACATCAGCCACGCTTTCAATTCACAATTAGGTTCTGCAAGATACGAGAAGTTCACAGGCTGCAGGGACGGAGGAGGCCAAAGGACTCGGCAGCATGGCTTCGGCCCTGTGAAAGCCCGTCACCATGAGAGGCTCCTGTTGTAGGGGTGGCCCCCACCTAAACCCAGCAGGCCTGTTAGGAGATTGTAAGGATCAGAGTGGAACATATATAGTTACTAAAATACCCCTGATGGGGATGTATCCATGTAAGGGCACATTTGTAAAAGCATACCCCATACGGATATATATATCAAGGCTATGGGGGAGAGGACAGAACTCTCCCAACTCTCCACTACCATCTCTCTCTCTGTTTGGTCTGTAACCACAACACTCTCCATAGCTTATAAGGCTTTGGGTAGCTCCTTTGTGGCCTCCCTATAGCCCCTTGCTTACTGTTTGGTTTGTAACCACAATAGTTGGCGTTGTCCTTCAAGATTGGCGTAGAAGTTGTGAGCTGAGGTAAGAGCGTTCAGACGCAATAACACTGAAGGTGACGACATCGACCCCAAAAAATGCGGCGACATCGACCCCGAAGCAAAATAGAAGCACTATCACTGAAACCACCATGGCAAGAGCAAGGGAATCGGTCCACGAAGGCCCCCCGTCCCATGACGGCGACACACTAGCACAATGGCGAGTGGATCCACAATAGGTAAGGGAGGAACTTCGGCAACAGTGCCAACAACGGGGCAGGAGGCATCACCAATGGAGGATCCGGCTATGGCGACCAACCGGGATGATGGGGCTCACACTGCCCAAGTGGGGACCTCTACTGGCATCGATACCATCGCCGTCACCACATAGGGGTGGAGGGCATCCCTCCCCTCATGCTAAATGTGGGCAAAGGCACCCTCAAAGCAATCTATGGAACACTATAGTGAGAACTAGCAGATCTGTAGAGGGCCATGTGTGAGATGCAGGAAAATCAAAGTCAGCCGACGCCCATCGTAGCGACAGCAGAGGTGGCTACCGAGGAGACAGAGAACTACAAAGCTAGCGCTAGAGTCTTAGCGCACCTCAGCGAGTGGACCCCGAGTCCCCTTCTTCATAGGTCTATAGCGAAGTGCTTGTACGAAAGATTTCAAGATGCCCACAGTGGAGCCATACAAGGGCGACATCGACCCTCATGAATTTTTGCGTGTTTACAAGATAGCCATCGAGGCGACGGGAGGAGATGACTCGATGAAGGCAAAGGGTTTGCCACTTACACTTTAGGGAGTTGTGCTCTTCTAATTTTTTATCATCATCCCCAGCTACATATATGCATAGGAGCAGATCAAGGACCTCATGCATAACAACTTCCAAGGCAACTACATAGAGCAGGTCAACGTCGACCATATCTTCACGATGAGATAGGCACTGGGAGAGAAGTTGTGGGCCTACTTTCGACGCTTTGTGAAGGTTCACTGC
This sequence comes from Dendrocalamus latiflorus, assembly GCA_017311315.1. Lineage (NCBI taxonomy): Eukaryota > Viridiplantae > Streptophyta > Magnoliopsida > Poales > Poaceae > Dendrocalamus > Dendrocalamus latiflorus. Next base: position 17,806,815 of record CM029642.1, on the reverse strand, counting down.
CAGGTGAAGGATGTCAATGACATGACCATTTGAGGCCTCTAAAAGGGCCCACTCATGGAGTACAATGCACGGAAGCCTGTAAAAATGGTGGCCAAGCTCTTAGATAAGATGAAGGAGTATGCCAGGGCAGAAGAAGATGCGATGTAATGTGAGATAGATGTCGTGCCGACCGCCTCCGGAGCCAAGATCACCCCATGGCTCAAAAAGAGGAATAAAACCACAAGAAGTGAAGGGTAACATGGTCCAGATACGTCAACAGCATTGAAGGAGGAGCTAAGGAAAGCACTGCCCCTGGAGGTTGCGCTCATGGTTAGAGGGGCCACGGGCATGGAAAGGGCCAGGGTTGCGAAGACTAGCGCCAGTAAGGACCATGGTGCAAAGTGCATGATCGAGAAGATCACCTCACTCATGATTGCCCTTCCATCATGGTGTTTCACGAATGCATAACTAGGGAGCGTGCCCAAGACACAAGGACATAGGTGGTGGTGTATGTAAAGTAACTCCTGGATCTAGGGCTCCGAAGTTAGCCCCCTCGTTCAACCGCCTCTAGCCATGCTATGAATCTAGGGCTCCGAAGTTAGCCCCCATAGGGTGATTAATGTCATCACGGGTAGGTCATCCCTCGAATTCCCCTTCGAGAGACTACAAAGGTCCTACGCGCGCTAGATCCATCACATTGACGCATACCCCGCACAAGTGGTCCCAGAATGGGCCCAAGTAGACATCACTTTTAAGGTAGACGATGCGTTCGGAGTATACTTCCCCCATCAAGACCCCCAGGTAAACACAGCCAGCATTGTGGGCTATGATGTCCGGTGAGTCCTAGTCGACGGAGGTGGCTCCACAAACCTCTTGTTCATCGGCACCTTTGATCAGATGGGCCTCTCGTGAAGTAGGTTGGAGTCACCAGGCATACCCCTATAGGGCTTAGGCGGACAGCTAGTCAATGCGCTATGACAAATAGCGCTCGAGGTAGCCTTTGACAAGGCGAGCAAATCAGACATGGAGTCATCAACTTCGATGTAGTAGACCTCCAGTATCCCTACAACGCCATTCTAGGAAAGGCTACCCTCAACACATTTGGCATGATTCAACACCACAACTATCTATGCATGAAGCTCTTGGGCTCCCGCGGAGTCATCACAGTGCTTGGCAATTCACATGACAAATCAAAGTGGGCATCCAAAGTGTACACCGGAAGGTACACACCATAAGAGAAGGCACCGTGCCTCCCTCTGTGGCACCAACTCCCTCCGCCCTAGGATGGATGTTGAAGTCAAAGTTAGACGGCGAGGTGAAGAGGGTGCTGCTTCACCTAGAGGACCCGTTGAAGCAGATATCGGTTAGAGCCGGCCTTACCTCCGAAGTTGAGCAAAACCTGATAGCCATGCTTACAAGAATGTAGACGTCTTCACATGGTCACCTAATGACATCACTGGGGTAGACCGCTCCATCATCAAACACAAGTTAGCGTTGCGCCCTAACACGAAGCTAGTCAAATAACAGATGCGGTGAATGTCGCTCGATAGACAAGAGGCTGCCAAGGTGGAGGTGGCCAAGCTAAGGGCCTTTGGCATCATCAGAGGAGTGGTCCACCCTGACTGGCTCGCCAACTTAGTGCTGGTGAAAAAGGCCAACGGATCTTGACGTATGTGCATCGATTTCACCAACCTCAACAAAGCTTCCCTAAGGACAACTACCTGTTGCCGTGTATTGACCAGCTAGTGGATGCAACAACGGGATGCGAGATAATGAGCTTTCTCAATGCATACTCCTACTATCACCAGATACACATGGCAAAGGAGGACGTGGCAAAGACAAGCTATGTACTACTTTGTCAAGATGCCCTTCAGGCTAAAAAATGTCGGTGCCCACCTTCACCAGACTCATCGCGCTCACCCTAATGTCATAGCTGGGTTCCAACATCGAGGCCTACATCAAAGACATGGTCATTAAGAGCCTTCGGATGACATCCATGATGCAGACATCAAGAAAACATTCGACAACCTCTGATAGGTGGGCTTAAAGCTTACCCCAGAGAAAGTGCATCTTCGGAGTTTGAGCTAGCAAGTTGCTCAATTTCCTTGTATTGGGAAGAGAAATCTAAGCTAACCCCGACAGATCGACGCTGTACTATCCATGGAGACTCCCAAGACTGTTTAGGAGGTCCAAAGGCTTACGAATCATCTAACTGCCCTTAGTTGTTTCATTTCAAGGGCGATGGAGTGAGCACTACCCCTCTTCAAGATGCATCACAGCTCAGGCAATTTTTAGTGGACTGACGAGTGCACACAGGCCTTCTAGGACTTGAAGGAGTACCTTGTCGAGCCTCCTAGGCTCATGTGTCCAACACCAAAGGCTCTAATACTATTATACATCTCCACAATGCCCCAAGCGGTCAACGCGGTGCTCGTACTAGAGGAGGGATCTGCTCAATAGTCGGTTTACTATGTCTCCAAAGACCTCCAAGGAGCAAAGACACTATATACCAAGCTAGAGAAGCTGGCTTATGCCTTGCTCATGGCTTCGTGCAAGCTGCGCCATTACTTCATGGTCCACAGCATCACCGTGCCCTCATCGTTCCCCCTCGGGGAGATGCTACTAAACAAGGAATCCAAAGGCCGCATCGGCAAGTAGGCAACTGACCTGGCCCCCTTCCCTATCACCTACGTCGCGTGTACCATGATGAAATCGTAAATACTAGAGGACTTTGTCACCAAATGGACCCCCGTAGGCCACCAGGCCTGTCAGCTATCTCCAGAGCTAGTGTGGACCCTGCACATGAATGGAGTGTACTATGCAGTGGGCGTAGGCGTAGGGGCCATTGTAACAATACCCAAAGGCCGAAGTTTGGCATATGCAGCATGCCTCGACTTCTTGACAACCAACAACAGGAGGAATATGAGGTGTTGCTATTCAAACTTTGAAATGCAAGGGCCCTTGAGGCACGATGGTCCTCATACACACCGACTCTTGTCTTCTTGTGAGACATATTGATAAGTCCTATTAGGCAATAGTTTTCATGGTACTATTACTATGTCCTATTTCTGAAAGTATGGACCCTAAACTTAGGTGGGTTCATTTTCATCTGTAGCTCATGACTTATTGCTGTAGCATATGGTTTTTGGCCCTAACACGAGCACTTGTGTGAACGATCCAAATGACGATAAGCTGATAAATCATCTAAAAATGGTTGTCCCGATAAGCTACTTCAAAATGATAGCAGAGAAACTATCATATTTATTTGTTTGAAGGAAGTCGTAAGCCATAAATCATAAATCATAAGTCATAAGCTAGTTTGGAGCACCATTACAAAACAAATCATAATTAGGACTCAGGCACCACAATACAATGTGGGTCCCAACTTTTTCCTAGTATCTTCAGAATGAAGTAACAAAGACTTAGAATAAAGAGTAAGTTTCAGAGGATATATGCAAGAGTTAACTGGCAATACATAAATGCTAATGTAGCCTACAAAACTAATTTTTTATTACTAATAATTAATATTTAGAAATTAAAAATGTAGGAAATGTAGACTAGGAATTAGGAAACTAGGAAGGATGCTCTCGCCAACCACTTTGGCTCAACGTCCATATTGTGATGCAAACTAGAACTCAAGCCAATGACGCAACGAACAAAACCTAAATCACAAGCCCAAACATATCGTTAGTCCCGCTGCCCTCTTTTCGCGCGCTGTTAGCCACCCTTGGCTCCTCATCCCGACGTCGCTCGTGTAATAGTCCCATTTTTAAGAATAGGGTCGTCGTACGTCCCACAACAGCCTAAGAGATTAGTTGCGGACAGAAGGAATATCGTGCTTGCTTATGAATATTTTAAAAGAGTTAACTTGACTATAATATTACCTAACGGTTAACTTTAGAAATTTAACGGGTATTCAAGCCCAAAGCTTAACTTATATTAAGAAGAATCAAAGAAAATTCCCACATGAATGCTTGAGTGCGGTCGTAACCCTAACATAAAAACTTAAAACACCCATTCTTCTTCTGGTATCTATTCTGGTGGGAAATAAAACAATATTGAGTACAACCAATTGTACTCAACAAGTCACACAGGGAAATATTATTTAACTACTTGGCAGGATTCTCAAAAGATGGGGATATAATAGTTTCATTAAGAAATTTGCGATGTGGTTTTATTTGTACACAATTTTGAACACAAAAACTTTATCTTTTTAAGGGAAATGGGGTTGAAACAAGTTAATTGCTTGATTGAAGCATTATTAAAGCAACTTATGCCTTATTATTGGAATCACTTATAAAACACAGCTTCATTTACCAGAAGCATGTCATATTCAACTACCATTTCTTATTTTGACTCTACAGAGTTGTCTAGCTTTACCCACAAGATTCTTTAACCCTCATGATTGAGCTGAGAAAACAAGACTTTTCACTGCTCTACTCTTTATATAGCTTTTACCTGGTAGGGCTGTGGCCACACACAACCGACATTCCACTGGCCAATGGAGAAGTGCCTCCCAACTCTGTGTGCTCCTACTGTTGTTAAGTATGGTTTTACTACTTTCATACCACCCCCTTATATGTGGGCATTTTTCACTTCTGGAACACCAACACCCTGTAGATATTCAATTGATTCGAGTAGCTATTAGACAAGGTTTGATAAGTCAAAAACTTATGGTTGAGCGGTCACATGTTCTTTACTCAGCACAAAGTTCTAGTCCTTACTTTTTACCAATGAGATAGCTATCCACAAACCAATAATACAGTGCACCGCGGCACTACAACCACTTCAATCCAAGCCTCTTCCTTGGGGGTAAGGTCGTGGACTCCAACCATCTCATGGCTTTCCACGCTTCATCCTTTACCCTAGTATCAGTTTGTAATTCTACCGGCAAGACGCCAAATCTCTTAGTAGTATGAAACATTTGAATTTCTATCCAACAATAATATATTTTATAGTAATTTACTAGTACTAAGGCTTGTTAAGGTGAATATGGCCATTGAATAAAATGGGGCTTCTCTAGTGGTAGGACATAGCTAAATTATCATATCATTTCAAACATTTATTTTAAATAAATAATAGCGCGTAAATGAGGGATAATGAAAGTACTAATAATTAAATAATTAAAGAATGTAGGTTCAATATGATAAAAAAAATATGTGACTTACCTCTTTATCCATAGTCTCTTATTATTTTACTGTAGGCTTTAGGTTATATACTGACTACTTTACTTGCTCATGTAATTCTTTCATTAACCAGCTTGTTGAATTTGGATACTAGCACAGAACAACGAATGCAAATAAGCTTTTGCTTTGTAAAATGCAATAAAATAGCTAGAAAAGACAAAGAAAATGGGTTTAGATGGTTGGGGTTTTGTAACATCCTGAAAAATGTAAATATTAAATTGTGAAGCTTTTGGATTATTTTATTTGCTTTCCATTTGAAATTGGAGTTTATGGACTTTCTTGTAAATATGAAGGAACTTCAAAAATAAAAAGAGGGAAGAAATCAACACATAAAATGATAAAACATGAGCATCAAATAAAGAATCTGAAAAGATGATCCAAAAGAATTAAAAAAAGGGGAAATGGTAATATAGAATTGCACCTCAAATAAATAATGGTGTGACTGGTCATGAGATAAATAAAAGTAAAAATAAAAAAATTTATAAATATATGTATGCATACCATTAAATATAACAAGAAAATAATCTTTATGTAATAAATATCAACAAAATGGTAGATATAGAATTACAGGGAGCAAGGAAGTGAATATACATACATACATACATACATACATACATACATACATACATACGTATATATATATATATAAATACCTATATACATAGACATGAATACCCAAAAAGGAAAATCAAATAAATACAAAAAAAGAAAAAGAAAAAGAAAAAAAGAAAACACTACTAGAAAATCCCCCTAATGCCACGAAACACATTGCAACGGCACAAAATTTGTTGCAATAGGTAGGCCTTATTGCCACAGTTTGGAAAAAATGTTGCGATATGTGGTCAATATTGCCACTAATTTACTGCGTTGCAAAAATCTTGACTTTCGTGGCAAGAGGTAGGTGTTATTGCCACCACTTTCAAAATCGTTGCGATTAGCTGACAATATTGCCACGCAATTTCCTGCGTTGTGATAATCTTGAATTTCGTTGCAATATGTTGCTGTTATTGCAACGAAATTCTAAGTGGTTGCGATGAGTTGACAATATTGCAACGAATTTATTACGTTGCCATAATCTTTAAATTACATTGCAAAAAGTTGCTATGTATTGCAATGAAATTGTAAAGCGTTGCATCAATAAATGTTTTATTGCCACGAATTGATTGCGTTGTCATAATCTTTAACTAGTGTTGTAAAAGGTTTGTATATGTTGCAACGAAATTGTAAAGCATTGCATCAATAAAGGTTTGCCACGATTTAAATTTGTTGGAAGAAAAACTTGTTGGGTGGCAAAAAGTAATTGTGTTGCCACAATTTATTTAAGCGAAAATAGAAAAAAAGAGCATGTGCTAGGTCTTGAACCCAGGATCTTCACAGTCATAAACCTTTTTCTTACCACTAGGCTAGGCATGTGTTTTGTTCAAATATTTGTGTACTTATTCTTTTACATTATTTGCGTTATGGGAAAGGCCACGTGAGTAACCCCTGGGAAATCAATCTCGCTGACGCGGATACGCTCATGTCTTCCACTTCTCAGTTAAATATATTATTTAACTGGAAGGAATTATTGAGCCGTATTAAATATTATCAGGTGAACTCTAATTTAATTGGGTATTTAATGATTATACTTGGAGATACAGAGCTACTACTATTTTATTTAATTATATACAGGCCCATACTCGATCTGTACAAGCCTAAAGTAAAAATGCGTTTAGAAGATGATGATCAGGACATCTAGATTGGTCCGATTACGCGAGCACGAGCTAAAACGATTATCAGGTGAATTCTTTGTGTAGAATATATATTTTTAATTGACATCTGAGCTCTTAACTAAAGTCATTGGTTATTAGTGCCTTTAATTATTAAATAGCTTTTAAATGAATATTCAAGCCATGTTTATGATTGAGTAATCCTATAGGAACTCTTAAATGATCGCAGTTATATCCTATTCCAGTTTTTGCTAGCTATCATGAATTAAAAGTTTTAAAATTTTCTTTAAGCAATCAAGTATTAATATGCATGTAATCCCTAATTACTTGTCATTTACATTAACTAACCATGTCTGGACATTAATTATACTTATCTCTACTCTAACCATTCTTTGCATAGTAATTACTCTCTTAATTGCCTCTTTACTGCAACTTAGCAAAAGCTTAAAAAAATCCACATTTTACTGCGGTCATGGGACTCGAACTCAAGCTAGGAGGGTGGAATCGCACGGTGCTAGCCACTCAGTTACACGGTGTTACCTGACGGGGTGGGGCGAAGGAATCCACTTGAACCGACTAGGTGGCCGTTGGAGCAGAGGAAGCTCGGGGCGGCGGTGAGGTTGGCGGTGTCGCCGGCGTGGGGTGGCTGATGAGGGCTAAAACGCGTCGCACGCACCGAGGTGAGGCCGGTGGAGGCGGTTGCGGGGGCCGGGGCCCTCCGGAGCGGGCCGGCGGCGTGAGGCGGAGTTGGGCGGCGGTGGCACACGGCGCCGGTTGTTTTGAGTGGGGGAGGAGCGCCGGAAACCGTCGGGAAAGCTCGGGAAGCCGGCGAGGGTACTCCTCCCGGAAGGAATCGAAGGGGAGTCCACCGGTGCGGGGAGGGCGGCGTTAATGGCGGCGGCGGGTGCTTTCGGGAAAAATAGAAATTGCTCCGGCTAGCTCGGCTTTTGGGGCGATTCACCGTGGTGGGGAGTTGAGACGGTTGCGGCGAGGCAATTGGGGGTGCGGCTTTCTTCTTATCGGGGCGGAGCCGTCCGGACACTGGCGAAGGACCGGGCGGCGAAGGGGAGGAGCTGCAGGGCCAGACCCCTTCCGAAGATCAGTATAGGAGGATAATATCCCCTATATGGGTAAGAAATACGCTTGGGTTCTCCTGGCTAGCTGCGCAAATCCTCTTCTCACCCCACCCCCAAACTCCCTGGCCGCGCGCGTTCAAGCCTTCGGCTCCGCAGCGCTGCTGGGTTGAGTTTTCTGCATTTTTTGTTCCACGTGTCGGCCATCGGACACGCGCCGCCCGCATCCAACCGCTCGCCCCGCCTCCGGCCGCAGCCACCCGATCCTCCCCCGTGCCACGCGTCATCCATCGGAGTGCCCGTGCACTATTCGTCTCCTACCCGGTGCCGTCTCCGTCTCCGACGGGACTCCGCCTCCGCCACCACCTCGGTCGTGCTTGCTGGACTCCGCGCTTGCCATGGAGTCGGCCTCGGGACCCGGGTATAAAAAGGGGTCAACCCCGGGGGTCTCCTCTCCGTCCCAAGCCGCCGCCAGCGCCGTCGCCCTCGCCGCCGTCATCTGCCGCCGCCGGTGAACTTCACCGCCATCGTCTGCCGCCACCGGTGAGCTCCGCCACCACCTCAGTCGCCGCCGGGCAAGTCCGTCGCCGCCCGGTCACCCCGTCGACCAGCTCGTCTTCGCCGCCGTCCGTCGTCGTCCGCCGTCCCCACTGTCGCCGCCGCCGACCGCCGTCGTCCGTCGCCGACGTCCGCCGTCGTCCGCCACCGTTTCCGCCGTCGTTGCCGTCGCCGGTGAGCCCCGCCGCCCGGTCGCCTCACCCTGCCGCCCGGCCGCCTCGTCCCGCCCACGCCCGCGACGCCTCACACCGCCCGCCGCCAGCTGGACCGCACCCGCGACTCTCCGCCTTCCTGTAGACCCAGTCCGCCGTGCGCCGCGCCACCGCCAGATGGGACCCACCCACAGCTGTGAACCTGAGCCGTAGACCGTGCAGCCACGCAAGCGAGGCACGTCAGCCCTAGGCCGACGTGCCATGCACACGTGTCGCCACGTGGCCGCCACCTCAGCCCTAGCCGCCGCCAGCAGCGGTTCGCCCCCACTATTCCATACGCCGGGTTCATGGTAAACCAGTTAATCCGTGCGCCGAGTCCATAGCACAGTGCGATTTCCGAATTTCAGCCTTTTTGTCCAAATCAGATTTTCCAGGGGCCCGTTCTCCCTCGTCCGAACTCCGATTGACCCAATTCTTTTCCTAAATTCATCTAAAATTGAGATCTATCTTTTGGTTCTGATTTTGCAGCTTTTATAGTTTATTTAAATTTTATTTGAATTTATTTGAATTCATCTAAAATAGAGTTGATCTATTTGATAAGAAAATTTTTAATCGTTTCATGTCCAATATTGACTAAAAGTAAGTTGTTTGAATATAACTGAGGGGGTACTATACAGTAATTATGATTTGAAATATATATGTTTACTTTTGTCTTTGTTTGTGTTGCAGTGGCTGAACTAGTTATTTGTGTTTATTTGGACTGGAAGAACATGCCTGTTGATGGTAGGAGTTGGATGCGCATGCATTTTACGACAGATGAGTGGCAAAAAGGTTTCAAAAAATTTATTGAAATTAAATTTGGTGGGACTGCTCCAGGAGAAACTGCACCATGTCCATGTAGAAGATGTCGTTGCATGAACTACAGAACAAAAACAGAGGTTCAGAGTCATTTGGTTCTCAGAGGGTTTGATGAAAGCTTCATCCAAGGAGAAGATGATTTACATGAGGGCACCACTGCAACAGATGTCGATGATGGCGCAACAGGTGACCGTAGTGCTGTGAATGAACTGGTTTCAACACTAATAAGGGGTGCTATACATGGAGACATCATAGGTACTATTAATGAAGAGCCAAATGAAGAAGCAAAGAAATTCTTTAAATTATTAACAGAGGCAAAGAAGGAATTGTATCCAGGTTGCAAGGAGGCCACTAAGATATCTTTCATTGTCAGGCTCTTTCAAATTAAGTGCATGTATGGTATTAGTAACAGTGCATTAGAGGACATACTTCAGTTGTTCTCGCTTGTTCTCCCTGAAGGTCACTGTGTTCCAGACACATTGGATAAAGTGCAAAAGGTTGTTCGGGATCTTGGCCTCGACTACGTAAAGATACATGCCTGTGTGAATGATTGCGTGTTATTTCGGAAGGATTATGCTAAGTTGGATACATGTCCAACATGTGGTGAGTCCAGATAGAAACCGATTGTTTCCACGCATAAGGAGGAGGTAGCCAAGAAGCGTGTCCCACAAAAAGTCCTAAGGTATTTCCCAGTTACTCCTCGACTGCAAAGGTTATACATGAATGCGACCACATCCGCATATATGCGTTGGCATAACGAGGGCCTGGTCCGAGATGAAAAAATGCGGCACCCTGCTGACTCCTTGGCATGGAATCATGTTGATAAAACGTACAAGGATTTTGCTTTGGATCCTCGCAATGTTAGGTTGGGACTTGCATCTGATGGCTTTAATCCTTTTGGGATGCTGAATGTTTCATATACTACATGGCCTGTCATTTTAATCCCTTACAACCTGCCACCTTGGTTGTGCTTGAAACAGCCTTATTGGATGATGTCAATGTTGATACTGGGTCCTACTTCTCTAGGAAATAACATTGATGTATATTTGCAGCCCCTGATTGATGAGCTTAAAGATCTTTGGTTAAAGGGTGTTGAGACATGGGATGGCAAGGTGAAAAAAATTTTAAGTTGCGTGCAATTCTCCTGTGGACAATTAATGATTTTCCAGCATATGGGATGCTATCTGGTTGGAGCACAAAAGGCAAGTTTGCATGTCCATACTGCCACAAGGATACAGACTTTTTATGGTTGAAATTTGGGTCCAAGCATTGCTATATGGGACATCGCCGCTTTCTGCCTATGGACCACAGGTGGCGCAAGAACAAGAGCAGCTTCAATAACAAAGTGGAAACCAGGGAGTCTCCAGTGCCATTGAGTGGTAAAGGGGTGCTGCAACAGTATGAAAGTTTTGAGCAAGTGACTTTTGGGAAGTCCGCTAGGAAGAGGAAGCAGCGTGAAGAAGAAAGTAGGTGGCATAATTGGAGGAAGAAGAGTATTTTTTTTGAACTACCTTACTGGGAAAATTTGCTTGTAAGGCATAATTTGGATGTGATGCCATCGAGAAAAATATTTGTGAGAGCGTACTGGGGACTTTGCTTTGCATGGCAGGGAAATCAAAGGATAGCGAGAAGGCTTGGCTAGACATGGAACATTTGGGCATTAGGAAGGATCAACATCTCGTGGTGGAGAATGAAAAATACACAGTTCCATCAGCACTGTACTCTCTGGGTAGAGCTCCGTGGAGGCCAGGCGTAGCTGAATCCCTTCCTCGCCGGGTCTCCCTTTGCGTGAGCATCGCCGGCGTCAATCACCTCCTTGGACCGCCGCCACCTCTCGCCGCCAGCCCTCTCCGGTGAACATCACCCTCCGCCGACCTCACCAGAAGCTTCACCATCACCCGGGGGCTGTATTTTACGCAACTCCCGAACCTCTCCAGCCACCACTCGCCGCCGTCGCCACCGCCTTCTTCTTCCTCTGCCCGGCCCCCTCAGCGAGCTAACTCAAAAGGTATAGCTGCCCTATATGGGTAAGATAAAACCGAGCGCTCACTTGGCTAGCCGCGCTGATTCTCTTCTCCCCCTCCCAGCTCCCCGGCCGCACGCGTTCGAGCCTCCGACTCCGCAGCGCCGGGTCGAGCTTTTCCTTTTATTTTCCGGACTGACGAGTGGGCCCCGCTGGTTAGCGATCGTCTGCCACAGGCCGGCTGACCTCTGGGTCCCGCTTGTCAGTGCCGCCGCTGACATATGGGCCCTACTGGCCATAGAGACAGAGGAAAAATGATAAAAGAAAAAGATAAAATGGAAAATATGACATGTGGGACCCACTGTCAGAAATTTATTAATTTGGGGATTTAACTAAACTGAAATATTCAAATGGGCATAACTTATTCATTTTAACCCCAAATTGAGTTGGACAAATTTCTAAATTCATATAAAATCAAGATCTATCCAATGGGACTGAAATCATAATTTTTAGAGTTCATTTGAATTTCTGGTGTTATTTGGTTTGATTTGTTGCTTTTCTTTTTATCCAAATTTTGGCGCACGCTAAAATAGCTTACGAGGCACAAGAGGAGGACATCGAGGCAGCAACCCTAGAAGCACCAGAGAATCCGGATCCCGACTACTGTGACCAAGGCGAGTTAACACTTTGACCATTTTGAACCCATGGTTTTTGCAAAGTTAATTTCTTTTAAATTATCAACATGCATGCTGATATTTTATGTGGTAAAATATGTTCATTTCCAGAAATGGTAGTTATACACCTAATATAATGCTTGCTAATAATGATCCATTGAAATGTTTGGATATGTGAACCTTGTCGCCTTAGCAAAATTTTATATTATCATAGCTTTACCAGTAAGTCCAAATAAATATAGCGTTGCTTAGTATTGCTGGATAAAACGGGGGTACATAACTGCCCCAAAATAACATTTGCAAAGTATGATATGATTTGGGGACAGTCATGGATGGAATGACTGTAGTAAGTGGACACAATATTTTCTATCTCTGAAAAATCCTAACATTGCTTAAATACCTGGATGGATGGTTTGGGGGCTGGAATGAGGTGCAGTGGTCGCACAAAAGTTTGAAATGTGGTAGTACCATCCAGGTAGCCTTAAGGACTGAATCTTGTCATGATATTCCATGTTAAACAGTACAACCGCAAGTCTGTAAAATACAACTTGGCTAAGTAGATTTATCGAACCCCCGGACTCATCTCACTGGTAGTGGATAGAAGTGGTTGTGCACGGGCATGGGGGCCCTAAGGGACACCGGTGAAGGGTGAAGTTTCCCAGCTGTCCTAACGTTGCGGGAAGTGGAGCCCGGCTGCGTTAGTGGCTGTGGGAAACATCCCGCGCATAGATGGGATCCACCGCAAGTGGACAGTTTCCCATAAGGTGAGATGACAAAAGGGTCTAGATACTTTGAAAAGTCATTGTGATAGTCTGCTCGACCACATGTCTAAGGTATCATGTGGGGCAATGAGTTTATTATCTCTTGTGGTGAAAGTGTACAAACTCTGCAGAGTCAAAAACTATTCGAATAGCCGTGCCCACGGTCAAGGGCAGACATGGGAACTTAACTAGATATAGTTCTGTTTAAAAATAAAAGAAGATGGGAATAAAATGTGCAGAGCGAAGGATTGCTCTGATTTGGAAATTGTCCTGGGTGTCGTCCCAGTGGTAAGTTAAGCGGCTATAACGCTGAAAGAAAATATATGGTGCAGAAGCCATGTAATGGTGGATGGGTTCTGTAACACTGATATACATGAGTACTTCTTTAAAAATACAGTCATTGCTAAAAATGCTAAGTCTTAGGAAATTTTTATATAATTGTATTCAAAACCACTCCTGCAAATAAAACAAACCTGAGCCATCCTTTGACAAGCTGAGCATGTTATATTATTGCATACTGTGTGTTGACTCGCGGAGCACAGGGTTGGAGTGCTCACGCTCGCTTTTGCGACAATATTCAGATACAGGAACTCAAGAGCATTATGACCATGAGGATGCCCCTACAAATGATGGAAGAAACAATGGCGACAACTAAGGCCGTTATTGGCGTACTTTGGTCGTAGACAAGAAGACTTGATGGAGATTGTGTGCACCTATATTAATCTCACCTAGATAATATAAGTGATGCAAATCTACCCCCAGTCGCTTGCCTGTGGCGTTGGTTCTACTTTTGCTTTATTTCCGCTGCAAGTTTGTAAAGATGAACATTTGGCCTAAGCGGCCCTTATTGTAAAACTCTCGTCCGACGTGGCGTATTTTAAATTCTGCAATATTAATATTATTCAGGCGGTGTATGAAATGATGCAGCGATGTTCCTGTGTGCATTATCTACTGATCCAGGGAATAATGCAATTAACACAGTAGATTCTGGATTGAAAAATCCGGGTCTAACAGGTTTAAACAGTGCTTGGTTTAGCTAAATGGAGTTGGAAATGGATTAGATGGGATCGAGACAGTCGAAATGGATATATAGGTGCTCATGGGCTTTTCATGAATAATAATAGGTCTAAACTATATTGGGCCTAAGTAAGAATAGCATTTGGGCTGGTTAGGGTTTTATTGGTGTCTGAGATGGTGAAACGGATCTAGAAATGGTTTAAATAGGTTTGAAATGCTCGAAATGACTATATATATGTTTATTGGATTTTGGGTGAATAGTAACGGGTTGTACTGTTCATAACGGATCAGATCTTTAACAGTATCAAGTCTGAAATAGTAAATGGATTTGATTTCTAAACAGTAATGGATTGGGTTTAGGAATAGTAACGGGTCGGGTCACGAACAGTGGCTGCTACAGTGGTGCTCGGCTGGCGGCTTGGCCTAGTAGGCTTTGGCCTGTGGCTTAGGATTGCCTGGCCCAAGGCCTACTCTAGGTCTTCTTCAACCTCGGAATGCTACAGGGCACCTAATGAAAATTTATAAAATTGAGAGCGATTACACGCCGGCGAAGGGCGCCGATGGTGATTGCGTGCACCATTGGGTTTCTAGTGGCCACGGGTTTCCATTTTGGGCATTATCGAGGTTTGGGAGGCTGTGGTTTGGGTTGGTGACAATAAGAGCTTCACGGGCTTCTATGATGGCACAACAACGGCTTCGATGTGCCCTAGACAATAGCGTGAGTGTTGAGGCTTCTATGCTAATTGTGGAAGCTAGGGGCAGCAACAATTTTGGTTCTTGTGACCTGTGCTTGGCTATTTGTGGTGAGGTGGATTAAGTGGTGGTGGCATCTGCGATCGGGTTCAAAGGGTCTAGGAGTGCTACGGTGAGTTCGTCTTCGTGTTCGTGGTGTGCTAGTGGTGCTACAAATGGGAAAAATCGAGTTCTAATCAAAGCATGAGGTGAATTGAATTCAAGGCTTTACCTCTACTCTTTCCATGATGGCAGCGTGCACTGATCGGAGACAAAGAGGAAGTGTATGATGGTCAATGTGGTAGCTTTAGGAGCTAGCAGAGGAGCTAGTCAGTCTTTATAGGATGGGAGAGGTGGTGGAAGCAGTGGAGTTGTGGCTTTGGTGCTGGCACGTGGCCAATGAGGTATGGTGCGAGGGATTTTAACAGGGTTTGGCTATGGCAGGGGGAAGGTCAGCAAGTAATGTGGTGCCTTAGGCTTTGAGTCTCCTCGACCAACGAGTTGCAGTGGTCAAAGATGCAGGGCGGCATGTCGGCCGTGAGAGGGAGTAGCGCGATGGTGGCAGGGCAAGTTCAAATTGCCCAGAGCACATGGATGGACGGGTCTATGGTTTGTAGTGGGGTTGTTAGTGGCTCGGTGATACGTGGTACAAAGTTGATGGCACTGGCAGCAGTGGTGTGAACAGCGGTGAGCGAACGAGAGCATGCCCTATGGTGTCAAAAATGAGGGTGAAGGCAGCATTTTAGAGGGGTGCCAGTAACTAAAGAAAGTGGAAATTTGAAAGAGGAATGTGCATTTTGGTTAGAGACTTCCAAATTGGAAAATAATTTGAATTCAACTGTAATTCAAGGAAATTCCAAAATTTCATAAGTTTTTGGTTTGTCTCAGCTGACCACGATGCCATAGATGCCACCCATGTGCCTGCCGCCTCTCATCATGATCCTGGCTGCTATTGCTATCCACATGTGTCATTAGGCCTGGTAATGGGTTGGGTTCAAATAGGTTCAGTGAGTTGGGTTTAAGGAATGGGTGTAAGATTCATATGGGTTGAGGGGCAAAATGTTTGATCTGGGTTAGGTTTGCTTGTGAACCAGGTTGGTTTGGGTGGAGTATTTTCGGTTTCATAAGGGTTGAAACTACAAATTCTGTGTGGTTTGGCCGTTTGGGTTGAGTAGTCTGCAGTGTACATCGGCATGTCCATCGCCCCCACCCTCGACGTCTGTTGTCATGTTCCCCTCCTCCTCGATCTCCATCACCATCTGTCGTTGTGTTCCCACCTCCCCAGATCTCCTTCCCTGTAGCTCCACCATTGCGTCTGCCTCCTCCTCTAACTCCCACGTGCTGCCACTGCATCCCCACCCGCATCCCAAAGGGAGGAAAATCCCAAAAATCCCAAGTCGCGTCAAATTTTGAATTTTTTTGGGTGAAATTCTTGGGTTGCACTCCTCCTCTGCTCGCCAAGATTTAGGGTAACCGATCTCTTCTTGCTTGTGTGGGAATCTTTTCTTTTGTCGGAGATCAGATGGATGCATTCTCTTGTGTTAGGTGCAATATTTTATCTTTTTACGTAGCCCCATTTGTTGATGGGTGCATTCTCTTGTGTTATCTTCTTTTCGAAGTGCGATTGCTTTGGGGCTATATTAGAGGAAAGATATTAGTATTTTTTGGAAGAATGGGGCACTATTTTAGATAGCATCGATGTATCTTTGAAATCTGAGAGGGTTGTAAGTTGTAAGCGAATGTGATGTGTACTATATCCTGCTTAGTTCAAGCATCTGATTTTTGTAACAGCCCCATTTTTTGGGAACAGGGTAGCCGTATGTGTCGCAATAGCCCAGGAGTCTAGTTGTAGACAAAAGGAGTATCATGCCCACTCACGAACATTTTAAAAGGGTTAAGTTGGTTAAAATATGGCCTGTCGATCAACTTTAGAAACTATAAGGGCATCCAAGCCCAAAACTTTAACTTACATTCAGAAGAACCGAAGAAAATTTCCACATGACTACTTGAGTGCGGTTGTAACTCTAACACGAAGCCTTGAAATATCCTTTCTTCTTCTGATATCAGTTGTGTTGGAAAATATAGCAAGATTGAGTACAACCAACCATACTCAACAAGTCACATGGAGAAACGCTATATAACTACTTGCAGAGATTTTCAAGAGATGGGGATAAAATGGTTTTATTATGGTATTTGTGGATGAAATTTTATTTGTAAACATTTTGAACACAAAAAGACAAGAGCCTGACTTCTTAATGAAAAATGGGTTCAAATATTTCAATTACCAACTTAAAATCTCACCAAAGCTACTTATGCCTTGTTACTAGAATCACCCATTTATAATTGATTCTGTAGAATTGTTCAGCTTTACCCACAAGATTTCTTAACCCTTATAACTGAGTCAAGGTTTTCTCACTGCTCATCTCTTTATATAGCTTCTACCCAGTAGATTATGTACCAAACAAACTCGGGTATCCACTAGCTAATTCAAACGCTCCCGCTCAATTTGAGAGGACCTACCGTTGTTGAGTGTGGTTTTACCATTCCAATACCATGCCACTTCACTCCTACCTCCCGTGGATATTCAATTGAGTTGAACAGCTACTAGACTAGGTTTGACGAATCAAAACTTGTGATTGAGTGATCACTATGTTCTTTACTTAGTATAAGGTTCTAGTCCTTACTTTTCATCGAGGCAATTTCCATCCACAACCCAAATCCCCAGTGCTCTACAACACTGCCTACCACCCATCTGGTCCAAGCCTCCTCCCTAGGGCAAGGTCATGGAACCTGACCATCCAGTGGCTTCCCATGATGCCTCCTTACCCTAGAACCACTTTTGCAATTCTACCGGCAAAGTGCCATGTCATTTAGTGGTATGAACTAATTGAGTTCCTAATCTACCATAGATATTTAATTAGTATATTTACTATTACTAAAGCTTGTCAAGGTGAACATGGCCATCAAATAAAATATAGCTTTTTCAGTGGTAGGACATAGTTAAAGATCATGTCATTCTAAATATTTATTGTACATGAAATAACAGTGTGTAAATAAGAGATATGAAGATACTAATAATTAAATAATTAAAGGAATGTAGGTTCAAAATGATCACAAAAATGTGACTTATCTCTTTATCCATAGTCTCTGAGTATTTTACTGCAGTCTTCAAATTGGACACTAATTTCTTTAATTGTTCTTAAAGCTCTTTTGTTGACCAACTTGTTGGGTTCGAATACTAGCGTAGAATGCAAGCTGGGAACAAAATATAATAAAATAAACAAAAAGATATAAAGAAAATAGGTTTAGTGGATAGGGTTTAGGCGATACTTGGTTTGGCTAGACGGAGTTACAAATTAGGCTAGGTGAGCTTGAGACGGTCGAAAAAGTATATAGATGTTACATGGGTTTCTGCGAATAGCTACGGGCATGAACAATATTGGGTTTGGGGTCAAAATATTTTCTGGGTCGTTTTGAGCTTTATCATAGTTTATGATGATGAAATAGAGTTGGGAATGGTGTAGATAGGTTCAAGACAATCAAAATGACTATGTATATGAATTTTGGATTTTGGGATGAACAATAACGGTGAAAGCAGTACTAGACAGGTCATCTGGGTTGGCTAGGATTTTATCGGAGCCTCTTTAGACTAAACGGAGTTGAAAATAGGCTTCGTGAGGTTGAAACGGATGTAAATATGTATTTCGTATTTTTACTTGAATATTAATGGGTTTTACTATTCACTGTGGGCTGGCTACTGTTCATGATGGGTCAGGTGTGAACAGTATCTAGGTTTTACTACTCATCCGGGTTGGGTTTTGCTACAGATAAATCAAAATGAATAGTGGTGAATAGTGTTTGGCCCAGCCCAACACTGTTCATCTTCTTCATCTCACGGTTATTGTAGCGACTGGGGTGAATAGTGTTCGGCCCAACCCAACACTATTCATCTTCTTCATCTCACGGTTACTGTAGCATCTGAACCGAGCTGGTTTGTGCAACAGCAATTGGTGGGGCTCCAATGGTTTTTAAGGGTAACCGATGGCATGGATGGACTCAGGGGACTAAGGGGAATACATTTTTGAGCTGGTTTTTTTTTGGCAAATAGAAGTATAGGCTAACGGTGAGGCACCTAATAACTAGAGTTCAGTTTCTACTATTATAATTGGGGTGCAATATTTGTGTGAATTTTTCACTATGATTTTTCTGGATTTGAACTCGTCACTTGTGTGTGTTGTGTGACTTAAGTTGATTCTTGTAACTCAGTAGCATCTGTCGAGCTCCTAAAATATGACAGGTGACATATGTCACCTGCCGCGGCTGCCAAGTTTAGAAAGAGAGCTAGATCTATAAAGGGCCTGTTCGGCAGGGAG
Organism: Dendrocalamus latiflorus; assembly: GCA_017311315.1. NCBI lineage: Eukaryota > Viridiplantae > Streptophyta > Magnoliopsida > Poales > Poaceae > Dendrocalamus > Dendrocalamus latiflorus. The sequence goes on along the minus strand of CM029642.1, from coordinate 17,787,780 downwards.
GAAGCCGGCCGGCTTTTCGGCTACAGTACCTAACTTTTAAACGGAGCATTTTCTCAAGACGGGGTCTACAAGTTAAACGTAATACACGTTAAAAGCCCAACATCTGTACCAGCCAAAATCGCAAGTGAATATCGATCTCTCCGTAATCTGTACCGTAAACATCCAAAATTCAAAAATTTCAGCCAAAAGCTATAAGCCGCAGCCAAAAAGAACAGACCCAAAAGTAGCCGTTTATAGATCAAATTTATAATAAAAATAGCTACGGCCCTATTTATATAAACAGTTCCAGGACGCCAACTCACGCATGCCAGCAGATGGCTGCAGTCCAACGGCAAATTTCAGGCAGATCTGGCTAATATAATGATACCTCGCGTGAACCCAGTTACCCAGCCTGGAAGTAATTAAGGCAGGCTCGATCCTCTGTGCTTCCAATAGATAACTTAGCACGTAGTGCAGTGCACATGGGGCACGAATTGCCACTCCTACTTGCCGTTGTTAATATTAAGCACAGATGTACGTAGATGATTAAATCTAATGAACTGTACTGGGTTCTTAGCCAGGGAAGTGGGTCAAATTATTTTACTGATTCGATGCAAGAGCACCGCGTGCAAGCCCCATCTCACCCACTCCTAATTGTGGTTTAGAATTTAAATATCATGTTTAAATATCCATTCTAATTGTGGTTTAAAATTTAAATATTTATTTTTTAATTGAAATGTCTTTTACATGATAATGGATTACGTACAAGCACAATGTATACTATAAGGGCGTCTCCAACAGCTGACTATTTAGTTAGCTAGATCTGATGTGGCAAGGAAAAAGTAGGAGAGAGAGTAGTCACTAGCGACGAGTAAATAGCTGATCTATTTCACGTAATCCAAGAACATGAGAGAGGAGCATGTGGGTCCAACAGTATAAAATAGTCTTTGCTTTTGTCTCTCACCTCCACGTCAGCTGACTATATAGCTAGTACTAGCTATTACCATTGGAGATGCCCTAAGGGCATGTTTTATAGAGCTCTAAATTCTCATTTTTTTAGATTCTACTCTTAATTCTATGAGAATTTAGAGCTACCCTTAAAAACCGTTTAGCTAATAGGTTGGCTCCAAAAAACATAAGAGGGAGAATTGAAGGCAAGTAGATCGTGTGACCCCTGGTTGTACAACTTCATTTGTATTTGTGTCTTACTTCTTTATATTTGTACAAGAAATGCAAATTTTGAAGGGAAAAAAGAGGAGGAATAGATCTCTATATTTTTACTACGGAATTTCAATTATTTTGACCTAGCCGATTGGTAAGCATCAATTAGAAAGACACAAAACTGCACAATTGTTTTTACTGATTGTTCGTGAAGATACAAAACTACACACAGATTTTGTGCATGGAGGCACATAAAGAAATCTACACACAAATCATCTTTTCAAGTTCTTGTCAATCATTCTGCAAGGCAAGATGCCGCGCAATAAAGATGGACCTATTTGTACAAATTTATGAATCAAATAGGGCAAAATTACACATAGCCAAGATTTCAGAACAAGTCTGCATATTTCCAATCAACTCTGCAATTTGCCTTAAATGAATGAAAATCTTGCCACAGATGGGACATTTCTCTAGGCCAAACCTTGGTCAATCAAAGCACCTGAAAAAATGTACATGTACATCAGTTAGCATGAGCCTAATTCAAACTCTAAAAAATGCAGACAAACTGATGCTAGTTCAGGACTACATGACCATGTGCTAGTTCATAACAAATTCACCTCAAGGAATCAAAGGAGATTAACCAGATTGACAGTCAGGAATTGGTGACAAGCTACCTTAATTGCCCACCAAGACACATGAATAGAAACATCAAGAAAGTAGGTGACGAGAGAACAAGTTTACCAGATTGACAATGGGAAGATTCCCTACAGCAAAAAGAGTACAGCAAAGCTCTTTGAACAAACTAGTTCATCAGATGTATTGCAAATAACAAAAGGAAAAAGATTGTACAAGCATCAAAAAGTTCCATCAGTACAAGCATAAGAAAGTTCCATTAACATGTTCTTGGATCGATGCACATGCCTCAAGATCAATCAAAGATTGTTTCCTCAACATGCAAGAATCCAATACACCTCAGCCAAGGGGATATTTTTAAACTGACCTCGGCGGTGGCGACACTAAGTGCTAGACAGCATGGATCTCAGCGAGAGGCACCGTAAGGGGAGGAGGTTGCGAGCAGGCAGGCGAAGGTCGCGAACGAGAGGGTGGAGGTTGCCCTTGTCTGTTGGCCACCCTAGCCGTCGGGCTGTTGTCGACCTTACTGTCGCCAATTTGGATATGATCCACCACCGCCTAGCCTCCCATCCTCCAAATCTAGACGTAGGGGAGCACATCCGACGGCCTATGAATGGGGTCGTCGACTGAGGGAGGGGCGGGGAAGGCCTCGGGAAGCAAGATGATGGTGCAGGGAGGAGGTCGGGTCGGCAGCCAGGAAGAGGGGTGGCGTCATGACCAGGAGGCGGCAGAGAGAAGCATGGGGGGAGGCTGGGTCGGCGAGAGAAGGGTGTGGGGGCGAGAGGTTGCGAGGGTATTTCAACGGCAATTGCAGGTAAATAAATTAAACTTCAATGGGTACTTTGGTTTTGAGTGTTCTCCCACTAGAATCCATCCCAAGGTTTCTCCTGGCTAGTTTATTTTGGACTCTGCTCTCGCAAGAAGCATAATCAAGTTATTTTGGGAAGTCAGGTGTTTGGCACAGTTCCACAAAATTCAAAGGAGAAGCTGAGAGCAGAAGCTATACCAAACAGGGCCTTACTCTTTCGGTCACAAATTCTTATTATGGGAAGAGTACAATCAATTTTTTTTTGTTTTGGTCAATAGTATGATAGGCTAACAGTGAGGCACCTTGTGTCTCTATCTGAAAAATAAAGTTCGATTCCTACTATTGAGGTTGGGGGTGCATTATTTTATGGATTTTTCACTATAATTTTTCCAGGTTTGAATTCATGACTTGTGTGAGTTGTGTGACTTAAGTTGACTCCTGTAGGTAGCACCTGCCAAGCTCCTATAGTATGCAGATGGTACATGTCACCTGTCGTGACTATTGAACTCACAGAGAAAACTAGATTTACAAAAATAGACATCTCAAGACTAAATTTTAAAAAATAATTTTAATACTATTTATATAAACAATTCCCAAGATACCAACCCACGCATGCCAGCAGAAGGCTGCGGTCAAACGGCAATTTCGAGGCAGATTTGGCTAATAATAGTGATCCCTCACGTCCTAGCTACGTAGTACAATGCACATGGGTGATGGGGCTCGAATTACCACTCCAACTTGTGCCTGTTCGTTGTTTGTCCTCTCTGCTCCAGAGAAAGACAGTAAGCGAACTGGATGATAATTTTATTCATTGGTGATTAGAGTGTTGTTTCTTTGTATTTCCTTGATCGAATGACATCTCGATTAAGGTACTTTGAAGAGAATGGTGTTTACTGTTCCAAATATGAAGAACTTAGAATTTTTTTAAAAAACTATTGTGTATACAAATTCAAAGTTATATTGAGCTTCGATCCGGGGTCATTTTGTACACAAATTCAAGAAATGTGAATGAATTGTGGAATTTTTTGTGTACAACAGGTAGTTTTATTGAAGTTTGATAATTTATGCCATCAAAGTAGTTTACCAACTGGATTGGTCATTTTAAATATAAAGAGGCAAACCAATTGTTGGCCTAGCTGATGGGGCGTGGGATCAAATATAAAGAGGCAAAAATAAAATGAAATAAAAAGGTATGGGGTGCATGAAGCGGGACCAGTTTTGATCCGGTCATTACGTGGGCATCATTTTAATTAGCGTCTGGAGAGGGACGTGGTTGGCGAGAGCGTCCTTCCTACTTTTCTATTTCTAGTCCACATTTCCTACATTTTTATTTCCGAAATATTAAATACTAGTAATAAAAAATTGCCTACAAAATTAACATTTCAATGCAAGTTGGATAAGCACCAATCAAGCTCCAGTAATACTCCGGAAAATACCCTAGGTCCATAAGATAGATGACTCTTACATCTCTAAGTCAACCATCAAATCTACGCATTTAGAATTATTACCCACCAAATTAATTTGACATGGATTTTTTATCTGAGTCTTTATAACCTAGGTCCAAAAGATAGATAGCTCTGCATGTTTTTTGTTGGAGGTATAGTTTATTGCAATTCAAACCGCTATGTCTATTGTTGACAACATTAATACAAGATTAATCATTAACAATTTCTTCATAGAAAATACATAACCGAGTAGGTTCGGTCAAAAGACACGCATTCCAAAATGAATTTTTTGTACGGATAATCTATTTTTTATTCGAAATTACATAAATATACCCGTGGGAAAAATTTTTACAAAAATAGGCTCCAGTCGCCGAATGGTTGGGCGACTGGAGCCTATCGCCCAACCAGACGGCGACACAATTTGTCTCGCTGCACAGTAGAGCGACTACATCCAGTCGCTCTTCCGTTAAGCGACTAGCATGCAGTCGCTCTCCCGTTAAGCGACTAGCATGCAGTCGCCATCCCGTAGGGCGACTGCATGTAGCCCCCGTGCTTTGTTTAGATTTTGTGAATTTTGTAACGTTGAACGGGTAAAAAATATGGTGAAGTTGTAATAAAAGTTTATGTTCATTGTATATTGTAGGTGTGCAAAAAGTTTTAAAATTTTTTTTTCATGAAAGATTGAGTACAGAACGATCGATACATACACTGTTAAGTGAGATAGTTTATGTGCGGAGAGAGATAATAGACTTATGTAAATTTAAATAAACTTCATATTATAACTGTGAGTAACATGCCGTATGTTTTTTCATTACATGCATAAATACATAGCATCTGCAGCGTCGCCTCACTAGTCACCCTGGTGTGCCCCGTCACCGCGCCCGCGTCCTCCCATACGGCCTCGCTTAGCCCTCCTCCGGTGCAACGGGTTAGGACGATCCGAAAAAGTAAAACGAGGAGGAGGGTGTCTATCCCGCGGGGGCGGGGGCGGAGTCAGCTGCACCTCTGGCTGTGTGGTCTCCGGTGCACCGGGGAGGGCACTGGCAGAGATAACCTCCGGTGCTACGTCGGAGTAGTGTCCATGCCACTCCGGTGTAGACGCGAAAAACTGGTCCACTTCCTCCTGGCCTGGGGAGATGCCGGAGACGCTGTGCTGCTGGTAAGTACCTGCAATATTAATAACGTTAGTTCGTTGCATATCGTCTTCGGATAAACACGATATAAGAACCTCTGCGTACCCGTGCCTGGCGCCATCCACGCAGGAGGAGGGGTGTACACCCCCTGCGTAGAAGGCGTGAAGTGAACCGGTGTAGGAGGCCCTGCCCAGGCTGAACCCCCTGGCTGCTCCGGGTGAGGTGGTGGAGGACGTATCCACGTAGGTGCACCAGAGTAGTGCGACGCTGGTCGGGGTGGACGAGCAGTCGAAGCGGTGGGCGTGGAGACCGCCGGTAGCCTCGTGCAGGAGAGTAGGCTAACGATACGTCTACACCCGTCGTGCATCCGACGCGCAAAGCTGATGCCCTCCCCATGGGTCAGGTGCGCACCACTGGAGAGCCTCTCCAGTACTGTCCCGGAGTCGAGGCATAGGGCAGAACCGACGTCAGCCTGGACACAAAGACATGAAAGATTATCGAAACGACATTACCATTTTGGAATCTTTGAAATGACATGAAATGTACCGCGATGTGAGCGTCGCGCGCGAAGTGCGAGGGGTACGTGTCCGTCGGAGCGGCGACGTGTCTGGCAGGCGGGTCTACCACATATACGAGCCTGGTACGGGTCTGCGGCTGGTACCAGCGCAGGTACTCGGTGTACTCCCTGCTGTCGTACGGGCTGTCCTCCTCCACGCGGTCGTCGAGCGCACCCTGCCACTGCTGGACCCATGGCTGCATCCTCAACGACCAGTCGGTGCCTCTTTTCACTCCCTTCGCGCTTTGCCTGCGTATAAAACCATTACTGGATGTGAGATACTTGCGAACGCAGTAGTAAGTATGTAAATATTTAGCAGAAACGATCACTCACCCGTGCACGTGGCGCGGAATCGATGGTCCGAATGGTGCAGGAACCGGCTGCCGTAGCCCGAACTGCCGCATCACCCGCTGGGGTGCGTAGTCCTCCACGTAGATGAGGTACACGAGCTTCCGGCGGGTGAGCCAGAAAGCCCGGTCACGCCAGCAAAGTGAGGACAGCCCGCCAGGAGCACGGGCCTGAACTGCCGTATCTGCGTACGGCTCCCAGCGCACGTCGTCCGCTGTGATGCGGTCGAACTGCTCCACAAAGACCCGGTACGCCCGCGTGACCTGCACGTGAGCGAACTGTACCTGCAAGAAATATAAGCTGTTTAGAATGACGATCGTCAATAAGACAGAAATAGTAGACTGTGATAATACTTACTCGACGACGGCACCAGATAGAACCCATCGTCGGCCGGTCGACGTCTCCCCCTGGATACATCTCGGAGCCGTACGGGCCCATGTCGTCTAGCACAGGTCGCCCGAGGCTTAAGCGCTCGAACGACCACAACTGCAGTAGCAGCGGACAGCCCGTGAGGATCGAGTTTGCCTTGATCCTCGTGCACGCATCGCATAGGGCGCGGTACGTCGCGGCAAGCACGGCCGATCCCCAGCTGACCTGGTGGGGCTCGCCGTCAGCGATCGCCCTCGCATAAGCGATAAGGCGCGCATCCACCGAGTTACCGTGCCTGGTGGTGAAAAGCACCCAACCAAACAGCCACAGCACGTACGCCTCCAGGTGGCGCGACACCTGGTGATCGTCTGCTTGTGGAACCATGCGCTCCACCTGAATTCAAATAAGTTGTTATTAGTACGTAATACCACAAATAAACGGTTGGACGACACGATCGAATGTAAAAAACCACGTACCCGGTACTGTGTGAGCCACCTCAGCGTCGGCCCATGGGTCTGCGCCTCTGTGAACACGTGGTGCTGAGGGCCCGGTGGAACGACACCCTCGAATCTGCCAAGCAGGTCAGCGCGCCAGTCGGCTGGGGCCTCCGGTAGGAAGGCAGCGTCTCCCGCGATCGGAAGGCCAAGGAGCAGGGACACGTCCTCCAGGGTCGGCGTCATCTCCCCGAATGGGAGGTGGAAAGTGTGCGTCTCGGGCCGCCAACGGTCCACCAAAGCCGTCAGCAGGGAACGGTCGAACGGGAAGCGTCGTGATCGCTCCCCGCCCGCCTCGTCCCCGCCCGCCTCGTCCCCGCCCTCGTCCCCGCCAGCGGCTGCATCCTCGTCCGTGGCCTGCACCATCCGGGCAAGAGGGAGTAGCCCGGCATCCCGCAGCCTGCAAACAAAGTGAAGGTCAGCACGGAATGAACTTACGGTCGCACTAAACGCTGAAGTAGTGCAAACCTGGCAGTCCAACGAGGGTCAAGCCTCCAGGCCACGCGAGGTGTGCGTGTCCGGACCACTCCCAGCTGAGGCGGCTCGTCCGTGCTCCCCGGTGTCGGCACTAGACGGGAAGCGCGATGAGAGCGGTCCACGTGCTCGTCCAACAGCGCGTACTGCCACTCGGAGGCACGTCCAGCACGAGTCATACCTGCAAAATTTGTACAATAATTTCTACATTAAATTTTCTACATCTAAATTTATACAATAATTTCAATATTAAATTTCCTATATCTAAATTTGTACACTAAACTTTCTACATCTAAATTTCTACATTAAATTTTCTACACTACATTTTGTAAACTATATTTGTAAACTATTTTTCTACACTACATTTTCTAAACTAAATTTCTAAACTACATTTTCTAAACTATTTTTTAACTATATTTCTAAACTAATTTTCTAAACTACATTTTCTACACTAAATTTCTAAACTACATTTTCTAAACTAAATTATCTACCCTAATTATCTACACTAACTATCTTTCTACACTAAATTATCTAAACTAATTATATACACTAATTATCTACACTAACGAATTTTCTAAACTAATTATCAACACTAATTATCTTTCTAAACTAATTTATCTACACTAATTATCTACATTAACTATATTTCTAAACTAAATTATCTACACTAATTATCTTTCTAAACTAATTTATCTACACTAATTATCTACATTAACTATATTTCTAAACTAAATTATCGACACTAATTATCTACACTAACTATATTTGTAAACTAATTTTCTACACTAACTATATTTGTAAACTAAATTATCTACACTAACTATATTTCTAAACTACATTTTCTACACTAAATTTCTAAACTACATTTTCTAAACTAAATTATCTACCCTAATTATCTACACTAATTATCTACACTAACTATCTACACTAATTATCTACACTAACTATATTTCTAAACTAATTTTCTAAACTAATTATCTACACTAACTATCTTTCTACACTAAATTATCTACACTAACTATCTTTCTACACTAAATTATCTAAACTAATTATCTACACTAACTAATTTTCTAAACTAATTATCTTTCTAAACTAATTTATCTATACTAATTATCTACATTAACTATATTTCTAAACTAAAATATCGACACTAATTATCTACACTAACTATATTTCTAAACTAATTTTCTAAACTAATTATCTACACTAACTATATTTCTACACTAAATTATCTACACTAACTATATTTCTAAACTAATTTTCTACACTAACAAAAAATATAACACAAAAAATTACCTGAAAATCGCGCACGCCCTCTCCTCTTCTCCTCTCCCCTCCCTCTTCTCCTCCTCTCCCTCTCTTTCTCTCCCCTCCCTCTTCTCCTCCTCTCCCTCTCTTTCTCTCCTCTCCCTCTTCTCCTCCTCTCCCTCTCTTTCTCCTTCTCTGCGCGGCGAACAGTGGACGACGTCGGGGGCGGCCGAGCGCGGCCTTTATATCCACCCTCAGTCGCCCAACGGTTGGGCGACTGATATGCAGTCGCTCAACGGTTGGGCGACTTCTTTTCAATCGCCGAACCGTTGGGCGACTGGAGTTAATCGCCCAACGGTTGGTAGACTCTCCAGCTGCCGCGGTCTGGTTGGGCGATAGGCTCCAGTCGCCCAACCATTCGGCGACTGGAGCCTATTTTTGTAAAAAAATTTCCCGCGGGTATATTTATGTAATTTCGAATAAAAAATGGATTATCCGTACAAAAAATTCTTCCAAAATTTCCTTTTCCTTGTGTTGCCAACTGAAAGAAAACAACCAGCGTAGCTTTCTTGTATGCACCAGGCAGGGAATCAAAGCCATCTTTATCACTATTTCATACTATATTTATAAAAATAGTAGTATATCAGACGTATTAACAAAAATATTATTTTTGCTGTTGGCGGGCTAGGCGGCAGGCGCCTGTCGCCCAGCCCCTAGGCGGCATAGCCGGTCTAATTACCTGACTAATTTTTTTCCAGTTTAGTATTTGTTAGAATTTTTAAATATAACAAATTAGCTCAAAAAATTAAAAAAATTTATGTACAACCTCCCAACACAACATTCCTTGTAGTTTAATTTTTGGAGAATTTTATCCATGGCGAATGTTGCTCAACAATTCATAAAATGTTAATATTTTTACGAGTTTTTACATATAGAAAACGAGTTCGAAAAATTATAAAATTTTATGTAAAGCCACCTGATACAGTAATAGTTATTATGTAATTTTTAAAAAAATTTATGCAGCCTGAATTAGCCACTGAGCAAGCGTGACGAGAATATAATAATGTCAAATTCATGGTTAAGTTAATCCAAACAAACATAACTAATTCGGACTACATAAAATTACTAAAAAATTACATTATAACTATTATTGCATCGGAAGGCTTCACATAAAATTTTGTAATCTTTAAAACTCGTTTGCTACACGTAAATCTCTTAAAAATATCAAAATTGTACGAATTTTTTTAGTAATATTCGCCATGGATAAATTTTTTCCAAAAATTACACTACAAGGAACATTGTGTTGGAAGGTTGTAAATAAATTTTCATAATGTTTTGAGCTCATTTGATATATTTAAAAATTTAAAAAAATACTAAATAGAAAAAATTAGATAGATAATTAGGCCAGCTAATTAGCCAGCCTAATTATCTGCCTCGTGGGGGGCTGGCGACAGGCTTCACAGCCAATAGCTTAATCCGCTTTGTGCTAGTATTGGTTAAATTCATGTTAAGTTAATTGTGGCTAATTCAGATCATATAACATTTTTAAAAAATTACGTAATAACTATTATTGCAACGAATGTTTCACATAAAATTTCGTAATTTTTGGAGCTCGTTTGCTATATGTAAAAATTCATAAAAATATTGAAATTGTACGAATATTTGAGCAACATTCACCATGAATAAAATTTCCCAAAAATTACACTACGAGGAATGTTGTGTCAGGAGGCTGTACATAAATTTTCGTAATTTTTCGAGTTCATGTGGTATATTTAAAAATTTCAAATAAACACTAAACCAGAAAAAAAAATTAAGCCAGCTAATTAACCGGCATAATTACTTATCGTCTATGGGCTAGGTGACGGGCTTGCCTGCCGCCTGCGCCGACAGGCGCCAGCCTGGCCCGCTTAGACCCGAGGGATCATTATATTAGCCAAGTGTGCCTCAAAATGGCCGTTTGACTGCAGCCTTCTGCTGGCATTTGTTGGCTGGTGCCGGACTGCTGTCTCCGGTGCACCGGAGTTGGCACAATTGGCTCTCAAGTTACATGGCCTCACCACCATCTTGCTTGTGGAAGAAAGTGGAGCACCTACGGTTTCATCCACAGCATTCAGAGCAACAAGCTCTCGAACCTGAAAATTTACATCTGTCAAGGAAATCGAAAGTGTTCCAGTGTGCGAACCAGGATGTTCAGCTTACCAATTGGTTGCGAGTGCATTTTTCCACGGGACAAAATTTTCTACGGAACACTGTAATTTTGTGACATTTTCCATAGGACATTGAAAAATCGTGACTTTGCTGAAATATTCTGTAAAAACATACATCTTTACTACGTGTAAATTATAATATTATTCTCGGCTGACTCGAAAAAGTGTTTTGTAACCAATTTCAGTGTCCACGGACATGCAAATTGAGGAAATTTGGACACTGTTGGACCCTAAAATACCCAAAATTCCGTTTTTGGCCCCCTGTACAAAAAAATTCCACTTTTGGACCCCTTCCCACCGCGGGATCACCCCAGGCCGCCACGTCGCCCGGTCGTGCGGTCGGGGACCGCACGACCGGCCTGCGCCGCTCCCCACCGCGCGAGTGCGCTCCCCACCGCGCGAGTGCGCTCCCCACCGCGCGACCGGCTTCGCGACCGCGCGTCCCTGCCTCCTGAGCGCGCGAACGCTGTGCCGACCGCGCGTCCGCTTGCCCACCGCGCGAAACCCCTCCCGAGCGCGCGTTCACACTGTAGACGGGGAGCGTTAGGGTTTGAGCTGCGGTTAGGGTTTGAATTTCTCGTGGTTTTTGCAAGATTTGATAATTTTGTAGTTATAATCTGGGAATGAATCTGATGAAGTCGTAATAAAAGTTTATGTTCATTGCAAGTTGTACATGCAAAAGAAATTATGCTAAATTTTTTTGCCGAAGGATTAAGCGTAGAAATATCGATGCATACAGTAGTAAGTGAATTTTAGGGTTTGGGTTGTTTTCAATCTCCGTGATTGTTTTAAGTTTTGACAATTTTGTAGTTATAAATAGGGTAAAAATCTGATGAAGTTGTAATAAAAGTTTATGTTCATTGCAAGTTGGACATGCAAAAAAAATTATGCTATATTTTTTTGCCGAAGGATGGAGCGTAGAAATATCGATGCATACAGTAGTAAGTGAATTTTAGGGTTTGGGCTGTTTTCAATCTCCGTGATTGTTTTAAGTTTTGACAATTTTGTAGTTATAAATAGGGTAAAAATCTGATGAAGTTGTAATAAAAGTTTATGTTCATTGCAAGTTAAACATGCAAAAAAAAATTATGCTAAATTTTTTTGCCGAAGGATTGAGCGTAGAAATATCGATGCATGCCGCGTAGATTTATATTCCCCCGAGCGCGCGTTTACACCGAGCGTTAGGGTTTGGCTGGAGTTAGGGTTTGAAATCTCCGTGATTGTTTTAAGTTTTGGCAATTTTTTAGTTATAAACTGGATAAAAATCGGATAAAGTTGTAATAAAATATTATGTTCATTGTAAGTTGTAGATGCATAAAAAATTTTGGTAAATTTTTTTTAGGAAAGATTGACCGTAGAACGGTTGATACATAAAGTGGTAAGTGATATTTCGAAGGTTAGAATCATGGAATGCGAAAATACGAGATATTAAACTTCATAATACAGTTGGGAGTAACATGCCGCGTAGATTTTTATTACATGCATAACATATAGCATGATTGCGACTAACCCACCCAACTGCTCGTACGACCTACTGTGTGGACCGGGGCCACTTTCCCTTCCTTGCCCGCTCGGCGTTGAACTCCTCCGCGGCCTCTTTTGCCTTAGCCGCAATTTCCCTCTTTCTCTCGCGCTCCATCTCGCGAGCCTCCCGCTCCCTACGCGTGCACGCTTCAAGATGAGCTTGCGTCTCGCGCTGTATACGCAGGGTGTGCTCGTGCTTGCGGCGCTCCTCCTCCAGCAACTCCTTCTCCTTTGTGACATTCCACTCCTCGAAGTCGAGGGTCCATTGGTCCTGAGGGTGGATCTCAAGATCGATCCATTTGCGGTAGGCACATAGGGGCTCCGGAGACTGTAAATAAAAGAGAGATATTGTTAGTGCGTGTTGTGAAGGAGAAAAGGTAGGGGAAAATGGTGCATGTGGTCGTTACCGGCTGCCGATAGGTTGCGGTGTCAAAACGGCGGTTGGGGTAGTCACTGGAGTAGTTTGCGCAACCCCAGTACCGCATACCTAGACTGATGCGGTGCTTAGACTTGAAGAACTTGCACACGTCCCCGCACCAACAAAGGGGAGGTGTCTCCCCCTCAGGTGGTAGTTGTGGCGAACGCTCGGTGGGGACGTCCGGGATGGGGTTGTTGCTACGCGGGCGCTCTGGGGGGACCTTTCATCGTAGCACGATGGGCTTGTTCTACCCGGGCCTGTATCGCCCTTATTTTCTCATCGCGGGCGGCATCGCGGGCTGCAGCTGACCGTGCTATGTCACGGGTCTCCTCCCAATCCTTCACCATCTTGTCCCATTGCTTCTTCTTGCCTTTGTCCATCCCGGTTGGGTGAGGGAAGCGCGATGTAGTATGGGGTTTGGATGTGCAATGTTTGCTGGGAAATGGAATGCATACCAATTTATAGGGGCCGTTTTGTCTCTACTCGTACGTGTAAAGATGGTCCGCGTGGTCGTAGCTGTGAGTAAAGATGGGAGTGCTGCGATATCACTGAAAAAAGGCCCCCGTTTTGTCATGTCACTGCCCAAAGCTGGCATCTTTTGTCATCCCACTGAGCAAAGCTGACCTCTTGTTGTCTTGTCACTGAGCACAGCTGCCCTCTTTAGTACTGTCCCTGCCCAAAGCTGGCATCTTTTGTCATCCCACTGAGCAAAGCTGACCTCTTTTGTCATATCACTGAGCAAAGCTGCCCCGTTTTATCATGTCACTGCGCAAAGCTGGCATGTGTTGTCATCTCCCTGAGCAAAGCTGCCTCGTTTTGTCATGTCTGTGACCACAGCTGCCATGTATTGTCATCTCACTGAGCAAAGCTTGCCTCTTTTTGTCATTTGACTGAGGACAACTGCTCTCTTTAGTAATGTCACTGCCCAAAGCTGGCATATTTTGACATCCCACGGAGGACAACTGCTCTCTTTAGTAATCACGAATTGGCTATACTCATGCCTTTTGGCATTGTTTAGGTGTTTAGCTCTCGCCAATGGCCTCTTATCTCTAAATACAGAGCATCAGTGCACACTCAGTCACCCAAGCTAGAAATGATGTCCTCCTTATTCAAGCCACGGGGAACCGAAGATGATGGCCTCATTCGGTAAGAGGTGTTATTTGATCCAATATTAAAATTTATTTCATTGTCAATATTATGTACATCTGTCCCGGTATGCATTTTATGCTTTCTTATGTAATGCCTTTTGAATGTGATGTGTATCATTGCACTTGGGACTTTCAGGGAATGACTTATTGACTTTGACACTAGCTCAGGGACTGAAAATGGATAATTGATGAGATAGCCTCGTCCCCTGAAGACCTGCAGGAATTTGTGCATTCACTCTCTTACGTGTACGTAGAAAATTGTACCACACGTCATTCTTCCAAGTTAAAGTATTAGCCTACTATGTATATGTCGTAATGGCCTAGCCAGAGTCATCAAGCAGCTCGGTAGGCGGTAGCTCAACAGCAGCCCGTTTTGTCTAGTCACTGAGCAAAAGCTGACCTGTTTTGTCTAATCACTGAGGAAAAGCTGACCTCTTTTGTCATGTCATTGAGCAAAGCTGGCCCTTTTTGTGAGGTCACCTCAAAAGCTGGCATGTTTTGTCTCCTCACTGAGCATGGTGTGGGGTCAAGATTTGTGTTGTCTGTGGTCTTTGTGCGTGAGGCTACCCCCACACAGCCTATAAAACGGAGCCATCCCTCACATACTCCCTGGCCATGTTATCAGTCACCTCCTGAGTAAGTTGTTTACAATCTGTGTAGTTTTATTTCGTGCTCACTCCCCCAGACTAGGCAATGAGTCAGCTCAGCACGTCTTCATGGGCACCCACGGTGATGTGCCCAAATTGCAACTTGGTGGTTAGACGTAGGACATCACAGACGGCCAAGAATCCTGGGCGACACTACTACAAGTGCCCCAATCCCTCGGTGAGTCATATTGTTTCGGGTTCATTCAAATCGTGGTGGTATGTTTAAAAATCTTCTTGTCATGGAATCGCAGGAAGCTCATGGTGGTTGCCGATTCTGGGTGTGGGAGGATGAAATGGGAAATAGGAATGACAGTGTTCGCCGTGAGAGAGTTGTCGTGGGGGTTGCGACCCCGTCGGGATGCAGCATCGTTTCGACAGACTAGAGTGGAAGATAAATTTAATGTTGTGTGCTATTTTGTTTCTTGTGTTTATTGTTATCCTCAAGTTGTAGTGCTGGAGGTTATCCTCGTGTATGTTCGCAATGTTTTATGCTATCTTGTCGCAATGTACTAGAGTGGTAATGTTTTATGTACGGTTGTGTTGTATTTTAGTTCTTGTGTTCGTTGCTGTGTTGGTGGTTGTACTACTTGCTACATGTCATGTACGTGAAATGTATGAGTTGTTCGTGTTGTCTTTGCTACATGTTATGGAATTTTTTGTACGGATGATATGCGACTAACCCACCCAACTGCTCGTAACATTTTGTCTACTGGGTGTAGCGTGGTTGTTTCCCCTTTTTATCGCGCCTTGAAGATGGCTCCGCTGCATCCTATGACGTGAAAACTCATTGGAAAGGATACATGCCTATGACGTGAACACTCACTGTAAAGGCTACAGCCTACGCCCCTATTTTGTTGGTTTCTGTAGCGATAGGCTTTTCAGAGTAGCAATAAATGTTCCTATGTAGGCTTTTCAGAGTAGCAATAAATGTTCGTATGAAGGCTTTTCAGATCGTAGTCTTTATGTAGGCAGTTTAGCTGGCATGTGTTGTCATCTAACTGAGCAAAGCTGCCCCGATTTGTCATATCACTGCATAAAGCTGGCATGTGTTGTCATCTCACCGAGTAAAGCTGAGCGCTTTTGTCTTGTGTCTGCGCAAAGCAGCCATCTTTTGTCCCGCCATTCGATATAAATAGCACGGTAGAGGTCCCATGAAGTTGTAGCTAGAAAACCCTGTAAATCGAACAAAGAACATACCATGGCGGAAGATGAGGGGCCAGTCGGATATGGGTCACCGAAGGAAGACCTTCCCTTGGAAAGGAGGGAGATGTTCGGACCACAGTACCGCTTGCTACCAAGCCGGCGTGCGCAACCAGCGTGGCCGAAATGCAGACACAATGAGTACGTGGTCGTGCAGGTCCTGGAAGGGCCGAACGATGGCGGGCGCCGTTTCTTCCGATGCCCACGCTCCGGGGTACAAATTACTAATAGTACATTTTTTATTGCTTATGGACCCTCCATGTTTACTGTCATTTTTCGCAGATGGCGAAATGCGACTTCTCCCGCTGGATCGACCCTCCTCATGAACGGTATATTGACCGTTATGTGGGTACTTTATGGGACCGAATAATGGACTTGGAGTACTAAATGGAGACTCTCAATGAGGAGAACAATGAGCTCCGCCAACAGATGCAACGCGAGAGGGGAAACGAGGAGGTTGTCAACATAGGAAGCTCTTATGATCCCACATGTTGCTGCGCGAACCCGAGCTGCATATGTGCGTGCCACTACCACGATGGCCAGCCCCGTCCGAGGCGGCCCCCTCAGCAGTTCTCCATGTGGGTGCCACGAGGCTCGTTTGGCATGTAGGCCACGAGGGTACGGAATGTGTTGATGCTGTGCCAGTAGGAATGTTGTGTTCATGTTTTGGGTGTAGAAGTTTGCATAAATTCTGTCTGTATGTGCAATGTATGTGTTGTTTCGTGTTGTAAGTGCATGACGCCTGCATTTTCTGTGACCTTCATATTCTGTGCCCTCTTTCCATAACGATGTAATGTGCAACGTTGTTAAGCATGTGATGAATTGGTTGTTATGTACGTGGAGTTGTTATCACAAGGCAAAAAAAATTGTCGTCAAGCTTTGTCTTCTCCCGCTACCCCGTGTTGTCATCTCTCAGTTGGTTGTACGCCGTACTAAATCAAAGAACTTAGAGCAACCCTTGGGTACTGGAAACCATCTTTGAACATCAAACCATCAAGCACTTGAAAAACATCACAAATATTAGAAAAGCACAATTTAAAAAATTCATTCATCATCTCGTCGTTGCCGCCTCGTACGGCGCATATGATCCTCTGAGAAGGTGAACCTACTAGGGGAGCGGGGTGCATCGCGAAGATCGTAGTGCGAGGGGTGTGGCCGAGGCGGCGGTGGGTACAACTCTGTGGACAGTTGCGACGGCTGGTCATAAAGCATAGAGCTCACCCAGTCGGAGGAGGTGCCTACGTCCTGCTTAGATGGTACAACTGAATTAGACAATGGAAAGTACGGAAATTGTTCATAATGAAATACACACGTTTAATGCATACCGGGGTATGTGGCTGGTGAAATGAGGATGTCGACGGGAAGTCCCCCATGTACTCGTGCGATGTCATGCCTTGATAGGTCGGCACAACCCACCTGTCCGGGTCATATAGGTTGGTCTGCACCTGTCCCGGGAGATACGAGGGCATATGCCCCTCTGGTTGGTCCGGCGAGTCAGCGCCGCTGTCTGGAGTGGGCCCCCGTCGTCCTGGAGAGCGCGGTCGCTCGTCCGTCGCCCTCCGTGATGACGATGCCCGTTGCGAGGTGCTATCCCGTCGCAATTGCTGCAAGACGAACATGTCGTTAGACATAAATGGTAAATGAGTGCATGAACAGATAGTTGCGAATTGTCGAACCGCCGGGCCGAAGCGCGTGGAGGCCGAGCGACCGTAGCTTTGCCGACTCTCGGACAGCCCCTCTGGTTCGTGCGGCGATGACGACCTCCGTGATGACGTCGCCCTCCGTAGCTGCGTGCTATCCTGTTGCAATTGCTGCAAGTCGAACATGTGCGTAGACATAAATGGTAAATGAGTGCATGAACAAATAGTTGCGAATTGTCGAACCGCCGGGCCGAAGCGCGTGGAGGCCGAGCGACCGTAGCTTTGCCGACTCTCGGACGGCCCCTCTGGTTCGTGCGGCGATGTCGACCTCCGTGATGACGTCGCCCTCCGTAGCAGTGTGCTATCCTGGCGCAATTGCTGCAAGACGAAGATGTGGTTAGACATAAATGTTAATGAGTGCACAAACAAATAGTTGCCAATTGTCGAACCGCTGGGCCGAAGCGCGTGGAGGCCGAGGATGGCCGTGCTGATCCTGGTGCTGACGGAGGCGCGGAGGGAGGTGGTGGTCCCTGCCCACGTCCGCCACCGCGTGTAGCAACAACGTCATTTCGGCGACCACAAGTCAAGCCCCGTATCGTACCCCTTGCCATTTCGCTGATGCTGCGCATATAGCTTACCCACCGAGATTCGGTATTGGACTTCCTATGTCGTATAGCCTCATTAGCCTCGATGTCGATACGATGTATCCGGTCCACCTGCAGTGAAACAAACAGTCAGTTCAAATGTAATCCTGCATTTCGTAATGACACAGTACTCTCGTACCGCCTCGTCGACCCGTGCCGCTAGATGACGGTCTGGACCTTCCTGTATAGCCGCCCCGTGAACAGCATGAGGTGGAGGCTGTGGGGGCTCCCCTGTAGTAAGCCTACAGCGGGTGCGTGCAGCGTACCAGTCCAGGTATGCCCTGTACGGCGCGGGGTCGTCAGGGTCGTACGGCCGTGTCTCATCCACAACCATCGTATGCGCATGGTCAGACCACATGTCTGTCCACGTCCGCTGTGTGGCTCTCCAGTCTTCGGTCGCTCGCCCTCTCCTCGATTGCCTGCAAGTCCATTGAGACATTACACAATCAGTACGGTACTGACATTGACACTAATGCAGTAATTAAATTTGGGGTGTACTGACATACCGGTGGAACTCCTCCGCAAGAGGGCGTCCTGCCATGGGAGGGACATGCTGGTACAGCCCGAACTGTCTCATGACTCGGTGTGGGCTGTACGGCTCGACGCAGTGCGCGAACACCAAGTGGCAGGTCGTCATCCAGTACCTCTGATCTCGCTCGCACTGGTATGACAACCCGTGGGGGGCCGTGTTCGCAATTAACTGTGGAGACCATGGCCACCAGTCTACGTCGGCAAACTCCAGAAGCTCGAACCTCTGGTGGAAATCCGAGTACGCACGTCTCGGTCTCTCCCTGGCCCACCTCAACTGACCATGCGTCCAACGTGTACCCATTGTGGGCGCATCAATGGGGTCGTCACCACCATACAACTGCGGGATGAGGTCATAAGGGTGCACACGACGACCAAAGTCAGGCCTGCCAACGGGTAAGTGTTCCCATGACCACAACTGAAGGAGAAGGTAGCAGGCGGCTAGGATCGGCTCGCTGGCCGCGGTACGCTGCGAGGCGTCACACAAGCCTCGGTATGTGGAGCTAAGCACTGCTGATCCCCAGCTATATTGTGGCTGCTGACCAGGCCAGCCATCCGCCAAGGACTCCGCTAGCGGTATGTAGCTAGGCTGCACGGAGTCTCCAGTCGTGCTAGGGAACAAGACGTACCCGAACAGATATAGCAGGTATGCAACGAAGTGCGTCCGCACCGCGACCTCATCTGCGTCTGCAGGACAGGTCATGAAGCGACGAAGCCATCCATGTGGCACCCCAGCTGCGTTGTCTCGGATCGCATGACCGAACCGGTGACCCAGACGGACCTTCCAATCTGCTGCCTTCGGGGGTGGCACCAAAGCAGCACCACGGAGGGGTAGACCTGTAATCATCGTGACGTCCTGCAGCGTAACCGTCATCTCCCCCCACCGGAAGTGGAAGGTGTGAGTCTCCGGCCTCCATCGATCAACGAGAGCTGACAACAGTGGCGCATCGTACTGGAACCCATGCGGTAGATCCAACATGCGGGCAATGGGCAGCAGACCGGTGTCCCGCAGTAGTGGGATGTACCGAGGGTCGAGACGCCAGTTCTCTCGGGGGCCCCTAAGGACGAAGCAAGGAGGCCCCTGTGCGGGTGCCGACAACCACACATGGCATCGGTGGTGCTCGTCCCAACGGGGCTCTAGCAGCTCGAACGCCATGTCCTGCCAAAGAAGGATAACAAGTTAGTGTACATTACAACAAAATGTGCAACAAATAACAACATAACTCACAACAAATGTTATGACAGGGAAACGTACGGAATGTACAAAAACATACGTAAAATGTGCACACCAATATGACCCACACGACAAGGAAACATATGGAATGTGCGAAAATATACATAACATGGTAATGTGCAATACATAGCTACACCATCGAGCCAACAATTAAGCGTACACCTCCTGAATAACACATTACATATGGATTGTGGTTGGTACTACGGAGCATTGCTTGATGTCGGCCTGTTTGGGCACTGACTGAGGGAGTGGCCAAAGGTCTTGCATAGCCTACACTTCGGGCGCCGAACACGATCCCCTCGCTGGCTCTCATCCATGTCGTTGCGGATGCGACGGCTTTGTCGTCTTCCACGCCCGACATGCTTCAGTGCATCGTTGGGCACCCACTTTATCTCCCCCGGCCATAATTCCCTGTAGTGCATGTCTACCCCGTAGGAATGGAACTCTGCACTCCAGGTTGCATACAAGTGCTGCATGTCGTAGTACTTGGAGATGTACTGTGTCGACGCCTGGTTCCATACAGCGCATGCCGCGTACACATGGGAGCATGGCTTGTGCAGAAGCTGGGGCTTGTTGCAGCTGCAAGATGCTTCATCACCAATCGTGCATACCTGCTTGCGCTCCCCTCTAATTTGACCCATGACATACTTCTGCCTTAGGCGGACCTCAAACTTCCTCCTTAAGCCATCAATGGGCTGAGCAATGTGGGTTCGAGCCTTCTCCATCTTCCTGTCCATGAAGGCCTGCATGACCTCAGAGTATTGCTTGTTTTCCTCAACGTGCTTCTGCGCCATCCTGGCTCTATTCACAAAGTACCCGACGGTACGGTTCCAGGTCTCAGCCACAATTGCCGTGATCGGCAGGGATCTGACGCCCTTCAATACACCATTGTAAACCTCGGACATGTTGGTTGTCATGATCCCATACCTCGCCCCACCGGTGTCGTGCAACAAAGACCACATTTCCAAGTCAGGTGCATTGGACTGAACCCATTGTGAGAATACCCCGACTCTTGTGGAGCCCCCCTCCACGGCCCCTGCTGCTGCATGCACATGCTTCGTAGCCTCCTGATCGAGCTGCCTCCGCAAGGCGTCGAACTTCCGCCTCTGGTTCTGCATGCATAGCTTCTTGAACATCTTCATGAGGTCCTTGCTACGGAACCTTCTGTGGAAGTTCGCTGCAATATGCCTCATGCACCAGCGGTTCTTCACATCAGTCCACGGGACGGGGGCCTGCGTCCCATCCTGCAACGTTCGCAACGCAGACATCAAGCCTGCATTGCGGTCGGAGATAAGGCACACTTCGGGCCTGTCTTGCACTACGGCATTCTTCAAATTGCAAAGAAACCAAAGCCAGCTATCTGTATTCTCGCTCTCCACAATTGCAAATGCCACTGGGAGTAGCTGGTCATTTGCATCGGCTGCAACTGCGGTAAGGATAGTGCCCTTGTACTTGCCGGATAGGAACGTCCCATCTACGGTTAGCACTGGACGGCACCACCTGAACCCTTGTATCGCCTGATGGAAGGCCCAGAACACTCTGTCAAGAATGAAACAGTTCGGGCCCTCCGTAGGATGGACCCTCTCCTGCCTGTTTATGTAAGTGCCTGGGTTTGATTGTGCAATTTGATCCAGCATTCTTGGGACCAGTTCGTACGCCTCCTCGTACGTCCCATACATACCGTGCAGCACCTTTCGCTTCGCCCGCCACACCTTCTTGTAGCTCACTTCGTAGCCCGCCTCGTTCGCTACTGCTGCCATCAGAACCTTCGGGGTAATTGACACATCCGCCTGGACGAGGTGCGTGACCACCTCCGCAACATAACGTGATGTCATGTTGCGGTGTCTATGTACTGGCCCCGCAAGCTCGCAACTGTGATCTTGCAGCACCGTTATCCGGAACTCCGTGCCAACGCCCTTGTACCGTTGTGCACGGACTTTGCCACCACATGACCCGTCCACACACTTCACAACGTACGTGTCCGGCTTTGACTTGTGGACCCGATACGTCCGGCTTATGTTGACGGCATGTCTAGCAATAGCCTGCTGGACAGCACTCTTATTACGGAAGCACTGCCCCAGAAAGAGTGCGCCCTCGCTGAACCCCCATTCTCCCTCCTCCGCCTGTGGCAGAACTAGGGCTGCCGCTGCGATGTCGTCCAGTCTGGACGACACATACGCACCGTCCGTGGTCACAACACGACCTACCACCCCTCCAGTTGCACCTTCGCCATCCTCGTCCTCTCCAGAGCTGCCTGTGTCAACCTCCTCATCCTCCTCGCTGTCCTCTTCTTCCACCCGGTCCCCAAGATACTCATGACAGTCAATACGGGCGGCCCACCACCTGTCGTGCACACCTTCGTTGGGCTGGAAATTCTGCGCACGCCTCCTATCGTCTTCATCACCCACTTCCTCGCCCACATGTTCTCCCGCAGAAGGGTCTTCATGACCGCCGGCCACTTCATCTCCACCAGCGGCATCTAAACCAACCATGCCTGATGATTCTGCCCTCTCCACGAACTCGACATACACCATTGGCCTCCCATATATCGCAGCATCAGGGTTGCGCACGACCTCCATGTAGTTCGCCCATGAGGCGTCATTGGTCACCTTCAGAAGTTGCCATATGCTCCCCCTTCCGTCATCCACCATTGAGGCATAGACTGCCTCGATCCGTAACTTCTTCCTTGCGGTCTGTCGATCGAACGCTGAACGGACACACCTCCGTAGCTCAGACAAGCTCATGGTGCTCAGACCGGGTGCCCGGATCACGGTCCGCTCGCAATTTGACAGGTCCGCCCCATAC
Organism: Dendrocalamus latiflorus; assembly: GCA_017311315.1. Taxonomy (NCBI): domain Eukaryota; kingdom Viridiplantae; phylum Streptophyta; class Magnoliopsida; order Poales; family Poaceae; genus Dendrocalamus; species Dendrocalamus latiflorus. The sequence goes on along the minus strand of CM029642.1, from coordinate 17,765,137 downwards.
GGCCCATCACGTACGAGACCACTCCCATAAAACACCATCAATTGTTCAATGCCAGCCATTGCGTACCTAACATAAGTGCATAATCAACCATTTTAGTACACAGCATGTAACAATCGTATCATGTAATTAACAGTTTTGATTATTATATATTTTGTATTTCTAAATCTATGATTTATTTGTAACTATTTTACTTTCTAATTGTACCATACATCAAATTAAATATACATACCATTTTTTTCCATCAAATGACCTTCATACTACGGTCATTCACTAAGCATACTAATTATACAAATTGTCTCTAATCTAACACCTACAAATTTACCACCTACAAATGCTCCAACATAAATATTTACTTTTTCAACACATACACATTATTTACACTACAAGCTTTTCTAACTTTTACTTAATATAGTCTTTTCAAACTTTTTAATTCTAATCTACCAAATTTATTTCTAATTTATTTTAATCCTAGTACTATTGTTATCACCTACAATTGCTCTAACATAATTATGTGTTTTCTCAACGTCTACACACTACAACTTCATATTTTCCACCTAACTGAAACTACTTTACAGTGCGTATGTTCACAAAAAAATGAAACCCTATATACACTACAATACATCATGCTAAACATATGCAAGATTTGCTATACATACATAGCGTATAAAAGATTGACATAAAATAACAGTAACACAAGATGGTTTCGTTAATTAAGGCCTAATGACATACATAAAATTATAGTTGCATGGGCACAAAACTTACCTCTTGTTGATGCTCACGAGACGATCTACAACTTTTCTACTTGCCAAATCCACTGATTCCAAACGAAAACAATTCAACTCTTCCGGCTTTCGCTCCTCACTTTTCTTCAGCAAAAACTAACTACATTACAATACGTAACTTCAACATAAAATACGACATTATCTACACTACAATAAAGCATGCATCATATGTGGATTTTTACCTACACATACACACTGTATGACACATTGACTTATAATATATATGTTCACATAAAGATTACCTACAAATACACAACGTACCAAATATTGACATCGCGTATCATACATTCACGTACCAAATAACATTACCAAACGATGGTTTGTGCTAATCGACTAATCATCTCCTAAGTTTATTTTATTTTACAGTACCTTCGTACTAATTTCCAGGTAATTTGATTTTACTATACCTTCATACTACGGTCATTCACTAAGCCTACTAATTATACAAATTGTTTATAATCTAACTGCTGTTGCTATCACCTACAAATGCTCTAACGTAAATATTTACTTCTTCAACAACTACACATGTAAGCACAAATGTTCAACAAAACCTCACTACATTACAATACGTAACTTCAACAAAAAATACGACATTATTTACACTACAACAAAAAATACGACATCATGTTTACGTACACATACACACCGTATCAAAGAATGGCTTATAACAACATTAATGATACACGGTTTTGCTAATTACGGGCTAATGACATTCGCAGAAAATTACTTGCACGGGGGCAAAAATTACCTCTTCTTGAAGCTCGCGAGACGATCTACAACTTTTGTATTTGCAAATTCCGTTGATTCCAAACAAAACCAACTCAAAATCCTGAGTTTCCACTCTCTTTTTTTCCTCTCTTCAGCTCTCTCGCTCTGTCTTCACTTCAACTCCACCGCGAACTGCAAATGAGTTTCTTTGCGCTGCTATTCAACCTCTTTAAGGCTGCTGAATGAGAATACGAAGAGGGGCCATGCAAAGCTCCTACAGACGCGTGTCCACGTAGAGGTGAAAAAAGAGCAGCTCGTGATGCATTCATCTGCTTTTGGCGCTGCGGACGAGACGTGCGGCCTGGCTTTGATTCGTGCGGTCGGGGAACGGCATCGCGCGCTCGGCGGCCAGACGCGCGGTGGGGGCGGGATTCGCGCGCTCAGTCGGTGAATGGCGCGCTCAGGAGGCGCGGTCGTGCGGCCAGGGGGGACGCGCGCTCGCCCGGGAGGTGGCGCGGTGGCAGCCCGGTCGTGCGGTCTGCTACCGCACGACCGGGACACGTGGCGGCGTGTGGAGAACCCGCGGTGGAGAGGGGTCCAAGTTTGGAATTTTTTTGCACAGGGGGCCAAAAATGGAATTCTTGATGCACAGGAGTCTAATAGTGTCCAAAATTCCAAATTGAGGACACCATTAGCAAATATGGATCATATGCAGAAGTTGCGATGTGTAATCATCCCTGAGACTTGCCATTGACAAAAGCTCCTCTAGGGACAGAAGATGGCCGGCCGGACGAATATTATGTGACGATTAACTCTTTAACTAATCAGCCACCCATGGTAGAACGGTAGCGCTTAGGAGTGGCCAATCCGAAGTTTCGCGCGCGGTGCTGCTATCGAAGGAGTGTCTATTGAACATTTGACTATTTTTTTAGTCAAAATTAGTTGATTTTTTACTGTATATGTAATATTTTTTATACATATATATAATATTTTAATATATATGTAACATTTCTTGGTAAGAAAATATTGCAGTTATCGAGAAAATGTTACAACATGTTAAAATGTTGTATACCTGGGCAAAAAAAATATTACAAATATGAACGAAGAATATTGTATAAATGGCAAAAAAAATCAGCTGGTTTTGGCTTAAAAATAATCGAATGTTGAATAGCACTTCCGATTAACCAAGACTTGGGCAACCACGCGATAAGCATAAAACAGGAGTAACGTGCATTGGACTTGAGTAACAACTTGCTAGCTAGTTGCTACTATGAAACTCACATGAAACAAAGACACAATACATGGGTCTATTCATATTAGCTTTTAAAAGCTATTTTTTAAAATAAATAGATTTTCTATAGTATATAGCTTTCAAATGGAGTACTTTTTCACGACGGTGCCTACTAGTCGATTTTAGTACATACTGCAGCGACTTTATTTATATCGACTAAAATCACATACGAGTGTCTCTCTTTTTTATAAACTTCTTCATAAATTTTTACTACTTATAAGTTAAACCTAAAACTCTATAAGAACATACCCTCACCTCGCCTGTCCAACGGTCATCATCCTCTCATTCTTACAAGATGAGAAGGCTACACTGCCGGCCCATGCTAAATGTCCGATGGATGGGACAAACTGAAGAAAATTAAATCCCACCGCACCACCACCAATGTCTTTAGTGCAAATGGCGCAACTTGTGTAATTTTAACTATTAGGTGTACTTCACCATAATAATACCAAGAATTAACAATGGTTACATCACCATAATATGCAGCTGCATGTGCATGATGGCGACTCCCCTTGACTGTTGGCAACATGTGTGATATTTATCTAAAAAGTGTCATCACCATAATAATACCAATAATTAACAATGGTTACATCACCATAATATGCAGCTGCATGTGCATGATGGTGACTCCCCTTGACTGCTGGCTGCCTGGGGAAGACGTGCATACATAACGGGTTGCTAGGTGGTTAATAATATACACGAGTATACCTGGCCATTGTGAGACCATGTAAAGATTTGTATGGTTATAATGAGTAATTAACTTTTAGTTTAAAAAGTTTCCAGAATTTAAGTTTGGTTTTTAAGATTTTGCAATTTTTCAGTTGTATTTTGTTGCCAACGGTCTAACCGGTATTGGGGCCATGTTCAATGCGATCCAGATATGTGAGAAGCTTAGCGGTAAGTCATTGGGACCATATGAAAGATGGTAAAGTATGGGTGATACTTCATGAAAAAGGAAGCATAACGCTTCATAGAAGACGGTAAAAAGATATTTTGGTAAAATATCTAGTGCCGAAAAATTGACCTTGTGCGAAACCACAACATTGGCCTAATGATTTACGTGAAGAACGTAGGATAGACAATATGAGTTTGTTTGATTTTGGTCTTTTGTTTCTCGCGTGATTGGACTATTCGGTGATTCGGTGCATCGCCAGCCTATGCTAAATGTCCGATCGATGGGACAAACCGAAGAAAATTATCCCACCGCACCACCACCAATGCCTTTGGTGCGAATGGCGCAACTTGTGTAATTTTTAACCAAAAAGGGTACGCCACCATAATAATACCAAGAATTAACAATGGTTGCATCACCATAATATGCAGCTGCATGTGCATGATGGCGACTCCCCTTGACTGATGGTTGCCCGGGGCAGACGTGCGTACATGATGGGTTGCTAGGTGTTCAACAATATACTTTATCGGACTGATGGACTCCGCATTTGCAATCAGAAATTACCTGTGATTTTATCGTATTATTACCTCGATCGGTAGATAATATATATAGATATATTATTGAACATTAAATACATATATCACAAAAATAGAACGTTTTATGGAAGACGGTAAAAAAGTATTTTAGTAAATTGTCTAATACCAAAAAATTGGTGGTGTGGTGATATTGACCTAGGTGATATAGATGAACGGGATAGAAAACATGTGCTTAATTGATTTTAGTATTTTGTTGCGATGTGTGATCAGAATATTTGGTGATTCTCCACTATACCGCTGGCTACGCTAAATGTCCAATGGATGGGACAAACCGAAGAAAATTAAATCCCACAGCACCACCACCAATGTCTTCAGTGCAAATGGCGCAACTTGTGTAATTTTTAACTAAAAAGTGTACACCATCATTACAACACCAAGAATTAACAATGGTTGCAACTTTGCGTGCGACTGTATCTTGTTTTAATCATTTGTGGGAAGCATCCCAGTGTGTGGAAAGTTTCCTCTGGGAAAAGAACATGGCCGAATATATAACGTGGAAAAGGAAGCAGCATAAGCATACGATGGTATAATGTGGAAAGTGGGGTTTAGTGCGCACCATGAACTTTCGATCAAAGCTAAACTTTTATGGTGGTGTTGGCCAAGGATGCTAGGGAAGAAAGTGATGCACGCACGCGTGCATGCACTGGTTCAACAGAAAGGCTGGGTGAGGAAATTTGTCGAACATGTTACGGGCGTGATCAGAACGCGCCAACAAACAAAGATCTGCGCTAGGTTCTTGCCCCCCGGAGCAGAAAATCGCCAAATCCAAGCCACGTATTCACCATTTCACCGGAAAACACGCACCACAAGGCTTTTCTTGCCAAATGATTTGGTGGTTCATGCAGTGTGCTTCCAGCGTTTCAGGGTATCATATCATCCAGTGCCAAAAGGAAAAGGAAAACAGGGAGAGTATGAATGTATGATCAAACGGGATTCATATCTAGCACGCAGTGATTCGAATGCAGGTACATTTCGTGCAGAGCAAAGATCAAATATATGACTCACATTTCAATTCTTGATTCTGGTCTCGCGGTTCTTGCAGCGTCGAAGTGGGAAGAAGAAAAGAAATGGTCAGATTGAGAGAAGAAAAGGAAGAGGGCCAGCCCAAGAGCCCATGCCCTTGGTACCTGTCTGTCGGGCCACTCGCACAAAGCCCAGCCAACTTCCGCCGAGCCCAAAGGATAGAAGATCAAAAAACGACCATGGTGCAGGGAGTGCTGAACTAGTGCATGCATATTTAGATTGGAAAACATCTGAAACACTCTCTTTCTTTACAAAAATCTAGAGAACTGTATACTGTTTTTTTTTTGCCCAACTAATGAGTACGCCTTCAGTGCTCTATTGCGATTAATTAAACCAACAAGGCAACATTTATGCAACCATGCAATTTGGATGTTCCAAGATTATGTTCTCACAGTCACAGCATCTGATAGATCAAAGTTCTCCCAGGTTAAGGGGGCAGAAGCATAGCAACTTTGCTCAAATATCGATAAAATCGATGTGTGGTTACTACGTTTCAAACTTTTAACGGAACCTTAGTATTTGTTATGCAAGGCCAGCCCAAGCACGTACATTTGTTATGCACACTTATTCCCTGGAACAAAAGCTTAGAACATGCTAAACTGATCGAACATATGAAAAATGATTACATAAATTTCTAAAGCAGTAGCAGAACATAATGCGGTTCAAGTTTCTGATATGTTCTCGTTACATGGAATCTAAGTGCATGAACAATATAAAACTTGTTCTCGAAAAAACAAACAATAATATAGAAACCTTCTACATGGAACCCAAAAACTTCAAAGTAGCAAACGGATTGAGCACTCTATTGCACACAGAGGCTGCTCATGGTTTCAAGTCCACTCAATGCTGCCGAAAGAAAGTGCTGACAAATTTGGAGCCAGCAGCACAATTAGTAACTTCGGATATTCCAGTAACTCGATTCACTTCAGCAACAGTTGTGATCTGAAAACAAGTGAACATGCAAATCTCATTTCAGGCCAGCTTAGCCTGCTATCCTGTCAACTTGACACAAGACTTCATTCTGCAAGAAAAAATGGAGATTATATCGCATGGCCATAAGAGCCATTTTGGTTTCAAACTTGGCAGGAGCAACAGTTGAGCTTCGCCAGGTAAAGGAAATGAAACCTGAGAAAATTGACCCAGAAGTCAGGGGTAGCACATCTTGTATTGCTGTCTCGAAACGTGCATGACACGGTGTAACGAAATAAATAGAATCCGTACTATAGCATGTAACTTATACAGTTTAGGAATGTGTTAAACACATATTATCATAATTGTTTGACGACGTGGACATGGTATTGCTTGATATACAAGGACCAAAGGAGTTGTGAACCAACACGTACATATTTCATATATATATATATATGCACCATGGATGGTCTAATTGCTGGTTCACATGGACAGGTTCACCGAAACAAAACTAAATGTTGGAGTAAACAAGTATATAAACATTTTTTAACTGGTATTTAGTGCACAAGAAAAAATTTAGTTTGTGTTCTCCAGTGAGCACTGAGAAGCGACAACCATCCTCTTCAAACATCACAAACCAATTAAAATGGCTTCTGTTTTTTTTTAACGTACTAGTGTCAGAAGAAGAATATGGTCAGATGAGCAGTTTTTTTTTGCTTGGTTAAGGAGATTGGGAAGAAAAAAAAAGAAAATCTCGTGCATGTCATCACACATGAGCTTCTCGAGGTTGGACGAGCATATATAATTAATAATACCTTAATTAGATGTAGCAGATGTAGATGCACAACTGGGCTGGGCTTCTAAGCTCTCTGTAGAGATCTCTTCATGATGCTTCGTGTCCTCCTCCCAGCATGCTTCATTATTCCTACATGCCAACGAAAAAAAGATGGTTTGGGACGGTTGGGAAGTAGACTGGCTGCATTCGTGATGGCAGCCTCCAACGCCTGCACCTCTTCAACCCTCGTATCCTCACCATCAATGTTGACATGGAGGATCCTGAGGGCAGAGAGAGGGTGGATTCCAAGACTGAGATCGCCATATGCAGATTGCACATCACGTGCTTTGATGCTAAACAAGAGTTCTTCGAGCTTTGGCATGGCTCCAACTTCAAACGTTAAGCCCATGATACAACACCAAAAGAGAAGGACCTTTAGACATCTGAATCTGTTGTTGCATACAATGAGCCTTTCTTTAGGGTCAACTCCTTTTGATTGTAAAACCAGCTTTAGCAAGGTGGGCAAGTCCCCAAGGATCTGGAGGGTTTCCTGTGTCACTTGATTAACCCATATGTGTAGCATGGTGAGGTTGGACAGAGAGGCCATCCACTCTGGAATTGCCTGGAAACAACAAACATTGATGCGTAATTCGCGCAGGAGATGAGGAGTTGGGGACCAAGAATCCAAAGGGATGTCAGCAGTATTAGGTTTAGCCCGGTAAAAGTGCAAACATCTAAGGTTTGAGCTACAGAGTTTGTGAAGCGATGAAGCCAAGATATCTACGTACATCATTTTATCACTGTGTGAGTCACTAATGTGGAACACTAGCTTAAGAGTACTTAATTTGGCCAAACTGCCCAACTCCAGCAAAGAATTTATTGAGCTTTCAGCGCGCACGTTTACTCCTGATAGTTCCTCTAGAGCTTGCATGTTCCCCACCCCATCTGGCAACTTCACACCCTTAGCACGCAACCATTTCAACCTTCGCAGTTTAACAATACTTGCGGGCAATTCTCGTATCTCAGTATGATGTACATCCAATGTTTCCAAATGTTGTAGCTCACCTATTTGTTCCGGGAGTTTTATAATGTCAAATGCTTGAATCCGTAGGTACCTCAATTGAATTAGCTTCCCAATATTTCTAAGATCACAATTTCCTAAGTTCTCATTGCTCTCTATATCTAGCACTCTCAGAGCATGCAGGTCTGAAATAGGAGGCATTTGTACAGAATATCCAAATATGCCAAGGGATCGAACATGAGTAGTGACCATGGATGACATCGCTATCTCATTTTCTTGGCCGCGGTAGTCAAGTGACAGTCGTCGGATTTTATTTTGCGACACCAACTTATGTGTTTGGTCAGCAGTGAAAGTGATAAAATTTTCTTCATCTGCTTTAGATATAATGAGATCAAGAATCATATCATGCACACGGCATGTCCTTGCTTGACCATCATACCTCATATTGACTGGTTGGATCATACTTCTGTTTATAAGTTCATTAAAATAGCATTCCCCTTCCTCAATTAAATTTCTCCCACCATCAACCTTGACAAATCCTTCTGCTATCCACCTCCTTACTATACGATGCATTTTGATTTCATAATCTTCTGGAAACATACTTAGATATAATAAGCAAGTTCTTAACTGGAGAGGAAGGTCGTTGTAACTCAAAGATAGTATCTTCTTCATTTCCTTCACATCAGAATTTTTCTCTAGTCCTGAACCAATGGAACTAAGGACTGTTAGCCATTCTTCTCTTACAGGTGATTTAGTTGTCAACAAACTAGACATTGTAATGATTGCCAGTGGTAGACCACCACACTTTCTTATAATTTCAGTAGAAACCTCTTTCAGTTGAAGCGGGCATATGTATTCTGAGCCAAATATTCTTCTAAAGAATAAACTTTCTGAGTCAGCTTCACGTAGTGGCCTCAGTTCATATATGAGATCGTGGTGAGGGGAGCAACATGACTTGGCTACAGTTGCAATTCTTGTTGTCACTAGTATCCTACTACCACAAGTATTCTCAAGCAAGGCACATTTAATAATCTTCCATGCTTGGGTACTCCATATGTCATCAATTACAATAAAGTACCTATCAAATGAGAGAGACTATTGTTCAATTGAATCATGTTGATTAAATACATATGGGAGATAATATGAAAAGTAAATCTCATAGCTGGTAGCTAAAAATAATGTTTCAATGTTGAGCTAATTACATATATGTATGTTCATGGAAAGAATGTTGAGTATTTTATCATGCTAGTCCAAATAAATTTATATTAAACATAAATATTCAATTGGCCACATATTATAAAGAATTATAGCTCATTGCATGAGGATTATGATGATAGGCAAAATGACCACTAGTCCTATTTAAGATGTCTTTGCACAAGAGGTCCCTTAATTACGAGCACAATGTTATAATTAAATGAAGGTAGAATGTCTTGGAATACAAAATAATGTTTGAATCCTAGGACAACTTGTAATATGAAACCAGGGCATACCTCTTATCATTTAGGAAATCCCTTAGTGCATTAATGAGCCATATCTCATCCCCTGACTCAGTACCTGTATACTCTTGCTTGTTGATTTGAGAGAGTATGTTATGTAAGATCTTCCTTGCATCGGGTTTTTGGGACACTGAGACAAAAGCCTGGCAATCAAATTGGGCACCAATTTTTTTATATACTTGGTTAGCGAGAGTAGTTTTGCCTAATCCTCCAAACCCCACAATTGAGACCACCTTCAACTGCTCCGCCCCATCATTCACCAACTTGATGAGCTCATCCCTCGGAACATCTATACCAACAAGATCGGATGCTTCAGCATAAAGGGAAGGCAACCGAGGGTCGATCGGCACAACGTTGGTACTACTTGAGTTATCCCCCACATCATGCTTGTACCTCTTGCGTCGATGGCTTGCCTCAATTACACGAGCCTTGATCTCTTGAATCTGTTCGACAATCTCATGGCGAGCTCCCAGCTTCTTCACTTTTTCGATGAAGCTGAGGAAGAGTCCCATGATGCCACTAGGTTTTTCTGGCTCGTGGTGGAGCTGGTGCATGTACTTGTCGATACAATCCTCGATGTCGTAGGCCATCTCCCTCACTTGATTCCTCCACTCCTGCTGCTGTGCGTCAAGCACCTCCGTGGCGGCCAGCTTCTCTAAGAGAGCGTTCATGCTGCTCAGCTCATCCTTCAGGAAGGTGATGTCATGCTTCATGCCTTTCTGCAACTTGTACTCATCACCCAGAAGCGTGGTGAGCTTGTCGAGGAGTGAGTTCATCACACCGGTGGCAGCGCTCACCATGATTCCATCCATCTCCTGTTCTGTTCCTGAGTGTGGTGGAGCTTCTGGGCCACCTCAGGTTGGCTTGTGGCCGCATCAGTGGGGTAGTACTAGTTAGTTGCTGCTGCCAAGGACAGCTTAGATTCAGATCTCTGAGGACTGCAAACAACCAAGTGCACCAAATATAACTACGTTCATGCAAAACCAAGAGCAAAATTCATGCCATAGTCGTATTGAACTCCAGCCTGATCGACGCATATACTTGTTGACTTGACTAGTAAACAACTGCTATTGAACGTTACTACGTTAGGAAACCTGGACCATACAACTCTCGGCATTGTTCTTTTCACGCTGGACGCGCAAGCGTAGAATTTGGAGAGAGAAAACGTAGATAGTTTACGTCCACGCAGAAAAAAAAACTTATAATGATGTGAATATACCCAATGGGCAATGGTCAAAGTTCATGAATTATAACTCCAGCCTGATCGTCGTATGTACTAGTTGACTTTTTTTTTGAGAAGTAAACAACTGCTATTGAACGTTAGGAAACCTGGACCATACAACTCTCGGCACTGTTCTTTTCACGCGCTCTGTCAGGGGACCCGCAAGCGCAGAATTTGGAGAGAAAAAAACGTAGATAGTTTACGTCCACGCAGATAGTTTACTTATAATGATGTGAATATACCCAATGGTCAAAGTTCATGAAGTATGATCCGTACGGTTGCAAAAGTGATAATTCTTTTTTTTTCCAATAGTACTAGAGAGCCTATCGTATTAAGAAACCATATTAATTGAAGTAATTTTTCATCACGGTCTACCTTCTTTATCGGGCTGTAAGGGCCACCGAGATTCCACAAGCAGCTGATCGGGGGGTAAGTCAAATTTACTAGCAGCGTAAGCGCGGCGCCACGCCATGCTAGCTACCATGTGGATCGAAGTAAAAGAGACGACAATTTATGGAGAAGTTTTTCTAAAAAAATCGAGGACATGTGCGTAATTTCGAAAAAACCAAATGACTTTTTTGCAAAAAACTGAGGATTACTTGTCACCATTCCATTGAGTACAATTATCATATCACTAAAGTTAACTGGCTATCATCATATCACTAAAGTTACCTGACTAATATCATATCACTAAATCTACCTGGTTAATATCATATCACTAAAGTTACTTGGCTACTATCGTATCACTGGAATCACCTGGTTATTATCAAATCACTAAAGTTACCTAGCTATTATCATATTATTAAACCTTGCCTGGATATTATAACATCATCAATGCTTGCCTGATTGTTATCATATTACTGATGCTTGCCTTGTTATTATCATATTATTAGTTCTTGCCTGGTTCTAGACTTACAATACTGTATTCATTCCATGATATTCTAGGTTATCTTGTTTCACATGCTTTAGATTTATTAGGATACTCAGTTAATAATGTTCTAGATTCATGCTTTTAATTATTGTTTTAGTATTCATGCTTAAATCGTTGATGGGATAGGATGATCATGTTGTAGACTTAGGTTCAAACCACTAGTGATCTTTTAATATCAAGCATATATGTTGTCCTTCTGATATCATGATGTGTTGCTGATATGATTTCTTATGTGAGTCATGACTGATACATATATATTAATAATTGTTAAGATGACTAATAATCACTTATCACGTAATAAAACTTAGTTGGCTGTCAACCCTTATGTGAGCTATATTATAATAACTCTTTTAGAATAATTTCTAGACCGTTATCGCCATCTATAAGGATCTAATGTTTCTCCATTTCAAACCTTTAGCAAATCCTTTCACTTATCATAACCTTATCTTAACCTTCCTTTAGTTCCCTTAAAGTCTTACCATATAACCTGTTAACAATATCACAGTTACCTGGCCTGAGCTTACCCACATATAGGGGAGATTTTCACCCACCTGGTAACGTACAGGGGGCTGTACACTTTTGTTACTTAGGATATTACACCCCGTTTGCAGTTATATAGTTGAGGACACTATTGTGCCTGACTACTCGCGTATAATTGAGTATGTGGGAAGTAATCGCCAGTGCCACTGCCATAACTTGCTATATAACAATTATCCTTATTTCCACAGTTCCTGTTATATCTATCTTTGATTAGTATCTCATATAACCTGTTAACAATATCATAGTTACCTTTCCTAGAGTTACCCCACATATAGGGGAGATTTCCAAGCAAATAAGAAGTGACACATAGTTCTTCATGGAAAAAGAAGAATTGTCGGAGTTGAGAATGTAGTGGACGAGGAAGAATACAATCAATTTGATGAGTTTCCTCCTTTGGGAAATGGCATAAGGGTAGAGGAAGAATGTGATGAAAGTAGCTACATACGGTTGATCATCATGAGGGGCTAATTTTTTTAAAAAACAAGTGGAATGGTGAATAAAATATTTATGCGTCATATGTTCTATATTTGCATTTATATATGTATATGAGAATGTGTTATATATATATATATATATATATATATATATATATATATATATATATATATATATATATATATATATATATATATATATATATATATATATATATATATATCTGTGTGTGTGTGTGTGTGTGTGTGAATTTGCATTTATGTATTTGAGGATGTGTGATATATGTGTGAATTTGCATTTATGTATATGAGAATGAGTCATATATGTGTGAATTTACATTTATGTATATGAGAATGTGCAATATATATGTGAATTTGCATTTATGTATATGAGAATGTGTCGTATATATGTGAATGTAAGTAGGGAACATAACAGACGGTTTTAATGTAAAATTGTCTGTGATATAAATATTCACATACGGTTCTATATTAAAATTGTATGTGATGTTTTGTTATTATAAATGGTTTTCAATAAGAACCGTCTGTGATAATAAATATCACAGACAGTTCTTAAATAGAACCATATGTGATTATTCTCCTATATATTGCGCACTAAAGTTTGTCCCCACTGTGCTACCCATTAACGCTGCCATCTCACCCCGATCCTATCGCCCTCCTCCTCCGTAGCCCGTCGCCCTCCTCCTCTCCTCCCCCGACTCCAGAGGCACTCCTCGCCCGAGGCTGTCGACGTCCTCCTCCTCCCCTGACTCTAGTGGCCTTCCTCCCCCGAGGTAGTCGCCCTCCTCCTCCTCTTGAGCCCATCGCCGCCTCCCCCGACGCTATCGCAGCCTCCCCTGAGCCCATCGCAGCCTCTCCTGACACCGTCGCGGCCTCCCCCGAGCCCTCACCGCCTCCACTGGTTCCGCGAAGAACAATATTATTGAGGTCTGTCAATCTTGCGATAACTATTTCATACTTATCAATTTATATATGTATGCACGACATTGATCTTCATACCGACAGGTTCCGTCCATCGCTATAACTCCATTGGAACAGACCGACCTCAAACATATTCGAGGACAATGTGTATACTTCTTGATATCTAAAGTCATAAAAAAAATGGGGAGTTCCATAATGTAAAATGAATTTCACTAGAAGATTGAGCTTAATTATTCATGTGTGTATTTGTTCATGAATGATAATTTACTTTATTTTTGTTAATTGATTTGTGAAATGGATGTTCCTGTTTTTGAAACAAATGAATGTGAATTGGATGTATATATACTGTGTTGATCTGCTTGTTTCAGAGGGCATGGCTAGCATTTCCTAAGGCTAGCTAACAAATAGAAATAGATTTAGAAACAAAAAAGAATATCACAGACGGTTATTAACTTGTAACTGTCTGTGATAGTTGACTATCATAGATGGTTTTTTTAGTAGAAACCATTTGTGATATATAGATTATCACAGACAATTTCAACTACAAACCGTCTGTGATATATTATATATCACAGACGATTTCTACTAAAAACCGTTTGTGATAATCAACTATCACAGACAGTTTTTACTAAAAAACGTCTATGGTAGTCTACATGTGATGACCTCATATTATTACTGACCTATAAATCCAGGTGGCTCACGAAACCGTCTATAATGATGTTTTTGAACCGTCTGTGATGACCTTTTGTGTAATAGTGATAATGACTAACATATAGCACTCGCATGTCTTGTTTCTGCTCTCTCGTAGTGCATCACCAGTATCAGCCTTGGGCGTCAGAAGTGGGGGCTTTGGGTAAATACCAGGAAGAAACCACTCTTTTCATGTAAATTCCATGAAAACTTGGAAACCATGCATAATTTTTTTTAAAATTTTTGAAAAAAATCATATGTAAGGAAGATGATTTTTTATAACCCTATAAAATTTCAAGATTAAACTCAATTACGTTTGCAAGATAGGCATGAAAAGCAATTTCAACACAAATGACGGTTTCACTGTTCATCACTATTTATGCTTGTCGATTTTATATGTTACGGATGCGATTGAGGTTAACCTTGAAATTTTACAGTGTTATATACCATCATCTACCCGACCTTATTTTCTGAGAATTTTTTTAAAACTTTTACATGTGGTTTTTATGGAGTTTACATGAAAAAGATGGTTTGCACCTGGTATTTGCTTGGGGTACAATCGGTAGTAGACGACAACACGAAGAAGAGGGAAAGCCAGTGGATAGGCCAACCCAAGAGCTCGTGCCTTCCACGCCTGTCGAGCCAATTGCACAGAACCCAGTCAACTTCGACCGAGCCCAAAAGACAGAAGAAAAGATCTGAATGAACGCTCCAAGACTAGATCGCTATAAAGACAATTTCAGCATGAATAGTGGTTTGACTGTTCATCACTATTTATGTTTGTCAGTTTTATATGTTGCAAATGCGATTGAGGTTAACCTTGAAATTTTACAGTGTTATATAACATCATCTACCCTACCTTATTTTCTGAAATTTTTTAAAAACAATTATAGGTTTGCACCTGATATTTGCCGGGTGTAGAATCGTAGACAACAACAGAGGGGAAGCCAGTGGACGGGCCAGCCCAGGAGCTCGTGCCTTGCATGCCTGTCGAGCCAATCGCAAGAGCCCAGTCAACTTCGGTCGAGCCCAAAAGAGAGAAGAAAAGAACCTATTCACCATTTCACCGGAAAACACACACCAGAAGGCTTGTTCACCATTTAACTTGTAACTGTCTGTGATAGTTGACTATCGCAGATAGTTTTTTTAGTAGAAACCATTTGTGATATATAGATTATCATAGACAGTTTCAACTATCACAGACGATTTTTACTAAAAAAAACGTCTGTGATAGTTTGCATGTGATGATATGGCTCACGAAACCATCTATAATGACGTTTTTGAACTGTCTGTGATGACATTTTATGTAATAGTGATAGTGACTAACATATAGCGCTCACATGTCTTGTTTCTGCTCTCTCGTAGTGCGTCACCAGTATCAGCCTTGGGGTGTCAGAAGTGGGGGCTTTGGTTAAATACCAGGAAGAAACCACTCTTTTCATGTAAATTCCATGAAAACTTGGAAACCATACATAAATTTTTTTTAAATTTTTGAAAAAAAATCATATGTAAGGAAGATGATTTTTTATAACCCTATAAAATTTCAAGATTAAACTCAATTACGTTTGCAAGATAGGCATGAAAAAAACAATTTCAACACAAATAGTGGTTTCACTGTTCATCACTATTTATGCTTGTCGATTTTATATGTTGCGGATGCGATTGAGGTTAACCTTGAAATTTTACAGTGTTATATACCATCATCTACCCTACCTTATTTTCTGAGAATTTTTTTTAAAACTTTTACATGTGGTTTTTATGGAGTTTACATGAAAAAGATGGTTTGCACCTGGTATTTGCCTGGGGTAGAATCGCTAGTAGACGACAACACGAAGAAGAGGGGAAGCCAGTGGACAGGCCAGCCCAAGAGCTCGTGCCTTCCACACCTGTCGAGCCAATCGCACAGAGCCCAGTCAACTTCGGCCGAGCCCAAAAGAGAGAAGAAAAGAATACACCGATGCAAGCCCATGTTCTGAATGAATGCTACAAGACTATATCGCCATAAAGTCAATTTCAGCATGAATAGTTGTTTGACTATTCATCACTATTTATGTTTGTCAATTTTATATGTTGCAAATGCGATTGAGGTTAACTTCGAAATTTTACAGTGTTATATGACATCATCTACCCTACCTTATTTTCTGAGAATTTTTTAAAAAAAATTACAGGTTTGCAGCTGGTATTTGCCGGGTGTAGAACCGTAGACGACAACACAGAGGGGAAGCCAGTGGACGGGCCAATCGCACAGAGCCTAGTCAACTTCGGTCGAGCCCAAAAGAGAGAAGAAAAGAACCTATTCACCATTTCACCGGAAAACACACACCAGAAGGCTTGTTCTTGCCAAATGATTTGGTGGTTCATGTAATGTGCTTCCAGCCTTTCAGGGTATCATATCACCCAGTCAGTGCCAAAAGGAAAAGGGAAAACAGGGGGAGTACGAATGTATGATCAAACGGGGTTCACATCTAGCACGCACTGATTCGATGTTACAAAGCAAAGATCAAGTATGTGACTCACATTTCAATTCCTGCTTCTGCTCTCGCGGTTGCGTCGAAGTGGGAAGAAGGAAAGAAATGGTCAGATTGAGAGAAGAAAAGGAAGAGGGCCAGCTCAAGAGCTCGTGCCCTTCGTACCTGTATGTCGGGCCACTCGCACAAAGAGCACAGCCAACTTTGCATAGAAGATAAAAAAACGATGCATCATGATGCAGTGAGTGCTGAATTACTGCATGCACATTTAGACTGGAAAACAGCTGAAACACTTTTTTTTAAGAGTACAAGGGAGGACATATACCCAATCACTTCCTAAGTTATTGGTCACGCACGCGCGATGCGTTCAGTGCTCTATTGTGATTAATTAAACCGACAAGACAGCATTTATGCAACCATGGAATTTGGATGTTCCAAGATTATGTTCTTACAGTCACAGCATCTGATAGATCAAAGTTCTCGCAGGTTAAGGCAGCAGAAGCAGAGCAAAAATCGATGTGTGGTTACTACATTTCAAACTTTGAACGAAACCATAGTATTTGGATAGCTACATGGAGGTCAGTTCGATAAGTTTAGTTCAAGGCCAGCCCAAGCACGTACATTTGTTATGCACAGTTATCCCCTGGAACAAAAGCTTAGTGCATGTTGAACTGATCAAACATATGAAAAATGATTACATAAATTTCTAAAGCAGTAGCAGAACATAATGCGGTTCAAGTTTCTGACATGTTCTCGTTACATGGAATCAAGTGCATGAACAATATAGAAGCTTGTTCTCGAAAAAAGAAACAATAATATAGAAACCTTCTACATCGAACCCAAAAACTTCAAAGTAGCGAACAGATTGACCACTCTATTGCACAGAGAGGCTGCTCATGGTTTCAAGTCCACTCAATGCAGCCGGAAGAAAGTCCTGACAAATTTGGAGCCAACAGCTCAATTAGTGACTCCGGATATTCAAGTGAGTAACCCGATTCACTTCAGCAACAGTTGTGATCTAAAAACAATTGAACAGGCAAATCTCATTTCAGGCCAGCTCAGCCTGCTGTGCATGACTGGTGGTAACGAAATAAATAGGATTGGTACTGTAGCAGTGTAACTTATACAATTTAGGAGTTTGTTAAACACATATTATCATAATTGTTTGATGACGTGGACATGGCATTGCTCAATATAAAAGGACCAAAGGAGTTGTGCACCATCTTTATCTTTACTAATTGCTGGTTCACGTGGTATACAACATTTTCTTAACAGGTATTTAGTGCACAAGGAAAATTTTAGTTTGTGTTCTCCAGTGAGCAGCGACAACCATCCTATTCAAAAATCACAAACCAATTAAAATGGCATCTGCTCTTGCCTAGACGGAACAGAAAGTCACTAGTGTCAGAAGAAGAATATGGTCATATGAGCAGTATTTTTTTTTGAAGACAAAGTAAATCTCATGCATGTACATCACTCTAGTTGAATTAACAGCGTACATGAGCGTCTCGGAGGATTGGATGAGATTATAATTGATAATACCTTAATTAAATGCAGAACCAGGCTTTCTGCTTGTAGTTGAATTTCCTGTGTTTGATCTGCCGAAATGTGGTGTGGGATGGTCAGGAAGTAGACTGGTGGCATTCCTGATGGCAAACTCCAACGCCTCCACCTCTTCAACCCTCGCACCCTCACAATCAATAATGACAAAGAGTCTACTGAGAACAGAGAGGTGGTGGACTCCAAGACCGAGATCGCCACATACGGATTGCACCTCACGTGCTCTGATTTGAATCCAGAGATCTTTGAGCTTTGGCATGGCTCCAGCTTCGAACATTAGGCCCATGATACAACACTCGAATTCTTCGAGCTTTGGCATGGCTTCAGCTTCGAACATCAGGCCCATGGTGCAACACCACAAGCGGAAGACCTTTAGACATCTGAATCCCTTGTTGCATGCAATGAACATTTCCTTAGGGTCAACTCCTGATCGTAACTCTAGACATAGCAATGCAGGAAAGTCCCCAATGATCTGGAGGGTTTCCTGTGTCACTTGATTAACCTTGATGCGTAGCACAGTGAGGTTGGATAGCAAGGCCATCCACTTTGGAATCCCCTGGAGATCAGGTGAGGTTGGGATTTGTAATTCCCGCAGGAGATGAGGAGGTGGGGACAATGAATCCAAAGGGATGTCAGCAGAACTAGAAACGTGCAAACATCTAAGGTTTGAACTACAGAGTTTGCGAAGCGACGAAGCCAAGATATCTGCGTACATCATTTTATCACTGTGTGAGTCATTAATGTTGAAAACTAGCCGAAGAGTTCTCAATTTGGTCAAACTGCCCAACTCCTGCAAAGAATTGACTGAGCTTTCTTCGCACACGACTAGTCGTGATAGTTCCTCTAGAGCTTGCATGTTCCCCACCCCATTTGGCAACTTTGCACCATTAGCATGTAAACTTTTCAACCTTCGCATTTTAACAATATTTGTCGGCAATTCTCTTATCTCAGTACGACGTAGATCCAATGTTTCCAAATGTTGTAGCTCACCCATTTGATCTGGAAGATTTGTAATGCCACGTGCTTCAATCCGTAGGTACCTCAACTGAATTAGCTTCCCAATATTTCCAAGATCACAATTTTGCAACTTCTCACTGCTCTCTATATCTAGCACTCTCAGAGCATGAAAGTCTGAAATAGGAGGCATTTGTAAAGAATATCCAAATATGCCAAGGGATCGAACACGAGTAGTAACAATGGATGGCATCACTATGTCAATTTCTTGGCTGCGGTAGTCAAGTGACAGTCGTCGGATTTTATTTTGCGACACCAACATTTGTGATTGGTCACCAGTGAAAGTGATAAAATTTTCTTCAACTGCCTTGGATATAATGAGATCAAGAATCATATCATGCACACGGCATGCCTTTGCTTGACCATCATACCAGATAACTTCTGGTTGGATCATACTTCTATTTATAAGCTCATTAAAATAGCATTCCCCTTCTTCCTTTAAATTTCTCCCACCATCAACCTTGACAAATCCTTCTGCTATCCACCTACTTACCAAACGATCCCTCCAGATTATATAATCTTATGGAAACATACTTAGATATAATAAGCAAGTTCTTAACTCATGAGGAAGGTCGTTGTAACTCAAACATAGTATCTTCTTCATTTCCTCCACATCAGAATGTTTTTCTAGTCCTGAACCAATCGAACTAAGGACCGTTACCCATTCTTCTCTTGCAAGTGATTTAGTAGTCAACAAACTAGACATTGTAATGATTGCCAGTGGTAGACCACCACACTTTCTTATAATTTCAGTAGAAACTTCTTTTAGTTGAAGAGGGCATATGTCTTCTGAGCCAAATATTCTTCTAAAGAATAAACTTTTTGAGTCAGCTTCACTTAGTGGACTTAGTTCATACACAAGATCGAGGCGAGGGAAGCAACATGACTTGGCTACGGTGGCAATTCTTGTCGTCACTAGTATCCTGCTACCACAAGTATTCTCAAGCAAGGCACATTTAATAAACTTCCATGCTTGGGTACTCCATATGTCATCAATTACAATAAAGTACCTATCAAATGAGAGAGACTTTGGTTCAATTGAATTATGTCGATTAAATACATATAGGAGATAATATGAAAAGGAAATCACATAGCTGGTAGCCAAAAGTAATATTTTAATGTCGACCTAATTACATATATGTTCATGGAAAAAAACGTTAAGAGTATTTAATCATGGCAATCTAAATAAAATTCTATTTAAACTTAGATATTCAATTCATCTCACATTATGAAGAACTATATCTTATTGCATAAGAATTAAGATGAGTGTTAAAATGATCAATAGTCCTATTTAAAATGACTTTGCATAAGATGTCTATGAATTATGGAGATAATGTTACAAATAAATTAAGGTCATCTGATAGAAAGATTGTGATAAATTTGTCTCACAGGTAGAATGCGTTAGAATACAAAACAAATTTTGAATCCTAGGATGACTTGCAATATGAAACAGAGAGCATACCTCTTGTCCTTCAGGAAACCACTTAGTGCATTAATAAGTTGTTCCTCATCCCCTGATTCAGTACATGCATAGACTTGCTTGTTGATCTGAGAGAGTATGTTCCGTAAAATCTTTTTGGTATCGGGTTTTTGGGATAATGATACAAAAGCCTTGCATTTAAATTGTTCACCAACTTTCTGATATACTTGGTTAGCAAGAGTAGTTTTGCCTAATCCTCCAAACCCCACAATTGCGACCACCTTCAACTGCTCCTCCCCATCATTCACCAACTCGATGAGCTCCTCCCTCGGAACATCAATACCGACAAGGTCGGATGCCTTAGCGTAGAGGGCCGGCAACCGAGGGTCGACGGGCACAATGTTGGTACTACCTGAGTTATCCCCCATATCAAGCTTGTACCTGTCACGTCGCTGGCTTGCCTCGACGATGCGAGTCTTTAGTTCTTTTATCTGCTTAGCGATCTCATGACAAGCTCCCAGCTTCTTCACTTTCTTGATCGTCTTGCGACACAACCCCTTGATACCATTGGATTTTCCCGGATCCTGGTGGAGCCGATGCATATACTCATCGATGCAGTCCTCGATATCATAGGCCATCTCCCTCACTTGGTTCCTCCACTCCTGCTGCTGTGGGTCAAGCACCTCCGTCTCAGCTAGCTTCTCTAACAGAGCGTTCATGCTGCTCAGTTCATCCTTCAGGAAGGTGATGTCACGCTTCACACCCTTCTGCAGCTTGTACTCCTCACACGGCAGTGTGGTGAGCTTGGTAAGGAGTGAGTTCATTGTTATGAATAGCGCTTGTAATATATCTCTAACACCCCCCCTCAAACTCATGGTGGATCAACAACACTGAGTTTGGAGAGGTAGAAGCTGTGCTGTGCGCGAGTCTGGGCCTTCGTGAAGAAATCCGCTATTTGAAGCTCGGAAGGCACATACTGAAGAGTAATCACCTGATCATGCACACAAGACCTCATGAAAGAAGCATCAACACCAATATGCTTGGTGAGCTCATGCTTCACAGGATCACGAGCAATACTGATAGCACCTGTACTGTCTGACAAGAGAGGGGTCGGTGTAGTGATAGAAACACCAAAATCCTCAAGTAACCACCGTAGCCAAGTAATCTCTGCTGTCAAGAGAGCCATGGCTCGCAACTCAGCCTCTGCACTCGAACGGGACACTGCAGTCTGTTTCTTCGT
Organism: Dendrocalamus latiflorus; assembly: GCA_017311315.1. NCBI lineage: Eukaryota > Viridiplantae > Streptophyta > Magnoliopsida > Poales > Poaceae > Dendrocalamus > Dendrocalamus latiflorus. The sequence goes on along the minus strand of CM029642.1, from coordinate 17,743,186 downwards.
CTTCCAGGCAATAAGAGAACCCCCAAGAAAAACACAGTAAGCAGAGATAGACCGGCGATCAGAGGGATCGCTGGCCCAAGTAGCATCCGAATAGGCCTGAAGCTGTAACGAGCTGGAACGTGGAAAGAAGAGACGGCGAGAGATAGTCCCGCGAAGGTATCGCAGAACTCGAAGAAGGTGGCTGTAGTGGACCTGAGTGGGAGCTGAAACAAACTGACTCAGAATATGAACTGGATAAGTGATATCCGGACGAGTAACAAGGTAGACAAGACTCCCAACAAGATGACGATAGCGAGTCGGATCAGAAAGAGGCTCGCCATCAGAGAGTCGGAGATGAACATTGAGCTCCATGGGAGTCTCAACAGTACGCTGATCAGTGAGAGAGGCGCGATCAAGAAGATCCTGAATGTATTTCTCTTGGGACATAAAGAAACCATCTGGAGTGGAAGTAACCTCAATCCCAAGGAAGTAACGAAGAGGACCAAGATCCGACATAAGGAACTGCTCACTAAGACGAGCCTTGACAAAGGCAATGTACTCAGAATCATCTCCCGTAATGATCATATCATCAACATACAGAAGAAGAAGAGTCCGACCACGAGACGAAGTGTGGACAAAGAGAGCAGGATCATGATCACTAGCTGAAAAGCCAGCAGTAGTGACCACAGAGGAGAAGCGCTCAAACCAAGCACGAGGGGCTTGCTTAAGGCCATAGAGAGAGCGACGAAGGCGACAGACCACGCCCTTAGGAACAGAATACCCGGGTGGCGAATGCATGTAGACCTCCTCACGCAACTCGCCATTAAGAAAGGCATTCTTGACATCAAGCTGAGAAACAGATCAGTGGCGAACAGATGCCACCGAAAGAAGAGTGCGAACAGTGGTCATGTGGGCCACAGGAGCAAAAGTCTCGTCGTAATCAACACCATGCTCCTGCTGGAAGCCACGAGCAACAAGACGCGCCTTATAGCGCTCAAGAGAGCCATCAGAGCGAGTCTTAATCTTATAGACCCACTTACACGTGATGGGATGAGAATGAGATGGAAAAGGAACAAGATCCCAAGTACCAGTACGCTCGAGGGCAGCAATCTCCTCGGCCATGGCAAGTTGCCACTCAGGATGAGTAACAGCATCCCGGTAGGAGACAGGCTCACGAGTAGCTGCGCCAGCAAAGGCAAAACGGGCAGGAAGCCGAATCGACTGGGGAAGATGACCCATCAGGGGAAGATGGTACCTGACTGTGTAGGGGGTGGTTTCTCAGTGCCCGAAGAGTCAGTAGCAGAACCTGCAGAACCTGTCGAGGGAGAACCTGAGCGGCAAGCAGGCGTCGAAGTCTGGCTATCTCCTGCTCGGTGAGAGAAGCTGCTGAAGAAGTCGAGGCAGACGTCGTCGTAGAAGCACTAGTGCCAGTAGAAGAACGGCGTGAAAGATGCCGCTTCTTCTTATAGCACTGGGACTCAATGTGGCCGGCCTTGTCGCAGTAGGAACAGTGAGGACGGCCACCTCCAGACGGAGGATGGCCACCACCACCTGTGGTAGCCGCTGGAGGAGGCAGTGTAGCAGGCGGACGAGCGGCGAGCACAGAGGGGAGTGGCATCAGACCAGCACCACTCAGACGAGTCTCCTCCGCGCGTATCTCGGTAAGAGCCTCCAGGAGAGTGACACGAGGGTGACGTGCAAGGAGCTGGGCACGCCTTTGCTCGAACTCAGGACGAATGCGAGTAAGAAACTCGTAAACTCGCTGAAACTCCAGGTCAGCACGTACATCCAGGCAGCACGGACAGGTACGACAGCCAGCAGTGCGAAGTGAGTCCAACTGATGCAGACAGCAGAGCTCTGGGCGTAAAAAGCGTCAACAGTAGCATCACCCTGCTGAAGAGAGTGCTCCTGGCGAACCACGGACAGGTACAGGGCATCACCAGAGGGATCGTAGCGTTGACGAAGATGAGTCCACATCTGGAAAGCCGAAGGGAGTCCCACAACCTCAGAAGAAAACTGAGGCTGGACACTGGCGATGAAGACAGCAGCAGCCCGAGCGTCGTCATCGTACCACTGAGTGTAGACGGTCAGACGATCCTTGTAGGAATCCAGAGCCTCCTGGTAGGCAGGGGCAGCTTCTTTATCAGCTTCATCATCAGCAGCAGCCTTATCGGTTGTCGGGGGCAATGCAACAGGCGTAGGCTCCGTCGGAGGAATAGGGCAAGGCGGGCAGGTGACATCGCCAGAGAGGACACCCCAGAGACGAAGACCACGCATGTGAATGCGCATGTGAGACACAAAGTCGGTGTAATTAACACCATCAAAGATCACCGGGCAGCGAGGGAGGGAAACGGTGCCCATTGGTAGGCGGCGTTGGACGGCGCGGCGGTTAGAACGACGTTTTTTTTTCTCTCTGTTTTTTTTCGAGTCAGTCGGTTTACAAACCGACCGAGCCGACCGAGCCCGAACGGGAAAACCCTAGAACGGGAGCGGGAGGCGGCCCTGCGCAGGCGGCGGTGGCCCGGCGCGGGCGGAGGTGGCCCGGCGAGGCGACGGCGACGGCGGCCTCGGGCGGAGTGGCGGCCGGCGGCCTCGGGCGCGGGTGGGCGCCGAGCGGGAGGCGGCCGGACGGGCGGGCGCCAGGCGGGAGGCGGAGGCGCGGAGGCCAGGCGAGCAGGCGCCGGGCGGAAGGCGGCCGGGGCCAGGCGGGCGGGCGCCGGACGGAAGGCGGCCGGGGCCGGGCGGGCGGGCGCCGGGCGGGGAGGCGGAGGCGCCGAGCCGAGGCCGGGCGAGCGGGGCGAGCGGGCGCCGGGCGGAAGGCGGCCGGGGCCGGGCGGGCGCCGGCGGGAGGCGGAGTCGGGCGGGGCCGACGGCGGCAGGGGAGTCGGCGGGGCCGACAGCGGCAGGGGAGTCGACGGCGGCGACGACGACGGGGGAGTCGGCAGGGCCAACGGGGGAGTCGACGGCGGCGGCGGCGAGGTGTCAAGCGGAGCGACGGGAAACCCTAGGTACGCTCTGATACCATGTTATGAATAGCGCTTGTATTCATATGAGGCCAATGGGCCGGTATATATACACAAAGTACAGGTGGTAAATATGCAAAGAACCCCTCATAACAATGGGGAATAACAAACTATATATATATCTCTAACATTCATCATCCCCGTGGCAGCGCTCACCATGATTCCATCCATCTCCTGCTCTGTTCCTGCGCGTGGTGAAGCTTCTGGGCCAGCTCAGAACCTCAGGTTGGCTTGTGGGTATTAGAAGTTAGTTCCTGCTGCCAAGGACAGCTTAGATTCAGATCTCTGAAGACTGCAAACAACCAAGTGCACCAAATATAACTACGTTCATGGAAAATCAATAGCAAAATTCACGCCATACTCGTAATGTACGTACTGTTGTTCCGTGGCCATGACCTTCCGCTTGCTAAATTGTCCGCTGTCTGAAAGCTGGAAGGAAGATTAAAGCTGAGCACCAGACGCCAGTGCTAGTGACCCACTACAAGCATACGTATGTGCCAGCCGAATTGCCCGCTGCTTAGATAAGCATGTGGAGACCGGCCATGCTGCTTGGTCGTCGCCGTTCGAAGCGGGGCACAAAGCATAAGTGAAGGAGATAAGCATAATGATATGGATAACTAAGGATTGATCAGCCGAGCAACGACGTGACCTCTTCCTTCAACGACGTGACAGAGAGCCGATCTACAACGTGGGATGGACGGCGCTACTTTGGCCGGCCCGTCAATTTGGCTTGCATGATACTCCAGCAGCATGCGCAGATGTACCATTTGCACTTTGGAGATTACATTACACGCAGAATATCTAGAGGCATATGTTAGATTCACCACTCCGCTCTTGTGTGTTTGCAATCTAGTCTTGTCAGTTGTTACCAACTGAACTCTGCATTGCCTTGCGAAATGACAATGAAAATTCCAAAAAAGAAAGAAAGAAGCTAATTGGCTGGAAGAACTAAGAACCGTGCATACTTGCATTGTGCAGTTCAGAGTGGTGGGATTTTGATGTAATTCAGTTAAAATTCACATGCATTGGATTGGAATCCCCCCATTCAGAACCCATCCAAGCGAAGCCCAAAATTTCTTATAAAGGTTGCTGGCCGTGGGATCCATGTGGCCAATGACCAGAACCCAGTTTGTACAATGTAATGCCTATGCCTGTAGTATGCCACGTACGTTAACATTGATCAATGGAAGTGAAACAAATTCTTAGATATACGTACACATACATATTGCAGTTCAATATTATGATACGTTATCACGTCAAAATCAAATATGATATTAGAGATATATAAACCTCCTTAAATGGGAACTTATAAACACCAAATTAACAGATTGAACACTTTTCTTTTCTTTTTATTTCTTTTTTTCTTTGTGCATAGAGATACTAGAGGTTTTAACACCACGCAATATAGCAGGACTAGACCTTTTTTCTTGTTCTTCACTGCCTCCTCGAATTGCAAACACACACCCAAGCTTGCATTCGCTCAACAAAATGAGTAGCTTGGAAGCCAATCGGATATCAGGTCATGTTCAGTTCCCATGTCCTGACCTGACTCATGATTTTCTTCTGCAATATAAGATGGAGACGCGACAAATAGAACCAGTTTTCACCATCTCAATCTCTGCAGAAATAACAACTGAGCTTTCTTGGAAATCTAGTCAATTTTCGGCATATTTTAATCCAGAAATTCAGCATATAAAACATGACATAAACATGCATGAGTGATCTATCAACGATGTATTCATATTCGCTAACGAACAAGCTAACAGAAACATCTATTAACATATTCATAGCGCACAGAAACAAATACACCAGAAAAGTTTTCAATTTATACCCTCGGACGGGGCCAGTGCCGGAGACACCGGAGGCGCCGTTACCATCAGTCGACATGATGGCCTATTCGATGTAGTCGATCAAGGCGTGATGCAGGACGAAGCTTGATGCAGGAAGATGTTCGCAGTGCAGTCCCGCGAACGGTTCACCACCAGGAAGTAGACGTCGCAGATTGAGTAGTCGCGCCGATGCGCTCCCCAAAAACGTGATCGCCCGCCTACCCGTGCAGGTACACAAACGGACGAAGTTCCGGAGGCCTACTCGCCCAGAAACTTGTGCGCGCAAAGTTCTGGACCGGAGATTGCAGAGAGCACCAACAAAAACAGAGACAGAGTACTGTTCTTTTGTATCCCCTTTGGTATGGAGAGGAGAGCCCTCTTTTGTAACAGCAAAAACGAAGAGACCAGTAACTGCAGCCATTACTCGAAAGTAACAGCAGCGTTACTGCCAGCCATTCGTTAATACTATTTACTGCGAGTCGGTGCATTTCGATTTTCGAATAGATAAAGAAAAACGCGCCCGCACCCGACACGCCTGCGCGCGCGCACCCACACCGGCCACACCTGTATTGGCTCTCTCCAATTCCAAAAGGGGTTACCACGTTCCACCTTTTAAAGTGGTGTAACTCCCATTCAACTCTCCATATGGGACTAAACAGTTTTTCTATGTGGGCCTAGAAATTTCATTTGATTAATTGCTAAATTAATAATAGACTAAGCCCAATTAATCTAACAAGCTTTGCCATATAGAGAAAAGAAATGCCCGACAAAAATGAACCAGACATCTGACGTCAGGGTATCTCTTCTACAAGCTTCCCCAAGATATGGTACATGTAAGCGGGTAGAGTAACTACAAATTCATGCAGTAACTAATTTCAGTACTAATTAACGTACCCCAGCAATGTGTTAAAAGTAATCTTGTTAGTATCCGAGTGCAAATCGTGTACGAGTGCTCTTGCTGTGTATATGTAACCCTTTTTATAGGGCAACCTAATCCGATCCAACCCATTTATTCTTTTAACCTATTTCCACACAATCAAAATTAATCTAATCAAAAGCCCAACTCATTTAACCTATATGAACCTAACCCATTATCATCCCTAAAATGTACACGTGCTCTCAGTGATTTTTGTTTTGTTTGTCTGGTGTTTTGTTTCCTCCAACAAGAAGCATTATCTGTATTGCAAGAGGTATTGAGACAAGTGTTGGACAGAAAGATTGCTTCTTATTATTGATTCTGAAATCTGTACAATGATATATATAGACAATGAAGGAGTGGAACATAAGGTGTCTTTTGCTGTAAAGACATCTCTGTATGAAGAGGCATCTGTACATTGTGCACCTGTTGCTTTTTGTTTATAACACTCCCCCTTGACCAATGTAACTTCATATGATCATCTTGATTCATCATCTTGGAAAAACTCCTCCAAAACCCTGTAGGGAAAAATATGAGGAGAACCGATAGAGTAGATATGCCATGAAAAACTCCTTTAAAACCCAATGGGAAAATTTTAAGGAGAAAAATGATATGGCATATATTTGATTATATCTCCTAAAAACCCCTATGGGGGAAAAGAGAGATATATTTATGATTACGTTGTCATATTGCCTCATTAAAAACCTTGATGAGAAACCTTAGGGGGAAAACTCATAAAGGGAAAAAGAGTACAATATTTGTATTGAACGGGTTAAGTCTTAGGAGATTTCTCCTCCTGAGATCTGCAAATCACGTAGTCTTCGCATACCAATTCCATGAACACATTTTTGGAATGTGGAAGTTGGTAATGACTTGGTGAATAAGTCTGCGAGATTATCACAAGACTTAATTTGCAGAATATTTATTTCCCCACTCTCTTGCAATTCATGTGGGTAAAATAATTTAGGTGCAATATGTTTAGTGATATTGCTCTTTATGTAACACATTTGCATTTGAACAACGCAAGCAGCATTATCTTCGTAGATAATGGTAGGTGATGCAATAGCACTTATACCACATGATTGTTGTATGTGGTTAATCATTCTACGAAGCCATACACATTCACGTGATGCTTCATATAATGCAATTATTTCAGAATGATTAGTGGATGTAGCCACTAGAGTCTGTTTTGAAGACTTCCAAGAAATGGTTGTTCCACCATGTAAAAATACAAAGCCTGTTTGAGATCTGGCATGGGGATCTGATAAATAGCCAGCATCTGTATATCCTATTAAATCCACATTTTTATTCTTCTGGAAGAATAGACCAAGATCTTTAGTGCCTTGAAGATATCTAAGGATATTCTTCACTCCTACCCAATGTCTTTTGGTTGGAGCAGCGCTATATCTAGCAAGTAGATTTACTGCAAATGCGATATCCGGCCGGGTGCAATTTGCAAGGTACATAAGCGCTCCGATGGCACTGAGATATGGAACCTCGGGTCCCAATAGCTCTTCATTGTCATCTCGGGGTCTAAATGGATCTTTGTCCCTGTCGAGAGATCGAACAACCATGGGGGTTTTCGATGGATATGCTTTGTCCATATTGAATTTCTCCAATATTTTTTTTGGACATAGGCTGATTGATGCACTATGATGCATGTATGAAGGTGCTCAAGTTGTATACCTAAGTAAAATTTGGTTTTACCCAAATCCTTCATTTCAAATTCCGTCATAAGATGATTACGTGTTTCATCTATATCTTGTGTGTTACCAATGATGTTGAGATCATCAACATACACAGATATAATGCAAAATCCTGTTGAGGATCTTTTGACGAACACGCATGGGCAATCATCATTGTTGGAGTATCCCTTTTTGGTTAGGAACTCACTTAGTCGGTTGTACCACATTCTACCCGACTGTTTCAAGCCGTATAAAGACTTGTTTAATTTTACACAATACATATTGCGATTTGTGTTCGGATTCGGAATTGAAATTCCATCGGGAACTTTCATGTATATGTTCGAATCAAGTGACCCATAAAGATATGCAGTCACTACATCCATCAACTAAAAAGATAGATGATTTTTAACTGCCAATGAGATTAAGTATCGGAATGTTATTCCACTTATTACTGGAGAATAAGTTTCATTGAAATCAATGCCGGGTCTCTGCGTGAACCCTTGTGCTACAAGCCTTGCTTTGTATCTCACCACTCATTGTTTTCATTCCGTTTGCGGACGAAAACCCATTTGAAACCGACAGGGAATACTTTGGGAGGTGTATGTATCACATTGGTGAATACATTTCTTTTCTTGAGCGAGGCTAACTCCGCTTGAATTGCATCCTTCCATTGATTCCAGTCCGAGCGCTGTTTGCACTCTGCCATGGTCTTGGATCTGGATCATTTTGAAGGTTGTTTGCAATTGTTGTGGAGAAATAAATGTCGACAATTGTAGTCTTACGATCGTATGATTCTCCGGAATCAGTATAGTTAGTGGAAATTTCTTGGACCCCTATTGACTCAATGTTATTTCCCAAAATATTTGAGTCGGGGTATTCCGATGTCCCAGGATCAGTATTTGAGTGCACTGTTGATCTGGGTTCAAGGATCCTTTGGTGTCTATCAACTTGAGGTTGATCTGCATTTACATTCTTTTGTTTCCTTTGTCGCTTGTTAGAAGCTGTATCCGCCATTTGTACCGTACTTCTCCCCCTCTTATTTTGAACTAGGAGTTGAGTGGTATTTTTGCAGTACTTCCACTCTTTCAGGTACATTTCTGGCAGGATTATAGGATTTTGTGACACCCTTATAATCAGTAAATGCATCTGGCAGGTTATTTGCAATGTTTTGTAAATGAATGATTTTCTGAACTTGAAGTTCAGTCTCTCTGGTACGTGGGTCTGAGGCAGGAATGCCTTGTACATTCCAATTAATTTCCTGGCATTCTGTTTGGTACTTGTTGTCTCCCCCTAATGCCGGGAAATGTTCCTCATTGAATATGCAATCAGCGTACCGGGCCGTAAACAGGTCCCCTGTTAGGGGCTCGAGGTATTTTATGATTGACGGAGATTTATACCCAACATAGATCCCAAGTTTCCTGTGTGGTCCCATTGACTTACGCTGCGGTGGTGAGATCGGTACGTATGTAGCGCAACCGAACTTTCGCGGATGGGAAATATCTGGTGGATTTTCACGTACTAATTGTAGCGGGGAAGTGCTATGATAAGCAGTTGGACGCAATTGTATTAAGTCAGCAGCGTGTAAAACTGTATGACCCCAACATGATGTTGGTAAGTTGCAATTCTATAGTAATGGTCTTGCAATGAGCTTGATTCTCTTGATAAGAGATTCTGCTAAACCATTTTGTGTATGGACATATGGAACAGAGTGTTGAACTTGTATCCCAAGAGCCATACAATAATCATTGAAAGCATGGGATGTAAATTCAGCAGCATTGTCCATTCGAATTGATTGAATTCGATATTCAGGATAATGTGCTCGTAATTGGATAATTTGACCAATTAACTTAGCAAATGCATGGTTTCGTGTGGATAAAAGACACACATGTGACTATCTAGTAGATGCGTCAATGAGAACCATGAAGTATCTGAACGGTCCACACAATGGTTGTATAGGACCACATATATCTCCTTGAATGCGTTCAAGGAATTAAAGTGGTTCAGCTCTGATTTTAAGATAAGAGGGTCTTAAAATCAATTTTCCGGTGGCACAGGAAGTGCACACAAAATCTGAGGATTCCGAAAATTTTGTTTTATGATATGTATGACCAATTGAATTGCTAATAATTTTCCTCATCATTCCAATGCCTGGGTGGCCAAGGCGATCATGACATGTTTGGAGTGTGTTAGTGTTTTGGAAAATTACTTTGTACACAATATGTTGAACGGGTTTGATGTATGTATAGTACAATCCGGAGTTTAACGATGGAATTTTTTCTAGTACTTGTTTGCCATATCCGTTGTTTTTGGTTAAGAGGAGATATTCCTCTTTGTTGTCATTTCGGGTTTCAACATGGAAACCATTCTGACGGATATCTCTATAACTAAGTAGGGTACGTGTTGAATCGGGATACAAGAGTGCATCCTCAATTTCCAATTGTGTACCCATAGGGAGAGTGATAGAGGCGCGACCAGAGCCTACTATCGTTGCATCGCGTCCAGCGATGGTTAAAACATTTCCTTTCCTCCTAGTAAGAGTTAGGAAATATTTTGTGTCCCTAAGTATAGAGTTTGTGGTACCACTATCCACAAGGCATAATTCCTCCTCCATTGGATTGACTCCAAAAATCTATATACACAAAATAATAATTTAATGAAATTCTTGTAGTAGCATATATAGAATACATACAAACTTTATTTTACAATACCGAATATGTTCGATATATGATTGTAGCGTACAAGCTTACAATATAGATGACAACATTATTTATAGTACAACACTATAGTACTTAGTAGCTATGGGACTAGGAGTCTAATTGAGATCTCCTAACATGTCTTGAGAATGAAATTCTTCAAGTGTGTCGTCAATGCTCATGAGATCATCCTTCTTTGGAGAAGCGCATGTGTCTTTGAGTTCTTGAATGAACTTTTGAGAACATCCGGCTACGTCATTGTTGGATGTGAGATTGAAGTGTGCTTCATATATCTTCTCTTGAGCATTCTTGCCGTGAGCCAAAGACTGGAGGTAGAGGTTCACAAGATGCTTCGGGGTGCGGCATTTCTTGGTAGGATGGTTGTAGCAACCACATTTTTGACAAATTTCAGTTTTGTCAATTCTCTTACCAGAATTGCCTTTACCTTTCTTGAATCCACTCGGTTTGTGCTTCATATTGCGTTTGTTGTTACCTGTAAAGTTCTTTGAGTGGTATTTTGAACCACTGAACTTTTTGTTATTTTGATTAGCATGAACTTCAGGAAGTGGAGCAGCCCCAATGGGACGTTGCTGATTATTCTTTAAAAGAAGTTCATCATGCTTTTCTGCCTGAAGCATGATATGCATAAGATCAAAATAAGTTTGGTAATTTGCAGCATGCCATTGCTGCTGTAGGACCCTGTCAGATGGGAGCATAGTTGAGAGAGTCTTCTCTATTTTGTCCGCATCCGTTGGTTCCTTGTCACAAAAACGCAATTTGGAGCAAATTGTATGAAGGACATGGTTATATTCTCCAACAGATTTGAAATCTTGGAGTCTAAGATGTGCCCATTCATGATTAGCCTCAGGTAATATAACAGCTTTCTGCTGTTCATATCTATTTTTGAGGGCTAACCATAATGTGAGTGGATTCTCCTCATACAAATATTCAGCCTTTAAATCCGGATGTATGTGATTCCGTATGATATTCAAAACGGAATATTTCACAATATCCGGAGGAATTTGATCAGCTGGAGGATCAAATATCACCCGTTGCAACCCACGTGTGGTTAGGTTGATTTTGAGGTCCATAGCCCATGTAGGGTAATTGGTACCATCGAGCGCGAGAGGCTCAAAATCTTTGGTAGCTATTTAAAAACCTACATGAAAAGTACACCATAAATGATTAATTTACATGAGGTAAATTAATGTGTATGGTAATGTTGTAATAAAATGCAAAATATGTGGAAAACAATATGAGTATTGTAATCCAAATATATATATACCCAAATTAAATATAACATGTGGCTATATTTATAATACCGTATAATCACATATTGGTGGTGAACACCAATTTGTATGGCATAGCGTACAAGCAAAGTGCCATAAATTGTGATTTTATGGTATTTATGGTAGGTATAATATTTTGCAAAAAAAATTCCAAATCATTAAGTACAATGGTACTCACTAAATGGGAATTTGAAATTTAAATTTGCAAAAGATAGCAAATTTAAATATGACAGCAATTCATATTGTAAATAAATTGCAATAAAATAATCCTACATATGTAAAAGTTATAGAAATGTGCATGCACATTTATTTGAACAATTACATGATTTTCAGAACCTGTAGGGACTGAAATGCTAATTTATAAAAGTACTGATTAACGGGTACAATTATAAACAAGCACAAGGACTATACTGCAAATATTACAATAGGAATTTATTTAAAATAGAAATTATGCATGTTCCATGAAATTTGGGGGGGTTTTTTGCAAATTTGCGAAAACCTGGGCTAAAGCCCATCCGGCCTTGTGGCCCATGTGGGAGGTGGGGAATTTTGGGCCAAAAAGCCCATTTTTTGGGCAGCATGTATATATGAGGAATGGGGGGATTTAGGGTTCCCCCCAAACCCTAACTGCCAGCCGCCTCTCATGGAGGCACCGCCGCCGCCGGCCCCTTGGGGGCGCCGCCGCCGGCCGCTGCTGGTCGCCGCCTCGGGCGCCTCCTCCCCGCCGCCAGGCACGCCGCCTCCACCTCAGGCCGCTGCGGGCGCCGTCACCCCCGGCCGCTTCAACCACCGCCTGGGCGCCGCCTCTGGGGGACGCCGCCGGCCTTGGGCGCAACCGGCGCCACCGACGGCCACGGGCGCCGCGCCGGGCCGTGCCGGCCATGCCTCGCGCCGTCTCGGATGCCGCCGTCCACGGGCGCTGCCGCACGCCGCCGGGGGGGGCCACGCCGCCGAGCACCGCCGGCCGCGCCACCGCGTCAAGCGGGCTGCGCCACCATCGGACGCCGCGCCGCCACCGGCCGTGAGTGCTGCGCCAACCTTGCCACGCCGGGCTGCGGGCGCCACTCCAGGTCGCCGCGCCATACCGCGCTGCCGCGCCTCGCCGGGCCGCGGGCGCCGCTCCGGCCTTTGGGCGCCGCCGCGCCGGCCATCCGCGGGCGTCTCCGGCTCGGGCGCCGTGTGCCGGCCGCGAGCGTCGCGCCATCGCCGCGGGTGATGCCGCCTCGGGCGGGCGCCGCTTTGTGCGCCACCACGCCTGGCCGCGCCGTGCAGACGCGCCGCGCCGGCCTCGCACTGTGCCGGCCGCCGTGCTTTCGGGCCTCGCCGAGCCGCGCGCCTTGCCGGCCGCTTCGGGCCGCGCGCCGTGCCGGAAACATGCGTCGACTTCACCGGGTTCTACCCCGGCGGCGACGGGTTCGGCGACGTGCAGGTGGACGCCGTGGACAGAGGTTACTAACAGCGTGCGTTTTCTTACTATTTCTCACAGAGGGCCATACCTTGTTCGTCTCAGTATGTGCTGATAACGTATTTCAAGAGCTATTGAGACAAGTGTTGGACAGAAAGATTGCTTCTTATTATTGATTCTGAAATCTGTACAATGATATATATAGACAATGAAGGAGTGGAACATAAGGTGTCTTTTGTTGTAACGACATCTCTGTATGAAGAGACATCTGTACATTGGGCACCTGTTGCTTTTTGTTTATAACAATCTGGAGCTACCTTCGTTTAGTCCATCGAGGAGCAGGAGGCAGGTGCTGTTCCTCCGACCAGGCATCACGTCCTGTACGTACAGGAGACGCGCATCACGGCGCGTTGCTCCTTCCCGTGTGCAGCCGAGACGGTTTTTTTGACCAAGCGAGTCACGTTCGGAGTAGAGGTCAGCGGGACCCACGGCAGTCGCGTCACGCGGCAACAGAGTAAAATTTCCAACACAATGTTCTGGAAATGAATTGGTACACATGATTTGCATCAGCCGTGACGATTTCCAAGTGAAGGAATCACTGCTTTGCCAGAAGGAAAACCGAATGTCACTACGAAGAAGTCTAGTGCCGTAGTGCGTATCGTAAGAAGACTGAAAGTCTCCATGGTCTCAGATGAACAGTACTTTTTATGAAGGCAATGGGGTAAGCGAAGGGTAAATCCCATGTACATCCTCCAGTTGATTTAACAGCATCTTGTAGTTACCGATTTTTACGGAACAAACGGTGGTCTTAAATCTTAATGTCCACTATATATATATTTTAGTGATCTTGATTGACATGCATGAAGACAAAAATAAAAGGGTAGCTAGACAACAAACATTGAGATTGGATATCTCTTTGGATGGATTACATTCATACTTTAAGTAGATGCAGAACTCGGCATGCAGGGCCTTCATGCTGCCTGACTGCTTGTGGAGATATCTTCTAGGGCCTAGTTGATAGAGCTGGGACTTGGGCCGTGCCGGCACGGCCCGGGCCTATCGTGCTTCGTGCCGTGCCGGCTCGGTCCAGTCATCTCGCCGTGTCGTGCCGTGCCAGCCCACGTCGTCTCCGGCCAGGTCCAAGCACGGCCCAAAACCCACCGTGCCAGCGTTCGTGCCGTGCCAGCTCAAGCCCAGCCCGAAATTACTATACGTGAACGCGAAGGCGGTGGCGACGGTCGTCATCTTCCTTTCTCTCGTACCCGCCTCGTTTAAAACTAGTTGAAATTAAATTAATTGCATAAAACATGGGCACGCAACAACATAAATATTTCGGGAAAAAGTGGAATTTCTTTAATATTTTAGAAATACAATGTTAGTGCCTCGTTAAAAACCTTACGCCCCAGAGTGGGGTTTCCCGAGTAAGGAAAAGAGTACAGTAACAATATATGTATATACAAAATATTACAACATGCGTAGATAATATCTACTCGGCAATGTCTAGGTCAGCATACACCTGTACAATTTCGGGATCCTCTAGTTGATGTTGTTCCCGCTCTTTGGCTAATTCCCAGTCTTTGGCACATGTGATTGCCTCCACCATCCTGGGCGTAAGGGATGATCTTCTCTCTTCTATTATTCTCCCTACCGTACTGAACGTCGCTTCTGAAGAGACAGTGGACACTGGCACTAGGAGAACATCCCGTGCGATCTTCTCTCTTCTATTATTCTCCCTATCTATTATTGCGATACGATTAAATATATACACGTACAATTATTGGTGAACCTTAATCCTAATCGATCTCGTGCATGCCATAACGCCAATTTAATCACTCATATGTGTGTATGTATATACTCACCGCTCTAACTCATGGTAGGTCTTAGGGTTATTTAAACAAATCCTTTCTTCTTGGTACCGGTCCTTTCTCGTAATTAGTATGCACGTGAGTAATTATCTATACCAATAAAATTAATTCCTAAGTAAATATTAATTAAATTATAATAAAGCATTTTTGTACGATCTCCAAGTTTTATTTTAATTAGCTGCGAATTGTTACGACTATGCTATTTAAGTTACTATATACAAGTTATTCGGCGTGCACGATTTTACAACCTAATATAATATTGTGAATTGGGGTATGTTATTCTAACTATCTCAAATAATTTGGCATCTTTTAATGGGTATTAATTTAGAATGTGATTATTCATTTATTTTGATAATTATAAGTACTTATTAGTGATGTTTCTACAATTTATAATCGACTATTATTTAAATGAATCTAACTACACTATCTGGTTATTTAAATCTACAACAATTGGTTCATACTATAGTACTTTAATTTAATCCGCACGGTTATAAGTTTAATCGACTAGCATCTTTTAAGTTGTCGGACCATCGTTACTTTGTCCTCATATTCTAGGGTAATCAGAGGTGAATTTCTACAATTTAAATATTACTAATCAAGTTATCTAAGTAATTAATTATACCGTTGAGTAGTTTAAATAACAACTCACATGTTTTAATATTTACGAAGACAAATTTTTACTATAGGCACACTTCTTCTCTCGCTTCTTTCCCTCTCTTTTCTCTTTTTTCTTTTCCTTCTTTTCCTCTCTTCCTTTTTCCTTCTTTCTTTCTTTTTTTTCTCTCTTTCTCCACCCGATCCCCTTTTCCCCTGGTCTTCGGCCGACGCCTCGGCTCCTCCTTCGTTTTCCCCACCGTCGCCTCAGCGCCTCCGCCCTCTCTCTCTTTTCCCACCGCCGCCTTGGCTCCTCCTCCCTCTCTGCTCCGGATCCCGCTCGGCTCTGCGCCCCGCTGCCGCTCCCGCGCCGTCTCCCCCACCGCCCCCTCCGGCCCTCCCCCGCCGCCTCCCCCGCTGCCGCCCCCTACCCCTCCCGCGCCGCTTCCCCTCCCTCGGCCCCCACCGCCCCCTCCGGCCCTCCCCCACCGCCTCTCCCGCGCCGTCTCCCCCACCGCCCCCTCCGGCCCTCCCCCGCCGCCTCTCCCGCGCCGTCTCCCCCACCGCCCCCTCTGGCCCTCCCCCGCCGCCTCTCCCGCGCCGCCTCCCCCTCCCGCGCCGCCTCCCCCGCTGCCGCCCCTACCCCTCCCGCGCCGCTTCCCCTCCCTTGGCCTCCCCCACTGCCCCTCCCTCGGCCCCCCCACCGCCCCCTCCGGCCCTCCCCCGCCGCCTCTCCCGCGCCGTCTCCCCCACCGCCCCCTCCGGCCCTCCCCCGCCGCCTCCCCCTACCGCGCCGCCTCCCCCGTCGCCCCCCTACCCCTCCCGCGCCGTTTCCCCTCCCTCGGCCTCCCCCACCGCCCCTCCCTCGGCCCCCCACCGCCACCTCTCCCGCCGCTTCCCCTCCCGCGGCGGCTCGGCCCCCCATCGCCCCCTCCCTCGGCCCCCTCCCCCATGGCAGGCGTCCGACCTCCATGGACCCCGAGTACTTTTTTACAATTTGTTGGATTTTTAAAGTATTTTTTTGAATTTTTTGAATTTTTTTTAATATTGGGGACACGTGACGGGTGCTGAGGCACCCCTGCAGACTGCACTGCGCTAAGTGCAGGGGGCACAACACCTGAGCCGATCCCCTTTTGTAGAGATCTCCATGCATCTTACTGAGCATGTCTAGCACTCTAGTAACAAATCCAACTCATCGTCCGAGCTGACAGGAGACATTAATGTGGTTTTTATGCATGCAGTCAACCTTCCATGATAAAGCCATAGAAATATCACTTAAAAAAGGTAATGCCATATATACCCCAACTAACTATTTACTTAAAAAAGATAATGACAGTCATTTTATTGCATGTAGCTACAGACTGTTACACACAAAGATACACATATTTACTTCTTGTCAGTTATCAGTTTGCAGGTTCACAAAATACAAAAACAAATGGTTTCAGTAAACTACTGCAGCTTCATACAGGGCAGGGGACGAGACTGAATGACCCGGTCGTATTGGTTCAATCTTGGGGCATGTGCAGACTGCAGACTGGCGTAATTAATCACGCTTCAGTGTTTTGTTCGGCTGGGACGTGCATTATTACAGTGGAGGACCCCATTGCTTGCTACTGTTTCATGCTGCATCGTTTTGCTACTGTTAATTGCTCCATCGAATCGGCTGTCAGGGATGGCGACAGGTCGATCGGGGGTGAATCAATGGTTCGGTCTTCTTCGAGTCTCCCGACCATCCGTCCTGCTGTCGAGCATGCATGATATGAGACGGTTCCTGTGCAAATTAAGCTATCCGTCTTTTCCCTCGGTGAAATCTGCTAAATGTCAGGACATCTCTACCCCTCTATAATACACCAAAATTTTCTTTACTAAATCCACCCCCCTCAACCACCCCCACAGTCATGCCTAATCTAAATCCACTCAGATTTGTGTACCAAAGTAATCCAACTTCATACAAATGAATGGTCTGAATCTCTCCTCAAGCCTTCTTCTCTTACTCATTGAAGATCCTAAGGCCAAAATCATCCGGATCATGCACATCATTGAACCCAGAACCCCACCCCGCACCCACAAAAAAAAAGGAAGGAAAAACTTTCCGCAACCGTTTCTCTCTCTCTCCCATGAATATATCACCCGTATCTCTCTCTATCTCTCTCCTTCAGCATGGAAACTTCTCAATCTCTTCTCTCTCTCCTCTCTACTCAATCTCTTCACGTTTTTTTATTGTAACTTCCGAGTACATCATATTAATGCATGCCTCACTCTCTGTTTGATGAATTCTTGTACGCAAAATTCATAAAATAAATCAGAATAATTAAATGAAATAAAGGCACAATGGCTGACACGTAAGTCAATACTGTTGACACGTGACCTGAGAGCAGCGTACAAATTTCCTGATGCGAGACAATGACGTACGGCCCCTTTCTTGTCAAATATTTTGCTACGTGTAATATATGTAATACTAGCTAAATACTTGTGCGTTGCTACGGATTTAAAAACTTTTAGCATGTTTGTATGTATGTTTTAAAATTGTTTACCACCTATGAGTTTTAGAATACGTAGTATGATAAAATTTAAAAATCCGTGACGCATAGGCATTTAGCTAGTTCCTAATAGGTAGTTTTCATAGTAATGTCTATAAGAAGAGAGTATGTATTAAATTAGTATTTAGATACAACTATCTCAATAGATAATATTTATGTGTTTTATTCTAATATAATTATTATTGCATGTATTGTGATATATTCTATCAAAAGCATAAAATCTAGTTGGGCACACAAAACATGTGTTATGGACATCCAATTTATCCCAGTAGAGTTTCTTTCTGTGTTCATCTATCTTGGTCCTCTAAAAAAAGTGATATCTTGCATAAGCTATTGCTCTTACCTCTCTCTCCTCCTTAAATCTGCTTCCCCATCATATTTTTACTTATGTGGCAGGCTAATTAAAGCTATGGACTTCAACTGATGTGGAGTATTGGGAGTGCCCTCAATCGAAACTTGTACGTTGCTAGAATGTCATAAAAGGATTAAGTGTAAATGTACCTACGTTTTGGTTTTCGCAAAACTTTACTAAAAAAATGCCGTTGTTAGCTGTTGCATTCATCTATTACAATGCAATAAAAGCTAATTGACTATCATTTTACATCCGCAAAAAAGGAAGATAAATATGCTAGAAATTCTCAAGAAAACCGTTAATTAGTCGAGCCCTAAGTAAAGCCGAACTATCGCGGTAATTGACGGCTCTGTTTTTCCCCTTGGTGAAATATGCAAAATGCCTTCAATCAAAACTAATAGGTTGCTAGAATGTCATAAAAAAGATTAAGTGCAAACTAGTCACCGACCCGTGCATTTGCATGGACTAGCTATGTGCATTATTTTAATTTATAGTGCTACTAAAAAATTATTTCTCTTTTGAAACATCAGTTTTTGTTAACGTTAGGATCTCCCAGGAAGAAGAAAAACTACAGAAATTCCTATATTAGTCAAGAATAGAAAAATATTGCTTGCAAAGTGTATATATAGTGATACTCTTTTTCATGATGGGCGAATATTTGGTATCAAAACTAATGCTCCATCTACTTTATCTATTTTGGCATTGGTCACCATCGATATATATCAATAATGCCATGAGTTATTTTTTATTCAATATCAACCGATCGTAACCACTACATGCAGGAAGTATTGGTGCCAACCAGTGCAACCACCTGATGAACATGAAACTTTCAGTAAACTTATAATATGATATTTAAAAAATTAACACCATCATGTAATCATCTTTTTAATTACCCCCATGCGTGAGTAGTACTTTGGTAGAGATCTCCACGCATCTTATGCTGAGCATGTCTAGCACTAGTAACCAACCCAACTCAGCTTGCCGCGGAATATACAACGCCAGACTAAATATCTAGACTGCAAATTTTTCAGTCACATGTGATGAAAGAACATGTACAGGAATGTGAAATGGATCTGAGATTTACTATCATGGCGATCTGAGGTCGCCTCTTGGATCTACTCGCTTTTTGTTATGATGAGCTTGCAACCTTTCTTCGCAAGTTCTTCGTGACTCTCCTCGGGTAGCTTATTCTCCATGAAGTTCAGATCCAGCTTTCTTATGGACTCCAGGTCCAGGAACCCATCTGGAAGCTTTGTTATATTTCCACATTTACAAAGAGTCAAGTTGATGAGCTTTGGCATTATGCCATCCTCAAACTCCAATTTCTCAACGGGAACACACCAGAGTTCCAAGTACTGAAGCCATGAGAAGCCACCAGTGAGGCTGTGTTCTTTTCAGCTTCTAAAAACTGTTTTTTTGACTTTTATATAGTAATTAGTTTTTAAACGAAATATTTTTTCAAGATAAGATCTATTAGTTAATTGTAGTACATACTTTACTGACTTCATTTATATCGGCAAAAACCGCACGTGAATTTCTGTTACTTTGTAATCTCTCGTACAAACAGCTAAAAACAAAAAACCGCAGCCAAAAACCACAAGCGGTAGCTAAAGAACAGGAATATGCTTGTGGCTTCTCCATGTATGCTGCAACTTCTATGACATTTTCGGCCTCATATGCTGCGCGCATCTCTGATCTGGCGGACCCAGGCAGCTTCGCTTGCATTCCCAGACCTGTAGCAGCTCCAGCTCGTCTTTCAGGAACTCCACTTCAGATGCTACTGCACATAAGAGCGACGTCTGCTGCACGGCAAGGTTGCCGATCCTTCCGACCACAGTAGAAACTTATCTTGGAGCAATGGAACTTATATTGAAAACTCGTCATTTCGTTGTGGCCGCCCAGTGATGGTACAACCAACGGCCATGCCTTTGTTTAGTCGCTCAAGAGCACCATTATTGTTGATGAATGGCCATGACAGCGTACCGGGCCAATTGGTGCGTCAACAGGGTCTTCAACGCCGGTGGTTTCTACTGAAATTTTGAGCTGGTTCATACTGCTTATAGCCTATGCTTATGTACTGTAAGATTTAAAAAAAAACAATATTTTTTGAAGACAGAGTCTAAAGGTCAATTATAATAAAAAATGTACTAAGTTCATTTATACCGGTCAAAATCACATGACACTATTTTTTTTTACATACTACCTCTTACGAGCAAACTAGAATTAAAAAACAACAACCTAAAAGAACCCACCCTTTGTTTTCAAAGGATCAAATATTAAAATGTGTCGAGTGGTGTATGCAGAGCGCACATTGTTAATAGAGTTTTGATAAACATCAACCAAATATTTTCTTTCTAAAAATCAGTCAAATTTTTTTGCCATGTATGCAATATATTTCGCCCATATTTATAATAATTTTTACCTATGTATGCAACATTTCTGTAATATCTCGGCCCAGCCCGGCCCAACCTAGCCCATGCCGTGCCCATATAAAAGAGCCATCTGGAGAGGGGAAGAAGGAAAAATCCGATTTTTGCTCTCTCCTCTTGCTTACATGCATGTTGCTGCTTCCCCTCGCGCTGTTGTTGCTGCTTGCGTAACCGCCGGCGCCGGCGCCGCTCGCCAACCCCGGCGCCGACGCTCGTCGCCTCCGGCAGCCGCCGCCGTCCTCCCCCGCGCGTACCGTCGTTGATTAGCCGCCGGTGCTACCGCTCTTACTGCCGCTCGCCGCCACCCTTACCTCCCCTGCCATCGCGCCGCCGCGTCGCCCTAGCTCGCGCACCTGGCCTCCCTGCTCTAGCCGCCGCCGCTGCTCCACGGGGGTGGAGGAGGGCTGGCCCCGCCGAGAGGTGAGCAGGGAGGGCCGCCAGGTGAGGGAGAGGAGGGAGGAGCCGCAGGAATCGCCAGCCGACTGGAAAGAGGAAGAGGAAGAAAGGAGCCAACGCTGGAAAGAAAAGAAAAGGAGTGAAGAAAGGAAGAAGGCACCGGTGTAAAAGGACAAAAGAAGAAGGAGTGCGGCCGACAGAAAAAGAAAGAAAGGCCAAGAGAGCTGGCCGGCCGGGAAAAAAAAAGAGAAAAGAGATAAGGAAAAAGAAAAGAAAGAGAAAGAGAAGAAAAGAGGAAAGGAAGAAAGGGAAGAGAAAAGGAAATCTGATCTGCGGCTAGATCTGCTCGATCCGACTGAGAAAAAGGAAGGTTGTCCCGATCCGATCGCTTGGGGTCAGGGTAACGCCTCGAAAACCCTTCTCCCTGTTTATTTACCGAGTCGGGCATAAATTAATATGTCGATAATTAGAATTGATGCATGTGTCCATTTAATTATCGTTATTAATATAAATGTCTGATCGGTGCGATCCGTACTGTCACTGTTGGTCTGGTTGATCCGTGGCATGAGAGGAAGGGGAGAATAAATTGAGGTTAAATAGGGTAATCGATTAAAATGAGATTAAACATATAGAAATTAATCGGCAAGTATAAGTTATGAGATCGCTAATTTTACAGACTGGTTGAACATCGGGACAATGAGAGGTTGCTCGATGGGACATGATTTGATTTTGTCGGGTGGGGCGTTAGAGCGATGTCATTTGCTCGTACATGAATGTATTGCATGAGAGATGAATTGAGATGATTAATGCCTGTTCAGGTGGCGGTTCGAGTCTGGTGCCGTCCACGCACCGTCCGCCAGGTTAACAGGCAAGTGCATGGTAGAACAGTAAATTGTGATGAATGCTATTCATGTGTCCCATGCCGTGATTTACAGTATTTATGAGATGATGCATGTGATTATGTGCTAATCATACCTTGATGAGTAATGTTTGTGATTAGACATTCACATTTGAGGCATATTGCATCATGCAATTGCATAAGAGCCAGGTCGGTGAGAAAGTCATATGACTAGTCCGGAGTGCTCTTGAATAAGACCTACAGAGGTAGACACTCTACGGGAGTGGAGGTTGAGACCTCGTATGAAAGAGCACGAGGCAAGTGGTCCATCGACGGGTGGACACTCCGCTATACCGGTATAAGCTACAGTTACAGAGCATACAGATGCATTGCATGATATTGCATTGCATTACAGTGACAGAAAGTGATACAGTTACAGACAGTTATGAGTTACAGTTTACAGTTACAGAGTTGATTTACAGTTTACTGTTACAGATTTGATTTACAGTTTACAGTTACAGAATTGACTTAGAGTTTACAGTTTACAGATATAGAATTGATTTATAGTATACAGTTATAGACTTAGCTTACAACTTACAGTCATAGAGTGGATTTACAGCTTACAGTTCATGAAATTGATTGAATTGCTAAAATGATGTTACTGTTTTATCGTGTGCTTGTTGAATCTCCGAACATACCCTTACTTTGTCGTTGTTTTAGGTGAACGGTGACGACATGCATGGAATAGGGATACTCTTTTTGACACTGCACATGTGAAATAACAGTTAGCTTTACAGAGCTTTTATGTTAATCTAGTATTAAGTTTTTGGTGGCTCGCCGTTTGGATTAGTTTGCTAGCGAGCCGTGATGGTGGGTCTCACATGATTGTGGAACCCGAAGTCTGTTTATATTATAGTTTGTACAATGTAAAGTTATTTGGCTCATTATGATTATCCAATATTTATCTGTTGTTCTCCCTGTGGGTAATCAAAACAAAAGGAGTTGTGCTGCTAAAAGCTGGATTAGCAACACTGTTGAAATGGTAGGTGTGTGGTGGTAGCATCTTGGGCCCTGTGGAGGGTCGGGGTGTTATAATTTCTCAGCTATAAAATATTACATACATAGGAAAAATATTACATACATATTAAAATATTACATACATTGATGAAAATATTGCAAATATTGACGAAAAATGTTGCATATATGGCAAAAAAATCTGACGAACTTTTTTAAAAAAACATTGAGTGATTGCTAGACATGCCCTAACTAATTAACTATCCATGTGCAGGTTCTCATCCACATATATACGTCACTACCGTATAAATTGCAACCAAAACAAATATTTTCAGTGGTAAACTCTAGTTGGCTGTGAGATAATTTAATTGCAGAACTGAAGCGATTTGCACAGAAGAAAAGAGAAACGGAATTTCTACAGGGTTGCTCGGATTTGCCCCTCTTCAGTTAACAGCACGAACCTGAACTGCACGACCCAACATGTCGGCGAACGAGACTCTCTCCCACCCGAGGCCGCTCCCACCTCCGCATCGTCAGCATGCCGCAGCAGCCGCGCGGTGGTCGACGACAACGACCACCCGAGCGACACCAGGCTGCCGTCGCCGCCGCCGTCCGGGTGGAGTCAAACAACGACCGCAAAAGAAACCAGCCGCTGCTCCCAGTTATGCGCCGCCTCCCCACGCGGGCCCCCAGTGGAAACACCGGCGTCAGTCCGGCGCGGCGGCCTCCACCGAACACGGCGCGGAAGCAGAGCCCAGTATCGGTAACAGGGTGAAGAGTATGCGCATGGGTTAGATTCGAAACCAGAGTCCAGGTCCGGGTGGACGAAAGTAGGAACGACAAGGCACGGCGCGCTTCCAAGCAAACTCTTGCACGATCAACACGGGCCAAACAACGTATGAGCTGGATACATACGAATTGCATGGCCCAATTTGCAGTTTGGGCTAGAGTGGCAGCTGTGCTTGTCCTCTCAAAGGATTATCAAACTCTGGATTCACTCAGATGTAGCAGTAGCAGCACTGCGATAGTACTCACATCACATCGCTACCATGATTCTCTCTAAGCTAAGAACATGAAGCTATAATATAATCTACAAACATCTGGGGAGATTAAAATCGTTTCCTTTATCTGTAGAGTTAAAAATTTCCACATTAATCCCTAAATTAGAAAAAAACAAATTCCTAGTTATTCTCTTATAAATCACAATAAAAAGGACAAAAAGCTTGTACGTATATAAGGTGGCCCACAATAATTATAACGGTGTGGATATTATGCCAATCACAAAGCAAACAATATAAACCAAAAATGCACACGTACTGAGTAAGGATTGCCAATGACATTAAACAACGCTAATTCCTTTTTCTTTCATTTTATAAAAGCCTTTCCATTACCGTGCTGGAATCGTCCTCCACCTACCGTACCAATCCAAGAACCACTCAAGGAAACTACTCATGCTCGTTCGCCATCTTTCTTGCTGGGCACCGTTGCAGCAGGAAGATGATGATCTCCTCCCTCTAGAACTTCGACAGGCCGGCCGAACATGTACTTGTGGTTGGAGCAAAAATTACAAACAGGCCGCTGCGGTATCATAGGGCAGCAGGCCAGAAGCTATTCAGAGTTCTTTCATGACTGCGGCAGCATCCTCAAAGCTCGCCAGCACGGCACTAAGTTCATCAACCCTGTCATCGACAAGTGTACCGGCAGCGACGGTACGGAGAAGCTTGGCTGGTCGACTGAAGATACAAGGGGAACGACCGGCGGCTGTTCACCAGTGCACGCCCAACGTGATCGTCTTGGTGGTGCCCGATGGCGTCAGGCACGTAGTACACACACGGTACATTTCCCTGTTGGTTGAGTAGTGAATGTGCGAAATCTCAGACACCAATGTGAAGCTGCTTAAAGTGGGTGGACTCATCTGTTTAGCTTAATCTTTCTTTGTTAAGTCTTTCGCAAAATGTACTTTTAAAGGGCTAATATAATCCTCACCACCTAGACCGGTGGCTGTTCAACTACGACGTACAATGAATTAGCGTGTGTGTGGTCTTTCATAGGATTAATTAAGTATGCTTCCACATTCGCTTTAGGAGGCTAGAAATTCCTCCATTAACAGAGAAAAAGAGATAGATTTACATAGATATTATAATTTTATAATAAATATACCTATACTTCCAATCATAAGCATTATAACCGTATAGAAAATAAAACTCTATTTATAGATATAAGAGTTTGTATTTTAGTATCGAGCCGTGCAATTGTGCTGGTAATTATGCTAGTTTCAATGAAATGGCTACAAATTTATTGTATATCTAGAGTCCCTCTTCATTCATTGGGTGACAAACTCAGCTGGGTTCTTTTAGGCTTAAAGTTGGCTCATGCTTGTACTGTTTACAGTAACTAACTTTTAAACGGTTCATTTTTAAAAAGGTTAGTGAAGTGATAGCATCATGCATGGGTGGAAGCACTCGAGTTTTCAGCACCGTGGCTTGCCACTATTTGTTATGTTATTTGTTCTTTATTTTGTTAGAAGTGGATTGGTCCCATGTTTCAAATATTTATTTCAGCTTCTATTGATTATCTATTAAATTACCTGTAAAGTTTTAATTTTCTCATGATTTCTATTATTACTTTTATTATTTATATTTCACATTGACGATGATAATTCATAGTAGTATTCTATATAAATATGTGAGATGCTATAGCAGCCCTGAGAAGCCACCAGTGAGGCTGCACATGCTTGTGGCTTCTCCATGTATGCTGCAACTTCTATGACATTTTCGGCCTCATATGCTGCGCGCATCTCTGATCTGGCGGACTCAAGCAGCTTCGCTTGCATTCCCAGACCTGTAGCAGCTCTAGCTCGTATTTCAAGAACTCCGCTTCAGACACATAAGAACGACGTCTCCTGCACGGCAAGGCTACCGATCCTTCCGACCACAGTAGAAACTTACATTGGAGCGATGGAACTTATATTGAAAATTCGTCATTTCGTTGTGGCCGCCCAGTGATGGTACAACCAACGGCCATGCCTTTGTTTAGTCGCTCAAGAGCACCATTATTGTTGATGAATGGCCATGACAGCGTACCGGGCCAATTGGTGCGTCAACAGGGTCTTCAACGCCGGTGGTTTCTACTGAAATTTTGTTTTCAGAGGATCAAATATTAAAATGTGTCGAGTGGTAGATACGGACCGCAGATTGTTAACTGGGTTTCCATGAGCATCATTTGATATTTTCTTTCTAAAAATCAATTAGATTTTTTGTCATATATGTAACATTTTTCGGATATGTTTGTAACATTTTTCATCCCATGTATATAATATTTCTCAGCTATAAAATATAGTATATATAGAAAAAATATTACATACATAGGTGAAAAATACTACAAATATTCGTGAAAAATGTTGTATACATAGCAAAAAAATCTAACTGGTTTTTTTTTTAAAAAAACATCTAGGTGATTGCTAGACGTACCCAAACTAACTATCCATGTGCAGGTTCTCATCCACATATGTACGTCACTACTGTACAAATTGTTGAAAATATAAGCACATGTAGGTTCAATTTATTCCATAAATTAATCATGACATCATGCACGCACAATAACAGAACCATCACAGGCATAAAAGATCTAGACATGTAAACCAGGAAACTGTACATGAACAGATCTAATACGGAGAACAGGACTGTTACGTACCGATGGTTCTGTTCTGATCGGTTTGCCGATGTAGACGCCGCAGGCACGGTGAGGATGACACGAAGTCGATGACGATTCGCCGAAGCCGAACGACGAGGAAGACGAGCCAGAGCTATAGCGAGCAGTCGCGCAGAGCGCTTCCCAAAAACCTTATTCGCCCTCTCCCGGTGCAGGACTTCGAAGGCGACGGTTCCGGAGACCTGCTCTCCCGAACGACAGTGCACGCCGGCGGACGGGACAGAGTAGACTACGTGGGACGGCGCAGCACAATGGATGGAGAAGGCAAAACCCTAGATTGATTTTCGCATGTTCTGTATGAAGGCGGCGGCTCCGTATTTATAGAAGACCAGGACGCGTGATCAAGACGCCTGCACGTTCTCCATAACTCGTAACCGAACCGGATTAGCAACCGTAACCGATCCGGATTCACCGCCACTCAAAACAGCAAAATAAAACTGCAAAAGGAAGCCGCGTCTGCGCAAGCACCTGGAGCGGATTTTGGCGGACCATTCACGCAGGTGCCGTGCGCCCGTGCCGCCCGCCCAGCCCGGCCCGGCGAGGCGAGGCGAGCGAGCGCGCGCGCGTTATCCTCTAGTTCTCTCCCACACATGCCTCAAGTGGCTAGGAGTGCACCATCCCTTTTAAGGTGGTCTTCCTCTCCTAGAACTAGCAATATGGTACTAAAGGTCACATGCATGCCTCCTTTGCATGAGTGGGCCTTTGAGATTTAATAGGAATTATTCTTATTATATGGGCTTGGCCCACATATAATCCAACAATCCCCCACCAGATCTCAAAGTCCCACAGAGATTTGCCTGAATTCCAATGTACTGTTTATATATCAGTATTTCGATGGAGACCGATTAAGGTTGAACATCCACCTAGAACTCCAAGCTACACTTACTCACAACTTGAACAATGGACTATGCCTTGAATTGCAAGTTTGGTGCAAGCAAGCTTCACTTAAAGACTTAACTGATACTAGGCCGCCAGTAGGCTACCCCTCGGTTGGAGCGTATAAGTCATACTCCTTGGTCTCTTCATGAGCTTAGTAGGAGATTACCCAAGATCTCCATAGACTGCGACTAACAGTCGGGCTCATATAGGTGTGTTCTTTCAAGAACGCTCTGCACAGGGCCGGCTCAACGTTTTCAAGGGCCCTAGGGCGAATTCGGTTTTATGGGCCCTTTACTATAAATTTTTTTTCTACTTATAAGATATGCAGTTTAAACTTTATATTATCTAAAGTGACACAAATCAATAGTTCTAACATGATAAACTAATTAGGTACTAACTAGTTTATAAACCAAATGTAACTTCTAGCTTTAACCACAAAGCATCCATTCCTGGATTTTAGCTGTGCCATTTCATACAGTAAATCATGCATGACATATCTGGAAGACGTTGGAGCTTTCTGAAAGAAGGATCGATTTACGATTTGCTGGAAGTACACATGGCCAACATGCACTGCAAGTGTGCTCTGATAAGGCTCCACTAGACCCACTGCTATCCAGCATTCCAGCTATCCACTAGTGTCTCTTTGTCAAACTCGTAATCCTTAGGGTACATAGAACAGAAAGAGAAGCAGCGCTTCAAATGGAAGGGCAGATATTGGTAGCTCAATTCAAGGGCTGGACAGATGCTGATTTTCTCCTGATGAGGCAATTCCCACAACTCACTTTCCAAGATGCTCTTCCAGTATCCAGCATCAAGTTTCAGGCTTAATAAGCGTCCGAGAATTTTGGCACCCAGAGGAGAACCATTTAACCTTGCAACTATGCTTCTGCCAATCCAAAAGAACTCCCAAAGAGTTTCTTCAGGTAAGCCCTCCAACACCAAGGGCTTCTTTGTACCAAGATGCTCAGCATTAGCAACCTTCAGAGACCTTGTTATCAGCAAAACCATACTTCCCCGGGGGGGGGGGGGGGCGGGCCCTCCCTGGCCCGGGGCCCTAGGCCGGCGCCCCCCGGGCCTACCCCCAGAGCCGGGCCTGGCTCTGCAGGATAGCGTCTTCGCTTCTAAAAGCCAATGGAACACATTAAGACCTTAGTCAACCTGCCTTGCAGTTTCTGAGAGTATTGCATCTTCACATAGAGAGGGTTGAAATTACTCTCCTCCAGTTAACTAATGGCTTGTTTTTCCCAGATCCTAATTCACGGGATCTCCGATCACATAGGTTGGGTTACTACCATAGATAACTCACATGGGTCTCATACCCATCTCCTTCGATGCACTATCTATCACATTCCGTGATAGTCCCTTTGTAAAGGGATCTGCCAGGTTTTTATCTGTTTGGATGTAATCCAAGGTTATAACTCCGGAGTTTCTCAATTTCTTGACAGACTTCAATCGTCTCTTAACATGCCTAGACGATTTCATATTATCCTTAGAACTGTTCACTTTAGCGATAACGGTTTGATTATCACAGTTCATAAGGATAGCTGGCACTGGCTTTTCCACCGTAGGTAGATCCATCAATAGATCTCGTAGCCATTCTGCCTCAACAATAGCAGTGTCTAGTGCCGCAAGCTCTGCTTCCATGGTTGACCTCGTCAAAATGGTCTGTTTGCAAGACCTCCATGAAACAGCACCACCACCAATAGTGAAAACATATCCACTAGTGGCTTTGATCTCATCAGCATCAGAGATCCAGTTGGAATCACTGTAACCCTCCAGCACCGACGGGTACCCAGTATAGTGAAGTCCAAAGTTCGAGGTACCTTTCAGATAGCGCAACACTTGCTCAAGCGCCTTCCATTGATCATCTCCTGGGTTAGATGTAAACCGGCTCAATTTGCTCACAGCAAAGGAGATGTCTGGCCTTGTTGCACTAGCTAGGTACATTAGTGAGCCAATTATCTGGGAGTATTCCAGCTGATTCCTAGCAATTTTCTTATTCTTACGAAGTAACACGCTAGGATCATAAGGTGTTAGAGAAGGCTTGCTGTCAGAAAAGCCAAAACGGCTCAAGACCTTTTCCACATAATGAGATTGCACAAGTGTAATCCCATCCTCACCTCTAACCAATTTAATGTTTAGAATAACATCAGCCACTCCCAGATCTTTCATATCAAAGTTTTGAGACAAGAATGATTTGACCTCATTTATCACACTGATGTTTGTCCCAAAAATCAAGATGTCATCCACATACAAACATAGAATAACTCCCTCACCCCCACCATAACGACAGTATACACATTTATCTGCCTCATTGACAGCAAAGCCTGCAGATGTCAGTGTTCTATCGAACTTCTCATGCCACTGCTTAGGGGCTTGTTTTAGACCATACAAAGATTTCAACAGTTTTAACACCTTGCCTTTTTGACCTTCTACTACAAATCCATCAGGCTGTTCCATGTAAATTTCCTCATCCAGCTCTCCGTTAAGAAAAGCTGTCTTAACGTCCATTTGATGAACGAGAAGACCATGTGAGGCAGCCAAAGCAAGTAGTACTCGAATTGTGGTCAGTCTAGCAACAGGTGAGTAAGTGTCAAAGAAATCTTCGCCTTCTTTCTGAGTATAACCCTTGGCAACAAGCCGAGCCTTATATTTTTCAATAGTACCATCAGGCCTAAGCTTCTTTTTGAACACCCACTTGCACCCTACAGGTTTGCACCCATAAGGTTTATCTGTCAGCTCCCAGGTTCCATTAGCGATAATGGAATCCATTTCACTACGGACAGCCTCCTTCCAGTAGTCTGCATCAGGGGATGCATACGCTTCTGAAATAGACTTGGGAGTGTCGTCCACAAGGTACACAGTGAAATCATCACCAAAGGATTTGAATATCCTTTGTCTCTTGCTCCTTCTAGGAGCTCCACTGTCATCCTCCTCATTGACAAGTTCATGTGTATGTTCAAAAGGTTCAGGTGATGTGATTGAACTGGAAATTATTTCAGAAGGTTGACTAGTAGTGTTATGTGTATCCTTCATAGGAAAAATATTCTCAAAGAATGTTGCATCTCGAGACTCCATAATTGTACCAACATGCATGTCAGATACCTCTGTTTTAACTATCAAAAATCTATAGGCAATGCTATGATTAGCATATCCCAGAAAGACGCAGTCCACAGTTTTAGGTCCAAGCTTGCGTTTCTTAGTTATTGGCACATTAACTTTCGCCAAGCACCCCCATGTACGCAAGTAAGAAAGTGATGGTTTTCTCCCAATCCATACCTCGTATGGTGTTTTGTCCTTATTTCCGTTAGGAACTCTATTTAATACGTGATTAGACGTTAGCAAAGCCTCCCCCCACCATGCCTTAGGTAATCCCGCAGTATCTAACATGGCATTCACCAAGTCAGTCAACGTGCGGTTTTTCCTTTCGGCAATCCCATTTGACTCGGGGGAATAAGGAGGCGTCCTCTCATGTATAATGTCATGTTCCTCACAAAATAAGTCAAATTCGTTTGAGAAATACTCTGTACCACATTGGCACTAGACTGCCCTCCATCACCCTTAGACACAGCGTCCTTTTCCCGAGCTTTCTCCTCAATTTCAAGAGACCCAATCAGATTCTCAACAGAGTACTCTTGTCTCTTGTGTTTGAGTGCTGTTCCGAAATTCCTCCATGAAGAAGGTAATTTCGCAATAATACATCCAGCCACAAACTTGTCGGGTAAGGCACACTTCAGGAGTTCGAGTTCCTTGGCAATGGCCTGTATCTCATGAGCCTGATCTACTACAGAACGGTTATCAACCATCTTGTAGTCATGAAATTGCTCCATGACATACATGTCATTGCTGGCATCAGTAGCACCGTATTTGGAATTCAGTGCATCCCATAACTCCTTCGCGTTTGTCATGTGCATATACACCTCGCACAGACGGTCAGCAAGAACACTAAGAATGCATCCAACAAAGAGAGTAGTGGCAGTCTCGAATTCTTTCTGCTTTTCAGCATCAAGAACACCTTCAGACTTGCCATTACTAACCCAGAATACATTCATAGCAGTAAGCCATAGAGTGACCCTGATCTGCCATCTCTTAAAGTGCACACCGGAGAATTTATCCGGCCTCAGTGCATCGGCAAATCCAGCCATAGTAAAACCACAGTGCCTACAATAAGGTTTTTGGATTGTTGAAAATATAAGCACATGTAGGTTCAATTTATTCCATAAATTAATCATGACATCATGCACGCACAATAACAGAACCATCACAGGCATAAAAGATCTAGACATGTAAACCAGGAAACTGTACATGAACAGATCTAATACGGAGAACAGGACTGTTACGTACCGATGGTTCTGTTCTGATCGGTTTGCCGATGTAGACGCCGCAGGCACGGTGAGGATGACACGAAGTCGATGACGATTCGCCGAAGCCGAACGACGAGGAAGACGAGCCAGAGCTACAGCGAGCAGTCGCGCAGAGCGCTTCCCAAAAACCTTATTCGCTCTCTCCCGGTGCAGGACTTCAAAGGCGACGGTTCCGGAGACCCGCTCTCCCGAACGACAGTGCACGCCGGCGGACGGGACGGAGTAGACTACGTGGGACGGCGCAGCACAATGGATGGAGAAGGCAAAACCCTAGATTGATTTTCGCATGTTCTGTATGAAGGCGGCGGCTCCGTATTTATAGAAGACCAGGACGCGTGATCAAGACGCCTGCACGTTCTCCATAACTCGTAACCGAACCGGATTAGCAACCGTAACCGATCCGGATTCACCGCCACTCAAAACAGCAAAATAAAACTCCATCCCTTTTAAGGTGGTCTTCCTCTCCTAGAACTAGCAATATGGTACTAAAGGTCACATGCATGGCTCCTTTGCATGAGTGGGCCTTTGAGATTTAATAGGAATTATTCTTATTATATGGGCTTGGCCCACATATAATCCAACACAAATTGCAACCAAAACAAACATTTTCAGTGGTAAATTCTAGTTGGCCGTGAGATAATTGAATTGCAGAACTGAAGTGATTTGCACAGATGAAAAGAGAGACGGAATATATGCCCCTCTTCAGTAAACAGCGCGGACCTGAGCTGCACAACCCAACATGTCGGCGAATGAGTCCAGGGTTTAAACTTTCGTTTTGAAAATAATTTCGGAGGGCAGCGAGATGAACGAAATAACGAAATTTCGTTCAAAATTCGGACGAAAAATTCAAAAAACTATTTGAAATTTGAACCTTAAAACGCACGATAAATGACGCTTAAGGTGAGTACTTATCGCAACTTGTGGTTTGGTCCGGTGGTGGGAGGCTCTCTTCGTACCTGAGAGGTCGCGAGTTCGAATCCTGGATTGCGCCTTTTTATTTTTCCTGTGTGTGGGACCCACATGTCAGTGCGCCCTCTGGAAAAATACCGAAAAATACCTGGGGATCGATCCCAGGACCTGTAGGACTAGCGTGCGGGGCTTAGCCATTCGGCTAGAAGAAAGTATGCGACCACCTATGGATTTCATGGTTCTTTAAACCTTCAAAATTCAAACTTCAACGAATTATTTAGCC
Source organism: Dendrocalamus latiflorus (assembly GCA_017311315.1). Classification (NCBI taxonomy): domain Eukaryota; kingdom Viridiplantae; phylum Streptophyta; class Magnoliopsida; order Poales; family Poaceae; genus Dendrocalamus; species Dendrocalamus latiflorus. The sequence continues at coordinate 17,710,193 of CM029642.1, read as the reverse complement.
GAAATGTTTTTTTCTCGTTGGGTAACGAAATTTCGGAAATTTCGGCGAAATTTCGCCGAAATTGTGAACCCATTATGAGACTCCTGACGCCGCTCCCACCTCCGCATCGTCAGCATGCCGCAGCAGCCCCGCGGTGGTCGACGACAACGACCACCCGAGCGACACCAGGCTGCCGTCGCCGCCGTTCGCCATCTTTCTCGCTGGGCACCGTTGCAGCAGGAAGATGATGATCTGCTCCCTCTCGAGCTTCGATAGGCCGGCCGAACATGTACTTGTGGTTGGAGCAAAAATTACAAACAGGCTGCTGCGGTATCATAGGGCAGCAGGCCAGAAGTTATTCAGAGTTCTTTCATGACTGCGGCAGTATCCTCAAAGCTCGACAGCACGGCACCAAGTTCATCAGCGCTGTCATCGACTCATCGTCATCGACAAGTGTACCGGCAGCGACAGTAGGAGAAGCTTGGCTGGTCGACTGAAGATACAAGGGGAACGACCGGCGGCTGTTCACCAGTGCACGCCCATCGTGATGGCGTCGGGCACGTAGTACACACACGGTACATTTCCCAGTTGGTTGAGTAGTGAATGCGCGAAATCTCAGACACCAATATGAAGCTGCTTAAAGTGGGTGGACTCATCTGTTTAGCTTAATCTTTCTTTGTTAAGTCTTTCATAAAATGCACTTTCAAAGGGCTAATATAATCTTCACCACCTAGACCGGTGGCTGTTCAACTACGACGTACAATAAATTGGCGTATGTGTGGTCTTTCATAGGATTAATTAAGTATGCTTCCACGTTCGCTTTAGGAGGCTAGAAATTTCTACATTAACAGAGAAAAAGAGACAGATTTACAAAGATATTATAATTTTATAATAAATATAACTATACTTCCAATCATAAGCATTATAGCCATATAGAAAATAAAACTTTATTTATAGAATAAACGTTAAATAAAATTAGCATTTGTTTTTTAATTCCAGACTAAGTGAAAATAGAAATTTTGATTTTATAATAATTAAAATTACAAAAATATGCTAATTTGAGAGAAAATAAATTAAGATAATGATGTGTGTGTGTGTAAATTAGGAATCGAAATCCATTATATAATAAAAATCGATGACAACTAGTTTACGATCACTAAGAAAAAAAGATAATTGCTAAAAATTCTCATAAAAACAAAAATATTATGACCATTTGTTTGGTGGACCTTCACAAGATGGAGGAATTGAGAGTGAGATCATTATCGGGTGTTCACTTGGTTATACTGATGTAAACTATATGATGTGTGTTATGAGCATGTAATATAGACAAGCATTGCAACAATGAAAAAAAGATGATGATATAAATAGAAAATATTATGTAATGCTACATTTACTGTTTGTTATGCAAGTATTTCCGTCAAAAAGTATCTGGGGAAGAATGTTTTGGTCATATGTGACCAGTATTAGAAAACAAAATGAGTATTTTCTCTCTTATAATATATAATATCAAAATATCACTAATGAAGTTCCACAACAATCTATTTTTCAAAAAGTAAAATTATATATGTATTATCAAGTCATTTAAATATATTTTAAGAATGATACTGGCACAAGTGTGCGGCCATCTTGCTAGTTCTACTAATTTGTGCAAGTGTACATGAGTCATTCATAGGTAGAACAGACCTTCAATAGGCTGTCCCAAATTCTGCACCAGAGGCCCATGCGGCCATGCATCCATGCCGCCTGCTGCCTGCGTCGATGATGACCGGGGGGCATTGCCACCCGCCCTTCTTGATCCTGCGACGTGTGGCGCCGATCAGCGGCCGGGATTTGTTGCCACCCGCCCTTCTTGATCCTGCGACGTGTTGCGCCGATCAGCGGCCCAGGAAGTCCGCCGTGCAACGGCGCAGTTCACCATGGACCTGTGGACCAAACAAAGGAAGCCACAGATGCCCTCTGCTCCCACCAGAAATCATCACGCATTCACGCTCGCCCGAAGCGGACGGAAGGGCCAAGATCCTTCGAGCGCCACCGGCCCTCACGTACGAGGGCAAGCCAAGCACCCATGGTGCCGTAGCAGCGCGTGGCGGCTTCGTCAGGGTCAAGGAGGAGGCACTTGCGGCATTGGTTGGGCAGGCTAAAGAAGCCTTCGTTAGGGGGCATCTGTTATCTCCGCGAGGCAGTGCGCGCAGTCTCGGCAAGCGGCGGTTGTCGGCGAGGGAACCGAGATGGCGGAGGACGAGGCGGGCGAAGCTGGGAGGGAGGTCCGACCACGATTTCGGGGTTTGGTGCGTGTGCGCCATACCGATGAATGATGTACTCTTTAAAACTATATATGCATACCTTTATATATTGAAGGCATAACCAAACAAAATCCTACGTTTGCAAACGCAAAGATATCAAAATTTGAATTGGACAGTGATCGAACCATATACGCTTCCATATTACTTGAGCCGGATTCGAATCGAATACAATTTTGAATCGAGCCATGATCTATTTAGGTCGGATTTGAATAGGGGACATCCATGTAATTTCATAAACTAGCAACACAATGATAGCCATATGCACATACATGATCGAGACGTGAATGATAGACCATCGTAATATGTTAAATTAAGTTCAAGGAGTAATACTTGGCAATAAATTGAATAGAGTTGTTTAATTGTTGATGGTATTGCAACAGAAGTTTGTAAATAATCTCATCGAATTCGAATTCAAATGCAGACTCTTATAGAGAAAAAAATGTTAATTGAACGTTGAATTCAAAGCTATATGTATTTAAGCTGAATTCGAATTAGGGTCACTCGAGAGATAATGGCTTGGTCAAGAACTAAGCTAATTGATTTATTCCAGCACTAGCTAAGTTGCTCAATGTGTCTTTGGCATAAAATTAAGATCAGCTGTATCAAGAAAAGACAATCATCGTACGTTTGCACAAGTTGGCGATTTATAAAATAGATCTCCATACAATATAATCTGAAGCAGGTCGTCGGCATGTTACTCGTAGCTACTAACAGTGCAATGTATTTAATTAATTGCAACCGAAACATGGGACACCAGGGACAGCGCTTTGAGCAAAAATACTTTAGTGCAACTAATGGTAAGTTTTAAAATATTTCAAATATATAAAATAGTGGTAATTTTGAAATTAAGGTGATAATTTCTTAGAACTATAATGATAACTTAAGGTTCAAATGATAGTAATTCCTAAATTTTTCTCAAATTCGTAAACTGTTAGTAATTTAAAATCTATGTTGGTGATTTGTTAAGCTATCAGTGGTAATTTAGGGTCTAACATATGATAATTTATGTGACTTTTATCTGGTAATTTATTGAAAATTCAGATGCTAACTTTTATTTTTTTAGTTGTATTTTTTAATTTCTTTAGTTACATGACATAATTTAATTTAGTGGTAAGTGTTATGAATAGAAGACCAAATACTTCTAAAATTATTCTATAAAAGAAAAAAAAAGTGAGTACTCTATAAGACTAAAAAACACTTAGGTGTTCAATAATCAATCCCGTGTCATCAATTGAATTATTTCAGGGGGTATCACATTGTAGGTACTCACGGTGATGAATTTTCTGCTTTTAGCTTTTGATATGAACACATTGGCTTCTTAATTTTGGTTTTTTTTCTTTTTCTCTTTGCATTATTCATAGAGATATAACAGTGTTTTTTTAATTTTTTTTCTTTATATTCCTTTAATTGAATGGCTAAAAAAAATTAACAATTACTACAGTGTAATTTTAGTTAAAAATCAACAGCTTGAAGCTGCTAAAAAGGAACAATACATAATATCTCGAGCCTTTTGAGCACCATTGAGAGGGATGGAGTCTGTCGTCCTCGAATACCTATATCTCCATCTCACTCGCTCCTCAAACACTACTACTCAGATCCCGAAGACCCCTCTATTGTTTGGTTCTGTAGTTACAACAAGTGCAATAGCGTTATGGTTTTCTTCAGAAATCGTTCACGCAATTGACCTAGAACACTACCGGGTTCAGCAGCTTTGCCGAGTGCCGGTGGCACTCGGCAAAGCACGAGAAACACTCGGCAAAGTCTTTGCCGAGTGCCACCCACGGCATAGCTCACACGTCATAGTTTCTGACGGCAAAGAGCTCTTTGCCGAGAGCTTTTCATCGAGCACTCGGCAAAGTCTTTGCCGAGTGCCGAAACGACCCTCGGCAAAAAAAGGACAGTGGACAGCGAGAACACGGTGACGGCGTCGTTTGCCGAATGCCAGGACGGAATGGCACTCGGCAAAGCTTTAAACTTTGCCGAGTGTCATGGTAAAGACACTCGGCAAAACCTTGCAGTTTGTCGAGTGTCATGGTAAAAACACTCGGCAAAGTTTAAAGCTTTGCCGAGTGTTTTTACCACGACACTCGGCAAAATCACAACACTCGGCATAGTACGTTCCCAAAATGCCCAGAAACATTACTTTGCCGAGTGTTTTTACCATGACACTCGGCAAAGCCTCCCTTTGCCGAGTGTAACACACGGCAAAGTGGCCAAAAACTGCCTATTTTAATTGTTTATTGCACCCCACTCAAACAAATCACAATATCACAGATATATCAACAAGTAATCACCACAAGTAATCACATATATCACATATAGTCCACAATATATCACATATATCACCACAAGTCACAATATATCACATATATCACCACAAGTCACAATATATCACATATCACAAGTCACAATATCACATATAGTCACAATATATCACATATCACATATATCACATATCACAAGTCACATATAGTCACCCCGACAGATGTGGTGGGTCATGAGGCATATTATTCGAAGCCGCCGATTGATTCTGCACAAAAGAGAAGAGATTGCATGTGTGAGACAAGATTTAAGGTAGGAACATACAAACTTAAACATTCATACTCCACTAGAAACTCACAGGAGTAGTTGCAGGAGGAGGTGGAGGGAATAGCTCCGGTGGCAGAGGTTGACCCATCCTCTCGCCAAGACTTTGCATCCACTGAAACATCTGCGTCATCCTCTGCCGCTCGGCCTCATTCCTCTGCCGATCGGTCTCCATCCTCGCCGCCATCTCCTCCCGTAGCCTCTTCTCTTCTTCCAGCTGGGCCTACAATATTTCACCCCAATGTTACAATGCAAAGCAAATGTATGTAAAAATTAATGAACGACGAATAAAACAGAAATAACCTGGAGTGCCTCCATCCGGGACTGTGCAGTGTCCTGTCCGGCCGTGGGCGTATGGCCGGGCTTGAGCTCGTGCTCCTTGCTCGAATCTGGGTGAGAGTGGGAGTAGTGGCCGTGTCGAGTGTGCTGTCGCCAATCCAGTACCGCCCATGCTTCTTGCCTCCTCCCACCCTCATGACGACTTCTCCATCAAGGTCCTGGGTGCTCGGATCGTACTCTGGCCCATGGACCGCCCTTGCCATCGATGTGTACTCACTGAGGCGGCTATGGACGGTCGCATTGCTGTACACCGAGGGCGGGTCCTCCGGGTTGTAGTCGACGTCGGACGTCGCCTTGCCCTTGTGGGCCAAAGCCCATGCCTTGAACTGGGAGCAAGGCTGGCCACCATGTGACGACGACTGCGAAAAAAACAGCAAGATGATTAGAAATTATGCAGAATTGAGCGTTATAATAAAGAAATGAATTCGCGTACCCATGTAGCCACGAATTCGTCGAGGCTACGGTTGCCTTGATGGTGTGGTGCACCTGGCATCATCAAACGCCGCTCCCGGCAAGCGTTGTGCGTCTCCTCCCACTCGGCGGCGCACCACTTGTCCACCATCTGTGCCCAGCACTGGAGATGCTGGGCGCACCACCACGGAGGCACCTACACGTCATCAAGTATATAACATATAAGAAGATCAAATTAAGCGTACTTAATCTCAGAAAAAATCAGTATTAATGTTCTATATTTACCTGCATGTAGTCTTCCCGGGTCAGCCTCATGTTTCTTGCTTGAGTTTTGTTGATCTTTACTCCAAGGTAGGTAGCGTTGTATGTTACGATGGCCTGGACGCGCGCCTCGTAATGCATGTTCTTCACGAGTTTATAACAGGCTTTATGAGCCACACTAGCCGCCTTGGCCTCATATCCCTCCTGGCATCTGAAGAAATCCTGCATATAGACGCGATGTATCCAGTCATTATTTCAAGAATGTCCAATGAATGCGATGTATTGAGCAATGTAGTGCGAGGAAGACTTACCCATAGCTCGGTCGTCACCCGCGCCGCCTTGTTGGCGAATACCCTGCCATCCCGATCTGGTAAATCGGGGAAGGCGACGTAGTGGTCCCACGTGTAGGCCGGCTCCTGCCCTCCGCCAAACGCAACCAGGCCAGGGAAGTGTAGCTTGCACAAAAGACCCAGGATGCCATTGACATGGCGTTTGTGATCACCTGCAGCCACAAGCGTCCAACCCCTGCCCAAGTGATTAAGATAAATTATTAGTTTCTATTGTGATTTTCAACATATCAAATGAAAAAGTAGTGATAACATCTAAAGTTACTTACCTAGCCCCAGTGGGTTGAATCAGCAGGCGTCTCTCACGAGGTATCGGTCGCCTCGGGAGGGTCGAGGGACCTCGCAACCAGACACCCGACGAACCAGAGGAAGCGGAACCCCCCTGTCGCCTCCTCCTCCTCCTCCTGCTCCTCCTCCCGCTCCTGCTCCTCCTCCCGCTCCTCCTCCCGCTCCCGCTCCTCCTCCCGCTCCTCCTCCCGCTCCCTCTCAAGAGTGCTCTTGCTCCTCCTGCTGCTCCTCCCGCTCCTCCTACTCCTGCTCCCCGACTGCTCAGCTGCATCATGCCGTCTTTGGTAAAGCGACCTTACGTTCCTCATACCGCCCACCATCTTTGTTCAATCACCTGCAATTAAAAAGAGTAAACCAATAAGCACAGATAAACAAGACGTACTTTAGAAAGAGATGCAAAATAAACAAAACATAATTAGAAAATAACAAAGTATTACATGTATTAGAAATAATCATCATGATCGGGATTAGCTGGATCATAAGTCTCATCATCACTATCAGCCATGTCCATATAATCAACACTATTCGAAGGAGCAATGTTGTCATCACTGTCATTGCCTAAATGTAATCGCTGAAGTAATTCTAAGTCCTTCACATTTTGAACCTCATCTCCAGCGTCCTCGTCAACAACCCTTTCATTGTCTACTTCCATTCCGATCGCTTCGGTTAAGTCTATCTCAAAACTCCCTTCTAGCCCCTCTTCTTGAAAGAACGCTCCGTCATATGTGTTTGGGTCAAAATTGTAATCTTCATTGTTTGGGACAGGTAGTTTACCGTGTGGCGATACCTTGTACACAACATCCCAACCCTTAAGACGGTCGTCTTTTTGGCACGGGTATGAGAGATAATAAACTTGCGTGGCCTGTTGAGCCACAATATATACATCGTCTCCTGGTAAGACGGATGACTGTTGAATTTCGACTAGCCCAAGATTAGGAGTCCGTCTCGTTACTTCAGGATCAAACCAATGGCATTTGAATATGACAGGATTAAGAGGTTTGCAACCATGAAACGTGAGTTCGTATATTTCTTCAATTCTTCCATAATACTCGACCCCATCAAGGCCAGGCGTAAAAACTCCGGTATTTGTGGTTCTTCGATTGGGCCGACTCTGCTCATGTCTTGTTGTGTGAAAGCGATATCCATTCACGTCATAACAGGTAAATGAGCTTACCCTATAGGCACAGCCATCGGCAACCTGTCTCAACTCGGCACTCATAGACGCATCGGTTTGGCCCTGCAAGCTCAAGCAGGATAGTCCGTTACATTATTCGCCCGTACGAGCAACTTGTAATGTCAAACTAAGTACGAGCTAAATTGGACAGTACCTTCTGTTTGAACCAAGAAATGAAATCAGGCATTCCATTTCCCGCACCGTGGCTAAGAAGGGTCTCAGCTTCCTGCGGGGTAGGTTCCCTTGATTCACGCCAGAATTGATGATGAAAATCCCTGCACCAACGAGAAACAAGGGGGTTGGATGCAGAATAGTGACTACTCGAGAACAAGTTTGTTGACAACTTACCGCATGTACGGCTCCACTTCGGAAAGGTTGTTCAACACATATAGCATGATAGTGCGCCACTCTTCATGTTTCAAGGTCTTGGGGGTCGCATCACTTGCACTTCCGAGTTGCCCTCGGAAAATGCTGAGGTTCGATTCATTTTCGCCAGCATTGTAACGACGGGGTGGATTGTGCACGCTAGGAAGGTTGTCACCATAGTACGTTGTTGTGAAGTTTGACACCTCCTCCAAAATGTATGCCTCTGCAACGGAAGCCTCAATTTTGCATTTATTTTTACATTTAGTTCGATGAACCTTTAGACATCTCTCAATTGGATAGCACCAACGACCCTGCACGGGCCCCCCATTCGTGCCTCATACGGGAGGTGCAAAATCAAATGCTGCATCGGATTGAAGAAGCCGGGTGGAAAGATCTTCTCCAACTTACAGAGCAACACATGTGCCATTCTTTCCAAGTCTGCAATCACGGTCCGAGATAACTCCTTGGCACAAAGCTGGCGGAAGAAATTGCTCAACTCTGCCAGCACTAGCCAGACATGCTCAGGGACATAGCCTCGAACCATCACCGGAAGAAGCTGCTCAAGCCATATGTGGTAGTCATGACTCTTGAGCCCATTGATTCGCATAGTAGATAAGTTCACTCCCCTCCTCAGATTCGCTGCATACCCATCAGGGAACATTAACTTTTGGAACCATTCTAGTACTTACCTCCTTTGGGGCCTGGTCAAGACGAATTCGGCCTTAGGCTTTCTCCATGTCCTGCCGCCTCTAGGAGGCTTCATTTCTTGCTTTGGTCTATCGCATAACGTTGCCAGATCCACTCTAGCCTTAATGTTGTCCTTTGTCTTATCAGAAATGTCCATGATTGTTGCCCAAAGTGCCTCGGTGACATTCTTTTCAGTATGCATTACATCAATGTTATGTGGAAGAAGAAGGTCATCCAAATAGGGGAGCATCAACAAGCCCGACTTATGAGTCCATGCATGTTGCTCACCATATCCCACAAAACCACCTTCTTGATTGACCTCGAGAGCATCTATCTGAGCACGAACCGCGGCACCGGTCATCATCTGCGGTGCAGGGTCTATAACTACGACACCTTTCGTAAAGTTCTTGATGTCTCGTCTGAATGCATGGTCAAGAGGGAGGAATTGTCGATGTTTGTCGAATGAAGAATACTTGCCACCCTTCAGCAACCAAATGAACTTCAGAGCTGCCTTGCATACTGGGCATGGGAACTTCCCGTGAACACACCAGCCGCAGAATATCCCATACGCCGGGAAGTCATGCAGGGAGTAGTGGTACCAAACATGCATTTTGAAGTTTCTCTTTGTAGCTCGGTCGTATGTCCATACCCCTTCCTCCCAAGCACGGACCAATTCATCAATCACAGGCTCCATGAACACACCCATATTATTCCCCGGGTGTTCAGGAATTATCAACGACAAGAATATGTTCTGTCGTTGGAAGAGGACGCCGGGGGGGGGAGATTGAGGGGGATAACGAACACGGGCCAACAAGTGTATGGGGCGGCCATCATTCCATAAGGATTGAACCCATCTGTTGCCAGTGCAACACGTACATTACGAGCCTCTACAACTTTCTCACGATGAATCACATCAAAGTGGGTCCATGCTTCACCATCGGATGGATGTACCAGCTTCTCAAGATTGTATCGACGTCCATTTTTGTGCCATGTCATCTGTTTCGCGGTTTCCTCGGTCATGTATAGCCGTTGGATCCTCGGTATGAACGAAAGGTACCGTAGGATTTTCACGGGGATCGCAAGCTGCCTCTTCTGACCATCACCAGAGTCTACCTCCAGGAACCTAGAGGATCCACACTTTGCACAGTACTTTGCTTCCGCGTGTTCTTTCCTAAATAGGATGCACCCCTTCGGACAAGCATGTATCTGCTCATATGGCATCTTAAGTGCACGAAGGAGTTTCTTTGCCTCGTACATGCTCTTTGGCAGAATGTGACCCTCCGGAAGCATGCTGCCAAAAACTGTCAACATAGCATCGAAGGCGTCTCGACTCAGGCTAAACTGGGATTTCAAGGCCATTACGCGTCCAATGCCATCCAGTTGAGAAACCTTCGTCTGGCCATGAAGGGGTTTCTGTGCCGTAGACAACATGTCGTAATACGCCTTTGCAGTTGCCTCTGGCTCCTCCTCCCTACGTCCTTCAGCGAAGTGTGCTTCATGATAGTCATTTAACATGTCTCCTACCCCGCCATCAACATCATAATCCTCGACGCGTGGTCTCACGACCTCCTCTCTCATACGATCGGATTCACCGTGGTAGATCCACCGGGTATAGTATGCCGTAAATCCAAACTTGCAAAGATGTTTACCCATGACCTCCTTTGTTTGTCGACGCGTGTTTGCACATCTGCTGCAGGGACACCAAGTGGCACGCGCTCCTTTAACCTTGGCAAATGCTAGTTCCAAGAAAGCATCGGTCTTCTCAATCCATTCATCGGACAACGAACCCTGACTTGAGCGGCCCGTGTACATCCACTCACGGTCATCCATCCTCTAACATATCAGGGAGTAATATAAGAATCAAATTTGACATTACATCTTTTGCGCATCTTGTCTTGCTAGGCATGGATAAACTAGCCCATCCAACTTCACTACCAATACAGTATATGGCCACCCAAAAACATAATTAGATTTAACAACTAGTAGAAATGACTAGAACAAAGTTTTAAAGTAGCCACTTTAAGAATTCATTTTATGATTTTCACTGCTAATGAATTGAAATTGCATATTGCATTGAACATAAAGTGTAATTAAAATGTTATGCAACTTTTCTGACAAGTTTTGTTGATAGAACCACAATAGAGTACTTTGTTGCTTACAAACAATCCTTACTAGGTTAACCAGAAAAGATTAAGCCAAAACATAGTTCCAATGGATATATTTCATAAAAGAATGTTAGGTCATTCCTGACATAAGACAAACTGATACTTGCACTGAAAAGGTACTAAAGTTGCACATTGCATGAAATTGAAAGTTCAAATGAAATAGACTTATAAATGAAAACTATTTATATGAATACAATTTATTATACATCATGCAATCACAAAATTACAGAAACTTGTGTTGTTTTCTAACATTACCTAAATTGCGAACTTCGTAAATGCAGAAACTAATATTTCAGTAAACACATTTGTGCCAACAGTACTGCCAAGTTGTCTCTAGAGAAATGTTTAATAATTAGATTTGCTAAGAGAAATCTGTGCCAGGCAAATATTATAAAAGTAACTGTTACTTAAGACTTTCATGTGCAAGTTGGGGGAGATGCATACAAGGATTAAGAGACAAAGGAATAATTTGGTGTTTGCTAACAATAGTATGAGCTTACAAAGCATACATATTACAGAAAAGAGTATCAATCATCTAAGGACTTACATTTTAACTACAAACTCACATGCATAAATAGCTCATTCAATCATCTAAGAACTTACTCAGAAATCAGAACATGTAAACATATTTCAATGTACAAACATCTACGGTGGGCTCAGAATCCATATACAAAAATCCTATCTAAATAACCAAAACAGAAACATTGAGAATGAAGAAGTATTGGGGCCACAGTTTCTTACCTGTTAGGCGTCAGGCGGGGGAGGCGTCGGGCGGCCGCGGGGGAGGCGTCGGGCGGCGGGCGACCGCGGGGGCGGGCGCAGTCGGGGGAGGCGTCGGGCGGCTGCGGCAGTCGAAGCGGGCGGGCGCGAGCGAGGCGGCGGGCGTGCGGCGCGGCGGCGGGCGGGCTCGGGCGAGGCGGCGGGCGTGCGGGGTGCGCGGCGGCGGCGGCGGGCGTGCGGGGGCGGGGCGGCGGCGGCGGGCGTGCGGGGAAATTAAAGATTGTTGCGTGTGTGAGCGCGGCCGCGGGGAAGTTAACATTTCGTTTTTCCTCCTTCTTTGCCGAGTGCCCCCGATCTGGCACTCGGCAAAGCCATCCTTCTTTGCCGAGTGCCCCCGATCTGGCACTCGGCAAAGACCGCCTCCTTTGCCGAGTGTCGCCCACAGGCACTCGGCAAATATATTTTTTTTAATAAAACTACCTTTCCTCTCTTTCTTTTCCATAACGTGTTTTACAAATTTGTTCGAATGTACTTTCAAAATGCCTTGTCAAATTCACTCAACAATGCATATTCGATGCTTCTACGAATATTAGACCATTATTTCATGCCGTTATAGCTCAAATTCAATTTATATCAATTAAAATTCTATAATTGCAGTTTAAAAATTAAAATTATCAAACGGATCCAAAAAATTACCAAAATTTCACATGAAACAATCTCTGTTGTCTATTGCCTATACAAAAAGTTTTGTAGTCAAACCACAATTCGACCGTCACTTTGACTCCAAATCTTACCGGATCATTCTCAACTCTACGCTTCTTCTTCAGAAAAACTTCGGTTTGTAAGCATCGTACGTGACAACTTTTGCGAAATCTTATCAATTTTTTACCACAGCCTCCGCGTATGATATCATGACATCTTGACAAATCTCATGATTTTCAAACTTCGTTTGCTTTTTTTAAAATTTTAAAATCATTCGGCCACACGTTCGTGGTCGTGTTTCCTGAAGAAGATGTTTGAAATTCCTTTTCATTTCACAGGTAAGGCATCAAACCGGGCTGAATAACATGAATATCATTTTTCTACTCATTTTTTCCTATTATTTGAATCACTTGCAGTTCAAATTTGACTTGATTCAAAAAATTGCTTAAAATACAATTAATTAATTAAATATAGCAAACAAATACAAAAATATACCAAATTTTAACATGGAGTACCATATGTTGTATGCGGAGAGTAAAAAAAGTTTGAAGGGTAGGAAAGGAAAAGGTTTTATTTCTTTGCCGAGTGCCTAAAAAAACACTCGGCAAAGATATCTTTGCCGAGTGTTAGCTCCAGACTCTCGGCAAAGTTCTAACGGCGGCGGCTGACCTCTAACGGACGGCGGTTGGTGACGAGTGTTTTATTTTTGCCGAGTGTTTTCCTGTCAGCACTCGGCAAAGAGCTTACTTTGCCGAGTGTATAATATACAGCACTCGGCAAAAAGATTTTTGCCGAGTGCTTTATTTTCGCCGAGTGTCACCATGGAGGCACTCGGCAAAGTTATTGTTTACCGAGTGCCCGATAGATTGCACTCGACAAAATTTCAGACACTCGGCATAAAGCAGCTTTCTGGTAGTGGAACAACATGACGGTTTATTGCTAAACCGATGAACCGGGCAGTTTTGGACGAACCTGGGCGGTTATGTGGGGAGCAGCAAACTTGCCGTCATCGGGGCAGTCGCGGCGGACGGAGCGGCAGTCGCGCACGAGGACGAGCCAAGCACCGATGGAGCCGCAGCAGCGCGCGGTGACTTCGTCGGGGGCGAGCGGGAGGCGCTTGACGGCATTGGTTGGGGAGGCTAAAGAAGCCGTCGGAGGGCGAGCCAAGGGAGCATCTGTTATCTCCGCGAAGCAGCGCGCACAGTCGCGGCAAGCGGCGGCGAAGGCACCTTTGTCGGCGAGGGAACCGAGATGGCGGAGGACGAGGTGGGCGAAGCCGGGAGGGAGGTCCGGCCACGATTTGGGGGTTTAGTGCGTTTGCGCCATGCCGATGAACGATGATGTGTTCTAGCACAAGATGTATACATGCCTTTATATTGAAGGCATAGCCAAACAAAATCCTACGTTTGCAAACGCCAAGATATCAAATTTTGAATTGGATAGTGGTCAAACCATATACGCTTCCATATAACTGGAGCCGGATTCTAATCGATCCGTGATCTATTTAGGTCGGATTCGAACAGGGGGCATCCATGTAATTGCATCAACTAGCTAGCTAGACTATGATAGCCATATGCACATACATGATCGAGACATGATGAACCATCGTAATATGTTAAATTAAATTCAAGGAGTAATACTTGTTAGATTATGTGGGCCAAGCCCATATAAAAGAATAAATCCTAAAATCTCAAAGGCCCACTCATGCAAAGGAGGCATGCATGTGAACTTTAGTACCACATTGCTAGTTCTAGGAGAGGAAGACCAACTTAAAAGGAATGGTGCACTCCTAGCCACTTGAGGCATGTGTGGGAGAGAACTAGAGGATCACACGCGCGCGCTCGCTCGCCTCGCCTCGCCGGGCCGGGCCGGGCTGGGCTGGGCAGGGCGGGGCGGGGGGCGCGGGCGCACGGCACCTGCGTGAATGGTCCGCCAAAATCCGCTCCAGGTGCTTGCGCAGACGCGGCTTTTTTTTGCAGTTTTATTTTGCTGTTTTGAGGGGCGGTGAATCCGGATCGGATACGCTGACTAATCCGTTTCGGTTACGAGTTATGGAGAACGTGCAGGCGTCCTGATCACGCGTCCTGGTTCTTCTATAAATACGGAGTCGCCGCCTCCATACAGCACTACGCGAAAATCAATCTAGGGTTTTGCCTCCTCCATTGTGCTGCGCCGTCCCACGTAGTCTACTCCGTCCCGTCCGCCGGCGTGCACTGTCGTTCGGGAGAGCAGGTCTCCGGAACCGTCGCCTTCGAAGTCCTGCACCGGGAGAGGGCGAATAAGGTTTTTGGGAAGCGCTCTGCGCGACTGCTTGCTGTCGATCTGGCTCGTCTTCCTCGTCGTTCGGTTTCGGCGTCAAGTCGTCATCGACTTCGTGTCATCCACACCGTGCCTGCAGCATCAACATCGATAAACCAATCCGAACAGAACCGCCGGTACGTAACAGTCATGTTCTCCGTATTAGATCTATTCATGTATAGTTTCCTGGTTTACATGTCTAGATCTTTTATGCCTGTGATGGTTCTGTTATTTTGCGTGCATGATGTCATGACTAATTTATGGAATAAATTGAACCTACATGTGCTTATATTTTCAACAATCCAAAAACCTTATTGTAGGCACTGTGGTTTTACTATGGCTGGATTTGCCGATGCACTGAGGCCGGATAAATTCTCCGGTGTGCACTTTAAGAGATGGCAGATCAAGGTCACTCTGTGGCTTACTGCTATGAATGTATTCTGGGTTAGTAATGGCAAGCCTGAAGGTGTTCTTGATGCTGAAAAGCAGAAAGAATTCGAGACTGCCACTACTCTCTTTGTTGGATGCATTCTTAGTGTTCTTGCTGACCGTCTGTGCGAGGTGTATATGCACATGACAGACGCGAAGGAGTTATGGGATGCACTGAATTCCAAATACGGTGCTACTGATGCCAGCAATGACATGTATGTCATGGAGCAATTTCATGACTACAAGATGGTTGATAACCGTTCTGTAGTAGATCAGGCTCATGAGATACAGGCCATTGCCAAGGAACTCGAACTCCTGAAGTGTGCCTTACCCGACAAGTTTGTGGCTGGATGTATTATTGCGAAATTACCTTCTTCATGGAGGAATTTCGGAACAGCACTCAAACACAAGAGACAAGAGTACTCTGTTGAGAGTCTGATTGGGTCTCTTGAAATTGAGGAGAAAGCTCGGGAAAAGGACGCCGTGTCTAAGGGTGATGGAGGGCAGTCTAGTGCCAATGTGGTACAGAAACCCTCAAGCAAGAACAAAGGGAAATTTGTCAAAGCGCAACAGACAACCAACTTCAAGAAGAAGAAGAACAACAACAATCAGGATGATAGAACTTGCTTTGTGTGCGGTGAGGTTGGTCACATGGCCAAGAAGTGCCCACAACGCAAAGGAAAGAAGGCACCTGCAGGACAGACTTCTAAGTCTGTTAACGTGACCATTGGCAAGACTGGAGATGGGACTGGGTATGGTAATTTACCTACTGTTCTTTCAGTTAGTCAATCTACCAATTGGTGGATTGATACAGGAGCTAATGTACACGTGTGTGCTGATATTTCGTTGTTTTCTTCTTATCAGGTCGCCCGGGATTCCTCCGTCCTAATGGGGAATGGGTCACATGCTACTGTTCATGGTGTTGGCACGGTAGATCTGAAGTTTACTTCGGGAAAGATCGTGCAGCTGAAGAACGTGCAGCATGTCCCTTCTATAGACAAGAATCTCGTTAGTGGCTCCCGTTTATGTAGAGACGGGTTTAAGTTGGTTTTTGAGTCTAATAAAGTAGTCGTGTCTAAACATGGATATTTTATTGGTAAAGGCTATGAGTGCGGAGGCTTGTTCCGTTTTTCCCTTTCAGATTTCTGCAATAAGTCTGTGAACCATATTTGTGGCAGTGTGGATGATGAGGCCAACGTCTGGCACTCACGTCTATGTCATATTAATTTTGGCTTAATGTCTCGGCTTTCCAGTATGAATTTAATTCCAAATGTTTCCATCAACAAAAGTTCTAAATGCCATAGTTGTGTGCAATCAAAGCAACCTCGTAAGCCTCACAAGGCCGCCGAGGAGAGAAACTTGGCACCACTAGAACTCCTGCATTCAGATCTCTCTGAGATGAATGGCGTGTTGACGAAGGGTGGAAAACGATATTTCATGACATTGATTGATGACGCAACTAGGTTCTGTTATGTGTATTTATTGAAAACGAAAGATGAGGCTTTAGACTATTTTAAAATCTATAAGGCAGAAGTTGAAAACCAATTAGACAGAAAGATAAAAAGACTTAGGTCAGATCGTGGTGGAGAGTATTTCTCAAACGAATTTGACTTATTTTGTGAGGAACATGGCATTATACATGAGAGGACGCCTCCTTATTCTCCCGAGTCAAATGGGATTGCCGAAAGGAAAAATCGCACGTTGACTGACTTGGTGAATGCCATGTTAGACACTGCGGGCTTACCTAAGGCATGGTGGGGGGAGGCTTTGCTAACATCTAATCATGTATTAAATAGAGTTCCTAACAGAAATAAGGACAAAACACCATACGAGGTATGGATTGGGAGAAAACCATCACTTTCTTACTTGCGTACATGGGGGTGCTTGGCAAAAGTTAATGTGCCAATAACTAAGAAACGCAAGCTTGGACCTAAGACTGTGGATTGTGTTTTTCTGGGATATGCTAATCATAGCATTGCCTATAGATTTTTGATAGTTAAAACTGAGGTACCTGACATGCATGTTGGTACAATTATGGAGTCTCGAGATGCAACGTTCTTTGAGAATATTTTTCCAATAAAGGATACACATAACACTACTAGTCAACCTTCTGAAATAATTCCCAGTTCAATCACACCACCTGAACCTTTTGAACATACACATGAACTTGTCAATGAGGAGGATGACAGTGGAGCTCCTAGAAGGAGCAAGAGACAAAGGATATCCAAATCCTTTGGTGATGATTTCACTGTGTACCTTGTGGATGACACTCCCAAGTCTATTTCAGAAGCGTATGCATCTATTGATGCAGACTATTGGAAGGAGGCTGTCCGTAGTGAAATGGATTCCATTATCGCTAATGGAACCTGGGAGTTGACAGATAAACCTTATGGGTGCAAACCTGTAGGGTGCAAGTGGGTGTTCAAAAAGAAGCTTAGGCCTGATGGTACTATTGAAAAGTATAAGGCTCGGCTTGTTGCCAAGGGCTATACTCAGAAAGAAGGCGAAGATTTCTTTGACACTTACTCACCTGTTGCTAGACTGACCACAATTCGAGTACTACTTGCTTTGGCTGCCTCACATGGTCTTCTCGTTCATCAAATGGACGTTAAGACAGCTTTTCTTAACGGAGAGCTGGATGAGGAAATCTACATGGAACAGCCTGATGGATTTGTAGTAGAAGGTCAAGAAGGCAAGGTGTTAAAATTGTTGAAATCTTTGTATGGTCTGAAACAAGCCCCTAAGCAGTGGCATGAGAAGTTCGATAGAACACTGACGTCTGCAGGCTTTGCTGTCAATGAGGCAGATAAATGTGTATACTATCGCTATGGTGGGGGTGAGGGAGTTATTCTATGCTTGTATGTGGATGACATCTTGATATTTGGGACAAACATCAATGTGATAAATGAGGTCAAATTATTCTTGTCTCAAAATTTTGATATGAAAGATCTGGGAGTGGCTGATGTTATTCTAAATATTAAATTGGTTAGAGGTGAGGATGGTATTACATTATTGCAATCTCATTATGTGGAGAAGGTCTTGAGCCGGTTTGGCTATTCTGAAAGCAAGTCTTCTCCAACACCTTATGATCCTAGCGTGTTACTTCGTAAGAATAAGAAAATTGCTAGGAATCAGCTGGAATACTCTCAGATAATTGGCTCACTTATGTATCTAGCTAGTGCAACAAGGCCAGACATCTCCTTTGCTGTGAGCAAGTTAAGCCGGTTTACTTCTAACCCAGGAGATGATCACTGGAAGGCGCTTGAGCGGGTGTTGCGCTATCTGAAAGGTACCTCGAACTTTGGACTTCACTATACTGGGTACCCGTCGGTACTGGAGGGTTATAGTGATTCCAACTGGATCTCGGATGCTGATGAGATCAAAGCCACTAGTGGATATGTTTTCACTATTGGTGGTGGTGCTGTTTCATGGAGGTCTTGTAAACAGACTATTTTGACGAGGTCAACCATGGAAGCAGAGCTCGCGGCACTAGACACTGCTACTGTTGAGGCAGAATGGCTACGGGATCTATTGATGGATCTGCCTACAGTGGAAAAGCCAGTGCCAGCTATTCTTATGAACTGTGATAATCAAACTGTTATCGCTAAGGTGAACAGTTCTAAGGATAATATGAAATCGTCTAGGCATGTCAAGAGACGATTGAAGTCTGTCAGGAAAATGAGAAACTCCGGAGTTATAACCTTGGATTACATCCAAACAAATAGAAACCTGGCAGATCCCTTTACAAAGGGACTATCACGGAATGTGATAGATAGTGCATCGAAGGAGATGGGAATGAGACCCATGTGAGTTATCTATGGTAGTAACCCAACCTATGTGATCGGAGATCCCGTGAATTAGGATCTGGGAAAAACAAGCCATTAGTTAACTGGAGGAGAGTAATTTCAACCCTCTCTATGTGAAGATGCAATACTCTCAGAAACTGCAAGGCAGGTTGGTTAAGGCCTTAATGTGTTCCATTGGCTTTCAAAAGCGAAGACGTTATCCTGCAGAACGTTCTTGAAAGAACACACCTATATGAGCCCGACTGTTAGTCGCAGTCTATGGAGATCTTGGGAAAATCTCCTACTAAGCTCATGAAGAGACCAAGGAGTATGACTTATACGCTCCAACCGAGGGGTAGCCTACTGGCGGCCTAGTATCAGTTAAGTCTTTAAGTGAAGCTTGCTTGCACCAAACTTGCAATTCAAGGCGTAGTCCATTGTTCAAGTTGTGAGTAAGTGTGGCTTGGAGTTCTAGGTGGATGTTCAACCTTAATCGGTCTCCATCGAAACACTGATATATAAACAGTACATTGGAATTCAGGCAAATCTCTGTGGGACTTTGAGATCTGGTGGGGGATTGTTAGATTATGTGGGCCAAGCCCATATAAAAGAATAAATCCTAAAATCTCAAAGGCCCACTCATGCAAAGGAGGCATGCATGTGAACTTTAGTACCACATTGCTAGTTCTAGGAGAGGAAGACCAACTTAAAAGGAATGGTGCACTCCTAGCCACTTGAGGCATGTGTGGGAGAGAACTAGAGGATCACACGCGCGCGCTCGCTCGCCTCGCCTCGCCGGGCCGGGCCGGGCCGGGCTGGGCTGGGCAGGGCGGGGCGGGGGGCGCGGGCGCACGGCACCTGCGTGAATGGTCCGCCAAAATCCGCTCCAGGTGCTTGCGCAGACGCGGCTTTTTTTTGCAGTTTTATTTTGCTGTTTTGAGGGGCGGTGAATCCGGATCGGATACGCTGACTAATCCGTTTCGGTTACGAGTTATGGAGAACGTGCAGGCGTCCTGATCACGCGTCCTGGTTCTTCTATAAATACGGAGTCGCCGCCTCCATACAGCACTACGCGAAAATCAATCTAGGGTTTTGCCTCCTCCATTGTGCTGCGCCGTCCCACGTAGTCTACTCCGTCCCGTCCGCCGGCGTGCACTGTCGTTCGGGAGAGCAGGTCTCCGGAACCGTCGCCTTCGAAGTCCTGCACCGGGAGAGGGCGAATAAGGTTTTTGGGAAGCGCTCTGCGCGACTGCTTGCTGTCGATCTGGCTCGTCTTCCTCGTCGTTCGGTTTCGGCGTCAAGTCGTCGTCGACTTCGTGTCATCCACACCGTGCCTGCAGCATCAACATCGATAAACCAATCCGAACAGAACCGCCGGTACGTAACAGTCATGTTCTCCGTATTAGATCTATTCATGTATAGTTTCCTGGTTTACATGTCTAGATCTTTTATGCCTGTGATGGTTCTGTTATTTTGCGTGCATGATGTCATGACTAATTTATGGAATAAATTGAACCTACATGTGCTTATATTTTCAACAATACTTGGCACCAAATTGAATAGAGTTGTTTAATTGTTGATGGTATTGCAACAGAAGTCTGTAAATAACCTCATCAAATTCGAATTCAGATGCAAATTCTTATAGAGAAAAAATGCTAATTGAACGTTGAAATCAAAGCCATATGTATTTAAGCTGAATTCGAATTAGGGTCGATTAAACACTCGACCGATCGTGGATTGGTCAAGAACTAAGCTAATTGATTTATTCCAGCACTGCAGCTAAGTTGCTCAATGTGTCTTTGGCATAAAAGATAAGCTGTATCAAGAAAAGGTAATCATCGAATGTTTGCAGAAGTTGGTGATTTATAAAACAGATCTCCATACAATATAATCTGAAGCAGGTCCTCGGCATCTTACTCGTAGCTACTACCTTCACGGTGCAATGTACGTACTTATTAATTAATTGCAACCGAAACATGGGACACCAGGGACAGCCTTGAGCAAAAATATTACATTAATTAATTTATATTTGGTGCACCATGCAAGCTAAAAGGTAGAGATAAGAAACTTCTTACTGTATATAAATCGTCGCATTGCAAATATTCCTGGTGCCTCCCAAACCTACATGCCTGAGAGAGGTTAGGCTGCTCATTTCCTCCAGAAAGAAGCAAAATGAAGGAAGCCTTTGCATCTTCTCTGATTTATCTTCTAAGACGAGATCACAACCTGTAGTAATAATAGTTCGATCCCCCCAAAAAAATTATACAGTCACTAGGCATATGTATGGTTTATGTTTCTCTGAATTCTTTAAATGAAAAGTTGAAGAAGGTCCAACTACCCTTGCTGCTCTTACTATCTGTACATTGGTGTATGCTAGCTATGATGCTAAATAAAACTGAACTTTTGTCATTCGTTATATTTGTACCCATAGCGGTGGATATTATCTATGTCTTTCAACCAGGGAGAAATCTCGTATTAGCAATGTCTTTCAGCCAGGGAGAACTCTGGTAAAGGATATAGGTAGTAAAGAAGAACCTTTTTCTCTTTTGAGTGTGGCAGTAAAGAAAAGCCTGAAGAGTCGCAATTGTTTTGCCGGAGGTACTAAGCCTAAACATGTTTTTTTTGTCTGATTGGCGTTTAGTTGAATTCACTACCGGAAAGCTCCTATATGCCGAGTGTCCGCACTTTTGCCGAGTGCAAACTATCGGGCACTCGGTAAACAGCTACTTTGCCGAGTGCCTCCACGGGGACACTCGGCGAAAAGAAAACACTCGGTAAAAATCTCTTTGCCGAGTGCTGAGGATTAGACACTCGGCAAAAGAAGCTCTTTGCCGAGTGCTAACAAGAAAACACTCGGCAAAAATAAAACACTCGGCACCAACCGCCGTCCGTTGGATGTTAGCCGCCGCCGTTAGATTTTTGCCGAGTGTCTGGAGCTGACACTCGGCAAAGAGCTCTTTGCCGAGTGTTTTGTTTGCGGCACTCGGCAAAGAAATAAAAACCTTTTCCTCTCCTACCCTTCAAACTTTTTCTACTCTCCACATACAAAATATGGTACTCCATGTTAAAATTTGGTATATTTTTGTATTTGTTTGGTATATTTAATTAATTAATTGCATTTCAAGCAATTTTTTGAATCAAGTCAAATTTGAACTGCAAGTGATTCAAATAATAGGAAAAAATGAGTAGAAAAATGATATCCATGTTATTCAGCCCGGTTTGAGGCCTTACCTGTTAAATGAGAAGGAATTTCGAACATCTTGTTCAGGAAACACGACCACAAACGTGTGGCCGAATGGTTTTTAAATTTTAAAAAAAGCAAATGAAGTCTGAAAATCATGAGATTTGTCAATAAGTCATGATATTATACGTGGAGGCTGTGGTAAAAAATTGATAAGATTTCGCATAAGTTGTCACATACGATGCTTACAAACTGAAGCAATTCTGAAGAAGAAGCGTAGAGTTGAGACGGATCCGGTAAGATTTGGAGTCAAAGTGACGGTCGAATTGTGGTTTGACTACAAACCTTTTTGTACATGCAATAGACAACAGAGATTGTTTCATGTGAAATTTTGGTAATTTTTCGGATCCATTTGATAATTTTAATTTTTAAACTGCAACTGCAATTATAGAATTTTACTTGATATAAATTGAATTTGAGCTATAACTGCATGAAATAATGGTCTAATATTCGTAGAAGCATCGAATATGCATTGTTGAGTGAATTTGACAAGGCATTTTGGAAGTACATTCGAACAAATTTGTAAAACACGCTATGGAAAAGATAGAGAGGAAAGGAAGTTTTGTTTAAAAAAAAACTTTGCCGAGTGTCTTGTGGGAGACACTCGGCAAAGGTGAGGTTTGCCGAGTGCATTGTGGGAGGCACTCGGCAAAAAGCAGGGGTTTGCCGAGTGCCCGATCTGGGGCACTCGGCAAAGAGGAGGGGTCAATACAAAGAAAACAATAATAGTTTCCCCGCGGCCGCGCTCACACACGCAACACCCGCGCCCGCGCCCGCCCGCCCCGCACGCCCGCCGCCGCCCCGCCCCCGCGCGCCCCGCACACCCACCGCCGCGCCCGCCCGCCCCACACGCCCGCCGCCGCCCCGCCCCGCTCCCGCGCGCCCGCCGCCACCCCGCCCCCGCGCGCCCCGCGCGCCCCGCACGGCCGCCGCTGCGCCCGCTTCGACCCCCGCGGCCTGCCGCCGCCCGACGCCTCCCCCGACTGCCCCCGCCCCCTTCCTCATCTCTGATTTGGGTGAGCTGAGATTGGTGGCTTTGGCCATCTTTGATTGTCGGCTCGGTTTAGGTTTTCTGCTCAAACCCTTGTTTGTGAATTGGAAACTGGGAACCGGGGAGCTCTACCCGAGGGAGAAGGAGGAGGCGCTGCTCCCTGCTGTGATTGTGATTGCTCTCGGCCAGGGCTTTCTATTGTTCTTGTGCGACATCTCTGAATCTCGAGTACTGTCTGATTTGTGAGTATATTGGTTTCTTTGTCATTTACAGTTGCTATACTTGATCTGTAATTAGTTCAAGTCTTGAGAACTGCTGTGAATGTATTGTGGGCTCTTTTGATTGCTCTGTGATGATACTAGTCATATACTGAATTGATCTTAACAATAGCTTTAAGGCTTGAGCCCTAGGATTTATTCTCTGCAGACCATGCCATAGATAATTGCTTATCTTACTGTCATATTTGATTACATGCAATAGAATTTGTGAATATTGCAGTGGCAAGTTAAAATCTGATTAGATTCATTTGCTGGTGCAGTGTACTTATTTAGTCCTTTTTGGCTTGTGTATCACTGCACGTATATTCACTTATATATCCAGTCAGCCTGCTGCTGTATATCTGATCTCTAAGTTCACTGTCATTTACATATTTGCTCGTAATCTCATTGTGGCACAGATTGTAGACAGAACGCTTTACTTTGTCTATTCTGGTCTGTTTGCAGTATGTAAATTAGAGCTCAAGCCTTATTTCCTAGTTGTTGAGTCAATTATGAAGAGTTATGACATGTGCATGAGAAGGCCAAAATCTTTGATTTTGCGCAACTCTGTTCTGAGAGCAATGGTAAAACAATTAATTTGTTTCATGCTGGAATTAGTTGTTTTATTACTGCTAGCACTGTTTTTCATGATATTTTCAGCTGCTTTGAAGTTATATTCATTGAATATATATGTAGAGATGAATAGCAAGATAGAATTTCATATTTATATGCAATTTATGCTATACTTCTTATGCTGGAAATACTTTGCTTATATGTTATTTATTGCTGGAATTAAATATTCAAATATGCTTATACCGCATTCATTGGACATTCTTGAAATAATGACTGGATACATCGTGTCTATATGCAGGATTTCTTCAGATGCCAGGATGGATATGAGGCCAAGGCGGCTAGTGTGGCTCACAAAGCCTGTTCTAAACTCGTGAAGGACATGCATTACGAGGCGCGCGTCCAGGCCATCGTAACATACAACGCTACCTACCTTGGAGTGAAGATCAACAAAACTCAAGCAAGAAACATGAGGCTGACCCGGGAAGAATACATGCAGGTAAATATAGAACATTAATACTGATTTTTTCTGAGATTAAGTACGCTTAATTTGATCTTCTTATATGTCATATACTTGATGACGTGTAGGTGCCTCCGTGGTGGTGCGCCCAGCATCTCCAGTGCTGGGCACAGATGGTGGACAAGTGGTGCGCCGCCGAGTGGGAGGAGACGCACAACGCTTGCCGGGAGCGGCGTTTGATGATGCCAGGTGCACCACACCATCAAGGCAACCGTAGCCTCGACGAATTCGCGGCTACATGGGTACGCGAATTCATTTCTTTATTATAACGCTCAATTCTGCATAATTTCTAATCATCTTGCTGTTTTTTTCGCAGTCGTCGTCACATGGTGGCCAGTCTTGCTCCCAGTTCAAGGCATGGGCTTTGGCCCACAAGGGCAAGGCGACGTCCGACGTCGACTACAACCCGGAGGACCCGCCCTCGGTGTACAGCAATGCGACCGTCCACAACCGCCTCAGTGAGTACACATCGATGGCAAGGGCGGTCCATGGGCCAGAGTACGATCCGAGCACCCAGGACCTTGATGGAGAAGTCGTCATGAGGGTGGGAGGAGGCAAGAAGCATGGGCGGTACTGGATTGGCGATAGCACACTCGACACGGCCACTACTCCCACTCTATCCCAGATTCGAGCAAGGAGCACGAGCTCAAGCCCGGCCATACGCCCACGGCCGGACACTGCACAGTCCCGGATGGAGGCACTCCAGGTTATTTCTGTTGTATTCGTCGTTCATTAATTTTTACATACGTTTGCTTTGCATTGTAACATTGGGGTGAAATATTGTAGGCCCAACTGGAAGAAGAGAAGAGGCTACGGGAGGAGATGGAGGCGAGGATGGAGGCCGATCGGCAGAGGAATGAGGCCGAGCGGCAGAGGATGGAGCAGATGTTTCAGTGGATGCAAAGTTTTGGCGAGAGGATGGGTCAACCTCTGCCACCGGAGCTATTCCCTCCACCTCCTCCTGCAACTACTCCTGTGAGTTTCTAGTGGAGTATGAATGTTTAAGTTTGTATGTTCCTACCTTAAATCTTGTCTCACACATGCAATCTCTTCTCCTTTGTGCAGAATCAATCGGCGGCTTCGAATAATATGCCTCATGACCCACCACATCAGTCGGGGTGATATATTGTGACTTGTGGTGATATATGTGACTTGTGGTGATATATTGTGACTTGTGGTGATATATGTGACATGTGGTGATATATATGTGACTTGTGGTGATATATTGTGACTATATGTGATATATGTGATATTGTGACTTGATATGTGATATATTGTGTCTTGTGGTGATTACTTGTTGATATATCTGTGATATTATTGTGACTTGTTGAGTGGGGTGCAATAAACAATTAAAATAGGCAGTTTTTGGCCACTTTGCCGTGTGTTACACTCGGCAAAGGGAGGCTTTGCCGAGTGTCATAGTAAAAACACTCGGCAAAGTAACGTTTCTGGGCATTCTGGGAACATACTTTGCCGAGTGTTGTGGTTTTGCCGAGTGTCATGGTAAAAACACTCGGCAAAATAACGTTTCTGGGCATTCTGGGAACGTACATTGCCGAGTGTTGTGATTTTGCCGAGTGTCGTGGTAAAAACACTCGGCAAACTTCAAGACTTTGCCGAGTGTTTTTACCATGACACTCGGCAAACTTCAAGGCTTTGCCGAGTGTCTTTACCATGACACTCGGCAAAGTTAAAATCTTTGCCGAGTGCCATTCCGTCCTGGCACTCGGCAAACGACGCCATCACCGTGTTCTCGCCGTCCACTGTCCTTTTTTTGCCGAGGGTCGTTTCGGCACTCGGCAAAGAGTTTGCCGAGTGCTCGATGAAAAGCTCTCGGCAAGGAGCTTTTTGCCGTCAGAAACTATGACGTGTGATCTATGCCGTGGGTGGCACTCGGCAAAGACTTCCTGAACCCGGTAGTGATTGATGCTCCTTACAACTTAGTACCCCTCACGCGGTCAAGCCTCACCCACGCAACAATTGTAGTAGTACTGTCACTGACACCGTGATCAGATAATTTAATAACCTGAAGTATCTTCCACAGCAATTTTGTCAAAATTCAAGGAAACAGTGCAGCACTGTAGCAATCCGACAAACATCAAGGGTCGTGAACTGTAGTTTGATGGAGCTTGCAAACTGCACATGAACTCTAGTATTAAAGGTGTCAGGATTGATCATGAAGCTATTTTCAAAACATTTCTAAAGCATTTTAAAAATATGCCTAAAAGTTCAAAAAAAACCACCTAAAATATTTTAACACGAAGTCACATAAACTCTGAGTGTGTGATTGGTTGGGTGCATCATCTTGGACCAGGCTGTACAGATGCAGAATCATTTTTGTTTCACATGTTTAGATGGCTGCATGCATAAAGCAGCCTGGCAGAGCAGATGCAAAAAGTGCCTCTAGGCTAGACTGAAAAACCCCAAAATTTCAATCCCCAAAAATTTTGGTGATTTTTGCTGGATTTTTGAGTGAATTTCCGGAGACTTTCCCTTTTTGGAAAGCCTCCCCGATTTCCGCTTTCTCTTTCGGGCATTGCCGCCTCCCTTTTCTCTTTAGCGCCCCGCATCTTTCCGCCTTCTCCTCTCTCCGGCGCTCGCACCCCTCCCCGCTAGCGTTTTCCTTCCCCGCCTCCCGCTCACTTCCGCCTTCCCCTCCTCTGCGGCGCCGCCCCGCTCCCCTTCTCCCGCTGGCGCCCCTGCTCCTCCCCGCCTTCTCCCCGCGCACGCGCTTGCGCTGCGCGTTACGCCCGCGCCGCGCTGCCTCTATGCCCGCGGCCGCGCCCTGGCTTAGGACCGCCGCGCCATCCCGACCGCCTCGGTCCGAAGGAGTGGACGTCCTCGCGCCACGTCGCCCCGCCTCTGCTCCGGTCCCACCTGGCAGTCGCCGCGCCTCCCTCTCCCGCGCGCGGATGCCATCGCCCATGCCCGCAGCTCCACCTGCTCCCGTCGCGTCGCCATCACTTTGTACAGGGCCGTGCGTCATCTCTGCGCGGAGGAGACGCTCCACCAACTCCCCTGTCTTCCCGTTGTCCCCGGAGCCCCGCCCGTTAGCTTCTCCCCCACGGTTCCCCTCTTTCCCCGCCGGGTATAAAACCCCATCCTCCACTCCCTTGCTTCCTCTTGCTTCCCAGTCTCCCCAAACACCCCCATTTACTTCCTACTCCTCCCAGCTCCCTCCCCAAGCGGCCGATTGGAACCTCTCCGCTCCGATCGCCGCCACCATCTTCCCCTGTGCGGCGACACTGTAAATCGAATCCCCTTTTTCCTCCCTCCATTTCTCAATTAATTTGTCTCAGAGTACCTCCACAACCTACTGATTCTTTTGGTGAACATTCCCGGCCAGGAGGACACGCGTGGAGTTCCGGCACCGTAGCTCACCGCCGACCTCGGACACCTCCCCGTGGCCAGCTCGTTTGGAAGCTCCCCGACCGAGTCCTCCACTGCCATTGTAAGCCCCAAGGTCCCGTGTCCGTGAAATTGCCACCCAATTGAATGGATCGCCGTCGGCGAGCTCATGCGCCTCCATGGAGCCCGAAACACCCCCTTCTGTCTCCAGCCTCTCCCACTGTTTCCCCGGCCTCCCAACCCTCAAAAATGGGTTCCCCGTGTCGAGTAGCACCCAATGGAGTTCTCCCCGGCCATCGGGGCCCATCGCCGTCGCCGGAGCGCAGCAGCTCCGCCACCCCTGCCCCTCTGTTGCGCGCGTGTAGCGAGAGAGAGACGACGACGACGTGGCCTCCCCTCCACCATCCATCTCTCCCGTTGCCATTTAACCGCGTCCGTCGGATCACCCCGTACCGTTTCGCCCGCTCCCCCGCACCACAGCCATCCGATTTCCTTTCCCCGCCTTGATCTGAACCGTCCGCACCCACCGCATCCCTACCGTCCGCCCCTGCCACGCGCCCTCCATCCGCCTCGGGTGAGCGCGGTGCACGGATGGGCCGCGCCTCTCGGCCTGCTCCACCGAGCCGAGAGCGCGAGCGCGCGTGGGCCGCTCGACCGCGCGGGAGAATTTCCCGCCGGGCTGCACTGTAGCTCGGGCCAGCCCATCACTGTTTAAACCGATTTTTCAGGGGTTTAATCATTTCTAAAATCCCAGAAAATCCAAATAAATTCTAGAAAATCACAGAAAATCCCAAAAATCCCCAAATTTCACCACTTTGCTCCAAATAATATCCTGGACCCATTTTTTGCCTCCACTTCTACAAATTCATCCCAGATAAATTCCTAAAATTCCATTTGAAGGATTTATGCATTTTACTCCTTTTTATTAGTTTATTTTCCCTCGCTTGATTAGTCCCAAGCTGGACTTATTTATTTTTGTGTGTTTGCGCTAGTTTCGAAGTTCCCGGAAGTTCAAGTGCAGTCGCAGGATCCAGGAGCTTCTACGTTCAAGCTAGCCGAGTTCGTCCAAATTGCCGGCAAGTCCCAAATCCTTTGATCATGTTGCAACCCATGTTATTTAATTATGTTATTATGCTATTTGCATTAAGCTAGTTCTGAAATGCTAGTTCAAAAGTAAAATAAAATGTTTAGAATGACTTGTTATGTAGTTAGACCTACCACCGACAAATGCCCTGTTAAATTTGTCGCCATGCCTTTGAAACCCTAGAATTAATTACTTGATAATCTAGACAATTGTAGGATATTATTATCATGCAAAGTGTTACACTAATAAGGTTGTGGCTGTGGGCCAATAGAGTTTGGAAAACCCGACTCTAAGGTAGGGTGGTATGGGACACCGTACCTTAAAGCGGAGAGTGCCGGCGTGCACAAGGTAGGGTAAGGGTTGGGGAAGAGCCGCGAGACGGTCTTTGCCCATCTTGTTACCCTAGGTTTGGAGTAGGGTAAGGGTGAGTGGGAAACCGCGAGATGATCTACGCCCACCACTTACCTTAGGTTGGGTTGCGGGCCTGGTGAGGTTGCGGACCATGTGAAAATATAAGGACTGAAACCCTTACGCTGAGCAAATGTCACAGTGATCGCTCAACCACAAGAGTTGACCTGTCAACACTGGTCTAGTAGCTGCTCAACTCGATTGAAACTCTACAGGTGTGGCGGAGGAGGAGGATTAGCAGTGAGGTTAGGCAGGCCGTGCTGCGGGTGCCTAACAACGATAGAGTTCACTCGAAGCGGAAGTTTGTTTTCTCTTTTTGTGGGCGTGTGTGTGTGAGCCAGACCCGAGTGAATTCTACTGGGTAGAGCCTATATAAAGAGTTGAGCAGTGAAACGACCTGGCTTTCTTAACTCTGTCGCGGGAGTTAAGGGATCGTGTGGGTAAAGCTGAGCAAACTCTGCAGAGTCAAATAAATGGTATTCGATTACGCCGTGCTCCCAGTTAATGGAGCTGTGTCACTTGGGTGATTCCATCAGCGAAGCATAAGTAGTTTTGTACATGCTTTAACTTGATTAGTTGGTTAAATAACTCTTCATGAAAACCCCTGAGATCTTAAGGAGTAGTTTTGGGTCTGTTTTATCAAAATGTTTGCAAATAAAACTGCATCCACTCAAAGTTAATAAACCAATTATACTCCCTTCCTTTGATGTTCCGTGCATGTAGTAAGATAGAGTCCCTTTGGGACTTGCTGAGCCGGTTGTTTGGGCTTGCTTAATCCACTCTTTAGAGGATCAAGACAAAGGTGAAGGTTTCCCCGTCAAGGACGCCCCTGAGGATCGCTTCTTCGACGAGGACCCGTGGCTTTAGGTCTTGGCCGCGCTCAAGCGGATTCTGGAGTTTTTGTGATGTAAGTATACTTTGGGCTTGCACGCCCCGCTGTTGAAAAATGGATGTTAATCCATATGTAAAATATATGCTGGACTTTTGTTGTAAGCATGCAATGGTATACTCTTGCGCGACACTCCATAACTGTTCACGCGTGAATAGTTGTGGAATGCCGTGTCCGTACGCGCCCCTGGAAACGGGGGCGTTACATAGACTCCACAGAAACACCTAATTTCTCCGTTTCGCTCAACCAAACAATATTTTCATGTACACTGTCTCCTACCAAACACACATCCAAACACGATTTTTTTAAATAATCCATTTTTATTCCAATTACAATAATATACATGTGTTTTTTATTTTACAGTAATAGTCATATGTCACTTCACCGTTGAGCGACATGGGCTAGTTGCCTAACGGTCGAGTGACATGTGGCCAAGTCGCTTGACCGTTGAGCGACTTGGCTCTAGTCGCTCAACCGTTTGGCGACTTGGGTTAGTCGCTCAATGGTGTAGCGACTACTTGCTACCAGCTCGTCCATTTCTCTTTAACCCGACCCCCTCATGGTATCTCTCACCACTTCTCTCAGAAGAGGACGAGAAGAGCTTGAGAGAGTTGAAAAAAAGAGGGAGAGAAGAAGGGGAGTGAAGAGGGGGAGAAGGTCGTGAGAGGAGGAGAAGCAGAGGAGCTCAGGAGAGGGAGAGAAGCAGAGGGGAAGTGAAGAGAGGGAGAAGGTCACGAGAGTGGGAGAAGCAAAGGAACTCGGGAGAGGGAGTGAGGGAGAGGAGAGGAGCTCGGGAGAGAAGTAGAGGAGAGGAGCTCATGAGGTTAGAGAGAAAGACGAAGGAAGCTCGTTGATAAGGAGAGAATGTCTTTGCGTGAAGGTAATAGTCTCATCCGTTCTTGTTCTCATTGGACTATAGGCAATGTGTCGCTACTTATTCACCACTACAAAAAGGGTCATCACAGACAGTTTGGACCTGTCAGCACAGATGGTTTTCTGAACCGCTTATATTTATGTGTCAGTAGTAATCAGAGTTTATCACAGACAGTTTGTGAGCCGTCTGTGAAAAAGACAACACAGACGGTTTGTAACTAGAACCATCTGTGATTGGCACTATCACAAACGGTTCTAGTTACCAACCGTCTGTGATTGGTGAGTATCACAGACGGTTGGTATATAGAACCATCTGTAATAGGTGACTATCACAGATGGTTGCTATATAGAACCGTCTGTGATAGTCCTTCATAGACGGTTTATAGCACAAACCGTCTATGATAGTTCATTCCATACCTTAATTTTTTTCTATTTTTTGGCTAATCTCAAGAAATAATGTTACCCATATACCCTAGGAATACAAGCAAATACAAAGGCAAATACAACAACACATTCTATTATAGAATAACAAGATAACGAATGGACAGTCGTCGAGGAGCAAGAGTGTTTTCGATCTGCAGTCTACCGCCAGTGGAAAGGTAGATGCAACGGTAGTGGCACCTTTGTGGCACGACGGTGAGAATGCAGAAGACACTCTTACGACACTTAGGACAAAAGTGTGTTCTGCATTCGACCAAGGTGTCACAATGGAGGCGCTAGCTCACGGAGGTAGTCGGCGTCGTCGAAGGGAGGAAGCTAGCTATATTGTGGATGAACTCACGCGACTGCCGGTGGTGGGAGTAATTAATAAGGGTCGAGCAATGGGAGGAACCGGTGTCTGCCATTCGATGAGGAGAGAATGGACGGGTGAGATCGAAATCCTAGGGTATACGCCACGGATCGATGACGTGTCATTATCAGAGATGGTTTATTATACGAACCGTCTGTGATAATGAATATTAGAGATGGTTTGTTACACGAACCATCTATGATAATGGGCCATGCTAATGATTATGGGCCATGCTAATGATTTGCCCAGGCTAGAGAGGAAGTGGAGAGGGCAAGGACAATCTTCATGGCATTCGAGAACTCAGTGGCTGATCCTCCAACTCCAAAAGTCGAAGAAGAAGCATATGAAGCCCAGAAGATTAAGATCTAGGAATATTTTTTTAGACTTTTGTAATAAATTTGCCTTGCATTTGACTCTCATCTCAGTATAGCTTCTATAGTTCATACAACAAAGGTCTATCACAGACGGTTCGTATTAAGAACCGTCTATGAAAGTTCACAGATGGTTATTAACACGAACCGTCTATGTTGTCTCGATTATCACAGACGGTTCGTATTAAGAACCATCTGTAAAAGTTCACAGACGGTTATTAACATGAACCATCTGTGATGTCTCAATTATCATAGACCGTTCGTGTTAATAACCGTCTGTGAAAATATCATAGACGATTGCTAGTATAAACCGTTTGTGATAGTTTAAGCACAGACGGTTCCGTATGAACCATCTGTGATATACCTGACCAGTATAGCCTCTTTTGTAGTAGTGATGTATGTTGACAAATGGTAATATGTGTAGTGAGAAATCAGTCATTTCTAGGCCCACAAGATTAAAAGTGCATTACGGTGTTGGTATCATTCGTGAATGTCCATATGGTGTTGACCTAATCGATTTCCCGCCAGTTAATTTGGTACACCTGGACACGGAGAATTCTCTATTCGAAAATATCCTGCACTGGCTCACATGCAGCTTCTCCTTGGACCCCGAGGCTTGCAGTGTTGTCCTACATGGGCTTTGGAGTCGGTCTGTCACGCACATTCGGTGGGAGTCGAGGAGACTGATCCGCACAGTTGCATAGAAGGGTTTTGTGGAAAGCTACCAACAACATTGATATGAATGTATGCTACTTGTGCGAGCATGTGCGAAGGGAGTCACCAGAGTCCCTGTAGATGGCTATCGTCCAGATGGTGGGAGCAGCTCGGGCGCACAGCGTGTGGTTCATGAAAAGGACGTGGTGGTTGATGTTTTGGAGGCAGAACCAGAATATCGCACACTGCACACTGAGCCCACTGGACAGGTAGATGCAGATGTTGCTGAGGTAGATCAGGAAGATCACACAACGCACGCTAAGCCCACTGGACATGTGAACACAGGGGAGTATGTCGACAACATAGTGTGTTAGATGGAGATCGATGACTGGACGACGTAGACCAAGGAGGAAGCTTTAGAAGAGGAAGGCGATGACTCTTCCAATGAGGACGAAGATCACATGCTGCAAGCATGGAATAGGGTGGATGTTGAGGATCTTTCTGTGTACGATGAGCATAAATCACCGTGGGAGTACCATGGTACAGAGGTTTGGCTCCATACAATGTTTGCTAACAAAGGATCACTGCAGGATTCCATTAAGCTATAGGCCTTGTCCATGCAGCGGATGTTTTGGATCCTAAAATACAGCCAGGAGCAGTACACCATGGACTGCAAGTTGTTTGGTTGTCCTTGGTGTGTGCGCGCACGTAGACCTAAGTACGAGACTCACTGGATTGCTTGAAAGCGAGGCACACTCATGCGTGCATAGTAGTGTTTTACCCAAGCATCACGACCTGACGTCTACCTTCATAGCCAGTCTCATATACAGAGAGATAGTGAAGAAGGAGTTGGAGGCCAAGCACATCATGGTGGTTATCAAGTAGAAATTCAAGTACAAGATTAGCTATGCGAAGGTGTGGCGTGTGAAGTAGAAATCTTTGGAAAGGAGGTTCAGTTCTTTCGAGACGACTTATGACAACATTCCTCATATACTCCAGGTGCTACAGGATAGGAATCCAGGCACATACATTGCTACGAAAGACAAGTATCCAGAAGACCGGCAGGTTTCATGGTCTTGCATAGGGCCTTCTTAGCCTTCAATGCCTGCATTGACGCTTTTAGGCACATGTTACCTGTGATCTCAGTCGGCAGAATGTTTCTAACTGGAAAATACAAGGGGTAGATCCTGATAGCAATTGGTGTTGATGGCAACAATCATATTCAGCCCCTGGCCATCGCATTTATCGAAAGTGAGAATTTCGACAACTGGTTGTGGTTCCTTCGATAACTGAAGGAGGGAGTAGTTGGGGCACGTCCTGATGTCTATATAATCCATGATCGCCACCCCGGAATGATGAAGGCCATAACAAAACTTCAGCAAGACCTAGAGGAGCCATTCCCTTGGCCAGACATGAGGAACAGATGGTGCATTCGCCATCTGGGGGCCAACTTCTTCAAGCAATTTCTGCAGCAACCGTTGATGAAGTTGTTTAAGAGGTTGGCTATGCAGAACCAGTAGTGTAAATTCGATGCGCTATGGGACATATTGGAGGAGCACATTAGGAAACACATCGTTGAGAGGAACAAGCGTCCGCCCATTCCTGGGGTGGCACAACCTAAACGCCTCACACCATTGCCGGAGCTTGACCCTCCTGGTGTGATACGGAGGACCTCGAGGAACATTAAGTGCTTCTCCTATTAGATTAAGGCGAGCCATTGGAGAAGTGGTCCTTGTTGCACGACATGAACGGTGTGTGTAGGACCGGACAGGCAACGAAGGGGGATTGAATGGTGCCTTCAAATTCTCCCCAAGTATCCACTTAACCCTTTTTCTTTGATAGCTATAGAGTTATAAAGATTAGGGTTGAAATCTCACTTGAAAACTAAAGAGATAGATTGAGCAGAGCAAGAAAAGCAAGGTAGTCGAAATCTGTCACGGTGGTCAAAACTTACAACGTGATCATCAGTTCAACACCATGGTCGATAGCTTGCACAGTGGTTGTAAATTCGACTACGTGGTCGATAGCTGACAACATGGTCGGAAATCATCGTAGTAGATAACCACCAAGACCAGAACTAACATGATCGAAAATAGCTGCAATCGAAACTGGTGTGGTCGTAAACAATAAGCCAACGAGTGGTCGAATAACCAAAGTGGTCGAAACCCGTTGACAACCAAAATGATCAACGTGGTCGTAAGCCAACAGGTGGTCGAATAACCAACGAGGTCAAAGTTCAACGAATGATCTGCGATCAGCGAGATCGATTCAGTTCAAAAACCAACCAGAGAGAATGAGGATCCGTGTGTGGCTGGAAACCCCATGCGCTAGAACAAAGCAAAGTGATTGGAAGAATGAATGAACTCGATACCGGTGCAATGCCATCTGGAACTTGACCATGGTTGAAACCAACGTAGTCATAAAGCTGATCGACGTTCTAGAGAGTGCACCGACTACCGACTGCTTCAGTTCAGATTTAACAGAAGAACACAAAGAAGTGGTAGACCTGAACGTGGTTGTGCGACAACATAGTGTGAAGCACTCGAAAGACTGAACAAAGTCAAAATCATCGCACTCCAATCTGAAACTCGACCATGGTCGAAACCAACATGATCATAAAACCGATCGAGTTCCAGACAGCAAACAGCACAGTCGACTGAATCAGTTCAGAGTGAAAACTGAAGAACATGTAGCCATCAGAAGAGGGAACGTGATTGAAAAGACAAGCGCTGCAGTGAGAGACTTGACCGTGGTCAAAAAACTGGAAGCGGTCGTAACTTTCTCAGAAGAATAGAGGAAGAACAGAGTGCGCACGACTACAAGATCCAAACTCCACATAACTTTTGATTCAAAGATCAACTGGTCATGAAACTTTGAACACAACAATAATACGATCTCAAGAGGCTGCTCTAAACTTTAATTAAAAACTTAGCAAGCAAAAAGAGATCTTTCTATGATTTCTCCAAGAACGCACAAAAATGAAGCTGAGAGGGTAGAAAGACAATCAGACCATGCTTGTGAGAATAGAATAGCCAAGATGGCTTCGAGTATGATTCCCCAACACACAGCAAGTTAGATCATAAGCAAGAACGATCTCTCGGGTCAAGAAAGAAAAGAAATGATCAAAGAACAGATAAGAACCAAGAAAACAGATGAACAAGACCAAGCCAACTCAATACCATTCAAACAACAATACTCAAGAAGTATATCAATGATTGATGTATTGCTCTGAGGATTGAGCCTACAACCACTCTATCCTAGAGGACCAAGAGCACAGGTGCTCCACACAAAAACCCTAATCCTAATCCAGAAAGAATGCACATAGAAGAGACAATGGGATGGATAGCCCTCCATCCCCTTTTATAGGCTCATAAATGAACTCTAGACCTAATGGATCTAACCATTAGTCCAAACTGGTGATAACCCATTAACCCCACCTAACACCAGGTTTTACTCACAAATGCTTCTCAAAGCAGCTTACGTGTGACCCCAATGACTTGTCGTCAAGCCTCTCATACGTCCAGATCCCACCGAACCATCCTCGCTTGCAAACGATCCAAGTCACTTGACGCACCACGTCCTTTTTCTTGTGCATGATGGCACCCGACATTCTTGACCATCTAAACCTCGACTCCTCCCTGAGCCTAGTCCCGGTTCACCTTGTCGTTGCCTGTCATGTCCACCTCCGGTAGCTCCCGCTCTGGTTCCTTGTTGTCCTAGCTTGCAACCACCTCACCAGCCTCAATCATCTTCAGCATCTCCCTGACTGTTCTGGACCTCAACACTTCCCTGTGCCTAGTCCCGGTCCTCCTCTACCTCACCATGACGTAGCTCCGAAGTCCTACAACCAACACCTATAAGCAAACCATCACATAGCACCGCACGATACACAAAGATCATCAATTTGCACAATCAAAAGGTATTCTAGTGAACAACCTCAGCTCACGACTGGACTGGTACAACTTATGAGTACTCAAATGCTCAAGAGATGAGGTACTCGAAGCCCACGAGATCCTACTAGTAGTCTACGACCACTCAACAGACTGCTACGACCATCACACAGGTCGCTACGACCATGAAATAGATACTACAACCATGTAGCAGATGCTACGATCATAGAGAGCACAAGCTACAACTCACGACTATTAATCACAAGCAAGCAAAGTGCTATGACTATCGATCATGACCAGCAGAATGCTACGAATATTGCACACATCGACTACGACTATCGATCACAACCAGTCAGGGCTATGACTATCGATTACGACCAGCAGAAGCTAGACCATCATGTCGTAAGAGCACCTGCCGACCACCAAATCGTAGGAACTTCTTCTGACCACCAAGTCGTAAGATCTCCTGCCGAGCACCAAGTCTTAAGAACTCCTACCGACCACCAAGTCATAAGAACTCCTACCGACCTCCAAATCGTAAGAACACCTGCCGACCACCAAGTCGTAAAACCAAAAGTCGTAGAGCCTGCCGACCACCAAGTCGTAAACAGAAGTCGTAGACCACAAAGTCGTAAAAGCACCTACCGACCACCAAGTCATAAAGGCATATGCCGACCACCAAGTCGTAAAAGTCTCTGCTGACCACCGAGTTGTAAGAGGCATGAGCTCTAGAACTCACAGACAGAGAGCCAACTTCTGTACAAACCTCAAAAACCAAACTCAACCTTTACACAACTCTAATGCAAAGGTCAATTACTCATCACAACAATGGGGTGACCTCCACATGGTCTCACAGTGTGAGATATGACATACCTTGTGAAGGTGTACAACTGGATTTTTAGGGGTGTCTATTCTCAGCCCCTCGTTGCCATCGTGGAAGGCGTTCTGCAAGGTACAATCGGATATTTTAGAGAAAGGCATGCAAATACGGCACTTCATGCAGCCAACCCATATGCACCGTACTGCTCGAAGATTACAGCGTACATGCAGGCCAAGATCAAGAATGGTCAGTCACACACGGTCTTTATGATGGGAAATACGGAGCATCGTTTCGATGTGCTCCTTCGGATCAGAGCTGGATTTGGGATGGCTCACTATCTTGTTACCTACGAGATGTGCCTTAAAGATCATGTGAATGAACCTAGCTACATATGCAACAAGCCAGAGCTCCTTCACAAGCCACACTCTCATGTCCTCGCTGCATGTGGGACTATCAACATAGACCCACCGAATTTCATGTCAGAGTACTTCATGAAGGAGAAGAGCTGCAGGCGTGGTGCGGTGGGCTGAGGTTTCAAGGTTGTGGGCAACTTTGCCACGTTGGATATTGCACAGAGGGTTTGAATTCCGGATCTTGACCTTTGAAGGGTGGGAAGGGCCATCGGTAGATTTGTCGCATTAGAAACGATATAGATAAAGGGGAAGCTGGAGTGGCGAGTAGACTTGTGGCTGCTGTGTCTAGGAAGGCCACACTGCGAGAAGTTGCAAGGTGCCTGCCAATGAGTAGGAACACCGACGTGAAGTGCAGTATCACTTCTTGTTGTGTGTGTACTGGTATTAAGATTAGAAATGCTATCATGTTGTAACTTCATTTGCAAACTTTAACTTCACTTGTAGTGTCAATCCATCATCGCTAACGAGTGACTATAGATAGTTGAAGTTATAATATACCCAGAGGGGCAGATTTTGTGCAGTGTCCTGACCCGACCAAACGAGATAGCCTTGTGCAGTGACAAGACCAAACGAGACAGCCTTGCACAGTGACAAGACTAAACGGTGCAGCCTTGCATAGTGACAAGACCAAATGAGACAGTCTTGCATAGTGATAAGACCAAATGAGCCAGCTTTGCGTAGCGATGTGATGCTATGCTGGTCCTTGAATCTCCGACATGCCGCTACCTCATAGACACGAATTTTCCCAGACCGAATTGGACTTGTAAAGCATACGTCGCATCGGCTTAGCCTATAAGTAGTACCCATTCCGTAGCATGTTTTCCTACACCACAACTGCAACACTACATCGCTAGTATGGAGAAATAATGGGGGGAGATCACCCGATTCGCAAGAGTTGCTGCAGCCTAGGATGAACAAGTGGAGTGTGCCAGGAGGCTACTTCCTCGAAGCGAAGCCCCTACCTCCAACCCTACCCATACCTTAACGTTCCTACTTAGCATTCGCTGCAATACCCGCCTATGGGGGAGACGTCCCCCTGCTGGTGCAGGGACACATGCAAGTTCTTCAGATCCAAGGATCAGTTGAGTTTGGGCATGCGTTACTGAGATTACAGTAAGTACACCTGGGACTATCCCGACCGGCGTTGGGACACGGCTCGCTACATGCAACCAGTAAGGATGGGTTACAATACATTACCCTACCAATTCTCTTGTATGGCACGCACTAACAAGCTATCCCCTCTTCCCGTAGTATCTGGATCCACTATGCACGTATCGCAAATAAATCGACTGGGAAAACCACCCGCGCGACTAGTGGCGTCTGGATTGCGAGGAGTAGGATGCCGAGATGGCACGCTAGAGGAGGGAGGAGCAGCGGTGCAGCGAAGATCAAAGCAAGCGTATCTGGCAGGAGACACAAGCTTATCTAGAGGCGTGTAGGCGCCGGGAGCGCGAGGCTCGCGAGGAGGAGCGTGAGAGAAAGCACCAACTAGTAGCCAAGACCAGGGCGACCGGTGAGGACTATAGCTTCGACCTTGGGAGGAAGGGCAAATGGCCATGTTCCACGCAATAGTTTGATCCTCTTCGTCCATATGTCCCATATATTTCTAATTTCCTAAATGCATGTTTGTACCATCTTTGGTTCGTTAACCTGTGTTCCATGTAACTTTCTTGTCAGATCAACTATCGTGTTGTTATCGTTATGCTATTTATCCAGAGTTCTCCTCTGTGTATGAATTCCCTGTTGTATCGCGACATCACTTACCTTTCTACTTACGAATCATTGCTAGCTCAATTATTCTCACAAAATTCTTCAGCAAGTTATTGTATTACAACAACGTACGACAATTATAAAATGTTATTGCGAATATAACAGATTTCATACACTTGAGAATCTACGAAAATCATAAACGGATCAATTTACATTGTTTGCCCTTTTATTTTAAAAAAGCAATCTACAAACAAGATTTGCTAAATATATTACCTACAAAAATTGTCATTTACTCCTCCACAATTATTTATATTGGATTAATAAAATATTATTATTATCATTTCAAATCACTCCAACCGCTGGGCTACTTGTCGAGGTGTCGCTGCACAGTTGGATGACTAGGGCCAAGTCGTCAAATGGTTGAGCGACTTAGGCTAGTCGCTTAACAGTCAAGCAACTTGGCGACATGTCGCTCAATCTTTGAGCGATTAACCCAAGTCGCTAAATGATGAGTGATAGATGGACATTACTGTAGAATAAAAAACACAGATATATTTCTATAATTAAAAATAAAAAATAAATTATTTAAAAAAATCCATCCAAACACCATCTCTTGTATCCTCTGGCCTGTCCAATCCAATGAGTCTCTGTAAAGGAGCCAGGCCATACTACAATGTAGTACTATTAGAATATGTTTTTCTGACGAAGCATCCCAAATAGCTACAGGAAGACAAGTACTGACTGACGTAAAGAGTAGTTCGCTACACAAGACAAGCAAAATAATCATCTTCAGAATCCCTTCAGAAAAGAAGCACCTCTTTGTCGTCTGTAATCAACTCTTAATTTTGGGGAGTCAATCATCCAGCAGGCAACTAGGTACAGAAGGCGTAAACTTCTTATTATAAGAGAATTTTTTATGTCAAGGAGTATTAACCCTAGTTTACAAGAGAGGAAGACATGTGAAAAAGAACACTACACTGTGACATGTTTTCTGTTATCTACGTATATGCGTGTATCTGTGATATATTTATGATTAATTCATATATAACCAACCTGTAATTAAATTTGTTTGTCTGTGATATATGTGTGTGTGATATATCTATGTATTTGTGTATTTACGTGTATCTGTTTTTTGTATATTGTTTTCAGAGGGTATAGATAGCATTTTCTGACTCTAGCCATGATCTCTGAACGTCTACTATCATAGACGGTTCTGTGCATCAACCGTCTGTGATATGTAGTCTATCACAGATGGTTTTTTGGTCGAAGCCTTCTATGATAGTTGGTCTTCACAAATGGTTCTTTATATGAACTATTTATGATATGATTTATTATAGATGGTTTAAAAATTGTATGTGATAATCGTTTATTATCATAAACATTTAAATCAAACGATTCAAAAATTATCTATGATAAAAGTTTAAAACTATTTGTGATAACTTTTTACGTAGTAGTGCCGGGAGGTGCAACGGCCGTGCGGACGACGTGCGCTGGCCTGGGCCGTCGGCGTCCAGCATTTAGCGGAGGCAGTGCTTTGGATTTGGAGTGCTCGACGGTGTTATCCGCTGAATGAAATGTTTTGATGTCACTGCAGTAGGCTGTAGCCATTGGCAGTAGACGAACGCCTGCTCTGCTGTGAAGTGTTAAATTCAGATGCACATGCGATTTGCTATTTGCATATTCTTCAGAGATATACGGCCTATTTATATAGGCTTTTAGTTTTAACTTATAAATAGTAATAGCTTGTAGAGAAAGACACTTGTATGAGATTTTAGCCGATATAAATTAAGTCACTGCAGTATGTACTATAATCAACTAGTAGATCATACCCCAAAGGACACTCCGTTTGAAAGCTACATGTCGTGAAAAAAACATTTAAAAAAACTGTTTTTAGAAGCCAATATGAACATGACCATCTTGTTCCTAATGTTACTTGATTATACATGCACAAAATACCTGGCTACAAGAATTTGGCATTCAAAAACGAAAAAAAAGAAGAGAGTAATGCATCTCGTTCCTATAAGAGTAAAGTCCATTACCGGTCCTTAAACTTTTTATGCTGTGTCATCCCGGTCCATAAACTTTTAAAGTATGTCATCCCGATCCTTAAACTTTCAAAGTGTGGCAATATCCTATGTAGTTGTAGCAGTGAACTTTTTATGCTGTGTCATCCCGGTCCATAGACTTTCAAAAGAAATTGCCACACTTTGAAAGTTTAAGGACCGGGATGACATACTTTAAAAGTTTATAGACCAGGATGACACAGCATAAAAAGTTTAAGGACCGGTAATGGACTTTACTCTTCCTATAAAGAGCATGAAACATGACATGGTTTAATTATTTAGTACCTACCGTAAGATTTCTGCAGCAGACAAG
Source organism: Dendrocalamus latiflorus (assembly GCA_017311315.1). Classification (NCBI taxonomy): domain Eukaryota; kingdom Viridiplantae; phylum Streptophyta; class Magnoliopsida; order Poales; family Poaceae; genus Dendrocalamus; species Dendrocalamus latiflorus. The sequence continues at coordinate 17,668,148 of CM029642.1, read as the reverse complement.
CAGGTGCATTTTCACACAGTTTCTGATGTAGTACAAATGTGCATGTGAGCTTAAACAATATCAACCAATGAAATGCAACATATACTACAGTGACATAAACAACCAGAATTGTAGCACAATATACTAGAACGATAGTAATATAAGTGTAGTAATCGCAGCCCGGAAAAATAAAGGACGCAGGCTCCTCCCAAGCTTCAAACCCATGTTCTTCGCTTGAGGTCATAGGGCTTTCCCTTCTCCAAATATTCCTGCACTGCACCTTGAGCTGAGAAGCCGCAAAGGCATTGCATTCTATTGGGTACAATCCTGATCCTGAGGGGTAGCTTTTGATGTGGCAATATTTGCAAGCTAGTCAACAGTTCCTCTGCAGCAATCGATCCACCTGACCACCTGAGGTTGCCCACCGATGTTGGCAGCGAGGTACAGAGCATAGCAAGGGCCTGCATTGTCAGCTACAAATTAGTTTTTTATGGAGAAATAAAGAAAATGAGACGGAGAAAGAAAGAAAATGAGATTCAGCTGTGCCACAAAAACAGAGCGGCTGTAGTTTCAAAAAAAAAAAGAGTGGCTGTATGTCAAATTGTTAACTTCAGGCTTCAGCAACTGCAAGTTCTTTTTTTAGAACCTCCACAGGTGGCTGGAGATGCCACCCAATGCAGTAAAGCATTAAGCACCACCCATTGCAGTAAAGCATTAAGCATTATATCGAAAATAGTTTTTCAGAATTTTTTAGATAATACATACAACTGCTTCTGGAGGGGCGAAATTAAACAAATACTCAACCCTCTTCCAGAACCTTTGTCGCCAAACATCATGTTCTTTCAACAGACTTGCGCTTAACCTTTCTGTCCATAGTTCCATTCTCCTTGAATAGGATGTGAACAATGTTGATTTCCTCCTGTTATAGAAGATTAATACGTAGATGTACCAGCAACTTTTCGCAAATTCACATTGAAGAAAGAGATGTTGTACTGTTTCTACTTCATTCAGACACATTGGACAAGTTGTAGTATCAAGTATCATCCCCTTCCTGGATTAGCTGCTGGATGTGTTAAGCGGTAGCACAAGTTGTGTATTCAGTATATTGTTGCGATCCTTGTAGAAGCCTCTATAGTCTCTTTGTACTGTAATCAGTCCCTGATGTTACAATAGTTTTTACTCTGTCAGCCTCATCAGTTTGTTCCCCTGTATTTAATTTAATTTCTCAATAAGAACTTTCAATTGTCCTCCTGCTATATCAGAGGCATCCAAAATAGTTATTCCCGTTCAGTTAGCTGTATTTCCTGGCCAAGCCAAGAGTAATTTAGTGATTTACTCATAAGAAAATGTGGTAAAGCATCCTAAGATTTGTTCTCCATGCCGCTTGTCTTCCAACGGAGATATAATTAACAGACTCAGGCTTGAATGAGTTGAAGTATTTGAAACTTGGCATGAATCTTGATATGCCACCCCACCCATGCCAGTTTCTGTGTGTAATACCTTTGCCCATCCATCAGCTTAATAGTTGTTGATGTTAGAATTGCCATGTCCTATATGCATTGTTGTATAGACGAAGGTTATCAAGTCGGTCAAGCCCACTTGACATCATTACCTTGAATGGGAGCTAGATTCAGACTAGTACTACTGCCACTGATACTACTGCTGCTGCCACATCTACAATCACTACTACAGCCACAAGTCTAGTACTAACTATAGACAGTAATCACCTTTTTCCTATCTGCATACTGAAGTCGGCTAGAGGCTTGAATGAGCAATGTTTCAGTTGCAGTATCTCAGAAGTGGCTTTCTCTGTATATATTTACCCTGTTCTTTTAGGCTTTTGGCTTCTCCAAAAGTCAAAACAAATGGAGCGTCTTTTGAAGCAGATTCTCCAAACGACTTCTCGAGCTCAAAACCGTGTACGCCGGCCGTGTTGATGTCTCCGCCATCCATTGCCGTTAGGGCTGAAAACGGTCGGAAACGATCGGTAGGAGGTCAAATCACTTTCAGTTTCACATTATGTTCTCGAAAACGAAATCGATACGATATTGTCGGAAACGAGAACGACATCGATATTCCGGTAAATTCGAAAACGAAACTATTCGATCAAAAGTGCATCGATAACGATCGAAAATCATGAAAGCGATATCTAAAATACAATAAACACATTACACACCAATCTGCACAGCATGACAATAGCTGTATATATTGACCTAGGTCACATGAAAAATAATACTGTAGTAATGATCCATGGCACAAGAGGCAAGACACATATATTATATAGCAATAAAAAGACACGACACAAAGCCACAAGCCCACAACCACAAGTGACATCATGGTCTTAATACAATAATACTTAGTTAGGTCTCACAAGCACACAAAGCTGACAACCACATGACATAGGCGTAGTCACAAACTCACAAACTAGAAAGTACTAGTACACTAGTAACTAAAATACAGATGTACATGTTGTCTCGAACACGTAGGATCTATCCGCGAAGAAAACGGAGTTCTGGAGGTCTAAATCAGAAGAAATCTCATTGGGGAAGAACTGGACTGTAATTTCTGAAAACCTGGAGGACTAAATCGCAAAATATCCGATCCCCAATCCCACAAAAAACCCTAGCGGCCGCCTGGAAAGCCTGAGCCCGGTTCAACTCTTCCCTAACCTCCGTTTGCTTCCTCCCCAGCTCCTCCTTCTCCACTCTCGGCGCCGGCGAGACCGGGCCAAACTCGCCGGCGGCCACCCTTCCTCTTCCTTCCCTCCGCAGCACCCGCGCGCCCTGCTCTCCCTTCTTCTCCACAACCGGCCGCCCCTCTGCTCTCCCTCCATCGCGCCTCCTCCTTTGCGCCGCCGCATCCTCCTCTTTCGGCCGCCCCCACCTTCTCCAGATCTACCGCCGCCTTCTCCATCCACCGGCGCGCCTTCCTTCACTGCTTCCCCTTCGGCGCGCCATCTCCCACCAAGCGTCGTCGTACCTCTCCTCCATCAGCGCCGCCGCACTCCATTACTCCGGCAACCCGCCGCTCCACCGCATCTCTCTGCTGCTTCTCACCACCTACTACTCTCCTCCCTCCTCTACCACTTCACCCGCGCCACCTACTCCAGTGCGCCGCCGCACCTCACCTCCACCGCGCCGTCCTCTTCCGCCAACTCCACCGCCGATCTCCTCCTTCTCATCCGGTCGCTGCTCCAGATCCCACGCCCACGCCGTCCGCATCCAGCGCGCCACCCACTCACCACCGCTCCTCACCGCCTACTCCCGTGCGTCGCCCGCCGACCGCACCTTCACCACCGCACCGACACCAACGGCGTCCACATCGCCGACCTCCATCAGCGCCGCCATCCCGACGCAATCCCGAATGGGGACTGGGGAGACCGGAGACTAATGGGCCTGGGCCGGGGTGCTCACGGTAATTATTGACGGTAATTACCGGTTAAATACGGTATTTTTCGAAAACGATCGGAAGAGAGCTAAATCGTTTTCGTTTTCATTTTCGGATGTTTTTACCGTTCTCGTTTCCGTTTTATCGGTTACCATCACCGTTTCCGTTTAGGGGAAAAATCGATAATTTCTCGAAAACGATTTTCGGTAACCGAGAATTGCCGTTTTCGTTTTCAGCCCTAACTGCCGTCTCGAAAAGCGCAGACAAAAGCCATCAGCTGCAGTCTAAAAGAACATGGCTAATGATGTCTCAAAATAATAACTAGATCCAACCTTGAACTATGTAATAGAAGAAGTGCAAGCATGGACTGGTTATTGTAACTTTTGCAATGTGATGTAGCTCTGTATCTGCCAGACTGTAAAGTTTTGCCATGACCAGTAGCTGCTGGGGCTATACTAATATACAGCATATTCGACTACTATTTGACAGAATGTATAACAATCAAGTATGTTTGTTGCCTTTACTGATGAGCTGATTGTCAACGCCTACAGAATAGTAGTATTTAAAAGAAACAAAAAGAATATATACTATTCAATGATATAGTAGTTGCAGTCAGTCTAACTATGTTTTTTCTGTAGTAAAAAACCAAGACAATCCAGTATTGCAAACAAACATTTGCTAATTGTTATGATAAAAAAGTTGATGGCATCGAAAATAAAATAGAATTCAGAAAACAACAAGTAACCATACCTCTTGAGTCTTGACGGTATGTTCTTGTCAACAATGACAAGCAAAACCTGGAACTACAAGGGAAGAATGCATGATCCAGCATTCCAGCTACTGATGGAGGAATGTTACTGATCAGCTCCCACCTGCCATTATAATTGCTTACTGCATCTCAAGCTCCATCCGGTATAGTGTATATAAGTACAGATGCCTCAGGAGACTTAACTAGTTTGAAGAGAATGATTGAATGCAGCGAATGTTTCTTGAAACCACCTACTATTTGCATCTTCATCAAACAGATCTTTCTGCCACATGGCTTTATTAGCTTGAAAAACTGAAGTTCTCATCAGAATTGCTTCTCCCAAGTCTTACCTTTTCCGTTTCCTGTTAATGCAGCAAGCAGGGAAAATTGAACTTAGGTTAGTACTACTATTTATTCAATAAGAATAATTTAATAAAAACATATTGTGCAAATATAAAAATGAAAAATATGTAGTATCTTTCTAGAAAAAATATAAAGTACGCATTCTTAGCACAAGACACGGGTGGTGAGCTTTTAAGAACAAGAAAACACTACCTAAAATAGAGTCGTAACAACTTGCATATAGTAATGAATTTGCTTGCACGCCTATCAACATAAACACGTCTAACATTTTTTGTCTTCCTGCACTGTTCCTTTAGTTCTGCACTGCAGTTGCTCACATAGAGCTCCTGTAGGGAAGCTGGGAGGCCATTTTCTGGCAATGATTGTATTCCTGGACAAGCCTTGATTGACAATTTCCTGAGGGAGGTTAGGCAGTGCAACTCCTTAGGCAATGATAGGAGATCAGGGCAATAGCAAAAATCAAGTACATGGATAGATGTGAGGTGATGAAGTGCTTGCTCTTGTTCTTCTGTAAAGGATGTAACATTCTTTGCCTGCATAGGAGGGATGAGAAACCATTGTATATTGAGAAAGATAATCAGTTCAATACTTCAATGGAATTGATGTTGTTAGTTGTTACCATGAAAAACACCACATGTTGGAGACAGGGGAGCTTCTTGCAAATTTCTGTGCTAAAGAATGAAGTGTTATCGATCTCAAGCTTCTCCAGATGCAGTGATAAATCTTGGCTCTGGTTCTGCCCATCTGCTGATGAAGGATCCCAAAGTGTAGCCAAACTAGGACATTCAAAAACACGCAAGTACTTGAGACCGGTGAGGGACCGCAAACCCTCCAGAGCAGACAAAAAGACACATTTCTCAATAATCAACGTTTCTAAAGAGGTGCAATAATGAAGACCAAGAGATGTCAGATCTGGACTCCTAGATATAGCCAAGGTGGACAATGACGTGAGATTAGAAAGGAAGAAGGGCAACAACTTATTATGCATGTGAGTAACCATAAGGTCTTCTAGTGATGGTGGTAGGAGGGAACAGCTGTCATTTGATCTCTCCTTTCCTGTCAACATGGGGGAAAGAAGCTGTGGGCATCCTGTTATGTGCAATGTTTTAAGTGAGTTAAATCCAAGAAAACCTACTTTGCACAGGAGAACCAGATCTGGAAAGTCATCTATGCGCAAATACTGGAGTCGATTTACAAGATCAGATGGGATTTGCAACAAGCCATCAGTTGTCCAGTGGTGTTTGATAGATATTGAGGAGCTGACATTCCCAGTAATGAGATCACCAACTGCCAATGATGATATTTTTGGACACTTTCCAATTGTCAAGCAATAAACGAAGGGCAATTGCAACAGCAAGTGAGATAACTGCTTCCCGGTGATGCTACATGCTCGGATTACAAGCTTCTTGAGCAACGGTGGGAAAGAACAATTACCACCATCTTGGTTAGACAAATATGAAGGTAAGGAAAGCCTTGGGCAGTCCACAATTACCAGCATTTCTAAGGAGACAAGTTTGCTGAAAATTTCCCATGGCAAATATGCAAGATCCAGACAGCTTTCAATTGTCAATTTCTCAAGAACACTCAGCCTGCACTCAATCAACAGTAAAATCTCATCCAAGGTTCTTGGGCTAGCACACCCATTGATATACAATGCTCGCATTAACAATCTGATGTGAGGAAATGATCCTACTCCCTCAATAGATATTGTGGATAGAGCTTTCATCTGACCAAATTGGGGTAAATTCATTAGCTGAGGACAGTTGTAGATGGTAGCATAACGGAGACAACCAAATGTATGAGAACCTTTGTCTTTAGAAGAAAATTGCAATGATGGTAATGCCCTTAGTTCAAGGCAATCCCTTATTACAAGTTCTTCTAGACATGGAAAGAGGACTTGCTTTTCAGATCCAGTCCAATCGTCAGAGAATACAATTGGTACTTCCCTTGAAGCATGCAACTGAATCAAATGCAATGTTTTAAGGAGTGGAAATTGCCCAAGTGGTGGAAGGACCTCCCATTTTGTGCATTTATTCAAATGGATAGACTCTAAGCTGATCAATGGAAGATTGGAGCTCAACCATGTTGGGGAAGAAATACCTCCATAGCCTGTTATATGAAGTCGCTTGAGCCCGGAATGTGGATGAAGACCCTCAAGCACCTCTGACTCGGTAACATAATTCACCTCAAACCGATTCTCACACCATGACAGAAACAAATCGTGTAGGTATATTTTGTCCATTAATCCAGCATTCTTAGACTCCTCCCTGCTTCCTACATTCTCTAGATTGTAAATTGCAAGTGATCCTCCTAATTCTCTTAACCCATTTAACTGCCCAATCTGAAAGTCAATATTTTTTCCAACTCGGAATTCCTCTAACTCCTGGAGAAACTTTAGTGTCCCAACTCCAGAAATCTTTGCATGCAATTCACCTCGAGCAACAAAATGCCTCAAGTTGACAAGGTTATTCATGCCTCGTGGTAAAGTAGAAAGGTGCACCCAATACTCTATATTGAGGACCTGTAGGTGATAAAGTCGACATATAACCTCTGGCAAGGGTCCACAAGGACCACTGGATATTAGTTCAAGGTAGCGAAGATGGATCAACTTGCTGAAGTTACAGATGAGAGAATCTATGCTATAAGATAGTGTGGGTAACCTCAAAACACGAAGACACTGCACTTCTTTGAATACCTGGGAAAATGTTTCAGAAAACTCTGCATCATACTTTCCAAATAGCATTAGCGTGCTCAAATTCCTAGTTTGCACTGTTCCACTAATGTAAGCCAACTTCCTCTTAAAATTATCATTGGCACCAAATTTCAGGGCATGCATGTTCCACTTATAAGCCTGTCTTGTGTTGATAGATAAGTGTCGAATTGTTGGGTGACTTGTTCCGCTTCTTAAATCGAAACTGTCGATCATATGACATTCCTCTGATGAAACTATATGTGCCAGGTCATGAATCAGATCATGCATAAAATAGTATGTACTTCTTTCAAAAAACCCTCGATCCACTAAATCATTCAAATATTGATGCCCAGTGTCCTCCATTCTCTTATTTCCAGAAGAAACAAAACCTTGTGATATCCAAATGCGAACCAAGTCCAAGCCATCAAATCTGTGATCCTTAGGAAATAATGCACAATAAGAAAAACACCTTTGGAGATGGAAAGGCAAGTGTATGTAACTAAGTTTCAATGCTGGGATGATATCATCTGGCCCTTGCTGCAGTTTCCATTCATCACTTTGCAATATTCCCATCCAATGTCCACCATCAAGGTCTCGTTTCAACAGGGCACCAACACTTTTTGCAGCTAAGGGGTAACCCTTCAACTTGTTGGCTATGCGCTGCCCGATAATTTGCAAATTTGGATGCCCTTCATATTTCTCATCACCAAATGCACATGCTTTGAACAGAAGCCAAAAGTCATCATCTTCCAAGCCATCCAAACGAATAGGATCCATTGTAGCAGTCATTTTCACAACGGAGTGATTTCTTGTTGTGACCAAGATCACATTGCCCTTCAATGAACTACATCTCAGTGGTGCTAATAGCTTGCTCCACCGGCTTCTATCATTGTCTTCCCACATATCATCCAAAACAAGGAGCAGCCGCTTCGACTTTAGGTCCTCCTCAAGAATCTCTTGGAGTTTATTCAGGTTGGTGATTCCATCATGCTTGCTCACACCATTTGACACACAGTCCAGCATCTCACGGGTGAGCCTAACTTCATCGAATTCAACAGACACTGATATCCATATCCGCTTGCTGAAGCAATCTTGCACCCTTGCGTCATTATACACGAGCTGCGCTAGAGTAGTTTTACCGACACCACCATTCCCCACAATCGGAAGGACTGACAACTTGACCCCACAAGCCTCCGTGCTCATTATCAACTCCACAATGCGCTCCTTTACAGCGTCCCTTCCAAACACCTTTGGTTCAGTGAAGTAAGCCGTTGTTGGACCCCGGGTGTTCATACCAGTAACGTGACCTCCTCCAGCCACAACTGCATCCAACTTCTCCATCTTGAGTGCCTCGCGGACATCGTCTCCGGCTTCACACATCCGCTGCAAGATCTCTTTAATTCGATCACCGGGTGCATCCTCATCTCCACCAAGGCGCGCCCTTTTGGCACCACGAATCTTGGAGACCACTGATTGGACAGCTGAGAACGAGGAGGGGGTGTCACCAGCTTGGTCCGGATGGAACTGGCGGTGGATCTGGTAGTAGAGCATTTCGTCGAGCAGGTTGTCGGCGTCGATCGCGAGGCAGCGGAGGCGTCTGAGGGAGCCGAGCAGGGCCTCGCCGCGCGCCCTGGGCGCGCGCTCTTGAGCCGCGGAGAGGAGCGGGTGGAGGCTCTGGAGGCGGGAGCGGAGGCGGCGGACGTCGCCGCCGGAGTCGGGCTCGGTGGCGGGCACGGCGGCCCAGGCGGCGTCGATGCTGGCCTCGACGAGCTTCTCCAGCACGACCTGGACCAGCCATGACACCGCGCCCACCAAGTCCATGGGTAGGAGGCGGCGGAGGCTGGCGAGGAATCCAAGGAACAAATCAGGAATGTGTGGAGCTGGAGCGCCGGTGCTCGTGCTGTGGCAGTAGTTGACTTTCGTGTGTAAGACGTCTGGTAGTATGAGATACTGGTCAAACATCAGGAACGAATCGCATGAGAGAAACTTAAACCAGTGAAACTTTCCACCGTTGTATCTCAATCCAACGCCTCTCTTTCTCCCTCTCCGCAATACAAAAGCCCCCTGCAATTCGGCCGGCCGGCCACACCGCCACGGACCGGGCCTGTTTGACAACGGCTGCGACTTATGACTTTTGGCTGAAATTTTTAAATTTTGACTGTTTACGGTGCAGATTACAGAGAGATAAATACTCACTTGCGATTTTGGATGGTACAGATGTTGGGCTTTTAACGTGTACATCGTTTAACTTGTAGATTCCGTCTTGAGAAAATACTCCATTTGAAAGTTAAATACTGTAGTAAAAGTCAAAAGCCACTAACTTCGGAAGAAAATAACAGGCCTGGCTGCTTAACGCCGCTTCTGTCACCACCCGTCGGTTTTTTACCAGCACGTACATGAAAATGATAGCAATGAAGTATATATCTGCAATCTACGTGCTTGTAGGTTACGGGCTGCCGGAGTATTATTGATTGAAACATAGCACTGTAATTTTCTCTCTCCCTCTAATCTTGGTCTCAGACCGATTAGAGATCAGTATACGTACGGGCATCCTGGAACTTATTTATTGTAAGTTCCATGGTGGGGTACCATTTGCACTCACCACTATCCAATGTCACTTTGAAGCAGCACAATGCACGGCTATTTGCGCAACGAAATTATAGTTTATGATTTAAATATTTGAATTCTAACTATTTATAAGAGGGGAATATATCTAGTGCTAACAGTCTTTTCAGTGCTAACATGCTAAAACTTCTCTAGAGCTATCCGATCTGCTCCGTACGGCTCGGATCTAAGAAGGTGGGATGCCCCAACTCACTTAACCAATATTTCACAAAACCCCCTCGGATGTTTCACAAAACTCAATCGCTCCCCTCCCTCTTACCTCGCCGCACTCTCTCCCAATCCGCTCCCCTCCCTCTCACCTCTCGCCGCACTCCTCTCCCGGCTCCCTCCCCGGTGGCTCTCCGCGCCGCGCCCCTCCCGCCGCTGCCCTCCTGGCCCCCTCCACGGCGCTTCTAGGATTTGCAGGCTGCTGGCCGCTGCCTCCCCCGGCCTCCCGCGGATCTCCCGGCTCCCTCCCCGACGCCGCTGTCCCCGGCCTCCCGCGGCTCCCTCCCCGGCCCATCGCGCCCCCCGGTCCTCGGCGACGCTGCCTCCCTCGCTGCACCGCCGCCCCGCTCGCCAGCCTCACCGGTTGCTCTGCGCCTACCCTACTCGTGTCGCCGTCCGCCGCCTCCCTCGGACCCGGCAGATCTTTGTGAGGAATCAGAAGGTAAAGAGCTTTGTCTGGGGTTTGTGCCAGTAGTCTAAGATTCAGGAAGAATAGGACAATTAATAATTAATTTACTTTGCCTCATTTTGTCTCAAATTGCAGTGATACTCTCAATTATGCTTGCTAACGTTTCATGTGGTCAATTTATGCTGCAGACTGCCTAGATGAATTGGACAAGTATTGGATGAAGTTTTAGATGAAGTAGTCAATTGTGCTTCAGATCACTGCTTTGTTCACGGTTGAATTTGGCCTACTCTGCACACCTGGATCATGCATGCAAGGATGTAGATGAACTGAATATTGATGTATTAGTGTTGTGAAACTGAACCAAGTGTTTCAGATTGTACTGAATGTTTTAACTGAATGTTGATGCTTCAATTGTATATTTCAAATGTGAATGAATTATTATTGATGATTCGCTGCTTGCATAATAACATGAATCCAGCAGGAAGAATAATGTTAGCTGTGTGCAGTTGTGCATATGTGCAGTTTACTAGATCTTTTTGGTTTACCAGAAGAATAATGTTAGCTGTTGTATTTTTTTATCCTTTGTGTTCAGAGGTATTGCCATCTCATTGGAAGATGGCACATTGAAGTTTCTTAACCTGTCCAGAACTGCCCATGATGTTCCAGTCACTGGAAGGCCATTCATTGGAACTAAAATTCAGGGTCTTTCTACTTTGGGTGTGGAGCTGTTGCACTCGCATGTATAAATCACTGTATTGGTTTTTGACTAAACCTTGCATCAGTCGGTGGCTTGGTGCTGCCAAAATGGTGTACTAGTATTGTGGTAACTTGCGAGACTTGAAAGTTCACTTCTATTTGGAAAATAAAGAAAACTAAACTATGCCCTCAAATTTGGATGAGGATCAATGCTGAGACTTGAGTTTTAAGTTATTTTCCATTTGTTATTCAGAGCACAGGAGCCAGTAGTAGTGAAGTTTTGGATCCCGAGATTTTGCAGCATATTCTCTTGCTTGCAATTTTCGATTACGAAGATCACTTTAATTACCTACGCTTTTATATACTACATGCTGCACAGCTTAGACAGAACACTAGTAAAACATACATAAATCCACTACCGGTCTGACCAAACTTTTCTGGTTCCTGTTTTTCAGGTGTATACATTGTCATCTACCAAAGTACCTATCCCTCCCACATTACTCAGTGCAGAAACTCTGTCCTCCGCTAGGAAAATGGCTGAAAAGGGGCAATACATTCTTTTTTGCTGACTCTTGTCAGCTAACTAAAGTGCCTTTGCTTCTGAACTTCTTAATTCATGCTTACAACACTCGTCAGGAGGAGTCATACAAGAATACAAGGTGTCAAAATTTTCATTTGGTAACTACTGCTAAATGCTTAGTTCAGAAATCCCCAATTTTGGATCTGACTTCATCACACTGATTGCCATCACACTAAGAAACTTCAATGTGCCATCTTCCAATGAGATGGCAATACCTCTGAACACAAAGGATAAAAAAATAGAACAGCTAACATTATTCTTCTGGTAAACCAAAAAGATCTAGTAAACTGCACATACACAGCTAACATTATTCTTCCTGCTGGATTCATGTTATTATGCAAGCAGCCAATCATCAATAATAATTCATTCGCATTTGAAATATACAATTGAAGCATCAATATTCAGTTAAAACATTCAGTACAATCTGAAACACTTGGTTCAGTTTCACAACACTAATACATCAATATTTAGTTCGGAGTTGGACGGCGACACGAGTAGGGTAGGCGCAGAGCAACCGGTGAGGCTGGCGAGTGGGGCGGCGGTGCAGCGAGGGAGGCAGCGTCGCCGAGGACCGGGGGCGCGATGGGCCAGGGAGGGAGCCGCGGGAGGCCGGGGACAGCGGCGTCGGGGGGGAGCCAGGAGATCCGCGGGAGGCCGGGGGGAGGCAGCGGCCAGCAGCCTGCAAACCCTAGAAGCGCCGTGGAGGGGGCCAGGAGGGCAGCGGCGAGAGGGGCGCGGCGCGGAGAGCCACCGGGGAGGGAGCCGGGGGAGGAGTGCGGTGAGAGGTGAGAGGGAGGGGAGCGGATTGGGAGAGAGTGCGGCGAGGTGAGAGGGAGGGGAGTGATTGAGTTTTGTGAAACATCCGGGGGGTTTTGTGAAAGATTGTATAAGTGAGTTGGGGCATCCCACCTTCTTAGATCCAAGCCGTACGGAGCAGATCGGATGGCTCTAGAGAAGTTTTAGCATGTTAGCACTGAAAAGACTGTTAGCACTAGATATGTTCCCTTATAAGAGATAGTATATATAGAAAAAATAGTTGTATGTAATTTTAACTGGTACAGCTAAACTCAATACACTTTTACTACAATCTTCTTATTGACCTCGTCTTAAAAAAACGCACCATTTAAAAAATAGTTACTGTAGATAGTAGAGCATAAGCCAGCTTTAAGCTGGAATGAACCTAGCATGGCTGGGTTCTTCACTTATGGTTTATAGCTTATGCTATTGTACCTAAGGCTAGGTTCTTTTTCACTTATAGCTTGTGACTTATGATTTATACTACAGTGACTAGCTTTTAAACGATATGTTTTTATTAAGGTAGGATTAACACGAAGATTGTAGTAAAAAGTGTACTGAGTTCAGCTGTACTGGCCAAAATCACATGCGACTATTTTCTTTTACTTACTGCCTCTCGTGAATAGTCAGAATTCAGATATTTAAGCTATAAGTTATAAGGCACAGCCCAAAAGAACCCACCATTTAAATAGTGTTCTTTTTCAAAACGAGGTCTACAAATAAATTATAGTACAAACTATATCAAATTCAGCTATACTAACCAAAATCGTACACGACTATTTCTCTCTACGCATCGCCTCTCACGAATAGTCTAAAATTCAAAAATTCAGCAATAAATAATAAACCATAGTCTAAAAAATTCCACCATATTATGTTGCAGCCATTAGGACTTGGGCTCAAGCTTTCCCCAGCACGGTCTCATCAATGGACTCTGACGTCAACAGAATTGCAGCAGTGTTATTATCGCCTCCCCAACTCGCCAACAGCACAAGTTTCGCCTTATTAGAGCAAGTATAATAAGAGGCTGTTAGTAGGTTGTATGCTGAGGTGGAGGAGAGAGAGGAGGAGAGAGAAGAGAGGTGGGCTGTAAGTTTACAGCCAGCTGAAGCACAAGAACCAAGAAACTTTGTGAGAGAAAGGGGTGGGTCATACAGCCTTCAGCTAGCTGTAAACTACTATATGAATGGGCTGATAAATGGGTTGTAAGTGTCCATATAGCTAGCTGAAGGCTGTATTATTAGCCTTGCTCTTAGTTTATTAAATCTAATGCAATTATTAATGAAAAACGAATGGTCATAGCTAGCAACATCGGCTCACATAATGATGGCCGAGGTTCAGTAGAACTAAAATGCCATGATCGTTTTTATTCATAGGAGGATGATCCTGTTAAATCTTTTATGGAGGTATTGCTCCAATGATAGGTGTTTGATTCAGATTTAGCCAATCTAAAATTTTCTATGAAACCACTGCATTATTCTCTAGATTAGTACATAGTACTAATAGAATACATAACTAAATCATTTCATACATGACGTAAATCATATCATACATTAATATTTTATTTATCAAAGTTCAAACATGCCGCATCGAGTCAAGTTTATAATAAGTGTTGATCAGATCAAATAATATATTACATAACTACGAAAGCAGAAGTGAAAGCAAAAGAAGGGGGCACATCTCGCCACAAGCAAACGATTGGGTAACTTGTGTGTGACAGATATTAACTAAGGGTTTGGATAATATTGGTGCACACAAATACCTAGTTAGTAAGACTTGGGTAAGACCTAGACTACTAGAGAAATTGGGTGGCAGGCTGTGTTTCCTGTCTGTCAAGGTCATAGCACCGTCAATAGGCTATAGAACACACACAGCTTCTAGCACTTCGTCATGTCGAAAGACCTAGAGAAATTGCGCGTTATCAGGTTCAACTGCTTTACTCGCTGATGCGACGTCACAATCTTGCCAAAGCGCACTAAGTCAGCCGTCAAGCTGCCACAACCGTCTGGCCTATCAAAACCCTCCATGTGTGGTCGTCGTCGCTGCCTGGCCTGCTGGAATGTAACATCCCATTTTGGGAGTTAGAATTATGCTTGAATGAAATTCAAAATTTGAGTTCAAATTCGAAAGTACAATGCAAACTTCAAACCAAAATACAAAATTTCAAAACCAACACTCTTCTTGGGCCAAGCCCAGCCCATCCTCTCCTTCCCTCGGCCTACCTAGCCTTGGCCTGACTCAAATCAGCCTTCGGCCTGGCCCAAAACGACCCATGCCACTCCCCTCGCCGTGCACACCCTGCACCGGCACGTGCCACACTATGCACGTCCTGACCCACTTCCACCTCTCTTGCATCTTGAGCCATGTTAGCTCCGTGTGCCCGCGATATTCGCCCACTCGTTGCCTCTACACGTCCCCTCTGCCTTAAATCTTCTTCACGCCGCAAGCCAGCTATGCCCTATGCTATGCCGTGTGCTTAGCTCCATCGCATCAGAACTCCGCGTGGGCCTTCATGGCGTCTAATGGCCGCCTACAATTGCCCCCGAGAGCTCCCTACCCCTCTTCTTCCTCACCTCTGGCAGTTCTACCACCCCAAAGTAATGTCGAGCCTCACCACAACTCCGTCCAATTTCTCGCATTTGGAGCACCGCCTGAGGTCCCAAAGCGAACATGAGCCTCACCGAGCATCTTCTTCCTCTTTGGCGAGCCCTCCGTGATGAGTGCCTCTCCACTGCTTCTGTCCTCCACTGCCAGGCCATCCTTCTCATCCCTGAGCTTCATCTTCACCTTCGGTAAGACCCTTATAGCCCCCTAGATGCTCCCCTAGCTAGGAATTAGCTTCTAGAGTTGTGTAGCTCCATAGTGCCATGCTTGATCTTTCACTGTCGCATGAGCTCGCCGCCGACTGCTATAGCCTCAAAATCTGGCCACGCTGCCTAGCCTGGAGGTTTGCGCCATGCTCGCCGCCGACTGCCTAGCCTCAAAATATATGTTAAACTTAAGGTTAGATACATACCTACTTGATATTTTTAATATTATTATACCATCCTTTGCACACTTAAGTCACATAATCCTTGTCACCTTAGATACTTATTGGTAACTTGCTAGCTATGGTTGTACTTATACGTCATGCTAGTCTTGCTTAAGCGCTAGGGCATTAATTTGCCCTATCATCACATTTTAATCATAAAACTTGTTTTGGACAGTCATTGGAGGGAAATGATGGTATATTTGAGATAACTTAGTTTTGTTCTTCTCAAAACCCTAATACTTGCTGTTAGCATATTTGGATGGATGGTATGATTGATGGTGCAGATGTAGCATGAGAAATTATAGTTTGTGACATGTACCGCCTAAATAACTTAAGGACTTAATTCTATGATGACTTCACAATATAAAATAGTACAACCACAAGTCTATAATGGGTACGACCTTGCTAAATAATTTATATCCACTAGTACGCACGACACCATTAGAGTGATCCACGAGTCGTGCTGCTGGTGTAAGCCACTGTGTGGCGCAAGAGGGGGTTTGGGTGTGGTGAACATAACCTCACTCAAATGAAATCTTAGCGGGTGTAACTTACACTGGAGGATGTATTGTAAAGGCCTTGTAGTGATCTGCTTGATTCATATGTCCATGCAAATGTATAAAACATAACAAGTTGATTATCTCTTATGGGTAAAGTGTATAGTCTCTACAGAGTATAAACTGTTCGAACAACCGTGCCCACGGTGAAGGATGGGTATAGGAACTTATTCGAGTTAGTTTCTATTTCAAAAACCTTATGGGTGAGATAAAAACTTATCAGGTGGAAGTAACCTTGATTTTGGATTTTCTGCATGAATGTAACCCAATGTTGATAATTGGGTGGATGTAACCCTAATAATAAAAAAAACTAGCATATAATGGATGGAACCATGTAATAGGTAGATGAAATCTGCACCGTTATAGATATTGCACACTTTCACTCTATTTAACAAAAATATGGTTTAAGAAAAATGTTAAGTCATAATATTTCCTAATAATTGTACTTTAAAATATTGCCTTTAACAAATAAAATAATGCAAGCCTACCTTTGTTAAACATTGCATATATAGATATTTTATATTGTGTGTTCGCTAGCAAAGTACTGTTGCTTATGCTTATCCTCACTCATAAAAAATCTCTTAGAACCTATGGATCAAGGACATTACGCATACTACGATGTCTAGGAGTTGATGGTGAAGGAGATGGAGGAGATTAAGATAGTCTCTAGTAGTCTAAATTTTACCCCAGTCATACTGACTAAGTTGGTGTCTTCGTGCCCCAATATTATCCAAGTATTTGGTTAATAACGGTCACACACAACTTACCCCAGTCTCTTTTCTATGGTGAGATGTGCCCTTATCTTTTGCTTTCGCTTCCGCTTCCACTTTCGCATTTATGTAACATATTCATTTAGCTTGATCAATCCTTATTGTAAACTTGACCTCATGCAGTTTATTTGAACTCTAATGAGTGAAACAATAGTGTATGGTATGGTTTACGTCATGTATAAAATGATTCAATGATGTATCTGTAAGCTTTATCTACTGATATAGTGAATAGTATAGTGATTTTATAGAGGATTCTAAATTAATTAAATCGGGATCCAACATGGAACCATCCGTCGTGAGGCTGCCGCCACCGTTTGGCCTGCCGAAACCATCCGTCAAGAGGGAGCCGCCGCCTTCTGGTCTGCAAAAGCAGGAACCATCCATCGTGAGGGTTCAGCTGTCTGGGCTGCAAGTGGATCTTGGCTGCTTCCTTGAGATAGGGGGTGGTGGACGTTGATTTTGAGGTCAGTGGCATGGTGTTTGCCGCACACAGATCCGTGCTCACCTCTCGGTCATCATTGTTAAGGCGGATTTCTTTGGCCCGATAGAGGTAGAAGACACCACCCACATACACATCATCAACATGCACCTGAAAGAATTTAAGGCTCTGCTACATTTCATATACACCGACTCATTTCTAGAGATGAAGACAGACGTCGGAGGTAGAAGTGATGGTTATGGATTTGGTTGTAGTAGCGGATCGGTACAATCTGAAAGGGTTATAGTCAGTAACCGAGAACATATGCAACCACATCGGCGTAAGCACAGTGTTGTCAAAATTGACGCTAGTAGATCAGCACGTGAAAAGCCCCAAAAATTCAAACCAGAAATTTTTGTGGTTTTTGCTGAATTTTTGAGTGATTTTTGGCAACTTCCCCTTTCGGAAAGTCACCCCGGAAACCGCTTTCCCTTTTCGGTGTTTCCGTTTTCCTCTTCCCTTGGCGCCTTCCTATTTTCCTTGCCTCCTCTTCCCACTGGCGCCCCCCTTTCCGCTTTTCCCTCGCGCCCGCGCCCCCGGTTTCGCCCCGCTTGCGTCACCCCGACGCCAACCGGTCGGAAACCAGCGGCGTCTCCCCTCGCCACGCGTCGCCGCCTCCCTCCCTTGGCCCACCTGCTAGTTGCTGCCCTCCTTCCTTCTCCGCGCGAGAGCGCGCCCCGCCATGCAGTTCGCTCACCTGCTCCCTCTCCTGTTCTTTCGCCATTACTCGCGCGCGCAGAGCCGAACGCCACTCCTTCATTCCGAGGCGAGGCCCCAACATCTCCCCGTCACCTCCATTGACCACCGGTGCCGCGCCCATCCCTCCTTCCCCTCTTTTTCTCCCCTCCGCCTGAACTCACTCGCACGCCCCTCTGCTCCCTCGCACTCCCGTGCTCCTCAAGCCCTTCCATCGCTCTCATTCGCTCCCTGCCACTTCCAAGCACCTCCAGGAGCTTCCGATCAAAGCCTCATCGCTCCCCTCACCGTCGCCACTCTCCCCTACACCGGGGACCCTGTGAGCTGATCTCCTCTTTCTTCCTTGCATTCTTCAATTCCTTTCGCCCAAAGCACCTCCACTCTCCCCTGATTACTTTGGTGTACCTTGCTGGCCAGGAGAAACCCCGAGGAACCCCGACGTCGTTGCTCACCGCCGGCAGAAAACACCCCGACGTGGCTAGCCTTCCAGGAAGCTTCTCAGCTAAAACCAACTCCGCCAAAGTGAGCCCCGAACCCCACTGACCGTGAAAACAACGCAAATTCGATTTGATCGGCTCCGGTGACCTCCTTTGCCGCCGGGAAGCCAAATCTCCCCCTTTTGCCTCCTGCCTTCTCCTTCGGCCTCCCCACCTCCCAAAACCCCAAAATGGGTTCCTCGTGTCGAGCCCTACCTGGTGCAGCCCTCCCTGGCCGCCAGAGACCCTTGCCATCGTCGGAGTGCGGAGACCCCGCGGCGAAAGGTTGACGAAGACCGTCGTGGCCCTATCTTCGCCGTCCTCCCCAACCGTTGCGGTTTAAAGATGGCCGTCGGATGGTGATTGCTCCTCGCCGTCCGATCTTATTAAACACCCCTCTCCGCATCCGACCGATTCGCCTCCCTTTGCCACCGTTCGATCCACTCCACCCCATCGCATCTCGTCCGCCCACTCCCGCTCCATCCCCACCGTTCGCCCGAGCCACGCGTCGGCCATCCAAGCCACATGAGCGCGCGCGTGCGTGGGCTGGACCTCGGTCTGCCGGGCCGCGCTAAGCACGCCGCGTGGGCCGCACTGTGGCTTTGGGCCGGCCCAGCATTGTTCACCGATTTTTCCAGAGATTTATTATTTCCCAAAAATCCAGAAAATCCAATAAATCCTAGAAAATCACAGAAAATCCCAAACTTCACCACTTTGCTCATTTTGATGCCCTGAATCCATTTTTGGCTTCCTTTTCCCCAAATTCATCCCAAAAAACTTCAAAAAACTCCTATTTGAATATTTATGCAATTTACTCCTTTTTCATAGATTATTTTTCCTCGCTTGATTAGGCTCAAGCCGGACTTATGTTATTTTTGTGTGTTTGCATTAGTTTCGGAGATCCGGGAAGCTTCAGTGCAGGGCCAGGATCAGAGAGTTGCTGCTTACGAGATCGCCGAGATCGTCCAGATTCACGGCAAGTCGCAAAACCTTGATCATATTGATTCCCATGTCGTTTAATTATGCTATTTGCATTATTGATATTTGTGAAATGTTAATTTGCGTAAAATAAAATGTTTAGAATGACTTGATAAGTAAATAAAACCTACCACTGATAATTGCCATGTTAATTTGTAACCCCTCCCTTGTCAACCCTAGATTTACTCTAAGTGTAATATGAATATCTGTAGGTTATTTACATTTCATGCAAAGTCTTCACACTACTAAGGATGTGCCGCGGGCCGGTAGATTTGGAAAACTGAGAATTTAGGGTAAGGGTGTTGTGGGACACCGCAAGACGGTCTTCGCCCCCCGCTTTGCCCTACGGTGGAGGTCGTGGACCTCGTGAAAATGTAAGGACTAGACTCTTACGCCAAGCAAATGACATAACTGGCCGCTCAACCACAGGTGTTAACTTGTCAACCCTGGTTTAGTACCTGCTCAACTTGAGTGAAGCCCTGCATGTGGTAGTCGGTGTGGATCGTGGATCCAGACTAAGACAACGATAGGTTCCCACAATTCGGGCCTGGCGTTCCGTGGTGGCCAACGGATACCCGAGGTTATGCGGGTTTCTAACCTATCGGGTGGAGTGTATACCAAGGGTTGAGCAGCGAAAAGACCCGGTTCCTTAACTCAGTCATGAGGGTTAAGGATGCGTGTGGGTAAAGTTGGGCAACTCTACAGAATCAATCAAATGGTATTCGAATACGCCGTGCTCCCGATTAATGGAGCTGTGTCTAATGGGTGATTCCAGCTGCGAAGCTTAAGTAGATTTTACAAGTGTTTTAACTGGACTAGTTGGTTAATTATCTTTTTATGAAAACCCCCTAAATTTAAGGAGTAGTCATAGGCTTTTGGGTTTCTTAAAGCTGTTTGCAAATAAATATGCATCCACTTAAAGTTAATAAACCAAGTATACTCCCATCCTTTGTTGATTCGTGCAAGTAGTTAAGCTAAGGTTTCCGTTGTGACTTGCTGAGCTGGTTAGCTCACAGCATGCTAAACCCTTCAGAAGATCAAGACGCTGGAGAAGGTCTCCTTGTTGAGGAAGCCCCAGAGGAGCCTTTCTTCGACAAGGACCCTTGGTTTTAGGTCTCCGCCGCGCTCAAGCTTTCTTGGGGTTTTTTTTGTAATGTAATATGCTTTGGGCTTGCACGCCCCGCTACAGTAAAACTGGGTTATTAAACCATATCTTGTAATATAAGTTGGCCTTTTGTTGTAAACATGTGATGGCACACTCTTGCGCGACGTTCCATAATTGTTCAAGCGTGAATAGTTGCGGAATGCCGTGTCCCAGGCACCCCTGGAAACGGGGGCGTTACAGCATGAGTGCAGCAAGCTTAAGAAATGTGCCTTGGATTCATTGCCTCTCGTCGGAATAGAAGGCCAGACCATCTGAAGCAGGGTGCAACAAATCACAAATAAGACTCAATAAACGCTTTAAGTCCAAGTGTAGACAGTTGTTAGCATTTTATTTTCTCATTTCAATAATGAAGAATGTATGCTAGGTTGCAAGATTAAAAGGAGTAGATGCATACCTTCGAGGATGTTGTACATGATATGGTCCTGATGCCTCCTAAACCTACATGCATGCAAGATAGCATGTGACTCATTGTTCTTGCTAGTTGTTCAGTGGCTACTATCCCATCCATGGCGTCTGTCTCCAAAAAAATCAACCCTTGGATTACAGGAGACAGATATTTCAGCTAGCCTTCAATCGTTACATGTACTATTTATAGGGGAGAAAGAAAGCATATCTTGTAATAAAGTATGATGCTCCAGAATAACTCAATTGTCACTTTGTCACATGGTTCTCTGTCCTCTCTAGCTCAGAAAAATTAAACAGAGCACTACTACTCTCTGAATTATAATGTAACCTGACGCGTTGCATTCAGAACGGTTATCTTTTTGGTGTATTTGCATTAATTCAACGAATACGAAATATTGATGCTTTGTGTTCAATACGATTCAAAACATTGATCTATTAGCAAAGATGGAACTAAAAATATTTTACCCAAGAAATTAAAAGTAACATGTATACGAAGCTAGCCAAATTAGAAAAGAATAATTAACCAACAAATCAAGAACACCAACACTTATCAATAACATTCTAGGCAAAGTACTTCCCTTCCTTCAAACAAATAGTACAAGAGGAAGTTGGAGAAGTGTAACACCGCAAATTTCTAGAGCAAGTTTGATAAGTAACTGAGCCCAAGGCAATTATCCGACATGAACTTCACTGCAGTTACATCCATTTTATTTTACATAATTATCCAAACATTTACCATATTTGCTACCCAGCTCAAAACTTTGCATTTGGAGCCCAACAATCAAAAACAAATCACACCTTAACCGCCACAGCAGCCCAAATAAAAAAAGGATGAAGGCAGGAGACCAAAAGCCCTATGCCCTCTGTTCTTCCTACTGCCATTTCTTCCCAGCAAGAAGCAAAGACTCATGCCTTCTCTCCTCCAAATCCCATCCATTTTTGAAAATCTAGCCCTGCATGTCACACCATCGCACTCCCCATCACCTAAGCATTCCATCCATCCAAGTTCTTTGAGAAAGTGGGGGAAGGAGAAGCAGCGGCCCTGGACGTCGGGCTAGCGAGTTCCAGCAGTGGCGCGCAGCTCTGCCTTTGCGAGGGCGAGCGCACGACGAGGCCCACGCAACCACGGCATGGCGTTCTCAGTGGCCAAGCGGTGCGGCCGACCGGGCGAGGTGGAGGCGGCTTGGCGAGAGGCCGTTGACGTGCGGCGTGGTCAGCACGCGGTGAGGCTGGCGCACACGACGCGCATCAGAGCACGAGCACCACGAGGTCGGCGTGGCGGGGAGTCGCGGGAGGCAAGAGACGGCGTGTAGAGAAGCGTCGGCGGCAGAGCCCGGGTGAGGCACCAGCAGCCCAGCGGTGTGGAATGCGAGCGACGGCGTGGCGTCGAGCAGGATGCTGCAGCGGCGCGTAGAGCGGTGGCGGCGCCTAGGCCCGGGCGAGCCATCTGCAGTTCGGAAAGGCGGTGTGGGAGCCGGACGGCGGCGTGAAGGCCGTCAGCGGCGGCGGCTCGAGGAGGCGCACCTCGGGCAGTAGCAGGCGAGCGCAGCCGCGCGCGGGCGGAGCTGACCGGCGGTGGGATCTGGCCGGGTCATTCATTTGCCCCATCTTACATTGTATTTTATCAAATACATATAAAAGATGTGGTAAATGAGCAAATCAAAGATCACAAAAGCAGTCACGGAGAGTTCTGAAGGCAACTCTCCAACAGAATTTGTTTTTTGTAATTCGTAACCAAAACCCTTGTCGCTAGCAGAGATGGTAAGTGTCCTCACGTCCGTAAGTTTCCATCAGAATCCAACTACTCGTTAGTAAAAATTTGTAGTAACCGATTACAAGACGTGAAGCACAAATCTTAACCGAAACCAAGCCGTGAGGAAGCAACTTAAATCATATCGTATCGGGAGTCCGGACGTAAGAATGCAACTCTCGTATACTCGTTGCCAAATTCTAATACCCCTCCATAAAAAAAATCATCGCGTTCTGCGCTTCTGCCCTGCCATAGGTGTCATGGGGACCTCGCCGTCCGCCGCTGCCGGAGACGACGGTGCCCCCGTCCTGTCACGTTCCGCGTCCACCACTGTCGCCACCGTGGTGAAAGGTTCCCACGTGCACAACATTGACGGTTACTCCCGGATCAAGGAGATCATCGACACCTGCAGCTGCACCCACTCGTGCACTTTTGAGGTAGGACTGTAGGAGGTCACACATGGCGTATACGATATTATCCCAACGGCAGCAAGGAACACTATGCCGATTACATATCCGTCTACCTCGACCATGTCAGCCCCGCCGAAGGCGTCAACGCCGAGTTCCAGATCGCTCTGCTCGACGGCGGCGGCGGGAAAGCAGTGCCGTCGCACCGCCGCACAAGCAAGCACACCTTCAACAAGGATGTAAGCCGCTGGGGCTGGGGGAGGTTCATCAAAAGGGAGGAGCTAGAGAAATCAGATCTTCTCAAGAACGACCGCCTCACCATCCGGTGCGACGTCACCGTCCTTAAGGAGCTATACGTCGAGGAGCTGGTCGTGGAGGAGTCGGTCGTCGAGGTGCCACCGTCTAACATGCACCGGCATCTCGGCGATCTCCTCCTTGATAGGATAGGTCTTTAGGATCTCTAGGTTAGATCTAGCGGGGCTATCCTTTTCTCTAGGGTTCTTGGTGTTCTACCGAGAGGGAGATAGGAGGTACCGACCTTCGGATGTAGAGGAAGCAGAAGCAGCCATCACGGGTGCGCTCGGTGACGTCTGCGCACGGGCAGCGACGGTCGGGGAAGAGGTGCAGGGCTCCTCGGCGGCGTGTCCCGGGCGGCGGCGTCTCCCTGGCGGCGGTGAACAGCGGTGGAACTTCCCGTTGCTTCAGCGCCCCCTCAACAGATCGGTCTAGGGTTTGTCGGTGGGGTGACGGCGGCGCGGTCAACCTCGTGATGCGTGCCGCCCGGCCCCCACCTCTGTATTTATAGCGCTGGCGACAGGGGCCCACCAGCCAAACGGGCTGGGCGCCCCCGATCAGGGCGCGGTCAAGGGATGGGCTTTGGCCGTTGGGCCAAAGCCCTGAGATCATTCTAACATTCTCCTCCTTGATCTCAATCTATACTTTATCTTTAATTACTTTTGACTTTACACATTCCATCACAGATTAGTGCATAGAACATGTCTCATCGTCACGGTCAATCGCCGATAGATTCAACAGTTACAATACACCTCTCTGTTCTGAAACAGTTACTTTAATCTTTGGGCCATCTTTTAGTCCAGGAATCATAGGCTTTCCCTTAAACCCATGCCGGCTACATGTTCTCTGAACACGTTGGGTGGTAAGCCTTTAGTAAGCGGATCCGCTAACATCTTTGCGGTACTTATATGCTCTAAACTTATAATTTGATCCCGAACTTTATCTTTCACAACATAGTACTTTATGTCAATGTGTTTGGCAGCACCACTTGACTTATTGTTGTGGGCATACGTTACTGCGGGTTCATTATCGCAGTACAACTTAAGTGGTCTATTGATGTCGTCAACCACTTTTAAACCGGGTATGAACTTCTTTAGCCAGTTCACCTGCCCCGTAGCCTCATAACATGCTACAAACTCGGCATACATTGTGGACGATGTAGTGACGGTTTGTTTTGAGCTTTTCCACGATATAGCTCCTTTAGCGAGAGTGAACACATATCCGGATGTAGACTTTCTATCATCTCCCGCAAAATCAGAATCTGTATACCCCACTATATGGAGTGAATCTGATCTTCTGTATGTCATCATGAGGCTTTTTGTTCCTTGCAAATAACGCAAGACTTTTTTTATCAATTTCCAATGTTCTATTCCAGGATTGCTCTGGAATCTGCCAAGTAACCCGGTAACAAATGCTAAGTCAGGGCGTGTGCACACTTGAGCATACTGTAAGCTTCCGACAGCTGAAGCATATGGAACCGCTTTCATTTGATCGATCTCATACTGGTTCCTGGGGCATTGAAAATCCCCATATCTGTCGCCCTTGACTATAGGTGCAGGTGAAGGACTGCATTTATGCATCCCAAATTTCTTTAAGACTTTCTCTATGTATGTCTTTTGTGATAGTCCCAATACCCCTTTGTTTCTATCTCGGTGAATTTCGATCCCTAGAACGAACGAAGCTTCACCAAGATCTTTCATATCAAAGTTTGAGGACAAAAACTTCTTTGTCTCCAGTAGCAGACTAACATCACTACTAGCTAGTAGGATATCATCCACATACAGGATTAGGAAGATAAACTTCCCATCTTTAAACTTTGCATAAACACAGTTGTCCTCAACATTCTCTTTAAACCCAAATTTTCTTATTGTACTGTCAAACTTCAAGTACCACTGTCTTGAAGCTTGCTTTAACCCATATATTGATTTCTTTAGGCGGCATCCCATTCTTTCATTTCCTTCCACGACAAAACCTTTCGGTTGTGCCATGTAAACATTTTCCTCCAAATCCCCATTGAGAAATGTCGTCTTTACATCCATCTGATGTAACTCTAAATCATAATGTGCTACTAATGCCATTATGATTCTGAAGGAATCTTTACATGAGACTGGAGAAAATGTCTCATTGTAATCAATCCCTTCTCTTTGCGTAAATCCTTTTGCCACAAGTCGCGCTTTGTATCTTTCTACATTCCCTTGGGAGTCATGTTTTGTCTTGTAGACCCATTTACAGCCTACTGTTTTGGCTCCTTTAGGAATAATTTCCAAGTCCCAGACTTTATTAGTCTTCATGGACCTCATCTCCTCTTCCATGGCCTCAAGCCATTTTGAGGAATTTTCGCTTCTCATGGCTTCTTCAAATGAGGTGGGATCATCCTCCATTTGAAATTTCTCTGTATGATAAATCTGATAATCATCAGAAATAGCTGATCTTCTTACTCTTTGAGACCTCCTCGGGGCCTCCTCATTTGGTACATCTACTGTTTGAGACTGCTGTTGCTCCCCCTCATCTGTGGCAATTGGTTCTATATGATCTTGAAGAACAGGTTCTTCATTCTCATTCATTGTTGCCACGGGAGGAACAATAACAGGTGCTGGCACCACAGTGTCTTGCACTGTCGGTGCAGCGACAGCAGGTAGTGTGAAGAATGGCTCTTGAATCATCGGAGTGGGCGCATACACCCGCTTCTCTTCAAGGTCAAACTCTCGAGCTACCATGCTCCCCCTCATCATTTCATCCTCTAAGAAGACAGCGTGTCTCGTTTCTACAAACTTTGTATATCTGTCTGGACAGTAGAAACGATAACCTTTTGACTTTTCAGGGTAGCCAATGAAATGGCAACTTACTGTTTTGGGATCAAGTTTCCCAAGGTTTGGGTTAAATACTTTAGCCTCAGCAGGACTCCCCCACACACGTAAGTGGTTTAGTGAGGGAACTCTTCCTGTCCACAACTCGTACGGTGTTTTGGGCACCGACTTACTAGGCACTCTGTTGAGAATATGAATGGCGGTTTTCAATGCCTCCATCCATAAACTCAATGGGAGTGTGGAGTAGCTCATCATACTTCGCACCATATCCATCAGGGTACGGTTGCGTCTTTCAGCTACTCCATTTTGCTGAGGTTCGCCCGGCATAGAATACTGGACCACTATTCCATTTTCCTGTAAAAACCTCGCAAAAGGTCCAGGAACTTGTCCATATGGGGTATGTCGACCGTAGTACTCCCCTCCACGATCAGATCGGACTATCTTAATCTTTAAATCGTGTTGGTTTTCAATTTCAGCCTTAAATATCTTGAATTTATCCAAGGCTTCATTTCTTTCTTTGATTGGATAAATATATCCATAACGGGAGTAATCGTCTGTGAATGTTATGAACGAGTCATATCCATCCACACTTTTCACAGGAAAAGGACCACAAATATCTGTGTGAATAATTTGTAGAATTCCTGTGCTTCTTTTAGCGTCTTTTTTAATTTTCTTTACATATTTTCCTTTAATGCATTCTCTACATTGTTCTAAGTCTGAGAACTCTAATGGAGGAAGAATATCATTCTTTACTAGTCTTTCTATTCTCCCCCTCGAAATATGGCCTAAACGACAGTGCCATAATTTCGACGACTCATCTAGAGTTCTCTTTCGTTTTCTGTTTACATTCGTAGACGAGGATTCAATCACTTTCTCGCACACAACGTTCTCATTATCGCATACGACATTCACATCATCACATAATGATAACAAATAAAGCTCATTCTGTAATATGGCAATACCAACACATTCTTTATTAAATATTATTTCGCACTTGCCATTTCCAAAATTGCAATCATAACCATCCTTGTCCAAATTTGACACACTAATCAAATTCCTCTGTAAAGAGGGTACAAAAAGGACATCTCTAAGTAAAAGAGTGGAGCCATTAGCTAATTCTAATGAAAGATCGCCAACGGCTTCAACTTCAGCTTCGACTCCATTTGCAACTTTAATGCATCTTTCTCTTCTTTGCGTAGTCCTCGTCGAACGGAATCCCTGTAATGAATTAGCAACATGAGCAGTTGCTCCTGAGTCAATCCACCAAGTGGATTTCGAATATTGTACATACAGGCATTCATTTATAAAGGTAATAATGTTCTCACCTTTCTTAGCCATTATCATCTTTAAGTAGTCAGGACAATCCTTCTTGTAGTGTCCCGTCTTCTTGCAGTGAAGGCACTGGTCTTTGTCTACAGCAAATTTATTCTGTTGAGGCTGATGTACAGAGGTTTTGCCCTTGTTCTTTGAGAAGGGGTTACTGTTGTAATTCCTTTTCTTGTTTTCCCTCACAAAGTTGATAGCACCACCATGTGAGGATTTGATTCTTTCCTCCTCTTGCACGCACATAGCTATGCACTTTTCCATGTCCCATTTCTCGGGCTGCATATTATAGTTGACAACAAAGGTGTCAAACTCTTTTGGCAAAGAAGCAAAAACCAAATGAATAAGGAACTCATCCTTGAGAGCCAAATCCATCGGTTTAAGTTTAGATGCCAAGTTGCTCATTCTAAGAATGTGCTCTCTTATGCCATTGCCACCGCCAGAATACCTCTCTGTTACCAGCTGCTTAATCAGCTGTGTAGCATAAGTCTTTGAAGAGCCAGTGAACTGACTCTTTATTTTATCAAGGTATTCAGTGACAGTGTCACACTCTGCAATTGAGCCCAGAATAGCAGGCTCAATTGTGTTCTTTATCACAGCCATACATTTCTTGTTGGCTGTGGTCCATTTCTTATGATCAAGATCATAAGACATCTGTAAGGGAGCATGATCCCTCTTTCTGTTCTGCCATGCAGTGTCATCCTCATTCTGTTCCCTCACTGGCGCCAAAGGCTCAGTGGGACGTGCTGTAGTGAGGACCCAGTCCACCTCAGCTAAGATAAACGCTAAGTCTATCTTTTTCTTCCACTCTCCATAATTATCACCTTTGAGAGTGGGGATTTCTCTAATACAACTCATCAAGTTGTATCCTCCTGAAAAAATATTTCAAATACAGTGAGAACGTAACATCAAAAACATATGCCTTATTTCCAACGTTGGTCAAAAATACGACATACAATTTTAAACAACAATTCTATCATACATTAAATCTACATCACCGTTGGGCAGAAATAGAAATAATGCATGAAATCAACATTAAAAAATTTATAATACTGATATTAACAACGTTGGTCAGAAAATAACAATATCATAAAACTCTGGAAATTTTATCTATTTTTTCAAAATTAAATTCTCCCGTTGGTTCGAATTTAATAATGAAAATCATTCATCTTAACTTTTGCAGCGGAAACTGTAATTATTCTAAAAATAATTCAAATTTCAGAAGCATTATACATTACTCATTTAATCTCTGAAAAAATATACACGTTGGTGCAAAAATTTGTAGAGATTTGGATCAATTTTCAATCAAATTCATCAAAAAATGCTTCTGAAAAACATTAAACATCAAAATTCGGATTTTACTGTTCAAATCGGCATTTCGGCCTGTTCGGCCTGCCCAGCCCACGGCGGCCTGCCCGCGCGCGGCCTCGGCGGCCCGCTTGGCCTGCGCTCTCCCGCGCGCGGTCACGACGCGCCCGCGGCCCACTCGGCCTGCGCCGCCCGGCCTCACGCGCGCGCGCCCGCGCTGACGCCAAACAGCGCCGCGGCCCAGTCGGCCGCGCCTCACGCGCGCTCGCCCGCGGCCCGCGCCTCACGCTCCCCCGGCGCCCAGCGATCTCAGCCGTTGGATGCGAATCCAACGGCTTCACTCCTGCGCGGCCGCGGCCTTCGGCGGAACCGCACCGCGTCGGCGCGATCCGAGCCGTCCACGCGCGATCCGGCGGCTCCCGTTCCGCGCGTGCGCACCGCAACCTGGGCCTGGGCCGTGATTTCTCTCGCCCGCCTGGGCCAAAAGCCAGCCCGCGCCGGCGCGGCGCGATCTCATCCGTCCGACGCCATCCGACGGCTGAGCGTCGTTTTCGCCCGATCAAAACCGCGCGCGGCGGACTCCCCCGAAACCCTAACTCACTTCTCTCCTCTCCCCTCTCTCTCGCCTCGCACCCGAGCGGACGCAGCGGCGGCGGCGGCGACAACGTCTACGCCGCCGGAGAAGGAGAAGAAGAGTCGGCGCCGCCGCGGGCCCTCTCGCCGGCGTGCGCGCTCCCCGAGAGGGAGCGCGCCGCCGTCGAGCGGCTCCGTATCGGCGCCCCTGTCCCGCGCGTCGACGGTGGCCCGTACGCGGAGCGCCGGCGAGCCCAAGGCTCGGCCGATCTCCCGCACGCCAGCGACGACGACGGCCCGGCGACGACGGCCAGGTAAGTTTCTTTTCAGATCTAGGGTTAGGGTTTCGGCCCGTTCCCCTTCTCTGTTCTTTTTCCTTTTTCTAGGGTTCGGGGGGGTCGTCTTCTTTTCTTTCTTTCCTCCGTCTAGATCTAAAACTAGGCGCTCTGATACCATTGATAGGATAGGTCTTTAGGATCTCTAGGTTAGATCTAGCGGGGCTATCCTTTTCTCTAGGGTTCTTGGTGTTCTACCGAGAGGGAGATAGGGGGTACCGACCTTCGGATGTAGAGGAAGCAGAAGCAGCCATCACGGGTGCGCTCGGTGACGTCTGCGCACGGGCAGCGACGGTCGGGGAAGAGGTGCAGGGCTCCTCGGCGGCGTGTCCCGGGCGGCGGCGTCTCCCTGGCGGCGGTGAACAGCGGTGGAACTTCCCGTCGCTTCAGCGCCCCCTCAACAGATCGGTCTAGGGTTTGTCGGTGGGGTGACGGCGGCGCGGTCAACCTCGTGATGCGTGCCGCCCGGCCCCCACCTCTGTATTTATAGCGCTGGCGACAGGGGCCCACCAGCCAAACGGGCTGGGCGCCCCCGATCAGGGCGCGGTCAAGGGATGGGCTTTGGCCGTTGGGCCAAAGCCCTGAGATCATTCTAACACTCCTGACCGAGGAGGGGGCGGACGTCACGTTCAAGGTTGGTGAGGAGGCGTTTGCTGCGCATCGGTGTGTGCTCGCCGCTCGGTCGCCGGTCTTCAAGGCGGAGCTGTTTGGTTCCATGAGGGAGAAGACTGTAAGATCCATATGTATCAACGACATGGACGCCACTGTGTTCAAGGCGCTGCTTCACTTTATATACACTGACGAGTTGCCAGAGATAAACGAGGAAGATGCAGTTGTAATTGCTCAACATTTGCTTGTAGCGGCCGACAGGTACGAGATGGAGAGGCTGAAGTTGATCTGTGAGGACAAGCTGTGCAAGTGCCTCAAGGTGAAGACGGCGGCGACCACATTGGCCTTGGCCGAGCAGCATCATTGCCATGGGCTCAAGAAGGGGATATTCAAGTTCCTCGGCTTATCCCGGAATATGAAAGCGGTCATGGCAGCCGATGATTATGAGCATCTCATGACAAGCTGCCCTCTGTTTGCAAGGAGCTTATGGCCAAGTTTGTTGACCTGTGCATTTAGTCAGTCCGATGAAATTAAAGTTTGTTTAGTTCTTATTTTTTCTGTATTTTCATCTTCACCATTAACGGAGTACTACTTCCGTGGATTATCTGCCTAAATGTTTCTGTTAATCTGTTTCATTACTTTGTTTCTGCCCTCGATATTTGAAACATTGAGAAAATTCAGTAAGATATAGTCAAATAGGTGATCCATGGATTGTACTAATGTCGTAGGAAGCATGCTATTTATCATGTTGTATTTGTCGGATTTGCTATTAATTAGTAGTAAGAATACTGTAGGTAGGTTAATTGCCTGCTGATTGCTTAGGATAACTGTTATACACTTTTATGCAGAACTTGGTATCATCTAATGTATATAGTCCCGACAACCCCAAACATATAACTAACTACACGAGAGTACTGCAACTACACGAGCTGAGTTGCTAGCAAGTAGCAACCGATTCATGGTGTTTCTTCTCCCCCGCAGTACATCCAGGGTTGGGCTAGCTAGCACTAAATCTCTGCCTAATAACCCAATAGCAGTAATGCTCATTGTATGTTATTGGATTAACCATTGGTTGAACTTTGACAAAAGTGATGAACCGAGAGGAGCTGCAGGAGGGGGCCAGGTTGCTCGACCAAGTGGTAACTGAAGTTTTCTTTGCCACAAGAGGATGGCGACCAACTGTTCTAAGAATTACGGGAGGAGGTGGAATGATAGGTGCTTGAAGACGCTGGAAGACTAGTGCTTGGTTCAGCATTTAGCAGTTTTAAGTCGAGCTTGTTGCTTGTAGCCTGTTATTTCATTTCTATCTTTTGCTTTAGTTGCAGCACTGGGAGCAGGGAAAAAAGATTTCCTTAGTAACTAGGACTGCTATATTTTGGTTTTTCATTTCTGTAAGAAACTGTAATGAACCTGTTTGGTTTGTAATATACTAATATCAGAAATTAGAAAGGCTTCGGCCTTTTATATTCTAAAAAATCACTATATCTCTGCAGTTCTCCCCTCATTTTGGCCTCAATATATATAGGTGAAACCTGATATTGTTCGTTGAGAGCTGTGTGACACATTGCATGGTTGACGGTTCCTCTTTGAATAGGGTTTGGTGCAACTACCCTCTGCACTACGTTTTTCATTGCAAATTCAACGCTACAAGTAGACGCACGCACGTGGACTAATAAAGTAATAATACATAATACTAGTAGCCCTGTTGCCTTCTGGGAAAAAAATAGTTGCCAGATTCCGTTTCGGGTATAGGCGTAGCGTGTTCCACTTCCATGAGGAATCGCCTACCTCAGTACGTACAAGTTGTAGTAATTGTTCCATGTGAAATCTCTATTTCTCATTCTTCTGTATATTCATCTGATCTTTTAATGGAGTATTAGCTAGTTACTTGGGTTATTTGATTAATCTGTTTCTATCCACTGTTATCGCAGCTTCATGTCGATCAGCACATTAAATCGATCACCATCTTTCATTTGACTGATGGCTGTGATGCTGAAATGCAATTAATACCAACGCAAAATCGTTGATCACTAAACCAATCCCAAGAGTTCTAACAGAGTATCACAACACACTGCAAATGTTGCGACTTATTGCATGCGGTTACTCACTTTCGATCGTGGAAAAATGATATATATATATATATATATATATATATATATATATATATATATATATATATATATATATATATATATATATATATATATATATATATATATATATATATATATATGGGAGCATATCTAGTGCTAATGGTCCATTCAGTGCTAAAATGCTAAAACTTCTTCAAAGCCATTCGATCTACCCTGTGTGGCTCAGATCGAGAAAGGTGGGATGCCCAACTCACTTATACAGTTTTTTAAAATACCCCTCGCAGAAGAATTCTTTCGCGAATATGCCCTCAGCCCCCTCCCTTTGTTTCTTCCCCTATCCTCCCACGGGAAAATTGTACATATACCCCATAGTTAGTATGCACTTGTAGATTTGCCCTTCACTTAAGTGGCCTTGTAATTTTGCCCTATACTTGACATGTCTCCTTATTATTTTGCCCCATTGCCCATTTAGCTGCTATTCTAATTTTGTTTTTCATTTTTTGGGGCAGGAAATGACAGATCTACCCTTTAACTATAGTTGCAGAGTTTCATACCCATCAACTAAGTAATTTCCTTTGTCCATTCAGCCGATGCATGTGGGATTCAACAGTAAGTTTCAAAAGGACCTTGAGCATAACTTCACAACAGTAAGTGAAAAACAATCTGAAACCAACTCTTCCAAGCAAAGAAATTAGACAGAAAATGTACAGATTCCCAAATCAAAATGTTCCCTCCAGGGTGCTTGGTCTGATGATGTACCGTCTGGGGGAGATTGCGAGAACCTCCTGTCTTGCCCAACTAGTTTTTTCGCTTGCCGTGTCCTATAAACAACATGAATTTACACAGTCAAAGCACCGAGATGAGAGCATATATAATTTTTTAGCTCTATCTGAAATTTTCTTGTACACCGAAAATACAGAGTTCCTTAGGAAATGATGCATTCCTTAAGAGGCTAGACCTACATACATCTTCAGAGAGAGTGGCAGAATGGCATATGGAGCTGACTGACGTGCCTAAGTCAGAACAAAATCACAAGATTTCTATCGCAATTAAAAAATCAAGCAGGTGCATGCTAATGAAACTGGCTCTAGTGTGGTTATGCCAAAACTGTGAGCTCGACGATTCACAGTTCACAGATTATTCAAGAAAATTTGATGTAGTTCTAGTTTATACCTTGCAGGTCCACCGAACCAATATATGAAATGCATTTATACATCGAAGCCTGCAGAGCAAACTATGGACAGGAAATAGCAAGCATACTGAGCAGGAAAAGGCGTACATCTGTTTTCGATTTGGCGGAGTGGCAGGAGCAGACGGAGCGTGGGTGCGCCGGCGCCTGCTTGAGGCGGTACTCGACCAGCCTCCTTTCGTTCCTCTCCTGGATGAGCTGAAAATGCAGGGAGACCATCTCCTCCTCCAGCTTGAAAATTACTTAGTTGATGGGTATAGAACTCTGCAACTATAGTTAAAGGGTAGATCTATCATTTCCTACCTCAAAAAATGAAAAACAAAATTAGAATAACAGCTAAATGGGCAATGGGGCAAAATAATAAGGGGGTATGTCAAGTATGGGGCAAAATTACAAGACCACTTAAGTAGAGGGCAAATCTACAAGTACCTACTAACTATAGGGTATATGTACAATTTTCCCTCCTCCCACTGTCGCCTCCGGCTCGCTCTCGCCTCCCTCCCCGGCGATGCACTCCCCGTTCTCCCGCGGCTCCCTCCCCGCCCCAGGCGCCGCCACCCCTCGGCCCTCCTCCCACGCCACCGAGCCGCCGGTGGCCGCCGCCTTCGGCTCCTCCTCCCGCGTGCGGTTGCGCCGTACCGCGCGCCGCAGCGAGCTCAGGGCCGACGCCTTCGGTCCCTTCCACCTGACCTCCGCCGCGACTCTCTGCTCCGCGCTCCCCTCCGGCTCTTGCTCGGCGGGCGGCGGCACAACCCTCAGCCCCGTGGCCCCAGGGGCCACCCCTGCGCGAGCACCGGGGGCCGCACCCTGCGCGCCACCTCGCCGCTGCCCCCCGCCCTGCTCCATCGCCTCTGCCGCGTGCTGGGATTCCCCTGCACTGCGCCTCGATGGTGAGGACTGGGAGGAGGTCGTCTCCGTGGGTGATGAGGCCATGGGGGCGAAGGATGCAGCACTCGACGCCGGCGAGGGGGCAGCGGACGAGTACGGGGTGTGAAATTGTTCAAGGGTGTGTGCATATTAGTCTAGATGTGGAATACTACACCACCCAGTTGTATCTCCAATTTATCCGCTTTTCATGCTAAAAGGAGCAATTTTTTCTTGTACTGCGTCCAATTGCAATACACGTCCTCTTTCGGTTTTACTTAGAATGAACATCCTCCATTGGTGTTACCGTGTTAGTTAGAGCTTATCTGCTCCGTAGTTGTTTAATTGATGCAATCTGGGATTACAGATGTTCTATCTAAGCAAATTGCCTGTCGTATGCAAGATATTTGAGAATCC
Organism: Dendrocalamus latiflorus; assembly: GCA_017311315.1. NCBI lineage: Eukaryota > Viridiplantae > Streptophyta > Magnoliopsida > Poales > Poaceae > Dendrocalamus > Dendrocalamus latiflorus. The sequence goes on along the minus strand of CM029642.1, from coordinate 17,633,145 downwards.
TTCCGGTGTGGACCCTGATGCACCTGAGTTGCAAGCACTCACATTGCCCATCTCAGGACTTCCTTCATCTGGGATGTTTGTGAACTATTTCGCTAAGGATTCTGATGCAACGGAGAAGCATATTGTCCAATTAGATAACTTAGGACATTCTCCATCTGACACCGGATTTGAGGAATGGATTGAGCCTGCTGCACTGGTCCTATTGTCAAGAGGCCAAGAAGAATTCATCAGATTGAACGATCTTGTCGTATTGTCACGCCAAACTTCTTCTCATTGTATGAACTGGTAGAGCAAACAATGTGTACAGAATATCATAGTTGTATCAGCCTCTTTATATTTTGTATATAGTTCGAAACCTGCAAACATCTCCCTTTATTCAGTTATATTGTTGGTTTATCTTGTACCATTATTGGAAAAAGCAAAATAATTGATCTCCATAAAATTTCAACACCGCTAACTTTGCACAAACCAAAAATATCTTCAATATCAAGGTTCAAATACTGTGATTCACTCGTTCAAGTGTATATGCAAACATACATAAACTTAAGTAAATGATGGAATATGTACAAACAATCATCTGATACATATGAATCTCTGTAACCGCAGCAAGTTTTTACAGTCAGTGGTAGAGTTTGCTGATGTTGGTCAGGATTCTGAAACATGCTAGGTAATGCCATCTTTCACACGCAATATCATCTAAATTCTTCCGGTAGTTTCCTCTGTTATACATCCAGAAAAGTTTGCATTCCCATGGAAACTAGATCCAATTAGAGGGGTTCAAATCTCTCCTGGATCTCAGAAGTCAGAACCCCCTTTGCTGGCAGCAGTATTCTCAAGTAGCCGGTGTCGAGTGCTGCATCCTTTGCCCCCATGGCCTCATCACCCACGGAGACGACCTCCTCCCAGTCCTCACCATCGAGGCGCAGTGCAGGGGAATCCCAGCACGCGGCAGAGGCGATGGAGCAGGGCGGGGGCAGCGGCGAGGTGGCGCGCAGGGTGCGACCCCCGGTGCTCGCGCAGGGGTGGCCCCTGGGGCCACGGGGCTGAGGGTTGTGCCGCCGCCCGCCGAGCAGGAGCCGGAGGGGAGCGCGGAGCAGAGAGTCACGGCGGAGGTCAGGTGGAAGGGACCGAAGGCGTCGGCCCTGAGCTCGCTGCGGCGCGCGGTACGGCGCAGCCGCACGCGGGAGGAGGAGCCGAAGGCGGCGGCCGCCGGCGGCTCAGTGGCGTGGGAGGAGGGCCGAGGGGTGGCGGCTCCTGGGGCGGGGAGGGAGCCGCGGGAGAACGGGAGTGCATCGCCGGGGAGGGGGAAGAAACAAAGGGAGAGGGGGCTGAGGGCATATTCGCGAAAGAATTCTTCTGCAAGGGGTATTTTAAAAAACTGTATAAGTGAGTTGGGCATCCCACCTTTCTCGATCTGAGCCACACAGGCTAGATCGAATGGCTCTGGAGAAGTTTTAGCATTTTAGCACTGAATAGACTATTAGCACTAGATATGCTCCCTATATATATATATATATATATATATATATATATATATATATATATATATATATATATATATATATATATATATATATATATATATATATATATATATATAATACCTTTTACTCTCGGGTTTAATCAGGCCCGTTGATGAGGGCGTGCCAGCTGAGCGACGGCACAGGGCCCCCAAACCAATACGTCTACGTATTATGTACAGGCTACAGCCGGTCCCGATCCTGACTCCTGTGGCTCCTGCCGATGCGCATGCCGCATGGCGTGCCTGCTAGGGTTTCTTCAATTCTGCGGCCGCTGATGTGGTGACGAACTGACGACGGTGGTGCCGCTAGCATCAGTGGTTCATACGACGCCTTCGTCGCCGCGGCCGGCGTGTTCCTGTCCTTCGGCGACACGGGCGACGCAAGCGAGCGCAAGTCCTGGCGCAGACTTCCCAGGAGACCTCCGGTACGTACGTAACTAGCTAGAAAGTAGAAATTGTTTTCGCACAATCGCACGTAGGAAATTAACGTATATACTGTGGTTGGACTTTGGAGTAGAGGCTGGTTAATTATGAAGATATAATTGGAGATTTCATTTCAAGAAATACAAGACGTATGATGCTTTTTAGTAGAACATGATGTCAGTACTATATTTTTTTGGTCTTAATATTTGATATATTTTCAAATCTTGTATGGAGTAATACATATTGAAGTTATATCTTACATGATTGTGCGATAGTATGTCTTAGTTATATTAGACCAATATTTTTTAAAAATTGAGGGCCTCATTTTGCAATTCGACCTGGGGCCCCAAATTTCTTGAGACGGCCCTGGGTTTAATTACGCCCACCTCTAATATACCACCTAAACAAATTTGAAATACTTCTTTATCACTTTAGGTATACTCACATACTGATTATAAGATACTCTAATGTGAACCACACGAAAAAATTACAAAGGAGTCTATAGTTTTAATGTATTTTATAAATACCTTTATATATGCACATAAAAAGAAGTATATCGAAAAAATATAGACCAATAATATACGTTAATTGGAATGTACATCAATTAATACCCTTCCTCGGATCTGTTTGGTTTTCTTATCGATATTTTTTCTTAAGCGTAATAAAGTGCAGCATGTTTATGATATTCTAGTTAGTGTTGCCAGCAGGCATCGCGTCGCCCCGTTGAAACCCGCTGCCTGTCTGAATGAATCCAACGGATGGGCTTCATTCTGGACGAATTGCAGTGGACGGTGATGCGGGGGATTACCCCATCTTCACGGCGTAGGATCAATGGAGATAATTTGGATCCGTGCAACTTGACAAATCGATGACGCCAACCACTGTTAGAACAGCAACCTGCGACAAAAGAATTCGCCCAACCACACGGTCATAATCCTGTCTACCCGACCACCAAGTAGACGCGTCGTCGCTCCGGCCAATCACAAAGAATCACAAGAACGATGAGGAAGAACGTCCGATTCCCCTCTAGATTGCAATTATATGCTAAATTCTAGAAGGAACAAGCGTATGGCTTTCGAAAAAATAATAGATATATTTTCTGTGGTCTGTCACAACCGGGTGCATAGCTTCGTATTTACGCCAGCCAACCCTCACGCATACGGATGGTTTCAGGGGCCGAAACCAATACCGAGTCCGACTAACAAACTGCTAAAAAATTCCTAGTCTTAATTGGACTCCACTGGCTAATTAGAATTACATGGCCGATGTAAGGAAAAATCAGCCCAACGTGGCTCGCAGGCCTGGAGACTTAGTCTATCCGGACTTAATGAAACACGTTGACTAAGGGCCTGTTTGTTTCAGCTTCTGGCAGCTGCAGCTACTCCCAGAATCTGCATCTCCTCCAAACAGTCTAGATTTTCATCCAGATTCTAAGTAGCCAGAAGCTACAGAATCCAGAAAATGAACTAGTAGCCAGAAGCTGGGGTTATCCAGCTTCTCCAAATTCTGACTAGCTGGATACTCACCAGCTGTTTCTCAGAATCTACAGCTGAAAGAAACAGGCCCTAAGACTCACAACTCCTAAGCAACTAAGTTAAAGATCCAACTAAGTTACGTGGCCATAGGAAAGCATAGATAGCATGCAGGCCGTACGAAGTATTCTCTCTCTTTTTAGCTAGATTGTACATGCATGATTTTCTTCTCTCTTTTTTTCTTGATATTTCTTTCTTTGCTTTCCAATTAAAACTTTTAATGCTGCCTGCTGTCTTCCACTGCACTGCTCTCTTTGTTAATTATTTTCCGTACAAACCTGAGAACAATTAAAATACTAGTATTAGGTAGTAGCCAGTTCTCATATAATTAAAGCCAAATTTAATTAAGAGCGAGTTCACCTATTGATTAATCTTTTTAGCTCGCGCTCGTGTAATCGTGTAAACGCATCTTTACTTTAGGCTTGTGTAGATCGAGTATGGGCCTGTATATAATTAAATAAAATAGTAGTAACTCTGCATCTCTAAGTATAATAATTAAAGACCCAATTAAATTAGAGTTTACCTGATAATATTTAAGGGGGTGTCTATACAACATTCGACTGTTTTTTAGGGCAAAAACAGTCAGATTTTGAGCCGTTAGATGGAGATCCAACGCCCTAGATCATTTTTTTTGGAGGCGGTCATTTTTTTGGAGGGGGACTTGTATGGGTGGATCCGTTGGATGGAGATCTAACGCTCCAGATCAACCTGACTGTTTTTGTCCTAAAAAATAGTCGAATGTTGTATAGCATTACTCAATATTTAATGCGGCTCAATAATTTTTTCCAGTTAAATAATATATTTAACCGAAAATTGTAAGACATATGCGTATCCGCATCAGATGGGCTTCAAAATCAGCAGGCCGAGCAAGCGGAAATTAAGACATTAATGGCGGGTTGAACTTTCGTCTTCAGTCTTCTGTGGAGAGAACTAGGCAGCTAAATTAGCAGTTATATACTTGGAAGCATTACTATACGAATCACTGGATCCCTTGGAATGTATGTAGTCCCGATACCTCCCAAGCCTACAATCAGACGATGAGAGGAATGCAAGCGGCTTGTCACGCTTACTAGCTAGCTGATGAGTTGCTAGCAGCAAACCTATCCGTGGAGTTTTGCTCCCTGCATGCAGTACGTACAGCCTAGGGCTAGCACTAAATATCTACAGTTCTTCTAGAGCAAGTCCAATAGAGCTAAGTGTTTGGCTATAAGTCAAGTTATAAGAGCCAAGTTATACAATAATTTGTCTTCTATTTGTCTACAAAAGGTTTTTTATTATTATGTGGTACCATGTCTCACATTCTCTTTCCTATTTCTCCTCACATACATTTATTATCTGAGCCCACCACTGCATAGGCTCTCGTGCCCAGCTTGTTGCTTGCATGAGCCAAGCTCTCATCTCTCTCCTCTCTTCTCTCCTCCACATCAGCAAAAATGTTGACTAACTTGGCTATAAAATCATTATTGGACTTGCTCGCCTGCATCTTTCAGTGCCATTACACATGGTTGATGTTCCTCTTTGAAGAGCGTTCAACTACCCTCTGCACTACGTTTTTTTATTGTGAATTCAATGTGATCAAGTAGATGCTCGCATGACGAATTCGTAGCACTATCACCTTTCCAAAAAAAAAAAGATTGGTAACCCTTTTTCATCTGAAATATAAAATCAGAAACAAAGTCTGGGTGCAACCGCACCATGCATGAGAACTACTTCATGGCACTGAACATGAATTAGCAGTAATCAATTCAGACTAGCTAGCTGCTCACGGACGTAGACTCCAATTCGGATCACAGGTACTAGTCAATTACCTAGCAGGACAGCAATTCACTCGCCATGAAAATCGTCGCGGTTCCCGATATATGACTGACAAATACTTGGGACTCGATCGTAATCTTCTGCTCGATCTGCACCACCTGGCCGTACGTTATTCCATTCAACCATGTCCACCTCCGCGCCCGCACTTTCGGCCGCCGGCCACGGCGACGCGCCTGATCCGACACGTTCGTCCTCCACCGTCGTTGCCAAGAGAGAGAGAGGGAATCGCGTTCTAAGGGTCGACGGCTACTCCGGCACCAAAGCTGTAAATACCGGCCAGTGCTTGTACTCCTGCACCTTCCTCATCGGAGGCCACACATGGCGTATCAAATATTACCCCAACGGCAACCTCGCGGAGCACTGCCGCTTCATATCCGTATTCCTCTAGCATGTCGGCCCCAACGAAGGCGTGAACATAGACGCGCAGTTCGATCTGCTCGACCATGCCGGCCAAGCAGCGCCGGCGTACAGCAGAAGGTTCACGCACACCTTGTCACGTAGTACCTGGGGATTCCCGCAGTTCATCAGCAGGGAAGTCCTAGAGAAGTCGGTGTATCTCAAGGATGACTGCTTCGTCATCCGGTGCGACATCGCCTTCGTCAGGGGGAAATCCGTGAAGGAGCCGTTTGTCAAGGCGCCACCGCCAAAGCTGGATTGGCATCTCGGCGACCTCCTCGGAAACGCAGAGGGGGCGGACGTCACGTTCAAGGTTGGTGGGGAGACGTTCGTCGCGCACCGTCACGTTCAAGGTTCCTCAGCTTACCTTCGAAAATGCGAGCAGTCAGCGCGACCGATGGGTATAAGCATCTGATGACAAGCTGCCCCTCTCTTTGCAAGGAGCTCAGATCAAGGCACACTTAGTCCTATAATCTCAGTAGTGTTAGAGAAGTAACTTTTGGGTTTTCATCTTTTTGTTGTACATTTTATTGTTATACTAGGGAACTGATTGCTTGTTTCATAACATGCTCGGTATTTTGTTATGTCCTTACTCAGCGAAAACTTAACCAAATAGCGGATGGACCATGAGATTTTAGTTAAATTGGTCTAAAAGTGATAATTTTAGTCAATTCAGAGGTTGACCACCATGTACTATCAATGCCTGTTTAGGATGCAGGGATTTCTTGGAAACAGTTCATTTTCTACTAAAATGAAGGCGCAAATGGAACCTCAATGTTGGAGGAAAACTACAAGAATATAGCATTTGATTTGTCGGACTTTTTCCATTGAAACAGAGGAATCCAATTTGTATTATTAAAAACTACAGGTTCTACACGTTCCTGCATTACAGTGCTGCCATGCGGGGCTGCGTTCTGAATGTGGTGAAAATCACTGTGAGCTTGTTCCCAAGACAATTATGAACAGAGTTTCACATGGTGCAATATTGCTCCTGCCAGGCTATGTCAATTCTAACTCCATAATGGCCAAACGTGCTGGGAACTTTTAGAGTCGATCAAATTAGTTCCAAAAGGGAGAGAGAAACTGCAGAAAATCATAAAGAAAACATATATAGTCCCGACACCTCCCAAGCCTATATAGAACTACAAGAGATGATGAGAGAACTGCAAGAAATGATGAGAGTACTCGATCAAATTAGTTCTGAAAGGAGAAAGAAAAACTGCCGAAAATCATAAGAGGAAAAAAAGAAAGCATGTATAGTCCCGACACCTCCCAAGCCTATAATACTACTACTGAACTACAAGAGATGACGAGTGTACTGCAAGCAGCTCTTCGTGCTTGCTGGCTAGCAGGTAGCAACCGATCCATGGTGTTTCTGTTCCCCACAGCACATCCAGTGTTGGGCTTGCTAGCAGTAAATCTATACATATCTCCCCATCCTTTTGGCTGCAATATAAATAGGTGAAACCTGATATCATCGTTGAGAGCTGTATGAGTATGTGACACATTGCATGGTTGATGGTTCTTCTTTGAAAAGGGTTTGGTTCAACTACCTCTGCACCACATTTTTCATTGCAAATTCAATGGTACAGGTGTACGCACGCATCTGGAGTAATAATAATACATAAGAATTAGTAGAGCCTACTTGCCTTTTGAAAAAAAAAGTAACCTGAAGATATTATTTCTTTTCGGTAAACAGTCGTAGCGTGTTCCATGTGGAAGTGCTGTTTCTCATTCTTCTGTATATCCATCTGATCTTTTAATGGAGTACTAGTTCCATCGGTTATTTGCTCAATCTATTTCTATTATTTGTTAACGTAGCTTCATGTCTATCAGCAAATTAAGTAGATATACAGGAAAAATACTAGGTACAATCTTCTATTTGACGGAAGTGCTGATGATGAGATGCAGTGCCAACGTTCATGCAGGAAAATCACTAATCACTAAACCCATTCACCAAGAGCGCTGAAGAGCATTCCTAACAGAGTATCACAACACTACAAATGTTGCAAATTATTGCATGCAGTTACTCACATACATTTCTCTGTTGAGACCAATAATATGTACATTAATTGGACTGTACATGAATTAATATTCTCACCAAGATTTTTTGTTGCCAGTGTTTGGTTTTCTCATCGAGATTTTTTCTTAGGCGTTATAAGCATGGTTATGATTGAGCCTAATACGTGTTGCCGTGTTGCCAGCCTGCATCACATCACCTGCCTGCAAACCGCTGCCTCTTGCAATCGGATGTGCTTCGGTAGATTGCAGCAGGCCCAGCGAAAGCAAATTAAGACATCCATGGTGGGTTAAACATCGTCTCCAGTCTTGAGTAGGTAGCTAAATTACCAGTTACGTACTTGGGAGAATTACTGTACGAAGAACTTTTTTTTTTGAGCTGGAAATTCCTATTTCTATTATCAGAAGCCAAAACTACAAGGTTCCAAAGCAAAAAAAAAAAAAGTACAGGCACAATAGCCTGCGCTCTCCCTTGAGTTTACAGAAGCATCCCACCAGCCTGGGTGCACCAGTCACCTGAAACTATCCAATTTAATAGACAAAGGCAAACTGAGATACTGATACGACTCTTAAACATCCAAAGATACTTTCAAATTTTTTTGGTTCTATACAACACTATTTTTCATTTTCAGTATCTTCGTTCGTCGATAATCTTTAGCATCCTTGATCTCCATCCACGACAATCCTTACTTCACTTGCCACGGGTTGGAGCAACCTGGCTAATGTATGCAGTCCCGATACCTCGCAAGCCTGCAACTACATAAGAGTAACGCAAGCAGCTCGTCATGCTTACTACATAGCTCATGAGTTGCTAGCAGCAAAACCTATATATCCGTGGAGTTTTCCTCCCTGCATGCACTCCGTAGTTACGTACAGCCTAGGGGTAGCGCTAAATTTCTGCAGCTCTTTTATCTCTTAGCTCCAATATATAAAGGTGAAACATGGCACATAGCCTCTTCGACTACCATTAAACATGGTTGATGGCTCCCTTTCGAAGGGCGTTCAACTACACTCCGCACTACATTGTAAATTCAATGTAAGTAGACGCGCACATGATAAATATGTAGCACTAGCAATGTTGCCTTTTCTTTTTTAAAAAATAAAATAAAAATAGTAGCCCTGTTTTTAGAGGTGCAAACAGATAAGATAATTTAATATGTAGCACTAGCAATGTTGCCTTTTCTTTTTAAAAAAAAATTAAAAATAGTAGCCCTGTTTTTAGAGGTGCAAACAGATAAGATAATTTCCATCTGACACTTTCGAATACAGATGAGGTAATGGGTATCCGGCATTATCCGTGTCCGACTCTGACTCCAAACTAATGGAATAAGATATGGAATGAGTGTGTGTGTGTATATATATATCCGTATGTCAAGTGATATGAGGAAATCTGTTGCGACTTCATTTACGAACAAGATAACATATAAGCAGATTGTCACATCTAAATAGGCGGGGAATACCGAGTGTTCTTCCTTCGACATCTTATGATTAGTCTCTATATGTTCGCTTTGATTGCATCCTGCTGTCCAATGTCCTGTGTAAAGAAACAGATAATTTCCATCTGACCGACCGTCCGAAGGTTTATGGGACAAATACGGAATGGAAAAATAGGTATCCAGTATTATCTATAGCTGACTTCGACTCTGAGAAAAAATATGAAATAGTATACAGGATATGTGATATCCATTTGTATCTGCTCCAATTACACCCCTACCTGTTTCATCTAGAACCATCTACGTCTCTAAGAACTTGTAATACATAAATCCGAATCAAAAATCCGGTTGCAACTGCAGACATGCATGAGAACTACTTCATTGCACTGAACATTAAACCGTATTATATCAGACTAGTTAGATACGGACTTGTTCCAACTTGGATCACATACCTAGCAGGATAACCCCCAATTCACTCACCAACAAAAGCAATCCACGGAGAGTTCTGAAGACAACACTGCAACAGAATTTGTGTGGCTAGAGATGGATGGTATCGTAACATACCAGATTTCTTACGTCCTTAAGTTTCCATCAAAATCCAACTGTGTTGAAAAATATTCTTGCTCGGTGAAATGATTAGTTTCTGTTTTGAGTCCGACTTGTTTCCCTGTGGAATAAGAATCGGTTTGTTTTTTGGTTTCGTGTTTTTAGCAGATAGATTTCCATTGTTAGCAGATAGGAAAATTTAGGAGGAGTTGATTCGGTTCTGATCTTGTAATCAGTTTCCAGTTTTGCTGTTTTAATAAGAAGGAAAAAACCCAGAAAAGTGCAGGGAGTTTTTTGCACCGCAAGCTCTGTTTTCTCCCTTCCTCTGCTCGCATGTTTTCTCTGCTGTGTTCTGATGAGGCTTTAGCGTTCAGGCAAAATGTTGTTCTAGGCAGTTCAACATGCAGGTTTCAGCCGAGAGGGCATGAATGCTTCCTGAGCAGCCAGATATCGTCCAGATAGCTTGTTTTGGGTTTTGATCCTGGTGTTTTCCCGACAAACTACTCGTTAACAAAATTTTTAGTACCCGGTTCATCGTGGTCTGGTTTGCAACACTTCGATCCGGCCTTGTCATGGCGACCTCGACGCCGTTCGCAGCCGGCGATGGTGCCCCCGTTCCGTCACGTTCCACGTCCACCATCGTTGTCGCCGCCTTGGCGAGAGGGTACCACGTGCTCAACATCACAGCTACTCCCGGACCAAGGAGGCCATCAGCACCGGCAGCTGCACCCACTCATGCACTTTTGAGGTAGGAGGTTATACATGGCGTATCAAATATTTTCCCAACGGCATCAAGCAAGAGTGTGCCGATTGCATATCCGTCTTCCTCCACCATGTCAGTCCAGCCAATCACGAGGACGTCGATGCCGAGTTCCAGTTCGATCTACTCGACGGTGGCGGGAGGGTAGTGCCGTCGTACCGCTGCACAGCCAAGCACACCTTCACGAAGCATGAACGCGTGTTGGGATGGTTGAGGTTCATCAGAAGGGAGGAGCTAGAGAAATCAGATCATCTCAAGAACGGCCGCCTCACCATCCGGTGCGACGTCACCGTCCTTAAGGAGCTATGCGTCGAGGAGCCGGTCGTGGAGGAGTCGTTCGTCGAGGTGCCACCGTCTAACATGCACCGGCATCTTGGCGATCTCCTCCTGACCCAGGAGGGGGCGGATGTCATGTTCGATGTTGGCAGGAAGACGTTTGCTGCGCATCGGTATGTGCTCGCCGCTCGGTCGCCGGTCTTCAAGGCGGAGCTGTTTGGTTCCATGAGGGAGAAGACTGCAAGATCCATATGTATCAACGACATGGACGCCTATGTGTTCAAGGCGCTGCTTCACTTCATATACATGGATGAGTTGCCAGAGATAAACGAGGGAGATGCAGTAGCAATCGCTCAACATTTACTTGTAGCGGCGGACAGGTACAACCTGGAGAGGCTCAAGTTAATCTGCGAGGACAAGCTATGTAGGTGCCTCGACGTGAAGACGGCGGCGACCACATTGGCCTTAGCCGAGCAGCATCGTTGCCATGGGCTCAAGAAGGCGATATTCAAGTTCCTCGGCTTACCTCGGAATATGAAAGCAGTCATGGCAACCGATGGTTATGAGCATCTCATGACAAGCTGCCCGTCTGTTTGCAAGGAGCTTATGGCCAAGCTTGTTGACCTTTGGACTTAGTCACTCAGATAAAATTAAAATTCGGTTATTTTTTTTCTGTATTATTCATCTGATCTGTCATTGGAGTACTAGTTACATGGACTATCTGCTTAATTTGTTTCTGTTAATCTGCTTAATTAATTTATTTCTGTCCTCTATGTGGAAAAAATAAGAAATTAAGTCAGACATAAGGGATCCATGGATCGTACTAATGTCGGAGAAAACATGCTATTTATCATATTTTATTTGGCGACGCAAGGGTAACTTGTATATGCATGGAGAAAATCACTGATCACTTAGCCAATGACCAAGAGTAGTCTGAACACAACTCCTAACACAGTACTCTGCAAATGTGTTGCAGGATTGCATGCGCTTACTTTGATCGGGGAAGGGATAAAAATTAGTCGTACTAAACATCTCTCTCTTGGACCAGTAGTATCAGTTGGCGTCTGCATGAGCTATTCTTGAATGGCTGAACACCCGTTGCATCGGGATGATTTTTCAGGCGTACTACAGTAAATTAGCTAGTAAAGCATAGCTAGGACCGATTAAGTTTTGGCAGCCAACACAACCATCTGCCGGACGAGCGAAGTTTTGGCAGAGGCCGCGCCGAGCCTGACCACAAACCAACACATCTGATCAAAAAGAAAACGTGAATTCTGGGTTCGACTTCCAATTCTCTAGTCTCTTCAAGTGAAGGATACTGTAGGTAGGTTAATTACCTGCTGATTGCCTAGGATAATTGTTATACACTTATAAGCAGAACTTGGTTTCATCTAACGTATATAGCCCCGACAACCCCAAGCATATAACTAACTATACAAGAGTAGTCGGGAGTGGGGAGCCAGAAGATGAGGACCCCAACGGTCGGAATCGGTGGGCAGAGCCAGCAGCCGGATTTGGAGAAGATGACGGGAGCAGGTCAAATAGAGAAGAGAAGAACGAGCGGGGACGCCACCTCGCGAGCGCCGGGCGCGAACTCGGTTGACAGGGTTGCGGCGTGCTGCAGTTCTTGAGGCGGCAGAGGGATGATGGCGTCGCGTCAGCTCTGCATGCGCGTGCGTACGGGCGCAGCAGCGAGCGGGTGAGAGAGAGATGACGAACATCGTCACCCTCCTGGTCGGCCTGACAGGAGAGGCCATGGCCCGCGGTCAGTGAGGGTGGAGAGAGAGACATGACATGGCGGAGAAGACGAACAGCGTCTCCCTCCTGGTCGGCCTGGCAGGTGGTCGGCTGGGCCGAGTTGGATCGGCGGGGGAAGGGAACTGCGCATCCCACGTTGCCGTGCATGGTCTCGCGCTCGCGGACCCCCACGCTCACCGGCGCGGCTCCTGCACGCGCCGCTCTCCCCCGCGTGGTACGCAGCCAGAGGACAGGTTGCGTCTGGTTCAATATTGGTTTAGCAAATACGTTAATGGATTAACATAGAAAGAAGAACACGAACATGTTAACCTTCTTTCTATCAGCAAAATAGATACTGCCAAGATGTTGCAGCATGCATTGGTATACATGCTGTTCAACAAACTATTCTTCCAAAAACATATATAACTAGGAAAATTCAGAAAACCAGAAAAAAAAATAGATCAAATAGCAGGATGGCGTCTCCTGAGTCTTTACTTCCTTCTAAGTCCAAAGCGCAGCGATCTAGGCAACAAGTTCCGTGGTTGTAGATGGGCAGCTTGTCATTAGATGCTCATACCCATCGCTTGTCACGACTGCTCTCAACTTGGCTGGAGAATTCAGGAACCTGAAGATCGCCTCCTTAAGCCGTGGGCAATGATGCTGCTCGGCTAACGGCAAGGTTATCGCCGCCGTGCTTACGTCAAGGTGCCTGTACAACATGTCCTCGCAGATCATCTTCAGCCTCTCCATGTTGTACCTGTCCGCCGCGACAAGCAGGTGCTGAGCCATCACTGCCGCTTCTTCCTTGTTCATCTCCGGCAGTTCGTCGGTGTAGATGAATTGTAGAAATGCTCTGAATACGTCGGCCTCCATGTCATCGATATCAATGCATCTTTCAGTGTACTCTTTCATGGAACCAAAGAGCTCCGCCTTGAAGACCGACGACCGAGCGGCCAGGATGCACCGGTGTGCAACGAACGTCTTCTTGCCGACCTTGAACGTCACGTCTGTCCGATCCCTGCCCGAAAGAAGCTCGCCGAGGTGCCGTTGCAGGACAGGCGGCGGCACCTTGACGAGCTCTTCCACGCGTAGCTCCTTTATGATGACGGTGAGGTCGCACCGGACGGCGAAGCAGTCGTCCTTGAGATGCTCCGACTTCTCCAGATCCTCCCTCTTGATGAAACTAGCGAAGCCACGTCGATGCTGTTTCTTTGTGAAAGTGCACTTATCGACATAGCTACATGATTGCACTGGCTCCCCGGCGTGATCGATCAAGCTGAGCTTGAGTCCTACATGGACGTCGTCGATGGCCGTGGCGGCACTGGTCATCTCTAGAAATAGGGATATGGAGTCAGCGAACTCCGAACGGTTGCCGCTGGGGTAGTAGTTGATGCGCCAGGTGTGGCCACCGACGTGGAACTCGCCGGAGTTGACGTGATCACCTGTTGCGATCATCATCTTCGTTCGCGAGTAGCCTTCGACCTTCAGCACGTGGTACGCACTCGCCTCGGAGACAACGATGGTCGAGGCTGAGGGACCCGGCGGCGCGTCGCCGGCTTTGTTGACGGTGGGAGGCGCGGAGGTCGACATGGCAAAGCCACCGAGAGGAGGGAACAAGATCGATCAATTAAGGCTTGATGGTTGGATAAGGAAGCGTAGGTGTATAGCTATGCTTGTAGAAAGACAACGGCTAACCAAGTATGTATCGGAAATTAAATGATTTTATTGTTACAATGACAGCAGCAAATATATAAGATGGATTCCAAATCTCCAAACGTCAGATGTTCAGGTTCTTAGTTGCTTCCAACGTAACGAATTAGGTCGAGTCGAGAATCACTAGAATTGTATTCCCGTACGCGTGCGTGAAAACTAGTTTGCCGGTGTGTCCTAGATCCTAACACAATATAATTTCAGATTTTTCGTATTGGATTCCACCTTCGCACTTTAAACAATGGATTTACTATGCAACACTCGACTACATTTTTGTTAGGATTTCAGCCGCGCCGAACTCTCTCATAGTTAGATTTGTTTCTTGAATCGTGCGCCGGTGACGTCTCAGCCTGCAACTCGGGCAGAGCCGACTCCGGTGACCTTGCCGCCGACGGTGATTTCGGTGACAAGATGGGAAATTTTGTTCAGTAGCACTGAAAGGTCACTGCTTTCAGAAAATACCACCGAAAAAACCGGGCTCTAGAAATTACCACTAAAAGATTCAATTTTCTTCGGGAATTAGCATTCTGGACAAAAATACCCTTACCCCCTCTTCCCCCTCCCTCTTCCTCTTCTCCCTGCCCCTCTCCCTCTTCTCCGTCCGCCTCCCTCTTCCCCCACCTCTTCGCCGTTGGCCTCCACGCCTCCTCTCTCCTCACGCCGCTCGCCTCCTCCCTCTCCGCGCCTGCCATGCGCCCTCCCTCACATCCCGCACCCCTCCATTTCTTCCCCGCGTGCCAATTCTCTTCCGCCCGTACGCAGCTTCACGGTTGATAATAATCCCCTTTAATTTTGAGTTGTCTACTGTTGATAATAATCTTGTTGCTGATTGATTTTGGTTCGTGCATGTAGGTGTAACGTGTAGTATGCAGGTTGTTGTCAGAAGCGGTCTGAGCTGTTACTCTGGCGTGGGTGCATGTGTAGTTCAGATATATTTGTTTTGAGTCAATAATAAAAGATAACAAGCGAGAAAACGATACAAATTGAGTTCGTGTCACAAAAACTATCGTGTGCTTCTGTGTGTCGTCGTCTTCCTGTGAACGTGTGCGTCGTGTCCAGGTGGTCGTGTGTGTTTACCAGGGATCTATGGCAACATCTGTGAGGCGTCAGCGGACACGATTTCCGTGCCCAAAAATTGCATCGAGTCTCACATGCTTTACGTTGTGCTCTTTTTTAGCCTTTTTTTATATAGAGAGACAATTGATTTCATATAGGCAAAATATTGTTCTGCAAGCAACACACACCACGCACACACAAGATAACTGGGAGCTAGGCAAAATATTGTTCTGCAAGCAACACACACCACGCGCACACAACACGCACACACCACCTTCAACTTAACCCTTTTGGCGAAGCGAGGATGAAAGCGAAGCAAGGTGCTACATATGTGTGGCCGTGTGGCCGTGCTGCATAGGGGTTGATTTTTTTTAGAAAAGTTTAGGCTGCAGGATATATTAGGGTATTGATAAATATCATCTGAATGTTTTCTTTTTAACTATCATCCAGATTTGTGATCGTTAGATTAGAAATCCAATGGTTACGAATTCTCCCTGCCCCCTCCAAAAAAAATCTCCCCCCTCCAAAAAAAAAGAGACCGTTGGATCTATAATCCAACGGTCCAAAATTTGGATGATTATTAGGAAGAAAACATCCGACTGATACCAAAAGGGTATTTATGGGCAAAACAATACCGATGGCATGAGGCATTTATGGGGGGGATGTAACACTCGGCCTTTACATTGAGTTATGCTAGTATATAAAGACCATTGACTGAAAGCGTAGCACTTCCAATTAAATCCTTTAGCGTGAAGTGGAGAAAAATATTTTGTTCAGCCACACAATTAACACATATAATTAAGATGTTTAATAGAAAGAACGAGCACACGTAAGATCGAGACTTATGTTAAGCAATAGAAAGAGCAAGATGATCATATCCATTTATCCATGCATTCCACAGGTTCGTCTGCTAAAATTTCAAAAGCAATTAAGAAAATCAATCAGCAAAAAGACAACTGAGAAACTCCAAGCACGTCCCCATAAACCATGGACGACGGTGGTGGAGCTGCTGCTGATCCGCACCCACCGAGTCAGTCGACGCCGTGCTCTTGTCGACGTGCCTGCTCAGCCTGTCCTCGCAGACCAACTTCAGCCTCTCCACTTGGTATTTATCAGCCGCGGCAAGTAGCTGCCGAGTCACGGCCGGCACGTCTTGCACGGCCATCTCCGGCAATGTGTCCGTGTATATGAAGTGAGGGAGAGCCTTGAACGCTCGAGCGTCCATGTTGTCGATCTTGACACTTCTACCTGCGGGCTTCATTAAGCCGAAGAGCTCCGCCTTGAAGACCGGGGACCGAGCTGCGAGGATGCACCTATGTGCGTCGAACGTCTCGTCGCCGACGTTGAACACCACGTCCGTGCCTTCCTTGGTGGAGAGGAGGTGGCCGAGGTGCGTGTGCAAGTCGAACTTCGGCACGTTGAGGAACGTCTCTTCCACGACCAGGTCGAGGTCTTTCATGACGTTGACGTCGCACCGGATGGCGAAGCGATTGTTCTTTAGGTGCTCCGACTTCTCGAGGTCTTCCCTCTTGATCAATCATGAGAATCCCCATGAAGTACAACCTTCCGGGGACGGGAAGCTGCGTATCTGGCCGTCGAAGCTCTGCGACGGCACCGGCTCGCCGGCATGATCGAGTAAGGTGCAACAGAACTGTGCCATGTGTGGCCTCCTTGTCTCCGTTGGGGTAGTACTTGATGCGCCATGTGTGGCCTCCGACGTGGAAATCGCAGGATTTGATGTGGTCGCCGGTGGCGACCATCGCCTTGGTCTGTGAGTAGCCGTCGATCTTCAGGACGTGGTGCCCGGCCGCCTTCACCCTGGCGACGATGGTGGAGGTGGAGCCTGACGGCCTAGCAACGTCGACCGGCGCGGAGGTCAACATGACGGCGCGCGATGGATCGGATCGTTTTCACTTCGCAGGTTGGCCAAGAGCGTGGAGGAGACAAAGTGGTGATAAGAAAAGTAGTGCGCTATTTATTACGGGTATTGATAAACATCATCCGGATGTTTTCTTTCTAACTATCATCCAAATTTGTGACCGTTAGATTAGAGATCCAAGAGCCACAAATTCTCCCCACCCCCTCCAAAAAAAATTCACCCCCCTAAAAAAAATTCTCCCCCCTCCAAAAAAAGAGACCGTTGGATCTCTAATCCAACGGTCACAAATTTGGATGATAGTTAGAAAGAAAACATTCAGGTGATACCTATACACACCCATTTATTACACGACCTACAACGATAAGGATTGACAAGTAGTATATGTTAGTTAGTTGGTCTCCTCGTTGGTGTACTCTCCGTTGTTTCTACTACTGCTCCATGCGGTTCTGATGCATGACCGTGCGTGTTTACGACTACGATACATAGTATTAGTAGCAACCGTTGTGTTATCAGGTCTCTAAACAATACATGTAAGGAGAAACCAAAACGGAAGTCCCATATACTATGTACGTAACTAAAAGAGACATGCACGGCGTGCAATCCCGTGCGTGAACCCGTGCGAGTTTTCAGATCGTTTCGATCGTGCCGGCTTGCCGTTTTCAGTTGCCTTTACCGCGAGTTCGTGGGAGGAGTACACGGATATGTGCGCACATATTTGTACGTGTGTTTGGTCGCCTGCGAGACATGCGACGGCAGGCGGCGACACCCAAAATGGGTTGCCGGCATCATGGTAGAACTATACACGGTGATGACGCGGTGAACGGCGAACCACGGTGGCAGTGCGACGACGCATGGCACTGGCGGTGGTACTGCAGCCATGGGACCGGGCCGGCAATGGTGCGACGAGCAAAAGGAACAGTGAGCATACAGGTGGCAAGGGGATCTCATCGGAGGGGTCGACGAGGTCTGATGATCTGAGGAGGGCCAGCGGCAGCAGCGAGCTAGAGAAGATGGAAGACAAAATTAAAGGTGTGGAAGGATTAAGTGAGGTGCAGAGATGCTCTCAGAGAGAGAAAGAGGGAGAAAGTGGGACGCACCGAGCGAGAGACAATGGTGCGGGCGGTGGTTTCGGCTGCAGTTTGGGAAGAAAATGCAATTGAGTGAGGGAAGGAGCAAAAGGGATCCCGGCACACATTTTTACATGGTTAGGGGCAACGGAAGCTCACGCCTCACGGAAGAAGCAATGGCCCTCGGCGGAGCTTCATGGCCGGTACACGACGGCGAAATCCTGGGCTCGACTTGAGCTTGGGTTGGGCAATGGCGAGGTGGGGAGGTGATGAAGGAGTAAGGGGTGACAGGTGAGCTCGGTCGGCTTTTATAGGCGACGGGGTTGCACAGTGCTGTAGATAAACAGCACGGCGTGCGTAATGATGCGATGGCGGTGCTGGTGCTTGAACAGGGTGGCGCACGACATGAGGCGGAGGGGCCGGCGCTCTATGCGGGGCGGTGCTGGGGCATGGACACAGTTGTGCGTGGCGCAGTAGGAAAAGTGGCATCTCCAAGGTGCAGGAGCGGCGGTGACGGACACAGGCCTGTGGCGATGTAGCACGCGGCGTAGGCGGAGATGCAGCACGTCAAGATGAAGCGGTCGGGGCATGGGCGCAGCGTGAGTGGCGCGGCGATGATGGCGGCGACGCACAGCTGGGAGCGGCAGCGATGTCTTCCCTGCGGACCATGGCGTGGAAGGAGGAGATGGGGGCCAGGCGTGCCGGGCGGCTAGGTGCGACTGGGCCGAGCGGTAGGAGGATGGGCAAGAAGGAAGGCATAAGTGGGGAGAGGAGTGGGCTGGGCCACCAGCTGGGCAGAAAGAGGAGAAAAAAAGAAAGAAAGAACTGAAATGGGCCAGCCAAAGTTTACTATACAACACTCGACTACATTTTTGTTAGGATTTCAGCCGCGCCGAACTCTTCTCATAGTTAGATTTGTTTATTGAATCGTGCGCCAGTGACGTCTCAGCCTCCAACTCGGGCAGAGCCGACTCCGGTGACCTTGCCGCCGACGGTGATTTCGGTGACTTTACGTTTGAGTTGTCTGCTGTTGATAATAACCTGGTTGCACGATTTTGGTTCCACGTCAAAGTTGTTGGTGTGTGTTTGCATTGTGTTTTGAGTCTGTCACGTCAAATGCTGGACGTGATGCATGTCCGTGCATGTAGGTGTAACGTGTAGTATGCAGGTTGTTGTTAGAAGCATGTAGGTGTAACGTGAAGCGGCCAGAGCTGTTACTCGGCCGTGGGTGCGTGTGTAATTGGAGTTCGTATCTTTGTGGCTCGTGATAGGGAGTGAGTTCAGATATATTTGTTGGGTGTGTCTAGATATCACTTGGATATTTTCTTCCTAATAGTTATATAGATTTAGAACCATTAGATTAGAGATCCAACGACCCTTTTATTTTAGAGGGGAGAGATTTTTTTAGAGGAGGGGGATATTTTTTTTAGGGGGAAGAATTTATGACCATTGGATCTTTAATCTAATAGTCACAAATCTGGATGAACCATGTGCAAATTTTATATTCAGAATCGATGCAATTTTTGGGCACCGAAATTGTGTCCACCGACGGTGCCAAAGGCGACAACCGCTTCTGGCGCCTCGCAGATGTTGGCATATATCCCTTGTAAACACACACGATCACCTGGACATAACGCACATATTCACAGAAAGATGACGACACACAGAAGCACACGATAGTTTTTGTGATCCAAGTGATACATATATACACCCATATTATATATAGCTCACTAATTAAGTATGCAGAGCTATATGCTCATGCACATACTCAAACTGTGGGTGATTTGGGTGCTTTTCTAGTAATTGCTTTCGCAGGATAGCATGTAGCATGGGTTTATCGCCGTCGTTGAACTTGACCCGGACCTCCTTGAGCAGCGGCAGGAACGTCACACCGACGACACCGTCCTCGTCGTCGCTCAACATGCGGCATCGTTTGAGCCACAGCCACTGCAGACTCGGCATGGATTCTTTCTCGATGACTAGCGACACCAAGTCTTCGAGGCGGTCGATGCTGATGAGCTTTAGCTTCGCGAACTTGCCTGGGTGCAGGTGCAACTGCTGCCCCACATAGGACTTCCTCCAGAGATGCAAACCTGTTAGGCTTGGGAGATCCCCAAGAACCTCGACCGCGTCTTGCTCCAACTCTGTGCCGAGCAGCTTGATCTTGGTGACGCCTTGGAGTGACTGGACCCAATGGGGCAGCTTGCGGAGGAACCCACATAGCCGGAGGATGATGAGATGCTGCGGCGGCGATGATATCGATTCCAGTCAACGGAGTGAGCCATGGTTGCCGGTGCCGGTGCCCCTAGCGCGCACCTCGAGGTCTTTAAGACCGACGAGCTCATGAAGTGTGTCCCGGAGTTCTACACCATCTTTGTCGGTGAGTTCCGTGATTTCCAGATTGATGAGCTCGACCAGCTTGCTTATATCCCTGAGCGTGCGGTGGCCATCTTTCCCGACGGCCACCTGACCCATAGTGCGCATGCTCCTCAGCCTTCCGAAGCCGTCGGGGAGTCTGACGCCGCTGCGGGACTTATGGTTGTCGTCGTAGCGCATGCAGTGGCCGACGGTGAAGTACTGCAGTTTCTCCAGCTTGGTGAGGCCTTGCGGCACGGTGGTGACCTTGGTGCCTCGGATGTCTATGAACTGCAGGAACTTGAGCCTCCCGAGCGACTCGGGGAGCCTAGTGATGCTGGTTCTTCTTAAGCCCAGGTACTTTAGATGGCGAAGCTCGCCGATGTCCGCGATATGGGCGTCCGTCGTGTTCGGGCAGTCCTCCAGATCGAGCACTCTGAGCATCTTCATCTTGGAGGGGATGATGAGGCGCGGCGGACACTCTCCGTCGACTGTCAGCGACCGAACGTGTGACAGGTTGTTAATGCTCTCCAGGACGTCGATCCCAGCTTGCCAGCGGCAGTCAACACCGCTGCTGACGACCAAGTGCCGGACCTTCTCCCTTGTGCGCTGCATCGACGGCAGCTGGCGGTTGTTAAGAACGAAGAGCTGGTTCTCCTCGGCGGACTTGGCAAGGATGATCTCACGCATCATGTGATTCATGTCGTGGACCTGGGCGGTGTTGATCCGATCGTCAAGGTTGACCCAGGTGGTCGCTGGCTGGATCATGCACCTACTGATAAGTTGATTGAAGTAGCCCTCCCCAACGTCCCAGAGATGCATGTCCGGCCTCTCGGTCACCAGCCTCTCGGTCACCAGCCCCTCGGCCATCCACCGCCATAACACGCGAGTCTGGCGAAGTTCGCGGTACTTGGGGAAGACGCTAAGGTACAAGAAGCAGGACTTGAGGTGGTACGGCAGCGCATCGTAGCTGGACGTGAGGACGTCTTTTATTGACCCCAAACCCGGGTTGTTCTTCAGCTCCGAGCCGAGGTGGTCGTGCAGCTTCTTCCACTCCACCGGCTTCTTCATCTTTGTGGCCAACAGCTTGCCGACGGCGGCGACCGCCAGCGGCAGCCCGCAACATCTCTGGAGGATGGAGTTGGCCATCTCCATCAGCTCCCCCATCAACGGCCCGTCGTTTATCTGCGCCTTCTTGCAGAGAAGTTGAAGTGACTCCGCGTCTGTGAGAGAGCTGAGCTCGTACACAAGGTCGGATGGTGAGGAGCACAACTCGGCGACACCCTTGTCCCTCGTCGTCGCGATGATCCAGCTCCCTCTCTTTCCGTCGGGCAGCACCTTCCTGATTTGCTCCCACTCCGCAATGGTCGACATGTCGTCGACGACGATGGCGTACCTCTTGTCCCCCAGCTGGCGCACCACTGCCTCGGTGAGGGCCATGAGGCTTGTGCTGCTGTGCCGCACGATGTCTAGCTGTCTCACGAGGCTCCGAATGAATTCGGCCATGCCCAAGGGGTGCGGCACGGTGACCCAGGCTCGGAGTTGGAAAGCCCGCGCGAGCTCCGGGCTCCTCAACACCTCCCGCGCGAGCACTGTCTTGCCCACGCCGCCCATGCCACACACGGAGAGCACCTGGAGCGGCGCGCCACTCTCCGATCCCACCAGGCGGCCGACCAGATCGTCTCGAACTCGGTCACGCCCGACGAGCTGTGACTCCTCGGTGGCGACGTCGGCAGCGAAATCCCGGGAGATGATCTCCATGTCCTCGATGGCAAGCGGCACTACTACAGAAAGGCTAATAGTAGACGGCAAATCACAGACGGTTTTGTGAAACCGTCTGTAATGTAAACTATTACAGACGGTTTTAATTTGAAGGCCGTCTGTGGTATTTGTGGCGGGAAAAAGGAGTATCACAGACGGTTCTTACCGCTGAACCGTCTGTGATACTGGAATATCACAGACGGTTTTTATTAAAAACCGTCTGTGATAATCTGGGATTATCACAGACGATTTTTTATTAAAAACCGTCTGTGTTGTGTCGACTATCACAGCCGGTTGTTGTTAAGAACCGTCTGGGAATGTTCACAGACGGTTTTTCACAAGAACCGGCTGTGATGTCCCTTTCTCTGTCACATTCTAGATCAGAGGTTAATATATAAGTACACATTGCTTCTAATAACTTAACTACAGAACTACTGAGACAAGAGATCACAAATTAAAGGCAAATTTATTAATTTCAATTAGAGGCAAATTTATTACAAAAGTCGCACAGGTACAGAGTTTCCCAGATTGTATTCTTTTGGGCTTCGTAAGCTTCTTCTTCAACTTGGGGACTTGGAGGATCAGCCGCTAAATTCTCGAACGCCGTTAAGATTGCCCTTGTCCTTAGCACTTCCTCGTGCAGCCTGGGCAAATGATCAGCAGCATCCATAATGTCGTAGAGGATAGCATGAAAAGATTCCTCAGAATCTGCCGTTTCTGCTTGATCGGCAAGGCTATCCATCAGTCTCTGCAATGCGTGTAGAGCTTCTTCCGCATTGCGCACATTGTGGAGAAGAACTAGGGTGAGGGCCGTTTCCCTTTCTTGAGCGGCAGCGAGACGCCTCCGTCGACGGCGGAGGATCAGGTCAAGCTGACGGATGCAAGAAAGTCGGGGAAGGAGAGCAGGGCGGGTGCGGAGAAGCTGCTCCAGATGCAAATTGCTGGCCGCCTGTGTAAGGTTCCGGCCGAACAATTCGTGATGAACAGATGAGAGGAAGGAGATGATCACAAGAACAGTAGTAGAAGCCATGTTGTATTGTATATTGTATTGTACGTACGTAGAAGACCTGGATTAGGAGCGCATATTTAACCTTTAGCACAAACGGTTCGTATACCCAAACATTAATGATATAGACGCTTCGTATAACGATCGAGAGACGTTAATTAGACGATCGAAACACGAAGCGTTCTGGCATCGAAACACGCGCGAAGCAGTTCTGGTATGAAGCTTATGACAGACGGTTTTTCATAAAAAACCGCCTGTGATAATATTTATCACAGACGGTTTTTTAGAAAAAACCGCCTGTGATAAGCATTATCACAGACGGTTTTTTATTAAAAACCGTCTGTGATAATGACTACGGCATTTATTGCGCTGCTCAGACCGCATTTGTCTTCATTTCGATCCAGATCTAGCCACTGCTGCGCACTTTTTCACTCGGGAGGAAGCTAGGCGATTTCAGGCCAGTTAATTTGGTGGGAAGTGGCAGAGATTGAGCTTTGAAGATTCATACTTTGCTGGTTGCTCTAGATATGGTTAGTAATGCAATTTATTTTTTCTTTAATTGCATTACAATTTAGTTCTAAGTAATCGATCTATGAGTGGTTTGAAGATGGTTAATTTGCAAAATTGTTGGTTATATAATAGCTGTTGTGTTTGTAATATGAATCTAGCAAATAAAGTCTCAATATAATAAATGTGGCCGGTATATATGTAGTTATAATCAGTTAATCTAGATTTTAATACTAAGTTGTTATATATGTACGTAACGTAGGACCGAAGCTGGATGTATGCCGCGAGCCGTGTGAGTGAAGAGTACATTAATGGCGTTTCTGCTTTTATAAGAGCTGCCGAGAAGGATATGTTGAATAAGGGGGCGGAATATATGTGCTGTCCATGCACTGACTGCGAGAATGTGAAGATGTTTAAGAACCGAGGGCAAATTGAATCGCACTTGATTCGGAGGGGTTTCAAAAAGGATTATACGTGTTGGACCAGTCATGGCGAAGTGAATGATCATATGCCGCCGGATGACATCGCCGGTGAAGTGAATGATATGCCCCCGGATGACATCGCCTGTGAACTGAATGACATGCCGCCGGCTGATGTCGATTGTGGCTCGGATTCGGATAGGTTGCACGATGATAATCTGGATCAGATGCTTCGCGATGTTGAAGAGAACTATGATGAGAGAGAGTATGTTAAATTCCGTGGCTTGATGGAGGACTCAGAGAAACCTTTGTACACGGGATGCAAGTACACGAGGTTGTCGGCCGTGCTTGAACTGTTGAAATTGAAGGCAAGCAACGGTTGGTCGGACAAGAGTTTCACGGCGCTGCTAGGTCTTTTAGCGGACATGCTTCCGGAGGGAAATGAGTTGCCTAAAACCACGTATAAAGCCAAGAAGGTTCTTTGTCCGTTGGGAATGGAAGTAGAAAGAATACATGCATGCCCGAACGATTGTATCCTCTACCGTAAAGAGTATGCAAACATGCATGTATGTCCGGTGTGCAACGCATCCCGATACAAACGTAACAATCAATCAGATGATGGCGAGGGAACAGAGGCGAAGAAAGGACCTCCTGCTAAGGTGACATGGTATTTTCCTATAATTCCCCGTTTGAAAAGGTTTTTTGCAAATCCAAAGGAGGCAAAACTGCTGATTTGGCACTCGGAGGAGCGCAAGAAGGATGGAATGATAAGACACCTTGCTGATTCCGCGCAGTGGAGAAACATCGATAGGAGTTTTGCAGAGTTCGGTGCAGAACCAAGGAATATAAGGTTTGGACTGAGTACAGATGGAATGAATCCTTTCAGTAGCATGAGCAGCCGACATAGCACATGGCCCGTGACTCTCTGCATCTATAACCTTCCTCCTTGGTTGTGTATGAAGCGAAAGTATATTTTGCTGTCGATACTTATCCAAGGGCCAAAACAACCTGGGAATGATATCGATGTGTTCCTAGCACCGTTGGTGGAAGATCTAAAAGTAATGTGGAACGAAGGGGTACAGGTATGGGATGCGTACAAACGAGAGAACTTCACTCTGCGCTCCTTATTGTTCTGCACCATAAATGATTATCCTGCCCTTGGTAACCTATCGGGCCATAGTACAAAAGGTGCCAAAGCTTGTACTCACTGTTTAGATGGTACCGAGAGTGTGTGGCTGAGACACTCACGCAAAACCGTCTACATGCGTCACCGCCGGTTCCTTCGGAGGGCTCACCCATACCGCAAGATGAAGAAACAATTTGACGGAGAGAAGGAAGATGGTTCAGCTCCAAGGCATTTAAGGGGACGCGAGGTTTATGATATGGTTAAGGATTTAGATGTTGTCCTCGGAAAGGGACGTAAATTGAGGGCTCATGAGAAGAACACCTGGAAGAAGAGATCAATATTTTGGGACTTACCTTATTGGGAGTACCTAGATATTCGGCACTGCATCGACGTCATGCACGTAGAAAAGAATGTGTGCAACAGCTTGATTGGTCTCTTACTGAACATCCGTGATAAAACAAAGGACGGTGTCAACGCACGGCTTGACTTGGCTGACATGGACATCAGGCCTGAGTTAGCACCGACAAGCACTGATAATGGACGAACGTACCTTCCCCCTGCGTGTTACACTCTGTCCAAGGCTGAGAAAACAGAACTGTGCCAGTGCTTGCATGGTGTGAAAGTTCCGTCTGGTTACTCCGGCAACGTGAAGAAACTTGTTTCGATGCAAGATTTGAAGTTAAATGGCATGAAGTCTCATGATTGTCACGTGCTGATGACACAGATGCTCCCTATTGCAATTAGAAATATTTTGCCGATCAAAGTCCGAGAGACAATCATGAGGCTATGTTATTTCTTTAACACAATTGCTCAGAAGGTCATCGATCCCGAAGGACTAGATGCTCTGCAGGACGAGGTGGTGATGACTCTATGTCACCTTGAAATGTATTTCCCTCCTTCGTTTTTCGATATCATGGTTCATCTCATTGTTCACGTTGTGTGGGAGATAAAAATGTGCGGGCCCGTATTCCTACGCAGCATGTACCCATTTGAGAGGTTCATGGGAATTCTCAAGTCCTACGTACGGAATCGTTCTCGGCCGGAGGGCAGCATCGTCGAAGGTTATGCAAGCGAAGAGGTGATTGAGTTTTGTGTCGATTATATGGCTCAGATTCAACCGATAGGTGTCCCTCAATCTCGTCATGAAGGGAGGCTGAAGGGTCTCGGAACTATCGGAAGGAAAGCAATCACTCCAGATATAGACACGTATACTCAAGCCCATTTCACGGTCGACGATGTACAACGTGACGAATCTAGTTACGTACGCATTGATCATGATGAAGGGCTAATTTTTAAAGGAAATAAGCAAGTACAATAAGAATGTATATGTGAAAATGTGTGACAATTAATTTTGAGATGTACATGTGAAAATGTGTGATGTAGTCAATTTTGAGATGTATATGTGAAAATGTGTGACAAAATGTATATGTGAAAATGTGTGACAAAATGTATATGTGAAAATGTGTGACAAAATGTACATATGTGAAAATGTGTGACAAAATGTATATGTGATGTATTTGAGAATGACAAAATGTATGAAGAAATACACTGTGTTAATGCAGCTGGTTGGTGTTGTTTATGAATGCAGCTGTTTGGTGGTTGATATGAATGCTGTGTAGTTATTGGTGTTGTCGTAAGAAGAACAGCCGGGAAGGGCTTATCACAGACGGTTCTAAACTTAGAACCGTCTGTGAAAGTCAATTATCACAGACGGTTCAACACTTAGAACCGTCTGTGAAAGTAAATTATCACAGACGGTTCATCACTTAGAACCGTCTGTGATATGATATCACAGACGGTTCTAAACTTAGAACCGTCTGTGATAATCTCCCTACATATACCCTCTCGCTAGGGTTTTCTTGTGCGCCTGCAGTTATTCGATTAGATCTAAATCCCGAGCCCGACGTCGCCGCCTCCTCCCCGAGCTCTCGCCGGCCGCCTCCCCGGACGAAGACGTCGCCCCAGCCTCCTCCTCCTCCGTCGCCGCCTCCTCGAGCCCGTCGCCTCCTCCTCCTCCGTCGCCGCCGCCTCCTCCTCCTCAGTCGCCGCCTCCCCGAGCTCGTCGCCTCCTCCTCCTCCGTCGCCGCCTCCCCGAGCTCGTCGCCTCCTCCTCCTCCGTCGCCGCCTCCCCGAACTGTATATTCATGTTTGTTATGCTTACTGTTAGGGTTTAGGGTTGATGTTTCATGCTTCATACTTAGGGTTATGGTTGATGCTTGATGCTTACTGTTATGCTTGATGCTTACTGTATATTCAAGTTTGTTATGCTTACTGTTAGGGTTTAGGATTGATGCTTGATGCTTCATACTTAGGGTTATGGTTGATGCTTCATACTGTATATTCAAGTTTGTTATGCTTACTGAGATTTCCTGTGGGATTTACAGTTGCTCGATGATGATAAAATCATATACTGAGATTGGTTCATTCAGTGTTTGAGCTCTAATAGCTGTCAGTTCATGCAGTTTTCAGGTTATAGCATGTTATTAAATTGATCTGTTAGGATTTAATCTTGACAAGTTAAAAGACTTAATTATTGGGCAAAGTTAACTTGTGTGGTCTTGATCTGTATGAATACTGCTGTTTGAATATATGCATGCTGAATATATCTTGATCTTGAGATTTTAGAGTTTGTATCTAGAGCTCAAAATACTGAATTCATTATTTGGCATAACCAATCAAGGAAGAGTATATGATTTAGTAGCGGGACGGCCAAGATTAATCTTGTGCAACCCTACAATTTGAGAGCACATATGTAGGTATGTATATGTATATATGTAGGTATGTATATGTATATATGTAGGTATGTATATGTATATGTATGTAGGCACATAACCCCTCTCTCTGTCCACATCACCCCCTCCCTTCTCCCCCTTCCCTCTACTCCTCTCCTCTCTTCCGAACATTGAGCACCATGTTTCACTTTTCGTGCTTCCTCACTTTGAACATTGAGCTTCATAGAACTTTGTTTAGAGACCTTGTAGTAATAGTATACATTGACCATTTGGGTGGAAAGAAATACATTGTGTCGTCAGGCTCATGACTGACAATTTGAAGCATAGCATAGCATCCGAGGCACATCCGAGGCCTGCAGCTGTGTCTTGAGGAATGCCAAGAAGCTGTTCTTCAGATGTGGCTCTTCAGATGCCACATCTGAAGACCAGCTCTTGGCATTCCTCAAGACACAGCAGCAGGCCTCGGATGTGCCTCGGATGCTATGCTATGCTTCGAATTGGCAGTCATGCGCCTGACGAGACAGTTCATCTTTCCACCCAAATGCTCCATGTATCTAGGCAAAAACAGCAAATGAAGCAAGTGACACACTCCAGCAAGTGATACATTGGTTTGTGTCATTTGCTTCATAGAACTTTGTTTAGGGACTTTGCTATTTGGTTTATAGTATTAGCAACTAATCTTCTTCATCATCATCTTATCTTCCAATTCAATATGATTACATTCTCATCTTATCTTAATAGACCCACAAAATGAGCAACATGTCACCCGCGCATTCTTCATCATCATCGCCGGAGGCGTCCGCTCCAACATCAAGACGCCAAGGAAGAGGGCTATCAAAGAAGCCTCAGAGCCGACAGACCATCACAGCGGTAAACGCAGCTGGGGTCCCTATCCTTCCTAAGCAAGCGGTAAACGCATTCCGAACCATGGTCGGAATAGTTGCACGACAACGAATTGAGATCACATACAATTCGTGGAAGAACGTGCCTGACACTCGGAAACGTGAGCTGTGGACCGAAATCTTGGCATCGTTCGAGTTCCCAGAAGAACACTTACACGCTGTGGAACGACAAACCTACCAAGCGGCGTGCAAAGCATGGAAGAACTTCAAGAGCACGCTTGTCAGGAAATACGTGGAGACGGACGAAACGCCTTTTACTAAATACCCATTCCTGGAACCACAATGGGAAGAGTTCAAGGCGATGAAAACGACCGAAGAATTCAAAAGTACAAGTGTGGCGCACAAGGCCCTCCAGGCAAAAAACACGCACCCCCACAGACTTGGCACAGCTGGGTATGCGAGTAAAATCCTGCAGTGGAGGTTGGAGGATGAGCTGGTAGCTGCAGAGGACATCGCCCCGCGGTTTTTCAATATCCCGGATGACCGCGCTCGAAATTGGCTTAGAGCAAGGTCATCTACAACGACATCGGGGGACGTCTCCTTTCGAAACCCTGCAGACCAGCAAGTGTCCCAGCGCCTGGTAAGATATCGATCGAACTACGTAGCTAGTAATTACTCCACAACTTCGTACGAATTGAAATGACATGTCGTGCTCTTGCAGGAAGAGCTGAGTTTTGAATCTACCCTGGGATCATTCCAGGGAACAAGGGAGAATGATATGCTCTCCGTGGCCCTGGGAAACAAGGAGCACCCGGGTCGTACGAGGGGCCTTGGGCTTTACGTTCCTTGGAAACATAGTTTCCAAGATGACTCCGGAATGTATCGGCGTAGGAAGAGAAACAAAGCCGAGCGTGAGGAGCAGCTACGAGAAGAGATCAAGGAATCTCTTCGAGAGGAGCTATTTGCTCAGATGGGTGAAGTAATCAGAGAAGAGGTGCGGAAACAGACAGAAAGTCAGCAGGCCGCCACCGCCGCTGCTATGCTAGGTAGCCCGCACAACCGTCCGAGTAGCTGCGCGTCCAATCCGACGCATACCCAGTCCAAATTTCCTGTGGACGACATCCTGGTAATAATTATTACCTCTCGAATGCTTGCTCCATTGGTAGGCCTATTCGAGTAGCTAATTTTGTATCGTTATGTAGGAGCCTACGAACTGCAAGCTCCAAGTGAGATATGGCGCCATTCCCTTGTACGCTGCTTGGGGCCAGGCATATTCGTCTGGTAACGGGGCCATGGTGCACGGCCAAGCTTTAGCGCCAGGCTTCGAAAAAGTTAATGTGGATGGTGTGTATGTCAATTTTGAGGTGGTCCCGCTACCGAAGCCCCCCAACGACGAGATCGTGACTCTAGGACATGCCATTGGAACATTCATCCAGTGGCCCAAAAGCGACATCTTCCTGGAGGCTTCTTCACCGGTGGCAGGACCAGAGCAACATGCACTGGTGCCATCTCCATTACAAGACCACTCGGTTCCACCACCGGATACTGCACTGGTGCCTTCTCCATTACAAGACCAGTCGGTTCCACCACCGGATACTACAACGGTGCTATCTCCACGGGCCCTATTCTCGCCAGAGCAACTTGCACCGCTGCTACCTTCAAAGTCGACTTCCGTGAAGTCGACCTATAGCCGAGGCAGCAAGGCCAGCAAGGGCAAAGCAAAGAAGACCAATGATGATCTTCCGTACCACCCTTTGGCCCGCAAATTCGTGCTTGGCGAGCCGTTGCTCGAGCAAAAAGCCCTCCAAAAGCTACCATATAGTTGCATGCAATTGCACACGTGGTATATGCAGCAGTCCAATAAGCCAGAGGGAGAACGGACTTCAAGTATCACTGTCAAATTCTCCGAGGAAGATTTACACCACAATCTTCAAGAGTGTACATTCGTGGTCGCCTTTGAGGATTTATTCGAGCTGTTCATGCTCAACGCTCTTGACGTCTCAATCGTTCGATGCTGGACGCTGTAAGTGTGTACAATCACAGTCTCCGTTAATGTCATACCGATAAATGCCATATCTAATTTTTTGCTTTCGTGTATATATATATAGACACATGCTGATTAAAGCTAGAGTATCGAACTCATCAGCTGGTTTCTTGGACCCACAATTGGTCGCCAAGACTACCATCGACCAGGAGGCATCCCTCGTCGAGAGGTACATTGCATCAGGCCTGCTGAGTTGCCGCAATAAGGACTATGTACTTATGCCCTTCAATCAGAGCTTTCATTGGATTTTAATAGTAATTGTACCAAAATGGAACAAGGTATATTACCTTGATTCCCTAAGTAAGAATAAAATGGACTTCACAGTTGTCACCCAAGTAATCGATAGGTAAGCACATATTCCCCATACATATCTACATTGTACTCTTTCTTTCCGTCCGAATGATTAAGGTTAACCTTTTCAAATTACGTAGGGCGTTCGCGAAGTACATTGAAAAGGGAGGTGACTCGAAGCGCGGGGCCAACGGCCTGCTGACACATGTTCGAGATTTTAAGGTATTCGCTATTTCACATTAATTAATCCTATGCAACAGATGGTACTAATGCCTTTTGAACTAACACATTCCATTTTTTGCAGTGCCACCAGCAGCAGCCGGGCAACACATGTGGATACTACGTTTGCCAACATATGGAACTACTCCTCGATTCCTCGAGGGTCACCAATCGCAAGGTTTGTCACTCTTCCCATAATTACTTCATACTTATCACGTTACATATATATGTACATTGATATTCCTATCGACAGGCTGTATCAATCCCGTCAACTGCATTGAAACAGTCTGAGCTTCGAGAGGTTCAATCAGAGTTGGCGTTCTTTTTGCTGACTCAAGTCATACAGCCAGAAGGACGGTTCCACTGCGCACACTGATTTCTTATTGGTCTTATCACTAAGTGTAAATGCAGTGTAGATCTTTTGTAACTGTGCATTTGTTAATGGATATTTCAGTTCAATTCAATTAATTGATTTGCGAAATGGATGCATGCTTTATGTCTGTGAGATTAAGTGCGATGTCAATTGGATGTTTTATGTCTGCGAAATGTACCTGAAAGCAAATGAGATGTGTGAATTGTATGTTTTTTGTCTGTGATTATCTGCTTGTTTCAGAGGGCATGGCTAGCATTTCCTGAGGCTAGCCAATAAACAGAAATAGATTTTGGTTTAGGAGGAAGGAATATCACAGACGGTTTTTAAGTAAAAAACCGTCTGTGATATGTATCACAGACGGTTTTTCATTAAAAACCGTCTGTGATTATCAGATATCACAGACGGTTTTTAATTAAAAACCGTCTGTGATTATCAGATATCACAGACGGTTTTTCATTAAAAACCGTCTGTGATTATTGGATATCACAGACGGTTTTTAATTAAAAACCGTCTGTGATATCTGATAATCACAGACGGTTTTTAATTAAAAACCGTCTGTGATATCTAATAATCACAGACGGTTCGAAAACCGTCTGTGATAACCTTCGATCATCACTGACCCATAAATTCAGACGGTTCAGAAAACCGTCTGTGATGACGTTTCTGAACCGTCTGTAATGTCGATTTCTGTAGTAGTGGGGTTGGGTGCAGGGCCCGGCTGGACGACGATGCTGTAACGGAGGTTCCTTTTGCTAACCTCGTCGACCCTGCCTTTCACCAGCCTTATCCGGACGGCGATTTGGTGCTGTGCTCTCAGTTGCGTGGCAGCCGGGAGTGCGCACGCCCTGAGCCATGCGCCGAACGGCGGCAGGCTACACCCCGTGCCGAGGTCGAGGGCGAGGTACTCTTGGAGGCAGTCCTCGACGTCGTACGCCAGGTCACGGACCTGCTTCACCCATATCTTGACGACCTCGTTGCGGGCGCGGTCGCCGGCGCCAGCCGCCCGCAGGAAGGCCTGCATCATCTCCAGCTCGTTGGTGATGAAGGACACCTCCTCGTGGACGCCGAGCAGGAGCATGGCCTCGTCGGCGAGAGCGTTCTTGGCCACGGGCAGCACCGTGTCGAGGGTGAGCTTGGCCAAGCTCAGCGCGGTTGCCTCCATAGCTAAGCAAGCTTCCTAGTACTGCGTAACTGTGTATTAGTGTATATTTGCTCGTTGAGATCGACCTAAGATCTTGGTTATGTTACGGGAGGAACGGAAGCTTTCAATATTTATAGGCGACCCGGCTTATTCACTGCTGCTCATTCATCACAAGTCACGAGTCAAGCAAGTAAGCATCGAATTGTATTCCTTCCTTCCAGTGTACTTAAGGCATACTCATCGTGGAAGGCTATACCTGATCAGATAACCAGATTCCTCTACTCATTTGTGACACGATGTACTCGAAAGTATTGCTTTCCGACAGTGCAGTGCGCGAAAGCTTACTAGTACATGCGTAAAGATCATATCGGATGAATATACATGGTGTTTATGTATCGATACCTTTGTCTCATGATACTAGATCAAACTTAAGGCAAGAAGTGTGCCATCCTATGATAGCTCGATCATTTACTCGAATCTGTAGTGGATTACTCAGTTGTAATTGACTCGTAAACCATATTCGGTATGGCCGTGCACTTCCTTAATTCAACTACATCGAGGGGCATAGAGAAATCTCTCCATTATATAGGAGGAGCAAATTCTATCTTAATCGCTCACATTCTTCTGCATGTTTAATAGTAAACCCAAAAGCTATCTGTATGACCACTCAGTTATGAAATAATATTTGACAACCCCTAAGAAACTATTACACATGTAGGAAACTATGACGATTTTAAGTCTAAGGATTCTACATACACTATATATGAGACCAACTGATGACACTAAGAATATAACAATTCCCGCAATGTCTAATGGTAGGTCAATCCAACATCATATTCTCTAACATATGTCACATTATTGATTTGATATTTCGATATTCATGATCCGTGAAACATGATCATCAATCAATACTTACGCTAATCTATAAAATCATAATTGTTCCATGTAATGATATAAGATCATATTTAATTTAGAAAATATCAAAACATGACTAAAGAGTTCCACGAATAAGTTACATACTTGTTGATTAATACAAAAGGTATTTATTCAAGAGATAAAATAACATATTATTCAAATGATCATAAATATAAAAGTGATATAATCATTTCTATAATTATCTCTAGGGCATATCACCAATAACAGGAGCTTTCAATATTTATAGGTGACCCGGCTTATTCACTACTGTTGATTCATCACGAGTCACGAGTTAAGCAAGTAAGCATCGAATTGTATTCCTTCCATTACAGCTTAACTCCATTACAGCTTAACCTAAGGGATCCTCAAGGTGGAAGGACCTACACTACAACAAAAACGCTATACTAGATATTGGGTATTGATAAATATCATCCGGATGTTTTCTTTCTAATTATCATCCAGATTTATGGCCATTGGATTAGAGATCTAACGGTCATGAATTCTCCCTGCCCCCTCCAAAAAAAATCTCCCCCTTCCAAAAAAAAAATCTCCCCCACCCCTCCAAAAAAAGAAGCCGTTGGATCTCTCATCCAACGGTCCGAAATTTGGATGATTGCTAGGAAGAAAATATCCGGGTGATACCTATATACACCCATAGATATTTTATCATAGACGACTTCTTAGAACTATCTGTGTTGTAATTATCACAGACGGTTTTATAAGCGTGACTGTCTATATTACTAGCGATGACTAGAACCGTCTGTGATACATAATTATCACAGATGGTTCGGATTAAAAACCGTCTGTGATGCCTACAATTATCACAGACAGTTTTTAACAAGAACCATTTATGATGTCTAGAATTATTACAGATAGTTCGGATTAAAAACCATCTGTGCCATGTACAACTTCCCAAAAAGTCTCTACCATCCCAAAAATTGAAAAGCATGACAAATTTATGCCAAATCTAGTAAAAATTGGTGGAATCCTTCTACATATAGCCACATACTTTTACAAAAAAATTCAGCAATATTGGCCTACAGGATTGAAAAATATAGCGGTTTCAATTTGTACTCGAGATGAATTCGTGTCCGAGTAGGATTACGTTCCAAGACACCTTTAGTAAAACGAGCAAAACTTTTGCATACGGTGTTTGTTTTTAACGTTCTTTAGCTTTAAATTTGCGTTGCAAGTTTTTTATTTCTGTTTTTGCCAAAATTTTTGATCTTCCCTTTGGAATTTGGGGTTTGCCTCAACTACAAAGTTGTAGATCTTATCGAATCCTTTCAAACAAGCATATATAAGCCATATAAAACTTTGCTATTTTATCTTTTGAGACTAGCTGTTTATGTTGCACCGATATATATATACACACATATATACATATATATGTGTATATATATGTACATATATATGTGTATATATATATGTACATATATATATATATGTGTGTGTGTACATATATAATATGTGTGTGTGTGTGTGTATATGGCGCACCATGGTGTCTAAGCACCAAACCTCCCTACCTTTGGATTACTTTCAGATACATGCAAGTGTAATGGTATATAATATATCAGGCAAACCCGTTAGCATTCATTAATTTCAAAAAAACATCGATTTAGAAAGGAAGTCATTGATTTAGCATGCTAAATCAATCATGGATGGAAAGTCTCAGTTATGGAGCCTGCACCATGGTGCCCCTGTTATTTATACTATATATATATGTATGTATGTATTGTTTTTGTGCTATATATCATAATTCACAGATGGCTGGTATATAGAACTGTCTGTGATACTCGCACATCATAGACGGTTCTAGCTACCAACCATATGTGATGGGCAAGTATCACAAACGGTTAGTATATAAAAATATCTATGATAATTATGTCTCTGACTACTGAGCCCATCAATCCTCCCTAACCCAATTCCAGCCAATAGAAACCCACCAACCACCACCCCACGGATCATAGCTCCATCTCTCCATCCCCGTGCCTATTCTGCTAAAAATTTTCCTATTCCCGCCTCTCGCTCCTCTATAAATACTCACCCAAACCCATCCCCTATCTACCATCGCTCAATATCTCTCCAGCCTCCTCACCGTCCACCTCCTTGACCCCGACCCCGATGGCCCTTACGAAGTAGATGGTATGCAAGTCCATGGGCGACAATGCAATGCAGAAGCAGCATAGAGGCATCGTCGACGAAGTTGAGCTTCTCCTGTCTGTTAGTGTCGGAACCCGGAGTAACGACTCCTGGATCCTCTGTGTAAATCGCACTAGTCCAGGATCAGCTAGTGCACACAGTACAACAAGGATAAATACCAAGCACAAATGACCAAATATATTAAATAAAAGAGGTACGGCCTTATGGCCAAGTCTTACATCAACGCTCATTGGCAAAATAAATAAAGCATAGAACTGCGGAAGCAAACTGATAAATAGCGAAGCCCAAGCCTGCCCACAGGCAAACGACAGTAAGACGCGGCCTATTCGTCCAAATCTTCACCGTAGTCGATGACATCTTCCTCTGTATGGAGAGTGCAAGGTGAGTACAACCTTGTACTCCGCAAATCACACGGAGAAATGCAACATAATGATATAGGCTTCAATGGAAGGCTTATAGGGTTAGTTTGCATAAAACAACATTTAAAGAAATATAGTAAATAGATTAAAATTGCTGAATTTAATACGGTAAGTAAAACAATACTTGTAATAGAAAATAATACCGTCAGTGCAGGCTTCGACCAAACACAACCTATCCTCGGGCATCCCACTCGGGCCATCTTTTCCAAATGATCTCGTATGGATTCCATCCATCCACACATTTCC
Organism: Dendrocalamus latiflorus; assembly: GCA_017311315.1. Classification (NCBI taxonomy): domain Eukaryota; kingdom Viridiplantae; phylum Streptophyta; class Magnoliopsida; order Poales; family Poaceae; genus Dendrocalamus; species Dendrocalamus latiflorus. The sequence goes on along the minus strand of CM029642.1, from coordinate 17,596,415 downwards.
AAACACTCGTGGATTCCATTCATCCACAAGCTTCCAATCTCTCTCATGGGTTCCATCCACCCACAAGGTTTTCATTCTCTCATGGATTCCATCCATCCATAACGTTTTCAAAAATTATTTTTGAAAAACAAAATGTAATCCATGAAAAATTTTTACTCAGCATGCCCATGACCGTGGGCACGGCTATCCAGGATAGATTATACGCTCTGTAGAGGTTGTACAGCTTTACCCACAAGACACGATCATCCCATTGTACCACTAGATTACACACTTCCTTAAGTGTGCGGTGAGGAGTCATGACAAGGCCTTTACAATGCAAAGCCTTCAACCTGATCGAGCCAACTTTAAGGTTTTACCCCAGTAAGGAATCCACCAGACCGGGACCCCCTCTTGAGCCTAGACGAGACTTCTCATGGCTTAACCACGCTCGCCCAAGTGAGACTTCACATGGCACCAACCACGCTCACTTTCAACCTACGACTTGACTCAGATCGGGACTTCACAAATTATTCAGCCAGGGCTGTCCCATACCAGCCATGTGGTAGTACGATTAGGGCTTTGTAACAGTAGCTCGCAGACCGGTCCTTAATTGACTTAGGCCCAACCACATACCCCTGTGCACGACAGTCAACCACTGCGGCTCCAACCAAGAGGGCCTGCCTGCACCCACCACTCTAACCAATTACCTAAGTCTAAACCAGTTTTATATTTGTTTTCAAAATAGTTTTACAAACCTCCTTGACTCACCAAAGTCAAGAGTACATAACAAAAGCATATCATTTCATGTGAAATGGGTTATCATTTTATGTGAAAAGTATCCCAACCCAACATGTCTAAGCAGGGCTAAGCATTTGCTTTAAACTCTCTAGCCAACACTAATGTATTAACTAGAGTTTTAATCTAGGGTTACAAGGTATCAACATAATTCAAGGTCAATGGGGGTAAAACAAGTAGTTAATAGCTAAATTCAAAACTGAACTGAAATAATTGAATAAACATATGCATGCAGAATAATTTAAACGTAACATAATTTTATTTTGAAATTTGGGATCAACATGATTAAGGAGTGTGACTTGCCTTGCTCTTCAACTTAGTTTGAATCTTCGTCGAAGTATTTTTCCCGAATCGTCGAAGTCTACACGTGAAAATCACCCACCAAATTCAAACAAACTCAAAATAAATTCAAATTGACTTCAAAAATTTTAATTGAGGCTAGAAATGGATAGAGGGAAATTTTTGATGAATTTAGAAATTTGAATAGGCTCAATCGGAGTTAGGACGAAGAAGAACGGGCTTCGGGAAGTTTAAATTCAGAGAAAATGGAAAAAGGGAATTTTTGGAATTATTTTTCTAAAGAAAAATCTGAATTATGGCGTCAGCAGAGGATTTAATTTCAGCCGAATTATTTTTCAACGGAAAAACTGGATTTCTGCGTCAGCATGACATCAGCACCTTCGGGCAAAGGCTGACAAGTGGGCCCCGGGTCTATGGCCCGGGTCCACGGGCTCATGGGGAGGCTGAGGTGGCGGGGTGGTGTTGACCGGGCCAGGAGCGCCGAGGTGGCGTCCACCGGGCTGCCACCCGGGCTGCCACGTGGGCCGGGCGAGCTGATGTGGCCGCTGGCTGGTGGCTTAGCTCGGGCACCACGGCTCGCTGGCGGGCGGCGGCACGGCGGCCGGCAGCGATAGGCGGAGGAGGGAGAGGAGCACGAGGGGAGTTCAAGGGCGGCTCGGGGCTTACCGGGGAAGGCTGGCGGTGAGCGGGCAGAGGCGGCGGTGAGCGGCTCTCGGCGTCGGGGCGCTAGGGTGGCGGAGGGGGAGAATGGAGGGCGGCGGGAGGTGGAGTTGGAGGAGGCGAAGCTGGGGGGGGGGTTAAATAGGGGCGAGGGGGAGCGGGCCGGCGGGAATCTCTCGCCGGAGTAAGCGCGGGCATGCGGCGGTTTCGGGCGGACGTGGCCGAGCAGGCGCGAGGAAGAGGGGGAGTGGGCGCGGCGCGTGCAGGGGAGGTGGAGGAGTGGGGAGTGGCATGCACACGGGAGGGGAGTGGCGGCCGGGAGATGCGGGGCCGGCGGTTGCGAAGAAGGCGGCGGCGCGGGAGGAAGGAGGAGGCGGGGTGGAAGACAACCCTGACGGGTGGGGCTGGGGTGCAGAGAGAGAAAGGGAGAGGGAGGCATGGGCGGCGGAGATCTTGCCACGGGGAAGGGTTAAGGGGATCGGGCGGCTGGAGCAAGGGAGGGGCGGATGGAGGCTGACGGGCCGGGCCCGCTTGGCGGTGGAAAAGGAAGAGAGCGGCGGGGATGAGCCGGTGGGCGGCGTGGCCGAGATCGGGCCGTACGCGTGTTGGCCGATGGGAGGGGGTAGGCGGGATCGGGCAGGGCGCGTGGGCTGATCCCGGCCGTCCACGTGGCGGCCGGAGGGGAGGGGAGGGTTTTAATTTTGTTTTCTAATTTCAGATTTTTCAGAAAAGCCTAATAAATTCATAGAGATTCAGAAAAATATAAAATAAACTCCAAAATTTCCAGAAAAATTCAGAGAACTCCCTGGGGCCATTTTGGACTTAATAAAGATATTTCCAACTAATGTTGGTATTATATTTTCATACCTAAAATACTTTTTAATTTCAAAAATAGTTTTAAACTCCAGAAAACTCAGAAAACCAAATAAGAGCCAAATAAATCCAAATAGTCAATTTGAAGTAGGATTTTTATAGAAAATAAAAATATCCTTTTATTTAATAATTATTTTTAGGTTTTCACTAAAAATACTTTTTAAATCCAGCTTTTCAAAAACATAAATCTAGGGCAAATTCAAAATTAAAATTTAGGCACAAAAATACTTATTTTAATTTTAATTTTTATTTTAATGGATTTTATTTATTTATTTATTTATTTTTTATTTTAATAAAAACATGGTCTGTTATAGTTAGGATCTCTGCGTCTTCTATATTCTTATCATATTTAAGTGTTGGGTTCGTAGGATTGGAAGATGTGTTCTTGTCATGTTCTTGCTGTGTTAGATGGATAACCTGCTCGTTATCTTGTGATGCTATAATGGTGGATTCTAATCTTAATGGAAATAGAATGTAATGTTGTGTTTGCTGCTATATTTGATTGTTTTCAAAGGGCATAGCTAACATTTCCTGAGGTTAGCCAAAAAACAAAAAAAATTAGGTAAGAATGAATTATCACATACAGTTTTGTGGTATAAACTGTCTGTGAAGGACTATCATAGATGGTTCAAACCAAAAATCGTCTATAATACTCGTACATCACAGACGATTCTATCTACAAACCCTTTATAATGGGAAACTATCACATATGGTTTTATATATCAACCGTTTGTGATATTTGCACATCACAGACGGTTTTTACCAAGAATCGTATATGATAACAGACTATTACATGTGGTTCTAGTTTTGAACCGTTTGTGATAACGGACAATCACAGACAGTTCTAGATTCGAACTGTCTGTGATATAGTTTTCACAAACGGTTCAAAAACCATCTGTAAATAACCCTTATTATCATTGACCCATGAAGTCAAAAGGTTTAAAAAACTATCTGTGATGATAGTTCTAAACCATCTATGATAACTATTTCTATGGTAGTCTATATTCTCTAACCATCCGAAGGATATTAGACAACCAGATTCCTCTTCTCATTTGTGACTCGATGCACTCCAAAGTTTTCCTGTCCGACAGCTAAGTGCGTGAGAGATCAGTGTGGCAGGTAGCATATTTGCAGCAACAAGGTAGCAAATATAAGCAATAGTTGCGGGTTTAATTAGCCTCACACGGACTTTCATACGACTTTAGAACTAACAAAAGTCCAAATGAGTTGCTAGTGCCAGTGCGAATAAGGTTTTAGCGAAATTTTAGACCCTGAGCTATTACACATGTTTTTTTTATTCTATGATCACATCAAAGGATAACACAGCTTATCGAATGTAATGCACTATAAACTTTACTTAGGAATCAATTTGTGTTTGCCTAATGGGGGAGGGGAAGTGTGAAAGGGAATCTCATGGCCCACACGGCCACACCAATCTGTCACCCAAACTTCTAGGGTTAAATGGCGCACTAGAGGGATAAATTAACAAAATTAGCACCAGAATACTGGTGATGCATGTCAATTGGCGAACACGAAGATTCAAATAAGTGAATATCTGTATTATTGCATTCGGTACGGTTTGATTGAATGGATCGCATCAATTTCTGATTAGTTAATTGGAGACTTGGAGCTTTGGAGGAGACAGGATTTGTTCGGGTATAACAAAAGATATGATGTTTTATCCTTTTTCTTTCGTGCGAAGGATGTCTTCTTTGTTAATACAATAAACTTATCCTTCACGCACAATCGCATAAGTAATTGTTCCATGGATCTTCTTCACATATGAATCTAGTTCTGATAGGTACGTATTCAGTTGGTAGGAAAACAGGACCATGCGACAGAGAGAGAGAGAGAGAGGGTGCGCGCGTCCAAGTACCCGTACTCCTTTTCTTAGAGAGAGAGAGAGAGAGAGAAGTACCTGCAGCTCTTGATGTCTGTGGTAGCTATAGAAGGAGAGTAGGTGTTTGGTGGTGCTCATTTGGGCTTTTTTTTTGTGTCTTATGGTTGAAAATCACTATAGTTGACAGAGGCTTATTTAGCATAATTAAATTTAAAAATATAAAAAATATGTTAGCCCATTACATATAATACAAACAAATACGGGAAAAAAACCGGCAAAAAAGCTCAACAAAAAGCCAAAAGTTCAGAAAAAGACGAAATTTATGAATAGTAAAAATAAGCCGGAAGCTAAAAGCTGAAGCCAAAACGATCACATCCTTAGACTTCATGTATGAATAACAGTGATGTGGACTGACATATGAATATGGGTGGGTTCGGTTTGGTTTAAAGCCAGTTTATGCTCATACTATCTATAGTAATTAACTTTTAAATTGTATATTTTTTAAGACGGGTCAATAGGAAAATTGTAGTAAAAAGTGTACTGAGTTCAGCTGTACCGGTCAAAATCGCATGCGACTATTTTCCCGTGCATACTACCTCTTGCGAACAGCCAGAATTCAAATATTTAAGCTATAAACCATAAGTCCAAAAGAACCCACCCTATATCTAGTTTGTGACAGGTACCATTCAGTTCATTTCAAAATAGAATCATACAACTATGGTTTCTACGAACCGGTATGGCAAATGAGAGAAAGGGGGTGAATAGTACATCATAAATTTTTTCTCAAGTATTCACAAATTATTCTCTTCAGTAGCTACAAGGATATGAAGATCAGAATTGAAAGCTTAGAACAAAGCAACAATCTCAAAAGCCCAACAGAGGAATTTTTCAGCACATCACTGGTCTGACCCAGTGAAAACAATTTCGCCAAAATTTTGGTGGTTATTTGTAACATCCTGAAAAATGACATTAGGGAAATGTGAAGTTTTTGATTATTTTGCAATGTATTTCCATTTGCATTGGGAGTTATGGATTTTTCTCGGGGAGTCTGATGAAGATTTCAAAAGCTAAAGAAGAAAAACCCACACATGAAATAATAAGGAGCTAAGAATTGTAAACACGAACCTGAAAAGATGATCCAGTATACGAAGGAGGAAACCGGGCTAAAAGTATACAGCCTCATTTTGAAAACAATAGTATAAAAGGGGCAATACAAATAAATATATATAAATTAAACGCAAACATGTATGCAAAAAGGGCCTTGAAAGATGAGTAGGACATGAAATGTACTTATACAAAAATAAAATAATAATAAAGTAGGCATGAAGGAAATATATACAAGTATACAAGTAAATGTGTAAATAAAGTAAATATACATGTATATACCCCAGGATATATGTATCTACATATATACATATGCAATTGTAAAAGCAAAATAAAAAGAAAAAAATGGGAGGGGAGTCAGACCAGGCTGAACTGGCCCAGCCCAACCCCCCGCGCGCCTCACCCCGTCCCTGCCTAAAACCGGCGCAGCCTGCCTCCTCCCTTACCTCACTGCCGAGCGGCCCCCTCCCCTTTTACTGTTTTTCTTCTCCCCTCAGTCTCTCTCTCTCGCACGGGCCGCAACTCCCTCCGCTCTCCCGTCCCGACCGCAGCCCAGCCCGCCTCCTACTCGCGCGCACGGACCAGCAGATCTCCACCTCGGACCAACGGTCGCCGCCGCTCTCTTTTTCTTCGGCACTGCCACCCCATCCCCTCGCGCGCAAGGCTCGAGCTCTCACTGCCACCCCACGCGCGGCGCCAGCTCCTCCCTGCCATCCCTCGAGCGGCACAGCGGCATCATGCCCCTGCTCTGCACCTCTGCTGCTCCGCCGCTTGCCGAAGGGACTGTGCGGGCGAGTCTCCCGGTGCTAGCCCTAACCGTGCAACTACAAAGGTCGCCGAGTTCACCAACCCTTTTCCCGCACTCCTCTTTCCTCCTCCCCAGAGTAATCGGCCTCCCTTCCCTTCTCCTCGCCGGAATCCCCTCTCTTCCCCAAGTCCGGCCGCCGAGCCATCTCCCTAACCGCAGCACTATTTCTCGATTCCTAACATCTACACCCTCTCCGTGACGTCGTGAAGTCAACCGAGAGGTCGGCCGAGCCTCCCCGGCCCTGTAGCTCGCTGGCGTCGATCACCTTCTTGGACCGCCGCCGTCGCACGCCGCCGGCCCTATTCCGATGACCCCCGTTCGTCGCCGACCCCACCATCCGCTTCACCGAGACGCCGGCAACCCATTTTGGCCGTCACCTCCGAGCCTCCGGTAGCCCGCCGCCGACAGCACCGCCGCCCCCTCCGCCTCGGCCTTCCTCTACTTCAGCTCTCTGTCCCGGTCTCTGCTATCGCCTGCATTAAGAGGTAAAAGCGCTGTATATGAGTGAGCAACATCAGCGCGTCTCCCCTGGCTAGCAGCGCTAGTGTTCACTGCGCCGGTCCGGGTTCGATCCCTCCGGGCCGTGCGGAAATAAATAGGTTTTTGGATTAAATTTTTGCCATGCGTTTTAATCAAATAAAAATCCAAAAAAAATAGGAAATAATCCATAAGTGATGCAAGAATTTAATTAGGGAAGTAGTGAGCTTTTAGAGCATTTGACCATGGTTAATTATCATATGTTAGTGAGTAACATGACATGAAAAATTTCCTTACATCCTTAGTAAATAAAAGCCTAATAGAGATAGTGATTAGGAGCTTGTGTCCATGAAATGAGAACTTGGTAACTAAGGGTTCACATATTAGTAAATGAAAAAGAAAATGTGTTATGTATAAGTATATACACACCTATCCATATAAGTATATAATGGATAACCCATTTTAAACCTTTAGCAAATAAAAATTAAAGAGTGATTGAATATAAGTTAGCATGGCATATGTAAAAACGAATACACCATGTAGCTTTATCAAATGAGAGGATTTAGTAATAGATTGATTAGGAGAGATTGTCACATGAAATAATGACCCATTAATTGAAGGGTATAGAAATCAACCATTAGCAAGATAGGCTATAAGATATTATCAATAACCCAGGTCATGACATCCAAATATAATTACGGAATGCAGTATATCAAAACGAGTATGATTAAATTTTGGCCACTCAAAATGGGATTACTATAACACAAAAACAAATGAAACTAGAAATTTGGTGTTGGGGTTATTTGGGTCTTTTGGTAAATGTTTACTGGCTTGCTGATTGCTTTTTCCTTTCTATCCAAATTTTCGCGCACGTTAAAAATAGCGTACGAGGCCCAAGAGGAGGAGGCAGAGGCAGCAGCGCTAAAAGTTTCAGACAACCCAAAAAACACCCCCTGTGACCAAGGCGAGTCAATACTTTGATCATGTTGAACCTACGTTTTCTGCAAATTACTTTGGTTTAAATTATCAAATTGCATGCTGTTATTTTATATGCAAATACATGTTTAATTTAAGATTCTAGTTATATGCCCATTGTTTACCTTGAATATTATTATACCTCCTTTGGAATAATTGAATGTGTGAACCTTGTCGCCCTAGCAAAATGATAATAGTAACATTGTGAAAATAAGTCCCTAATTATACGCCATGCCTAGTATTGCATAGATACTCGGGGGCACTGAAATGCCCCAAACATCATTGTCATTTTTTAAACATGAGAAACTGGTTTGGACAGTCATGGTGGGAATGACTGGTACATATTTGGACATGATTATTTTATGTTCCCAAAAACCTCAACTTGCTTAAATATTTGGGCGGATGGTTTGAGTGTGTGTGTGTGTGTATGTGGTGCAGTGGAAGCACAAAGTTAGTAGTGGCAAATCCATCCACATAACCCTAAGGAGCGAATCTTGTCATGACCTCCTGTGTAAAACAAGTACAACCACAAGTCTGTAAAATACAACTTGGCTTAGTAAATTTACCGGACCCTGAAAGTCATCATCATGGCAGTAGTGCAAGGGGCTGTCTGGGTGGCGGACTTGACTGGGACACCGCAAGTGGCTGTCTAGGTGGCGGGCTTGAGGGTGAAGTTCTTCTGCGGCGTGCTGGCAGTGTGGGTAGCCAGCTGCTAGGCGCATAGGAGGGGAACATCCCGCACAACCTATGAGACCTGCCGCAAGCGGGACAAGCTCATAAGGGTGAGATGATGGAAGGGGCGAGGTACTTTGAACGTTTATTGTGATGGTTGGCTCAACTACACGACTAAGGAATCGTGTGGGGCAACGAGTGAACTGTCTCTTGTGGGTAAAGTGTGCAAACTCTGCAGAGTCAAAACTATTCGAATAGTCGTGCCCACGGTCAAGGGCGGACATGGGAACTTAACTAGATATAGTTCTATTTCAAAAATCTTGGTGGATGATAACGGAAATGTGTAGGACTGCTGATGGTCCTGGTTTGGAATTGTCCTGGGCGTCGTCCCAATGGTAAGTTAAGCGGCTATAACGCTGAAAGATGCTATATGGTGCAGATGCCATGTAATGGTGGATGGAATCTGTGTCAATTATAAAATCAACTTACTTTACAAATAAGTCTTGAGTTTAAAAATTGCTAGGTCTTAAGAATTTTTAAGTAATTGTATTCAAAAGCACTCTTCGCAAAAATAAAATAAACTCGAGCCATCATTGATTAGCCATGCATGTTAAATATTGCATTCTGTGTGTTGGCTCGCGGAGCACGGGGTTGGAGTGCTCACACTCGCTTTTGCGACAAAATTCAGAAACAGGAACTCAAGGACATTACGCCTATGAGGAGGCCCCTACCAACGATGGCGGGAGCAAAGACGATAACTAAGGCGTAGGCCACGATGGTTAGACATAGACAAGTGGACTCCTGGCTTTGTGTACACGTATGTTACCAGTTCTCCGGTGACATATACTGTACACATTACCCTACTGGTCGCTTGCCTGTGAATTTTGGGTTTACTTTTGCTACTATTTCAGCTGCATTTATGTAATGAAGACATTTGGCCAAAGCGGCCCCCTTGTAAACATTCACCCGATGTGGTGTATTTCAGACTCTGGAATATTATTATGCGATGTATGTCATAATTCAGCAATGTACCTGTGTGCACTAACTACTGATCCAGGGATTAGTGCAGTGAAACACAGTAGATTCCGGATTGAAAAATCTGGGTCTGACATTATTGGCGATAATTGGCCATATTGGTGAGGGCCGATAAGCAATAGTTGAAACTGTGGTTGAAGTCACAATCAAAGCAGTGATCGAAACCGCAAAGCAGCGGTCAAAGCAATGGTCGAAGTAGTAGTTGCAGTTGCGGTGGTTGGAATCGAAGACTCCAAGTATGTGTGAAGTCAAAGTCAAAGATTCAGTGAAAGATCCGGTTGAAGTTGTACGGTCGAAGGACACTATAGCAGTTGAAGCATCAGAGTACAAGGGAAGTCGAAAATTGGAGTGCTGTGAGAAGCGGTCGTAGCCATGAGAAGCAATCTCGTGCAGATTATGGAGAGATTCTAGGAGGAATGAGAATATGCTCAAGTTAGTGGAGTTAGTGGATGCGTGGAAGTCGTGTGTGTGTGTGTGCATGAGACTTATTTAAGCTGTGTAATTCCTGTTAAGTAGTAAGTGGATGAAGCAATAGAAAGATTGAGTGTGTGTTTATCCAGGGTGACAAGAGAGAGGATTGAGCGATTCAACCCCAGTATTTGGTATTAGAGCTGGGAGTTGTGAGAAGCAACTCCAATAATTGGTATCAAAGCCTCAAGATCCAAGAGCGTGGTGTGAGGAGAAGTGTTGGCGCAGAGATCGATAAAACTCACACACACAGGTGGAAGAATACAGAGAACAGAACTCAGTTGGTGGTGCTGAACAACCTGCGCACCGTTTCTGTTTATTTCTCTGATAATGGACTGGCTACAGTACACAACTACTTCAACCCGGAAAAACCGATTACTCTGCCACTAAAGCACACAGTTTGATACAACAATAAACTACCGAAAAACAAGCAGAATAACATACAAGACTCGGCCACGTCCCTAACAATTCGGATCGTGGACTTGACCTCCAAACTAAAGACCTGGCGACTCGGTAACTGAAGACCAAACTTCAGAGAGTTTTGCCGCCGACTGAAAACGGACAAAGACTGAAAACTGACGCTGCTGATTCTCTCGGCTGTGACCTTTCTTCAGCAGCTTTTATTCAGAACATCAAACAGAGACTCTGAACTGAATTGGACAAGCAAGACAACAAGATTAACTTCATCATTTCTCCTCCTTAATCTTGTTTTCTCAGCTTTACATCCTCCACACCAATCTTTTGCCTCATTTCCAGAAATCTGATCCGTCCCAGCACTTTTGTCAATATGTCAGCCCGTTGTTCTTCAGAGCAAACATACTCCACTTCAATCTTTCCAGACTCAACACAGTCTCGGATAAAGTGGTACCTCATTTCAATATGCTTGCTTCTATCATGGTGTACCGGGTTTTTGCATAAAGAAATAGCTGATTTATTATCCACTTTCAAACCAACCTTTTCTTGTTCCTTTCCCAGCAGGCTGCCCAAGAGCCGAGCAAGCCATATTCCTTGGCACGCTGCTGTCGTTGCAGCAATATACTCCGCCTCGCAAGACGAGAGAGCCACAACTTTTTGTTTCTGTGACTGCCAAGTAATGAGGTTTGATCCAAAGAAAAACACAGCTCCGGATGTGCTTTTCCTATCATCTATGTCTCCTCCCAAGTCACTATCACAGAAACCATGAAGTTTTGGTTCCTCTTCTCCTCTTCTACCATAGAAACAGCCATAGTTCAAAGTACCATTCACATACCTTAGAATGTGTTTTACCGCAGCAAAATGTTGAGTCGTAGGTGCTTCCATGTATCTACTGACCATCCCCACAGCAAATGCAATGTCCGGCCTTGTATGCACCAAGTATCGTAGGCTCCCAACAATACTCCGGTACTTCGTAGCATCTACTAGTGGGTCTTCTGTTTTCTTGCTCAACTTCAAGCGATTCTCCATCGGTGTTGAACACGGATTACACCCCTTCAAACCGGCTAACTCAACAATTCTTTCTGCATAACCTGCTTGGCACAATGAAACTCCATCAACTGATTGCTTGACTTCAATTCCTAGATAGTAACTCAGCAAGCCCAAGTCACTCATATTGAATTTTTCTTTCATCTGGCTCTTGAACACTTCAATGTCACTTGCAGCTGACCCAGTGATAATCAAGTCATCGACATAAACCCCCACAAGCAACACTGATTTGTCACGCATTCTCTTGTAGACTGCATGATCTTGAGGATTTTTCTCAAATCCTAATGAGAGGAGTGTCTTGTCCAACTTGAAGTTCCACACCCTCGGGGCTTGTCTCAACCCATAAAGAGCCTTCTTCAGTTTCAGCACCATATTCGGCCTCTTGTCATCAACAAAACCGGGCGGTTGGGTGACATACACTTCTTCACTCAATTCTCCATTCAGAAAAGCGGATTTGACATCCATATGGTGTATTTCCCAACTCTCATGAGCAGCTAGTGCAAGAATCAATCTCACGGTTTCAATTCTTGCAACCGGCGCGAACACCTCCTCGAAATCAACTCCTTGCTTCTGTGAGTAGCCCTTTGCAACGAGGCGGGCTTTATGCTTCACCACTTGGCCTGCTGCATTCTTCTTCAATTTGAACACCCACTTCAACCCAATTGCCTTATGGTCTGCTGGCAATTGTGAGATCTCCCACGTTTTGTTCCCTACTATGGAGTCCATCTCCTCTTTCATGGCTGTCCTCCAGTGAGTATCCTTCAGTGCTTCCTGAAAATTCACTGGCTCCTCCATAGCTAGCATGCACAAATGAGAGTATTCGATCTCCACCTCCTCTGTGTTGTCATACAGGTCTTGGATGGTTCGGTACCTTGTTATTCCTTCAGGAGATGGGGTTTGGGAGGTTGTTGCTGCTGCAGAATTCTCCATGTGGGCTGGTGACAGCATGGGTGGAGTTGAGGAAGATGCAGTTGCAGCAGGGACTTCAGACTCCACTGCGGCTGGAGAAGACGAGAGGTTTGCATCTGTTTCTTCTGCTGCGTCACCTGCAGAAGCTACCACGGCAGGTAATTCTCCTCCCACGGCAGACTCATCTCCTGCCACGGCAGACTCATCTTGCAGTCCTCCTTCCTGACCTGTGCCATCAGTCACTGCTGTGTTGGTCTCCCAATCCACCACAAACGCACCAGCCGGTCCACCTTCTTCTTCTTCAGAATGTGGCCAATTCCAAGCTCGTCCTTCATCAAACACTGCATCTCGGCTCACTATCACCTTTCTTGTGCTAGGACTATAGAATCTGTAGGCTTTTGAGCCTTGTTCATAGCCTATGAAAACACATGGAGTGCTGCGATCATCAAGTTTATGCAGATGTGGGTGTGGTACCTTCACATGAGCAACACATCCGAATACACGCAGGTGATACACCTTCGGCTTCCTCTGATAATACGCTTCATATGGAGTCATACCACTCAGGCTTCGTGTCAAAGCTCGATTCAGGAGGTATACAGCGGTACTTACAGCTTCTCCCCAAAACCTCCCTGGAACCTATTTGTTCTTGAGCAAACTCCTAGCAGCGCCAACAATAGTCCGATTTCGACGTTCAGCTACGCCATTTTGTTGTGGACTATATGGTGCAGTTAGGAACCTTTGCACACCTTGCTCTTCACAGAACGTCATGAACTCCTTCGACACGAACTCTCCACCGCGATCAGTTCGCAAAGCCTTCACTTTGGTGCCTGTCTGAACTTCTAACTTCTTCTTGATTCCTTTGAATGCAGCAAAGGCTTCATCTTTACTCTTGATCAGGGCACACCACATGAACCGGGAGTGGTCATCAACAACTAGCAGGAAATATCGATTACCTCCAGGAGTGGGTGGGCTGATTGGTCCACAAAGGTCTGCATGCAGCAGTTCCAAAGATTTTTCAGCCCGGTATGAAGAGGTTCTAGGGAATGGATTCCGGTAGAGCTTCCCTGCTAGGCATGCCTCACATAGTTGTTCAATATGATCCACATGAGGCAGTCCTTCTACCATTCCCCTTTGACTCAGCTCCTTCAACATTCTGAAGTTGATATGCCCGTACCTCGCATGCCACAGCCACTCCTTCTGATCATATTTTGCCATAAGACAGATTGGCCCGGTTCGGTTCAGGTGCAGAACGTACAGCCTGTTCCAAGACTTCTTAACCCTTGCCAGAAGCCTTCTCTCCTGATCATAGATGCTCAATAATCCATCTTCAAGGACAGTCTTGCAGCCGGATTCATCAAGTTGGCCTAGACTGATAATGTTGTTCCTGAGGTCTGGGATGAAGTACACTCCGGTGAGAACCTTGTGTTCTTCATTTGTTCCCTTTAGCAACACTGCACCTTTGCCGCAGATTTCAACCACTGAACCATCGCCGAACTTGACCAAGCCCTTTACCTCCTTGTCAATACTGACGAACACTTCCTCACACCCTATCATGTGATTGCTTGCCCCTGTGTCCAGATACCACTTATCAGCGTTTCTTGGTCCGGTTCCCAGTTCAGGCTTCACATTGTGTTCATTGAGGAGTATAAACTCTGTGCCCCGTTCCACTGCTTCAACTTCTCTGCAGGTTTCAATCATCAACAGAGTTGGCTCATGGTCTCGGCACTTCTCGACGTAATGTTCTTTCTCCTTCTTGGGCTTGGTACATTCAGCAGCAAAATGGCCAAAATCATTGCAGTTGTAACATTTGATCTTGGACTTGTCAAACTTGCGGTTGGTTTTCTTCTCGGGTTCATTTCCTCCCCTTCCGCCATGGCTGCGGCCGCGACCACGGCCACCGCCGCGTCCGCCGCCTCCTCTTGTGCCGCTGCTCGTGCCTTCACTGCCTCCTTTCTTCTCCTTGACAGTCATGGCTTCCCACTGCTCACGTGTAAACAGCAGCTGTTCTCCATCCTGCTTGCTGTGGCGACGTCCCTTTAGACTTACTTCATAAGCAGTCAGACGTCCAATGGCTTCAGTCGTTGACATAGAAGACAAATCTCCCCACTGCTCAATGGTACTTATGATGGGAAGAAATTTGTCTGGGACTGCGCTGAATAACTTCTCAACTACAGTACCTTCCTTGACTTCGCCCCCTAATGACCGCATCTCACCAACTATGGTGGTGAGTCTCTGCGAGAAACCACTTATGGTTTCGTTGTCATCCATATATAGCCGATCAAATTGCCTCTTCAATGCTTGGACTCTTGCTTTTTTGACTCGATCCTCACCAACTCGCATCTGCTTGATTGCTTCCCAAGCCTCCTTTGCCGTTTCTTTCTCCGCGATGGCCATCATCACGGTATCCGGCACTGCTTGAGAAATTGCAGCTAGGGCTCCTTGGTCTTTCTCCTCATCGACCGCAACATCGCCCTCAATCGCTGCCCACACTCCCAACGAGCGCAAGAGGATCTTCATCTTCACGGCCCACACGCCGTAGTTTGAGTCATTGAGCATCGGATATTGAATTGGCACCGCTGCGCTTCTGATCGTTGCCTTCCTGGAAGACGATGCCCCAGAAGCCGTCAGTGGAGCTCTCGGCGGCGAGCCCTCCGGCGTCTCGTCGCTTGACATCGCCCTTGACGAACGAAGCTCTGATACCAAATGTTGGCGCAGAGATCGATAAAACTCACACACACAGGTGGAAGAATACAGAGAACAGAACTCAGTTGGTGGTGCTGAACAACCTGCGCACCGTTTCTGTTTATTTCTCTGATAATGGACTGGCTACAGTACACAACTACTTCAACCCGGAAAAGCCGATTACTCTGCCACTAAAGCACACAGTTTGATACAACAATAAACTACCGAAAAACAAGCAGAATAACACACAAGACTCGGCCACGTCCCTAACAATTCGGATCGTGGACTTGACCTCCAAACTAAAGACCTGGCGACTCGGTAACTGAAGACCAAACTTCAGAGAGTTTTGCCGCCGACTGAAAACGGACAAAGACTGAAAACTGACGCTGCTGATTCTCTCGGCTGTGACCTTTCTTCAGCAGCTTTTATTCAGAACATCAAATAGAGACTCTGAACTGAATTGGACAAGCAAGACAACAAGATTAACTTCATCAAGAAGCTGCCTAGTAATAACTCGTTGGTCAGTGTGATGGCGTGCACAGCGGCATGTGTCTGGTGGAGCTGCAGATGCTAGCAACGAGTGGCTATAGCACCTTGCGCTTAGGAGCATGACAGTGAAGGTCCGCGCGGCCATGGTGAGGCCAGCGCGGTGTGCCAGAATAGCATGTGACATGCGCACCGGTGGCGGCGACGTGATGTCGCATGGTGATGGGTCGTCAAGTGGTGCCGCTATGAGTGGCGGCTTCGACGACGGGTGCACTAACAGCAGACTCCATGCGAGGTGGAGGCCACGGGTGGCGATAGACTCCATGTGAGATGGAGGCTGGCGTTGGTGGCCAAGGCCATCATTGACAAAGTCTCGGTGTGATGCCGAAGGTGGTGATGGCAACAGTGGTGCGAAACCATTGTGCGGATTCGGCGTGAATGTGAAGGCGGTGGTGTGAAACTATCGTCGCTAGAGGAGTCAGTGTAAAATCGACAAGCACGCCTTAGTGTGAACCCAAGTGGTAGCGGTGTGATGCCGCTGCGAGGAGGAATTGGTGCAAGACCGACAATGGCGCAATGTGTCGTGCAAGGCACCCATGAAGGAGGCCTCGATTAGCGGTGAGAGGCCACAAACAATGTTGTCTCACTCACGTTGGAGGCCATGAGTAGTGGTGTGAGGCCACTACAGGGTGGACATTGGCAGTGGCAAGGCCATCACTAGGAAGAAGAGTCGGTGTGATGCTGACGCCAACGCCAAAGGTAGCGCGATACTACTGCGAGGAGAAGTCAGTGTGAGACCGACAATGACAGTGGTGTGAAACCACTGTGTGAAGTTTCGACATGAAACCAAAGGTGGTCCGAAGGCGGTGGTGAAGGCCATCGTCACATGAGAAGTCGGTGTGAGACCGACAATGACGACGATGTCAACCTACTATGAGATGACGGTGGTGTGAGGCCACTACAAAATGAACACATGCATGAATAGTGGTGCGAGACCACTGTAAGTCGTGCAAAGAGAAGGCCACTGTGTGAAACTAGAAAAAAGCCGATGTATGTGACAAGAAGATGTGGGTGATCCATATCGGTGAGTTAACACATCAATATTAAGGGGGAGAATGTTAGAATTAATTTTGATGATTTGTAAGTGGTCAAAGCCATAGTTGAAATCGTGGTCGAAGTCACAGTCGAAGTAGTGGTCTAAGCCGCAAAGCAGTGGTCAAAGCAGCAGTCGAAGCTGTGGTAGTCGGAGTTGAAGACTCTGAGTATGAACGTAGATGAAGACTCCAAGTACGTGTGAAGTTGAAGTCAAAGATTCGGTCGAAGAACATTGTAGCAGTCTGTACTCGGAAGAACACTGTAGCGGTCGTTACTCGGAAGGACACTGTAGCAGTCGGAGCATCAGAGTACGAGGGAAGTCGGAAATTGGAGCGTCGTGAGAAGCGGTGGTAGCCATGAGAAGTGATCTCGTGCGGATCGTGGAGAGATTTCAGGAGGTATGAGAATAGGCCCAAGTTGCGTGGAGGTCGTGTGCGTACATGATGCTTATTTAAGCTGTGTAATTTCTGTTAAGTAGTAAGTCGATGAAGCAATAGAAAAGATTAAATGATTCAATCCCAACGCTTGGTGTATTAGTCTCTCTCTGTGTATGTTTATCCAGAGTGACAAGAGAGAGGATTGAGCAATTCAATCCCAACAGTTGGTATCAAAGCTGGGAGTTGTGAGAAGCAACTCTAACAGTTTTCTTCTTCCAGCATACAATGCTTCTCGATCATTGTCTGAGTCATCACATGATATGCTTAGCTGGGTTACCCAGCAATGCTGGTTAATGATGATACAATTGTTTGATGGCCTTATCTGTAACACCCCCGTTTCCGGGAGTATTATGAAACCCTCGCAGCTGCCCAGGACTGTTCAATTGCGAGTATATCCAACGAGGGTATAACATTGCCATCACAAGCTTAAGAGCAAAAGCGGACTTTATTACAATATAAAGGCGAAAGCCAAGTATCACAGTAGGGTCAACTGCCCTTAGTTACATTACACAAAAGAAACCACAGGCACACTCGAGCGAAGAACGATCCTAATTCCACGCGTCATCAACCTCGTACAGAATCATCTCCTCGTCTTCTCCAGCCTCTTCGATATTAGCTGTTTCTGTTTATGTTTTTAGCAAGTATGAGTACAACTACCGTACTCAGCAAGTCACACGGAGCTTAGCAATATCTACATGCATGGTGTACCAAGTGAAGGGGAATCAAGTCTATTATTTTATGTGGATGCAGTTTTAGTTATAAACAGATTTTAAACATAAAATCATGACTTCCTATAAACTTTAGGGGGTTTCAAGGTTCAATTATCAGACCACCAATATTGTCAAATCCTTTCCAAATCTACTTATGCCTTGTTATTGGATTCACCCACTAAACACAGCTTCGTTTACCGTAAGCACGGCGTATTCGAATACCATTTGTTATGACTTTGCAAAGCTGCCCTGCTTTACCCACAAGATCTCTTAACTCCCGCTAAAGAGTTAAGACAACAAGGATGTTCACTGCTCAATTCTTTGTATAGACTCCGCCCAGTAGGTGTTCATCCCAATAAGCTCGGATGACCCCACGGATCTCGTCCGACTTACCGACTTATCGCAGCCCTACAGTTGTATGGTTAACCACCTCCCATACGGACTCACCCTCTGTCTCCCCCTTCCCAATTGCAGAGGTTCAATTGAAGTTGAGCAGCTACTAAGCCAGGTTTGAATAAGTCAAGTTTGACCGAATCAACGCTTGTGGTTGGGCGGTTACTATGTCCGTTACTTAGCATAAGGGTCTAGTCCTTACATTTTAACTGAGGCATCATCCACACACAAACCCATATTCAGTACACACTGTACTGCCACCAATCCACAACCAGCCTCCACCCTAGGATAAGGTCCTCGGATCCATCTCTGCGATCCTCATTTATCCTATTCCTAACTTTCTGAAATTCTAGAACAATACCAAATCTTAATAGTAGAAAGGTGTGATGACCCTAACTACAATGATAATATTCTTATATTTTATGTGACTAAGTTTGTCAAGGTGAATATGGCCATCAAGTTAAACTGGGCTTTTCGGGTGGTAGGACATAGCTAATATCATGTCATTCTAAGCATTTGATGTACATAAAATAACAGAATGAAAATAACATAATGAAAGTACATGTAAATAAATAACTTAGGAAATGTAGGATCAATATGTTCAAAAATATGTGCGACTTGCCTTGCGGATCAGTGATTTCAATTAATTCGTATTCTTCAGCGAATGGGGCCTGGGCCTGTGCTTCTCCTTCTGGCTCCTGTGCAAACTCGACTTCGGAGGCTAACGCAAATCAAATAAAATAACATTAATTCCGTGCCCGAAGGAATGAGCGAGGAATAAAGAAAATAAATGAATAAAGAAAATTCGAAAAACTCCAATAAAATGGGCTTTTGGGTTTATAGGAGGGCTTTATGGGGGAAATGGGCCTTGGATTTGGGTTGGCGGGCTCGAAACGAATCCGGGGAGTATAAATATGTATTTTGGACTTTGGGCTAGTTACTATTCATCGGGCTCAGTACTATTCCTCGGGTTCGGGTCGGACTCGGTGAGCTGGCTTGGTCGAACCGCATCACTCGGGCTCGAGCCGGCTGGAATGGGCGCGTCCGGCGCGGGCGGGCGGGCGCGAATCAACCGAGACGGAGGGGCTCGGTCGGGTGAACAGGCGCGGGCGGGTGGATCCAGTCGGGTGCGGGCGAGCTGACTGGGCTCAGCCAAGTCGGGGTGGCGGGGTCGGGGGAACAGTGCTCCGGCACTGTTCTTCTTCTCCAACTCGTTCCCGCGCGCGCAGAGGAGCAGAGGAATGGGCGGTGGCTGCCGGCGATGGTCCGGTGACTTGCGACGACAGTGGATGGCATGGATGGGATCGGGGTGGCATAAGGGTTCCATTTTTGGGGTTTGGAGGACCGGCGGAAGCGGCGTTCGCCAGCGGCGAGGTCATTTATACTACGGCCATTTTTGGAACTGTAAGTGCTTGGGAGGGTTCCTAAACAATTGGGCCGGTGCTAGGGCATCTTCAGGGTTTGGGCAAGCCCGTGGGGAGGTTGGCGAAGCTCAAGAGGCCTACGTTGAGCTAGCCACGGGTGAGGGTGGCGGTGGTGAGAGGGTGATCGACGCTAGGGCAGTGGGGGCTTTGGGATGCTAGGGCAACGGTTGGGGGTGGCTTTGGGAGGCCTGAGGGTGCTACTGGAGAGGGGAATTGGGAAGTGAATGACTGGGGGTAGGACATTGCATTAGGGCTCCGAATTGGGGCTTTTCGGGATTACCAGCAATGGGGCAGTGGTGGAGGCTTTGGGAGTGCTCGGTGGGCTTCAGAGAGGTGAGGTGCTTCAATTGAGAGGGTTGGGAGTGCTTTAAATAGGCCGGGCAAGGCGGCTCACCGGGGAGGAGAAATATCGGGGATGCAATGGCGGTTTCGGGAGAGGCCGGGGTAGCTCGAGGACCTCCGGGTGCATGCAACTGGCTAGGGCGGTACAAGGCGGCAGTCAAGAGTGTCAGAGGACTGCAGTTGTCGGCCGTGAGAGGAAGAGGCGCGAAGGGGCAGAGGCGGGGCGTGCGGACGGCGGCGGCGCTGCCACGCCCTGTGGCCGTACCAGGGCGGTGTCAGGTGCGTTTAATGGGCTGGTACAGAGGCTGGCAGGTGGGCAGGAGCTAGCAGAGGTGAGCGGGCGCGAGAAGGCGCGGGGAGTGACGGCGGCGACAAAAATCAGCAGCGGCGACGGGATTTTCGGGCATGAACAATAACCGCGCGAAAATATCCCGTTTCCTCCGTTATGACGCCGTGATGACAGGGATTAAGGGGCTGTGATGCTTTGAGATTAGTGTAGATTAGAGCTATGGAGGAGATGGTCAAAGGAGCAATGAAAATTCAAGTCCAAATTTGGTTTTGCAAATTTTGAGTTGTTTCATTATCTGTCATTCCTCTCCTACTGCCCTACATGCAATCGATCCGCTCCTTACTTCCATATCATCTAATTCCTCGTCAGGTTTCCGTGCGAATGCATGCACTGGCTCCAGCGTTGAGTCGCGTCCCCAATCGGCGCAGCAGCCGCAGGTGCGAATGCTGCTCCGGGTCGCCTGCGGCGACGCAGGCAGCATTCCATTTCCATGTGCTCCAAGCGACTAGATGGCCCGGATGTTCAGATTCAGAATCCTGTATTTAGCAGGGTAATCAATCAATGCAATGCTCAGATCAGATGGGAGGAGATCATATTTTAGTTGTCAGATGCGAGAGGAGCATTGAATAGAGATCGATGTACTCGGTTTCTAGCTGACACAGCAGCAGTAGCACATATTACTGGCTGATACGGTGCTATAGTTCTATGGTAGAACTTTGATCCGTGCCCTCCTATGTAATAGCCCAAATTTGGGACAATTTAATTTTTTTTGAATAAATTTAGCTTTTGTTTCATTTTCAAACTTTTTTTGGCTTTTGGGAATTGAATTGAAAATCAATATCCAAAATTTAAATTCAAATCTAGAGCATTAAATTGACATGACATCATTTCCAATATGAAAACTTGTATTTGGGCAAACATTGAATAGAAATGACTGGTATTTGAATTGAAAGGATATTTTAGATCCCTAAAACTCTAAACTTACTTACATATTTAAGCAGATGGTAAGAGGGGCTGGTGCAGATGGAGCACGAGAGTGCGGTATGCGTTAAAACCGCCCAAATAATCCTGAGGACTTAGTTTTGTGGGTAAAGATTTTGCAGTGATCTTCTTGATCTGTATGTATAAGGAAATATGTAAAATATAATAAGTTGGTTTATCCCTCGTGGGTAAAGTATGTGACCTCTATAAAGTGAAAACTGTTCAAATAGTCATGCTCATAGACATGAGTAGGCATGGGAATTTACTCGAGTTAGTGTCTATTTCCAAAAGAAATTTTATGGGTGGAACGAAAAACATGATAGGCGAATAGAACCTTAAGTTGATTTCTTCTGTGTGGATAAAACCCAATGATTATAATAGGTAAATAGAACCCGAGTAACAAATTATCATATGGTAGATGAAACCATGTAACAGGTAGATGGAACCTGCACCTCAATTATGACATTTCACAAATAAATGAATCTAAGCCTTTCTTTGTTAAACCCTAAATCTATAATATTGTATTTTATATGTTGGCTCGCGAAGCACGGTTATTTGTGCTCACCCTCGCTCACTAAAAAAACTTGGAACCTATGGATCAAGACCACTATGCCTAGTATGCCGTGATGGAACCAGACGGGGAAGAAGACGGTGGAGACTAGGACATCCTCTAGTAGTGTAGTCCTTATATCAATTAGTCAAATTTTGATAGTGATTGTGTGCACATCTATTATCCAATTTTTTGGAAAGTAGTAAGGTATCCTTTACACTAGTCGCCTATTTGTGGCAAGGTGTGGCCTCACCTTTTGCTTTTCGCTTCCGCCTTATAATGTAGCATTTGGCCTAATCGGCCCATTGTGTAAACTCTACCCGTTATGGATTATTTAAACTTGGTTATGCAATATTAATGTTGTTGTGATTCACGCAATGTATGAGTTTGATTCAGCAATGTATATGTCAATACTATCTACTAATACAAGAAACAGTGAAGTGGAATTACATATGATTTCAGATTGCAAATTCGGGTCCAACACACTATTAGTGCTACAGTACAAAACACATACCTATCTCGAACAAAAGTTGGATCATAGAGCCTCCATCTGGTGCATTCTCTGGATCTAAAATGTTACAGGTTAGATAGATCCTAATGTATGGCATTGTGTTGGCGATTCGTCTTTTTTTCCGATTCGTCCAGCTGGGAGCCTAGGGCGGGTTATATATTGCAGACGGCATTTTGTTAGGAATCTCGTGCTTTGCCTACCGCACAAGCAAGTACGGCCAAAAGAAGAAAGCGAAATGCACGACACGTCCTTCACCGAGTAGTTAACCCTGTTCATGGCCGCCGCCGCCGATTCCAACCATCGATTCCCCTGCGGCCCTGCCATTTCACATAAACAAACAGCTCTCGAGGAAAGCCGGCACTATACCGGACAAGTAGGCTTTGTTATTTTAAATTACGGTCGTTGATTTTTCACTACTACAGAAAACTGTATTACAGATGGTTCAGAAACGTCAACACAGACGATTTTCTGAACCGTCTGAATTTATGGGTCAGTGATAATCGAAAGTTATCACAGACGGTTCGAAAACCGTCTGTGGTATAAATATCACAGACAGTTTGTAACTAAAAACCGTCTATGATAGCTGATAATCACAGACGGTTTTTAGTGAAAAACCATATGTGATATTGATATATCACAAACGGTTTTTACTTACAAACCGTCTGTGATTATCACCTATCACAGACGGTTTTTAGTTACAAACCATTTGTGATATTCTTTTCTACCCCTAAATCTATTTCTGTTTATTGGTTAGCCTCAGGAAATGCTAGCCATACCCTCTGAAACAAGCAGATTAACATGTACATGTATACATACAATTAACATCTCAATTCATTTCACAAACATAAAACATCCATTTCGCAAATCAATTAATTGAAATGAAAACAAGCAAATATAATATGAAACACAGTACATATTTTATTTTTATTAAGATTAGAGCCTACCATTACAATATTCCAAAACAACAAACAGACTGCCCATCTAGCTAACACAACAAGAACAGAGAAAAGCAAATATCCTTTATGCCTAGGCCTTCTCGCCCCTGATGCAGTTCACGAGCTGGATGTCTTTGACGCCCACCATCGTCGGCGTTGATTGAGCGCTGCCTTGTGCATCGTCTACTTCGTGGGGCTATTATGGTATGGGTCAAGGAGGAGGAGGATGAGGAGAACATCAAAGAGGAGGAGAATAGCAAGGAGGCTGGGCTCTGGTCATTATTTATTGGGGAGGGACTGCGAAATTTTTTGGCACGGGGACGGAGAGGCGGAGCTACGATCCGTGGGGTGAGGATTGGTGGATTTCTATTGGCTAGGATTGGGTTGAGGAGGATCGATGGGCCCAGCGGTCAGATTATCACAGACGGCTGGTAGCTAGAACCGTCTGTGATGAATGAATATCATAGATGGTTCTAAACTAGAACCGTCTGTGATATCATTATTATCACAGATGGTTCTAAACTAGAACCGTCTGTGATATCATTATTATCACAGACGGTTCTAGTTTAGAACTGTCTGTGATAATGCAAAGTCAGAACGTATCTCTTGTGTTTCGTCTAACGTATCTCGATCGTTATACGAAGCGTCTATATCATTAATGTTTGGTATATGAACCGTCTATATCATTAATGTTTAGTACACGAACCGTCTGTGCTAAAGGTTAAATATGCGTGCCTAATCCAGGTCTTCTACGTACATACGTACTGTCCTCAAGCTACTCATCTTCTTCTCCAGAATTCTCAACGTACGTACAATTAATATGGCTTCTACTATTCTTGTGATCATCTCCTTCCTCTCATCTGTTCATCAAGAGTTGTTCGGCCGGAATCTTACATAGGTGGCCAGCAATTTACATCTGGAGCAGCTTCTCCGCACACGCCCTGCTCTCCTTCCCCAACTTTCTTGCATCTGTCAGATCGACCTGATCATCCGCCGTCGACGAAGGTGTCTCGCTGCTGTTCAAGAAAGGGAAACATCCCTCACCCTGGTTCTTCTACACAATGTGCACAAAGCGGAAGAAGCAATTGTGGCATTGGAGAGACTGATGGATAGCATTGCCGATAAAGCAGAAACGACAGATTCTAAGGAATCCTATAATGCTATCCTCTACAAGATTATGGGCTATGCTACTGATCATTTGCCCAGGCTAGAGGAGGAAGTGCTAAGGACAAGGACAATCTTAACGGCGTTCGAGAAATCAGCGACTGATCCTCCAAGTCCCAAAGTCGAAGAAGAAGCGTATGAAGCCCAGAAGATTAGAATCTGGGAATCTCTTTATCTCTACGACTTTTGTAATAATTTTGCCTCGAATTGAAATTAATAAATTTGCCTTTAATTTGTGATCTCTTGTCTCTGTAGTTAAGTTATTAGAAGCAATGTGTACTTATATATTAACCTTTGATCATGTACAGAATATTAACCTCTGATCATGTACAGAATATTAACCTCGGTTCTTAAACATCTTTAAAAATTAAATGGTCTAGCCCATTATCGCAGACAGTTTTTTTATTAAAAACCGTATGTGATAATTCTGAGATCATCGCAGACGGTTTTTAATACAAACCATCTGTGATAATCAGCTTATCACAGATGGTTATTAATAAAAAACCATCTGTAATAATTCCATATTATCACAGACGATTTTTAATAAAAACCGTCTGTGATACTAAAATATCACAGACGGTTCATAAGTAAGAACCGTCTGTGATACTCGTTTTCTTCGACGCCATCAACACAGACGGTGTCCAAATTAAAACCGTCTGTTAGTGTCAGTCACAGACGATTTTGTCAAACCGTCTGTGATTTAGTGTCTAGTATTAGGTTTTCTGTAGTAGTGTTTGATTATATTTTTTAAAATGTTCCTAGATTTGAAAAATCGTTATATTTATTTTGATTTTTAAAAGAAGTCGTAGCAAAAACAAAAGGCAAAAAACAAGGCTATACTCTGTTACCATAGTGGCCTACAGCACGCAGTGCCTGTCGTTTGCCTCGGTGCATTACGTACGTACACTAGTGGCGACGATGCTGTCGTGCAACGAACTGTACAAGTTCAGCACATTCCTCTCTTTCGTCAAAGGAAAGTAGCTTCTCTTGGACCAGATGCACAATATGGTTTTTTTTTGAGTGGCTTATGGCTAAAAAGCACTGTAACTGGCTGAAGAAACACTGTAGCTGACAGAGGTTTATTTAGCATAATTAAATTTTAAAAAAAATTAAAAATAGAAAAAACATATTAGCCCATCACGTATAATGCAAACAAATACAGGAAAAAAAGAACCGGTAAAAAAGCTCAAAAAAAGCTAAAAGTTCAGAAAAAGACGAAATTTATAAATAGTGAAAAATAAGATATAAGTTAAAGCTGAAACGAGCGAGGCATGGACAATGGGGGTTCGTACCTAGGACAAGGTATGGTTGAACTGAAACGTTGGTTGGAACAATTAAATAATACTACGAACAACTGCCAATGTGGTGTGCTCAGCAAGCATGCGAGTGGCGCTTAATTGATTTAGAGCATGTGTATTCTTAGGTGCTAAGTCAAAGATTATAGAAGAGAAAATTTTCTTTAACACCAATACTAAGGGACAGAGGAGTAAGTGCTAATCCTGAATTACATGGCACTAAAGCAAAACTTAGCAGCTGGTACTATATTAGAAAAAGTTAAACTTAGCACATGTAAATGATGCTAAGTGTTAAAGTAAAAGTAGCTAACAATGATCTTGTGAAGAGAGAGGTTATATATCTTTCTTATCATCTAATTTAAATGCTAAGAGATATATCTGCTCTTAGACTTTTGAGGTCGCAACCAACAGCTACCAAATGCCACATTTTTTCCATCAAACAATCGCAATATGATCCAGAGGGGGCGATTCAACCCTCGCCGCTAAAGGCCCCCTCCATAGGCGTTCCCCCTCTGCTGCCGTTGCCGCTGGCACGGCAACGGCGGCGGGCCTCTCAGCTACAGCTCGTCCTTCCCCTTTTTCTTCCCTCCCCTCTCCATTGCTCCTGATCTGGGACCTCCCTTTTCCTTTTGCCGCCGGCGGTGTTGAGTCCAGGATCTACGACGAGCGCAACGACTGTGAACTGGACGTGAGCAAGCCGGTCGCCTGGGCGGGCCCTCGGTGGCCCCATACCCAGCTAGATCTCATCTTGGCGCCGCCAGATCTAAACAAGAGGAGTACAACGCTGCTGCCCCGTACCAGATCCGGCCACCTCCTCTCCGGATCTGGCCGCCGCCGGTCTGGTGCTGCGCGGATCTGGCCGCCTCTGGGCCTGATCCGGTCGTCTCCGGCCGCCTCCCGCCCGGATCCAGCCTCGTCGCCCCGCGCCGGCCTCTGCTCCCGGCTCCTCTCCAGGCGTCTTCGCCGCCTCCGGGCCCGTTCCGGCTAGATCCGGCCGCCGCGCCTATCGTAGCTGCTCCTGGTGGTCGGGCTTGGTGGCGGCCTCGGGCGTGGGCGTCCTTTCCGGTGGTCAGAGCCAAGCGACGGCGGGTGACTTCGGGCGTGAGGCGTTCAGCGGTAGCTGGCGGCTTCGGGTGCGGAGGCGGTGGTGGGCAGCCTCAAGCGCAAGTGGCGCCGGTGGGTGGAAGGCCAAGCGGCGGGTTGGATTCGGTCAGCGGCGGTGGGCCAGTTTCGGGCGGCCGGCGGCCTAAGCTGAAGGTGGCGGCAGAGAGGAAGCCTCGGGTGTTTTGCATCTGTGTCCTTGGGCGGCTTCAGGCTCGAGGCAGCGGCGATCCTTAGCGGGAACGCCGGATGCGGCTTCGGGGTTGCAGCGGCGGAATGGCGCTGGCTTCAGGTGCGAACGTGAAGTCTGACCGGCAACAGTGTTGTGCGGCGGCGTTGGGATCTGGCGGAGGCACCGGGCTTTGGGCGGTGTTGATTTCTAGTGGCCGATGTTTTCGATTCGGCTGGTGGGTGTTTTGAGGTCAGGGCAAAAGCTTGGACGGCGACGTTTGCGGACGCCGCATCCTCCTTGGAGGCGTCCTCTCTGTACCTCTTCCCCAGCTCCCCCCACCCGGTGGTTGATTGCAGGTGAAAACCTTTCCCATGGTGGACTGGCGGTGTCAGCACCTTGGGCGTTGTTTCCTTCTTGAAGGCGTCGTTAGGCAAATTCAGCTCCGTTGATTGGTGCTTGCCGTTTGGGCTATGTCGCTGCTCGGGCTTTGTATGCATCCTTTCAGTTCGCCAGCAGCTCTCGGCACCGTGTCTTCTCTCTTCTTCTGACCCGCTATGCGGTGTTAGAAGGTCCGAGGAAGGTTAGAGGTGTTGGCCGAAGAGAGAGCTATTTGGATGAAGAAGGTGAAGATGAAAGCAAGGACGGAGAAGAAGTTCTGAAGCTTAGTCTTTCTAGCTTTTTCTTAGTCCTTAAGCTATCCTTCTTGCTGTTGTGTACTCCTCAGTGTTGAGGCTTTGGGCCTAAGAGCTCGTGTAACTTTTGGCTGTGTATATCCCTTGTGGATATAGAGGCCGGGTTTTATATCCATTATCTAAAAAAAGCAATCGCAATATTCTTCTTATTCTACTTTTGTGGTCTTCAAATTTACTCCACTTGTAGTAGCACAAATTGTACAATGCAAGGTGAGAGCTTGCTGTCAAAACGACCCCAATCTTGGGATCTGTTCTACTTTCAGTTAATCCATATTTGTACGAACTATAGTAACTAGTTTTTAAACGGTGCGTTTTTAAAGCGGAGTTAATAGAAAAATTGTAGCAAAAAGTGTACTGAGTTCAGCTGTATAGACCAAAATTCCATGCAACTATTTTTCTATATGTACTACCTCTCACGAATAACCAGAATTCAAATATTTAAATTATAAACCATAAGCCATCAATCATAATCTCCCACGTCACATGATCCTTAGCCAGACCCAATCTGGCATGTGCCAGTGCAGCTTGTGACTAGGAGGAAACTTGCATCTCGTAGCAGGCAAGCAGTTGCATATACGCACACGTAAGCAGCTCGTCACCCGTGCGTGGCATTGATCTCACTCTCCCACAGCTGGGACGGCCGGGAGACGGGGAGAGTGCTGGCTGGCTGGCTAATTCGGAGGAACTGTTCTGTTGACTACGGTAGATAACTTTTATATGTATTTTTTTAGATAACAGGCGATAACCAAGACGTCGTTATCGACGCAGACAGTGCATACTATTTTACATTCAGAAAATCATTTAAAAATTTTACTTTAAGAAATCGGATAATTTATTTTGATTTTTTAGAACAAATAAAAAGCAAAAAAAACAGGACCAGAATTCGTAAGGAATGGACGCACGAGCCCCACACATGTGGACGCTCCCCATGTAGCGTAGTACCCTGATCCCTGCGTCCACGGGTCCAACTCGATCGTATCTTAATCCTGCTACTTTGCTTAGAGGGGGCGATCGGTTAGATTTCAGCTTTTAGCTTTCGATTTATTTTTCACTATTTATAAATTTTATCTTTTTTTGAACTTTTGACTTTTTGTTGAGTTTTTTTGCCGGTTCTTTTTTCCCATATTTATTTGTATTGTATGTAATGGGCTAACATATTTTTTATATTTTTTACTTTTTTTAAATTTAATTATGTTAAATAAGTCTCTGTCAGCTACAGTATTTTTTCAGCTAACTACAGTACTTTTCAGCTATAAACCACCAAAAATAAACCCAAATGATGACCAGATCGTCTCGCGTAGTTAGCGTCCTTGTGGACCCATGTACTATCAATATAAAGAGTGCTGCTACGCGTACGAACTGGTGAGATATGGTAACGTAGCATGCAACTCTGTGCGTTTACATGCATGTGTAATTGACCGAGCTTAATAACTGGCTATTTTAAGATATTTCCTGGTACGTGAAAACATTTTGCGTCTTATTAAGCTAATACGTGTTGGTGTTATACATATCATGTGCTAATTAACTCTGCCATAACCCATAAGCCATTTAGTCAACCTGGGAACATATCTTGCTCGTTGATTTTGATTTGGGGCTGTCATCCGTGCTATCAGCTTCGACTCTCACCGTCAGCTTCCCTAGGGATGTTTGCTAGCACGTTCAGCTTCCCAAAAATGAATGAACACGTACGTGGCGTTCTCATGTTGGTCGGACGTCTCAATACAGAGCTAACTGCTAGCATAAGCAAGCAAAGTGAGGTGGTAGACTCGTAGTAGGAGCACCTAATACATCCCATGTGATCGTCAATATATTGATCATACTATTACTTCGAAAAGAATTATTATAGATGATTCGAAACTGTCATTATAGACCATTTTTGGACCGTCTGTATTTATATGTCTACAGTACCTGCTACAGTGATCTACAGTATTGCTACAGTTTCTGTTTTTTGTTATTTTTATTTTTCAGATTGAACAATTAGAAAATAGAAAATTTGTGAAAAAATTTCCGCTGTGCTCTGCAATCATTCACCCCCTCTGATTACCATCGACGATCCTACACTATCCTAGCCATTGTCTAATTTAGAGTAGCAATCATAATCCAAATATGAGTAGAAATTCTAATCTTTAAAGGATTCATCTACGACTGTTTATTGGACATCTTTTCAAATTTAGGCTGATATCAGTCACCTTAACTTAATAATTTTCACCTTGACCCTTATCCGCTAGTCACTGTGCTGCTCTAAGAACTCACACTAAATCGGCTCTACCTTTTTGTTGTTTTTACTCTTTTTTTGTGTTTTTCATCCCATCTTTGGGAGTATCCCCACCACAAAGGCTCATGCCCATCACCGCATGTGTGTGTCAATGTCTATGCTAGCCTGCTCGAACCCTCCACTTAAGAGCTATTTCATTGTGTAGTTTGGTTAATAACACCTCTTGTCCCTACATCCTTCCATACCATATGTTTGTATGTCTTCGAGTTCCACCTGCTCTATGGTAGCACATGTTTGGACCCATCACGTCTTTCTTTTTCCAACAGTTTGAACCTTCATCATTCTATATGCTAGACTTTACAACTATCTCTATTCTACCTCTCATCAGGACGGCCATACTTGCGTGATATTTAACTATACCAGTATGTATAAACTGGGAACTGCGAAGAACAAAGGTCGCATGACTGCTGTTTGTTTAGTATGGGCATCACTGCTGATCGATCAATAGCGCACCTTCCTGCCAAAGGAGTCACTGCTAATCTGACTCAACTGCATGCATAATGGCGACTCCCACCACAAGTAATTCAGAAATGGTGCATACACACCAACCTTGTTTGGGTCAGTACATTTACCGAACAGCTTGCGGGCAGAATGAACACGCATCAGGAAACCAATACTAGACCTACGCTCTTAAGTCATAACCCACAGGCAAGAGCTCTGATCGCATGTAGTGATTGAAATGCAGCACAGATTCTATAATCATGCAAACACCAAATCGCACAATTTCTTTTGGTAAGTTCGTAGCGCTTACTTTGCTTGTCCCATGGTTTGTCGTCAACATTGTCCTGGTTCTTGTACAGCCGTCTGATGGTCGCCCGCCGGCCATTGTGAACACGCTTTAATCTGTCCGACAAATAATAGTGACTAATCATAGGGTCAAGTACTATATGTAGCGTTCGCATGTCCTATTTCTAGCTGCTCTCTCGTGGTGCGTCGCCAGTATAAATTACGTTTGCAATATATGAAAAAGACAATTTCAGCATGAATAGTGGTTTCACTGTTCATCACTGTTTATGTTTGTCAATTTTATATGTTACGAATGCGATGGTGGTTAACCTTGAAATTTTACAGTGTTATATAACATCATCTACCCTACCTTATCTTCTAAGAATTTTTAAAATTTTTACATGTGGTTTTTATGGAGTTTACATGAAAAAGATGGTTTGCACCTGGTATTTGCTTGGTGTAGAATCTTAAACAACACGAAGAGGAGGGGAAGCCAGTGGACGGGCCATCCCAAGACCTCGGAGATGACAGATCCGATGTGTCGGCATTGGGGATGCTAGATCCAGCAGTTGTGGGCTAGGTCACCCCGGATCGGTGCCCTAAGCTAAGAAAAACGGTGGACCCATTGGCCAGAGGCGACGAAGGCGAGGTCACCCCGAATCGGTGCCCTAAGCTAAGAAAAACGGTGGACCCATTGGCCGGAGGCGACGAAGGCGCCGGATCTAACCATCTCCCAATATGCCACCGCAGATCCGACCTCTCCTAACTCGCCTAGCTACTGCGCCACTACCCACCGCCAGCCATGGTGCCACCCCCCCCCCCCCCGGCCATCCGCCGTGCTGCAACCCATCGCTATGTGCCACCAGTGGAGGAGAGAGAAAAGGTGAGAATGAATAGGGAGAATAAGGAGAGAGAGAGAACGTTAGATAGGCAGATATATAAGTGTAACCTACTGAATTATTTTGCTTTTTGTTGGGGATTGCAAGATAACATTCACGATGGAATGCAAATATGCATAGCCACTTTACAATCCTTCTACTTGCTTTATTTGTCATTTTGCTTGTCATGTCATTCTTCGTATCAGTGGTGTATGTTAGCTAAATTGGTAGATATGAGCTCTTGTTCGTAGTTTCACAGAAATGCATTTAGACTTGCATTTTAAAAAGGTTGTTACAAATGAGAATTAATCTAGCTGCCTATCGAGAGCTTCCTTCACATGTTATGTACTGCCTCCCTCTTTTTAATGTTCATTGTATGATTTGCGTCATATTTAACGATATTTATCACTTTCTTTCGGAATGTCTTGCAACGCACGGGTATCTTACTAGTCTTTATTATTGGAAAGTATTGTTTCACAATATAAATCTATTACAGAGGTTAAAGTTATAGTTATTATAATATTTTCACCATATACCCTATATTTTAATGCTAAAAAAATAAGTGAGTAGTTATAGTATACCACTTAATAGAGGTATGCATAGTTCAATGATATTATTTTTCTTATTAAATTTAATGTCTCCTTGGCCAGTGTGTATGAAGGATTTTACTTATATTACGCGAGGAAGAAAGTATTGTGCTTTGGTTGGTTTGGTGATTGTTGAGGACAATAAAAGGAGATTCATACATGGGAGAGGGTCTCTTGGTCTACGCGTATGGTGAACTTTATTTATATTATGGGACGAGAGTATTGTGCTTTGGTTGGCTTGATGCTTGTTGGGACAGTAAAGGATATTCATATATGAGAGGTAGTCTTCTAGGTGTGCATGGTGCCATGGATCTTTAATCGTGGCAATGTTGACATGCATATAGTGGTTATCAATGCATATAATCGTTGCAGAAGAGTGCGCGTATGGTCGTTTCAGATAGTTAATTACATCGTGTGCTTTTGCACCTCATGAATAGAATTAAAATCATGAACCAATTTTATGAAAACAGCTAGATTTTTATTGGGTTTGCTAATGATATTTGAACAATTGTGATGCCTCTCAACATTGGGTGCATGCTTTTCTAAGAATACCAATAAAATAGGACGATGTATGTGCTCCATGAAAAAGGACTAAGACATTTGGTTCATGCTTATCTAAAGACACCAATAAAATAGGACAATTTATGTGATCCACAAAAAAAAACTAACACGTAGCAATTTCAAAATGACCAGCAAGCCACTCTAAAGTAAGCCAATATAAAATTTTGATATGTTCAAAACATCCTTTACATATTTCACAATAAATTATTGTAGTATTAGATCAAAATTTTAATGATATTTTACGACGTTAAGTTCTAAGCTAGGTATACAACGGCCTACTTCGGATTAGGAGAAGCCGTGGGCAGTGCCCACACTAGGTGGTTCACAGAGGATCCACGAAAATACAGGGGCGGAGGTCTCGAGATGGCCTTCTACCCTTCCTATTGCTCTGTTTCTTCCTCCGCTCCAGCCTTCCCTCCTGGTTCCTTTCCCTTTTTTTTCCTCGAGTAAAAATTCTAGAAGAAAACCGAATCTTTTCCACCTCCCGGAGAAAATCTTCTTCCGCCCGAGCGAGCAGATCGAATCGACGAGCGACTTCTCTCGCCTCCGCCTCGCCTCGCCCCTCCCGTTCGCTGCTAAGTACGCGCTAATTCCTCGGATTACTGTTCTGATTAGGGTTCCTACTCCTCCTTGTGCCCGCGAATCAGCGGCGGTGGGTGGGTTACTGGGTTTTTGCGCTTAATCCTTTTCGCTCGTCAGCCTTTTCAGGGCTCTTCTGGGATTTCGGACTGGCGTCCCCTCCCCAACTGACGCGGGGATCATTGCGGAAGGTTTCCCAGTTTCCCCGTTTGGTGACACAAAATTAGCAAATGAACAGTCGTAGATTGGATAGAATTGGATTATTCACATTTCCATCTTGCCAGACCTTGCCTAGGATGATGCTGGACGGAATGCTCTCTGCTTCATTTGGAGTAGCATTTGGTTGAAATTCTTTGATTTTAGAAACGGTAAGATAGTTGTTTTGTGAATTCTCGTTTGCCCTTGATACACACCTTCTTTTAGTATAGTAGGGCTGTACATTAAGGGGATGATTGGTTGACCTTCTAGGTAGTTCATCACTTGATCCTTCTTTTTTTAGAACAGCTCATCACTTCATCCTTCTTCCTTTTTAAAACAGATCATTACTTCATTTGGTCAATACAGGCCGAGCTCAAGCAAACAAAGGGTTGTCTTGGTTGGATGCACAAGTCATATAGATGTCGTTTGGTTAGCTGTACTAGCGATGCAGGTAGAAAATGTCTTAGGTATAAATTAAGTTACCAAAGCCAATGTTATGATTTATTCCACTTTAATAGTGTTTATACTACCTTAATAATACTTAACCCACCTTAATTTATGCTAAAGAACCTTAATGCATGCTAACCACTTAATAATAATCATGTCATTAGCTGGGTCTAGCTCACTCGTAGATGCTGCATCCATGAGCCAGGCTGAGCGCCATGCAGTAATAGAACATGACGCGGTTCAAGTTTCTAATATGTTCTAATTACACAGAATCAAATGCATCTTCAGAATAATATAAAGCCTGTTTTCGAAAAAAAGAGAATAATACCGAAACCTTCTACATGGGATTCAAAAAGTAACAAATAGATTGAGCACTTTGTTGTACAGAGAGACAGCTAATGGTTTCAAGTTCACACAATGCATACGGCCGGAAGAAAGTGCTGACTAGTTTGGAGCCGACAGCACAATGAGTAACTGTGGATATTCCAACGAGTAACTCAATTCACTTCAGCAACAGTTGTGATCTGAAAGAATTTAGGCCCTATAAACATGCGAATCTCATTTCAGGCCAGCGCAGCCTCCCGTCTTGACGACCTGACATGATGTTATTCTGCAAGAAAAGATAAGATACCATATCATATGACCAAAGGAGCCATTTTGGGATTTTTTACACCACTTTTCAAACATAATAAGGCTTTATACGATGTAAGATGTCTAATACTACTCAAGGTTTGTTGAATTTGTTGATAAAATGAGAATTTTTAAATGATTTTTTATGTTGCCACTTATACTTTGTAATATTGCACATATACGCAAAAATTGTTGGAGGTGTTATATGCAATTGTTGTGCTGATCAGGTAAACCTTACCTGCAGTAGGGCGCAAGCAAAGCCCTTCAAAACATGACAGGATGTACGTAAGCTAGTAGAATCGGTGCTACGTAGTGTAACCTGTAAGATTTAGGAGTTTGTTATACACATAGTATCATATTGTTTGATTGGTTAAGGCGATGGGGGAATTACACAGAAGTACAATCCCATGTACAACATTCTTTAGTTGATTTAACAGCATAGTTGAGTATCTCAAAAGATTGGACGAGCATATGTAATTAATAATACCTCAATCAGATGCTATAGACGTAGATTCACAATTGGCTGGGCTTCTAAACTCTCTGTGGGGATCTTATCACGCTGCTTCGTGTCCTCCTCGTGGGCCTCTTCCTCTAGGCATGCTCCATCTGTAGAAACTGGGCTGGGCTGGGCTGGCTGCATTCGTGATGGCAGCCTCCAACTCCTCCACCTCTTCAACCCTCGCACCCTCACAATCAATATTGACAGAGAGTCTACTGAGGGCAGAGAGGTGGTGGATTCCAAGACCGAGATCGCCACATGTGGATTGCACCTCCCGTGCTCTGATATGAATCCAGAGTTCTTTGAGCTTTGGCATGGCTCCAGCTTCGAACATCAGCTTCAAATACCCAAAATGGAAGTACTTTACACATCTAAATCTATTGTTGCATACAGTAAGCCTTTCCTGAGAATCACATACTCCTGAAATCGCCAGCCTTAGCAAGGCAGGCAAGTCCCCAAGGATCTGGAGGGTTTCCTGTGTCACTTGATTAACCCTGATGCTTAAGTGGGTGAGGTTGGACTGTGAGGCCATACACTCTGGAATCGCCTTGAAACAACAACCACTGATATGTAATTCCCGCAGGAGATGAGGAGGTGGGGACAATGAATCCAAAGGGATGTCAGCAGAACTAAAAGCATTCGTTGGAATGTTCAAACATCTAAGGTTTGAACTAAAGAGTTTGCGAAGAGATGAAGCCAAGATATCTGCGTACATCATTTTATCACTGCGTGAGTCACTAATGAACCAATGGAGCTCAAGAGTTCTCAAATTGGTCAAATTGCCCAACTCCTGCAAAGAACTTATTGAGCTTTTGCCCACATTTACTCCTGATAGTTTCCCTAGAGCTTGCATGCTCCCCACCCGATCCGGCAACTTTACACGATTAGCACACAAACTTTTCAACTTTCGCAGTTTAACAACACTTGCCGGCAATTCTCTTATCTCAGTACGATGTAGATCCAATGTTTCCAAATGCTGTAGCTCACCTATTTGTTCTGGAAGATTTGTAATGCCACGTGCTCCAATCCGTAGGTACCTCAACTGAAATAGCCTACCAATATTTTCTAAGATCACAATTTTCCAACTTCTCACTGCTCTCTATATCTAGCACTCTTAGAGCATGCCAGTCTAAAATAGGAGGCATTTGTACAGAACAAACAAATATGCCAAGGGATCGAACATGAGTAGTAACCATGAATGACATCGCTATCTCATCTCCTTGGCCACGGTAGTCAAGTGACAGTCGTCGGATTTTATTTTGCGACACCAACATATGTGTTTGGTCACCAGTGAAAGTGATAAAATTTTCTTCAACTGCCTTGGATATAATGAGATCAAGAATCATATCATGCACACGGCATGCCCTTGCTTGACCATCATACCTCATATTGACTGGCTGGACCATACTTCTGTTTATAAGTTCATTAAAATAGCATTCCCCTTCCTCCCTTAAATTTCTCCCACCATCAACCTTGACAAATCCTTCTGCTATCCACCTATTTACTAGACGATCCCTCTCGATCTCATAATCTTCTGGAAACATACTTAGATATAATAAGCAAGTTCTTAATTGGAGAGGAAGGTCGTTGTAACTCAAAGATAGTATCTTCTTCATTTCCTCCACATCAGAATTTTTCTCTAGTCCTGAACCAATCGAACTAAGGACTGTTACCCATTCTTCTCTTGCAGGTGATTTAGTTGTCAACAAACTAGACATTGTGATGATTGCCAATGGTAGACCACCACACTTTCTTATAATTTCGGTAGAAACTTCTTTCAATTGAAGAGGGCATATGTCTTCTGAGCCAAATATTCTTCTAAAGAATAAACTTTTTGAGTCAGCTTTACTTAGTGGACCTAGTTCATACACAAGATCGTGGCGAGGGAAGCAACATGACTTGGCAACATTTGCAATTCTTGTTGTCACTAGTATCCTGCTACCACAAGTATTCTCAAGCAAGGCACATTTAATAAACCTCCATGCTTGGGTACTCCATATGTCATCAACTACAATAAAGTACCTATCAAATGAGAGAGACTTTTGTTCAATTGAATTATATCGATTAAATACATACGGGAGATAATATGAAAAGGAAATCACAGTGCTGGTAGCCAAAAGTAATGTTTCAATGTCGACCTAATTACATATATGTTCATGGAAAAAAGTTAAGAGTATTTCATCATGACAATCTAAATAAATTTATATTTAAACTTAGATATTCAATTCATCTCACATTATAAAGAAGCTCGTTGCCCAAGAATTAAGATGGGTGTTAAAATGATCAATAGTCCTATTTAAAATGACTTTGCACAAGATGTCTATGCACGGATTATGGAGATAATGTTACATATAAATTAGGGGCATCTGATAGAAAGATTGTGATAAATTTGTCTCACAGGTAGAATGCATTAGAATACAAAACAAAATTTGAATCCTAGAATGACTTGCAATATGAAATAGAGAGCATACCTCTTGTCCTTGAGGAAACCCCTTAGTACATTAATAAGTTGTTCCTCATCCCTTGGTTCAGTACTTGCGTAGCATTGCTTGTTGATCTGAGAGAGTATGTTCTGTAAAATCTTTCTCGTATCGGGTTTTTGGGACACCGACACAAAAGCCTGGCAATCAAATTGTTCACCAACCATTTGATATATCTGGTTGGCAAGAGTAGTTTTGCCTAATCCTCCAAACCCCACAATTGCGACCACCTTCAGCTGCTCCTCTCCATCATTCACCAACTTGATGAGCTCATCCCTTGGACCATCAATACCAACAAGATCAGATGCCTCAGCATAGAGGGCAGGCAACCGAGGGTCGATCGGCACAACGTTGGTACTACCTAAGCTATCCGCCACATCAGGCTTGTACCTCTTGCGTCGATGGCTTGCCTCAATTACGCGAGCCTTGATCTCTTGAATCTGCTCGACAATCTCATGGCGAGCTTCCAGCTTCTTCACTTTTTCGATGAAGCTGAGGAAGAATCCCATGATGCCACTAGGTTTTTCTGGCTCGTGGTGGAGCTGGTGCATGTACTTGTCGATACAATCCTCGATGTCGTAGGCCATCTCCCTCACTTGATTCCTCCACTCCTGCTGCTGTGGGTCAAGCACCTCCGTGTCGGCCAACTTCTCTAAGAGAGCGTTCATGCTGCTCAGCTCATCCTTCAGGAAGGTGATATCGCGCTTTATGCCTTTCTGCAGCTTGTATTCGTCACCCTGAAGCGTGGTGAGCTTGTCGAGGAGTGAGTTCATCACCCCCGTGGCAGCGCTCACCATGATTCCATCCATCTCCTGCTCTGTTCCTGAGCGTGGAGAAGCTTCGGACCAGCTCAGAACCTCAACTTGGCTTGTGGCTGCGTGAGTGGGGTAGTAGAAGTTAGCTGCTGCTGCCAAGGACAGCTTAGATTCAGATCTCTGAAGACCGCAAACATCCAAGTGCACCAAATATAACTACGTTCATGGAAAATCAAGAGCAAAATTCATGCCATAGTCGTATTGTACCTACTGTTGTTCCGTGGCCATGGCCTTGCGCTTGCTAACGAAGCAAGCATGTCAAAGCCAGTCTGAAAGCTGGAAGGAAGATTAATAAAGCTGAATACCAGACGCCAGTGCTTGTGACACAGAACAGGCATACATATGTGATTTCGTTTTTCGAGGAACTAGCTGAATTGCCCGCTGCTTAGGTAAGTTGTGACTGCAAGTGGAGGATAGAAGCGGGAGGCTGGCCATGCTGCTTGGTCGTCGTCGGTCGACGCGTGGATGGTCGACGTGCTTGGGACCCGTTCCCGCTCCAATCTACATTGATGGGAGTGTAATGGGGGACGGTGATGGCTAGCTAACGATTGATCAGTCTGCAGCTTCTGGCAAACGAGTCACTGTTTCTGACTTTCTGCCCACTTTATCTGTCCAATTTTTCAACACCGCAGCTAGGCAAGATGGTTGGTGCAGGACCAAGAAAGTGACTAGAAGAGCGGTTATGTCATCAATATTAGATTGGACAGTAATCCATGAGAATTACATGCTAGGGACTATACAAGCTAATCGTCGACCCATGCATTCGCATGGGCTAACTATTCACATTACTACTAAATAATTATTTCTCTTTTGAAACATCAGCTTTTGTGAACGGTAGGATCTCTCGGGGAGAAGAAAAACTATATAAATTCCTATATTAATCAAGAATAGAAAAAATACTTCCATTAACAATTAAAGTTTCTATCTAATACTTCTCTACTTGAAGTCTGAAATGTAGTAGAGTTCGTCTTCGTGTGTTATACGAGTTAAGGTCGAGTCTTACTTAAAGTCCAAATACGTATATTAGTACGGAAGTACTAGCCTATATATTGAGGATGCTTGTAATCAGTTTAATCTGAGGAGCAAATAAGAGAACAGAGAAATTTAGAAATTCTCTAAATTATTTTGTGTTCTCTCAGTTTATTTACTATGTATGTTTTCTCTTGGAACAAACTTAATAATTGACTAGTTGAATGCCCATGTGTTGCTACGGATTTTTAAAATTTATCATACTACATGTTTTAAAACTCACAGGTGGTAAAAATTTTAGAATACGCATACAAACATGTTCTAAAAATTTTTAAATCGTCAAGTCGAAAGCTGTCAATCACACCTCGTGGTCATAAGTCAGAAGACATCGACCACACCTCCTGGTCGGGAGCCCTCGAGCATACCTCGTTGTCGTAAGTCAGAAGTTATCGACCATCGCGTGTGATCGTAGGTCGGGAGCGGTCGACCATCGCTGGTGGTCATAAGTTGGTAGCAGTCAACGATCGATCGTGGTCCTAAATCAGGAGCTTTCGACAATGGCTCGTGGTCGTTACGTCGGAAGCCAACGACCATCGTTCGAGGTCGTAAGTTGGAAGACATTGACCATACATCATGGTCATAAGTCGGAACACATCGACCAGTGCTCATGGTTGTAAATCAGAAGCCATCGATCACACCTCATGGTCGTAAGTTAGAAGCCGTCGACCATCGCACGTGATCGTGGGTCGAGAGCAATCGACCATCGTTGGTGGTCGTACGTTGGCAGGCCTTCGATGCACTTGTGCCCTGTCGCCCGACTACTGGCGCCAGCCTAGTCGGCCCACCCAACCTGCTTGGCCCCAACTTCGACCACGACCCTTCAACGTCGACCACAGCCCCCTTCGACCTAACCCCGTTCAACCATGGCCTTGACTTCGACCACTGCCCCCTTAACCACTATCCCCTTCGACCATGACCCTTCAATGTTGACCACTTCCCCCTTCGACCACAGCCCCTTTTGACCACGGCTTCGACTTCGACCACGGATCTTCGATTTCGACTAGGTGCCTATGACTATGACCATGACCGCTATGACCACGTCCACGAGCGCTACGACTACGACCATGATCGTAACTTCGACCACTGCCCCTTCTACTTCGACCACTGCCCCCTTCAACCACTGCCCCCTTCGACCACGGCTCTTTAATGTCGACCACTTTCCTTTTCGACCACGGCTTTGACGATGACCACTGATCTTCGACTTAGACCACTGCCCCCCTCGACCACTATCCCCTTCAACCACGGCCCTTCGATGACCATGATCCTTTGACGTCGACCACTTCCCCCTTCGACTACGGCCCCCTTCAACCACGGCTTCAACTTCGACCAAGGATCTTCAACTTTGACCACAGATCTTCGACTTCGACCACTATCCCCTTCAACCACGGCCCTTCAACGTCGACCACTTCCCCCTTTGACCATGGCCCCCTTCGACCATGCCTTCGACTTCAACCACGGATCTGCGACTTTGACCACTGCCCCCTTCGACCACTATCCCCTCTGACCATGGCCCTTCGATGACCACGGCCCTTCGACATTGACAACTTCTCTCTTCGACCATTGCCCCCTTCGACCACTGTCCCCTTCGCCTACGGCCCTTTGACGTCGACGACTTCCTCTTTCGAGCACAGCCCCCTTCAACCATGGCTTCGACTTAGACCACTGCCCCCTTCGACCACTGTCCCCTTCAACCACAGCACTTTGACGACCACGGCCCTTCAATGTCGACCACTTCCCCCTTCGATCACTGTCCCCTTCGACCATGGCCCTTCAACACTGACTATTGTCCCCTTCGACGT
This sequence comes from Dendrocalamus latiflorus, assembly GCA_017311315.1. Lineage (NCBI taxonomy): Eukaryota > Viridiplantae > Streptophyta > Magnoliopsida > Poales > Poaceae > Dendrocalamus > Dendrocalamus latiflorus. The sequence continues at coordinate 17,555,297 of CM029642.1, read as the reverse complement.
TGACCACAGCTTTGACTTCGACCACTATCCCCTTCGACCACGGCCCTTTGACGACCATGGCCGTTCAACATTGACCACTTCCCCCTTTGAACACCGCCCCCTTTGACCATGACTTCAACTTCAACCACGGATCTTAAACTTTGACCACGGTCCCTCAACTACAGCCCTCTTTGACCACGGCCCTTTGACTTCGATCGTGGATTGAATTCGTCTACGGCCATTCGACTTTGACTACTACCCCCTTCGACTATTGTCTCCTTTGACCACGGTTTGGACTTCGACCACGACCCCCTTCAACCACGGCTTTGACTTCGGCCACCGCCCCTCGACCACAACCCTCTTCGACCACGGCACCAACTTCGATGACCAGCTTGAGAGACCAAAATCGCCAGACAGCACGATGGGCTTCGAGCGAAGAGCACCAGGCGAGTGACTGCTAGGAAGTGATGCCAGGGGCGTAGGAAAAGGAAGCTTTCATCGCCATCGCCGAGCGCCCTTCTCTCTGATCCACCATTCGCTATTGCCGAGTGCCTTTCTCTCTGATCCAACTGTCACTGAGCGTCGTGCCGCTGGTTGGAGGGCGATGAGAGATGGAATTGGTGGCGATGCCGAGGAGGAGGAGGAGGCGCAGCACGAGGGTTCAGGGGAGAGAAGAAGGCGATAGTTTGAGAGATGGAGGTGGGGAGGCGGCGGCAGGCAGATCGGGGAGAGGAGACAGTGGGCAAATGTGTTGAGGTGGTGGCGACGGGGGATGTGGCGTTGCTGGGGGAAGTTAGGGGACTACGACTAGATGCTGCCACACGAAGAAGGAATTGGTGGCGGCGCCGAGGAGGAGGCGCGGCATGAAGGTTCGGGGGAGAGAAGGAGGTGGCGGCGGCAGGCAAATGGGGAGAGGAGGCGGCAGGCGAATGTGTTGGGGAGGCGGCGACTGGGGGATGCGGCGCTTTTGGGGGAAGTTGGGGGACTGCAACCAGACGCTGCAGCGTGAGGAAGGAATAGGTGGCGGCGCTGAGGAGGAGGAGGAGGCGCGACATGAGGGTTTTGGGGAGAGAAAGAGGCGGCAATTGCGAGAGGTGGAGTGGTTGCGGGAGGCAAAGGATGTGGGGAAGAAAAGAGAAGGAGCGCGGCCCACACGTCGGTCTGACCTTTTCTACGAGGAGCGGAAGAACTACATATATGCGGATCTGGACGGTTGATCTTTGATCGGATAGCTAAGAAGAGAGGAGGGAAAACGGACCGACGACCACCAACTCACATTTTTAAGGAGTAGAAATATTAGAACCGAGTTGCTGTAAAAAAACCACCTCGACGATTCCATTTCTGCGTATCTCGTGGGGTGCTCTCGAGGCGCTTGGTCCCGGCGCGTCTTGACGCACCTCTCCGGAGGGAAAGGCTTCGTCGGTCCGGTGAAAAGCACTAGCAAAAGAAAGGGGAGAAGACTTCTTTATTGCTGCATCCAGTTCAACAAGCCAGCGACAGAGACGTTTCTAGCATCCATGGGGGGGGGGGGGGGGGGGGGGGGAGAGAAGACAGGTAGCAGTGCTCCCAAGACGAAGCACAACACGAACATTTCTCTCGGCAACGAAGGGAGAATTAGGTGCCGCTCGGTTAGACTGAAATAAACTTATTTATGGTTAAAATTATACTATAATTGATGGTGACTTATTTAGTGTAATTAAATTAAAAAAATAAAATAGAAAAAATAAGTTAGCCCATCACGGACAACACAAACGAATACGGGAAAAAAGAACCGGCAAAAAAACTCCAAAAAAGAAAAAGACAAAATTTAGGAATAGTGAAAAATAAGTCAGAAGCTAGAAGCTCAAACTGAAATGAGTGAGGCCTTAATTCCTTGTGACGTCAGGAAAGAGAAAAAGAACAGCAGCATTGGTTTTTTGTGCCAAGACAGATGTTCGCCTATGCCAGAAAGATTGGAACATCTCGGTCCAATGTCTCCAAGAAGCCAAGCACAAGTCATCACATCGTCTCGGTCCACGTGAACCAGCAGCGCAGTAGAAAACATGTCCATGCCGGCTCAAAATCCAGCTCTGATCCCGCGTCGGATTTAGATGCCACTCAGTTGAGCTGAAATAAACTGGCTTATGACTAAAATTGCACTGTAGCTAGCTGAAATTATACTGTAGTCGATGGTGGCTTATTTAGCATAACTAAATTTAAAAAAATTAAAATAGAAAAAACAGGTTAACCCATCACAGATAATGCAAATGAATACGGAAAAAGAACCGACAAAAAACCTCCTAAAAGCTAAAGAGGCAGAAAAAGATGAAATTTAGGAATAGTAAAAAATAAGCCAGAAACCAGAAGCTTAATCTGAAATGAGTAGGGTTTTAATTCGATATCGATGCAAAGTCCAGCTCTGATCCGACCTGCTGGAAATATAGGGCAAGCTGCGACCAGACGGTGCAGTAAAAAAAAGCACGAGGCGAAGCAAAGCGAAAAGACAAGGATGTGATTTTTCAAGCTTATAGCTTATGTTATAGTAACTAGATTTTAAATGGTGCGTTTTTTAAGATAGGTCAACAGAAAGATTGTAGTAAAAAGTGTACTGAGTTTAGCTGTACCGGCCAAAATCGCATGCGACTATTATCCTTTGCGTACTGCCTCTTCGCAAACAGTCAGAATTCAAAAAAATTTAAGCCATAAACCACAGCTCAAAATAACCCATCCAAGGAGCAAGCAGCAATCACGTCAGCAGCAAAAAAAATCCTGAGCTAGACGTGATCAGAGTTACAAGTGTATTTGTTCTCTAGGTCCATCTAGTCCAAGAGTCACTTCAAGGTAGCCTAAATTTTTGATTTGTGTCTAATATCATGTTACGTTCTTAGGGAAGTGGTATCACTGGTGACGAGGCATCATCTAGTGTGATGGTGAAGATGAGTTCCGTTGTCTCGCTGCATTATCCGATGCTCACGACGAGTAATTTTGCTACCTAGGCAATCAAGATGAAAGTGTATATGAGGGCTCAAGGAGTGTTGGACGTTGAGAAGATGTGTTCGCTGTCCAAACTCAAGTAAGCCGAGATGAGTCTGAGACGTTGAGAAGATGTGTTCGCCATCCAAACTCGAGTACGTGGAGATGAGTCCGGAACGTTGAGAAGATGTGTCACCATTCTGTGTCAATTATGAGTTGGGTCAGTCATAGTTCAGACCAATTGCCGTTGAGAAGATGTGTCACCATACTGTGTCAATTATGAGTTGCGTAAGTCGTAGTTCAGACCGATTGCCTCAATGTTTTAGAATCTTTGCATCCGGATGGATGAGTTAAGTTCCTACATGTAGCTTGCACGTAGAACACTTCATATGGAGGCGTGGCTGGTAGTTCATAATGCATTAAGACTAAAACTAGAGTATGTCGAGTCAAGATTAGGGGGGAGATTGTTAAAAATAATCTTAACTTAGAGTCCGAGATGTAGTAAAATCCATCTCCATGTGTTATACAAGTTGAAGTCGAGTCTTACTTGAAGTCTAAACACGTATGTTAGTAGGAGAGTATTAGCCTATATATTAAGGATGCTTGTAATCAGTTTAATCGAGAGACTAAATAAGATAATAGAGAAATTCAGAAATTCCCCTATATTCTCTCATTTTATTTGTGATATATGCGTTTTCTCCTAAGGCAAACTTAACAAGTAGAATTATATATGATATACACCAGTTTGTGGATTATGGACTAAGCGATTATACTAAGCCAAAGCAATAAATCTTTCCTCAATTTTACAGCCTGCACAGTAGTACTAAAAAAATAGGTGCATTACAACTGGTTGAAATTACACTGTACCTTATGGTAGGTTATTTAGCGTAATTAATTTTTAAAAAAATTTTAAAATAGAAAAAAACAGATTAGACAATCAAGAACAATAAAAAAAATACAGGAAAAAATAACCGACAAAAAAGTTCCAAAAATCTAAAAACTAAAAAAATAAAATTTAAAATAAAAAATAAATTAGAAGCTAAAACCGAAATGACTGCGCCTTAGTCCTCCCAACGAGAAGAAAAGCTTGCTCTGAAGTCAGTGACACAACACACAAGATGGCCGACTGGACGATGTGACTAACCAAGGGTGATGTTTCCGTGAAAAAGTGTGGTTGCGTTGATACAAGCTTAACAAACTTTCGCGATGCCGTTGCCCAGTGATGCTGCTGCAAACAAAGGTTAAGCAGGTGTGGAATCGAGACTCGACTTGTGCATAGGGGTGAAAACGGGTCGGGTTAATCCCGACCGATCCGGCACCGAATCCGATTGGTATCGAATCCGACTAGTACCGAATCCGGAGAAAAAATATGGGTTAGGATATGGTAACAGCAATATCCGTCCGAATCCGAATATCCGTCCGAATCCGATACGTCTTCAAGTATGATTTCAGGTTAGTGCTACTATTTGACATTTCATTTTCTTTTGTAATGGTAAAATAAAATCTTCCACATCAGCTATTAAATAGTAACATCAAGTCAGTGCGTCCTACTCCATTTACTGCACTGTATGCATTCCTTACAAACAAGTAGGGGTGCAAACGAATTGGGTTAATCCCGACCGATCCGACACCGAATCCGATTGGTACCGAATCCGGAGAAAAAATATGGGTTAGAATATGGTAACAGCAATATCCGTCCGAATCCGATCCGTTTTCACCCCTACTTGTGCACCGATAGCCAAGTTCTCCACGACAAGTCATGCGAAAATAGCGTTTTTCATATAGCCAAGTTCTCTACGACAAGTCATGCGAAAATAGCGTTTTCCAATATGAAAGGACAAACAAAATTAACTGGTGCACCGATTGTATGTCACTATCCTCTGAAGTTGGATCTAGCATGTCTTCTCTTCACATTATCTGTGAAGTTTTGATTCTCTTCACACTATCTGTGAAGTTTTGACCAACTGCGTAAGCTGGAGTTGGCAAGAAATCCTGTTTCAACGGCAGATAAGTTAAATCACTAGGTGTGGTTAGCAACATTGAACCAGAGTAGTTATGCCAGTTAAAAAGACACAGATGTTATTGTCTCTATTTTTAATATAAAAATAGAAGTTGGTAGTCGTCATCTGTTCTCTCTAGAAAACAGGGGTGAAGGCGTGAAGCTACAGTAAATACATAGAGGTACAGTTGCATCCTAAAAATTTTCAAAAAATCTAGTATATATATCCCTTTAATACAAAAAGAAATACTACACATGCTAACATATACTAACACATACATCAGGTGGCCCAAGTGCGAAGCGCCATCCAGCCCAAGTCAACTAGTCAAGCGGCCCAAGTGCGGAATTCCTGACCATCTTCTGAATTCTGATTTTCACTTCGGCACTTACTCAGACTGCATCGCGACATCGCCGCCGTTGTGCGCTGCGCTTCCTACGTGGGCATCCGGCATTAGGGCCCTCTCTAGGTCTCCCAGTCCCAGGCTCCCAGCATCACAGTTCGCGCCCTCCACGGTGGCTGTTTGGTTCGATTGGGTTGTGATTTTTGATGGGGATCGGGGATCCGGGGTCCGATCTGATCTGGAGCTGGGGATTTGCGTGCAGGGAGGAAGCCGTGGCAGGGCATCAAGGTCGTCATGTTGCTGCTGCACATGTTGTTCATCGGCACCCGGGCACCGTCTTCAGTCTTCCTGCTCGATTCGAGACCCTTCAGAGGCGAGGCCATTGGGCCAAGTGGTATTAATTAACCCCCTCAAATTTCTCCAAAATGTTTCCTTTTTCTCAATGTTCAGATTGTAGGTTTTGATAAATAATAAGTGATATGTTATACCATGGCAATATAGCGTGCGTTGATGACCCCACTACATTAGTGCATCTGCAAATTTTACTAAAATGATTAAACAGTTAAGAACAAGTTAAATTGTGTAAGCCCAGTAGAAGGGCAGACTCATTTTACTAAGACCAATTTTCAATGTCAGATAAGATAAACTGAAATAATGACATTACCAGTTCTTTAGTGTTGTTGTGATAGACTATAACAAATCCACTGTAGTCACTTCCGCATTGCCATGAAATAGATTCACATTCACAGATGCAGTTGTATACTCGAATGATTGCTTAGTAACATACACTGAGCGCGAGTTCTTTCGACAAGTTAGAGATGATACTATTATCAATTGTTTTCAAAGCATGAAGGAACGTTATATCAAGTTGTAATTTTCTCAAAATATCTTGTGATGTTGGTTGTAGCGTGAATATGTAATTTGTCACATTTGAACTTCTGTACTATATCATTTCAACTGGTGTTGGAACGATGCGTCTTAAGTTCGCACCTCCATCGTAAAAATCCTGACTCCGCCAAAGCTAGAAAAGTACTCCCTTAAAGTTAAAAATAATTACCTGCAATGCCATCCACCTACCCAATCCATCCTCTTCACACGCTTCCACCACCTTCCGTGGCTTTTGCAGGATGTGATTTCTTGATTGTCACTGAAGTTGGAAGAAACTATCCCGTGTACCAGGTATAAAAAGCAGGACTCCGCTCTCCCAACCCCATTTGTCCCCTCCACAGCCAACCACAGCCGCACTCGACCCGAAGAGGCGATTAGGGTTTCGCGAGCCACTGTGACCTCGGCCTCCTCCCACCGGCGCCGTCCTCGACCTCCTCTTGAGGAGTCCCACCTCCTCCCGTCCGTCTCCGCCTCGGGTCTCCGCCCTCTGCGCCGCCAGCGACCACCCTTGCCTTCCCTGCATCCTTCGCAAATAGGGTTTCAACCCGCCATCGCCCTCTACCTCCTCCGGCTAGTATCTCATACATATGTGCCGCCCCACCGACTCCTATTGACACCTCCCTTTGGTTGCCACCTTGTCCACAAGCGTTGGTCCGTCTCTCTCTAGATTGGGAGGTCGCCCCAGCCCACCTCCTTTTGGATCTAGAGGGTGTGCCACCGTCCTTTGGATCTCCGAGCATTGGTGTTACCTGCGATTCCAAGCCATCCTCCCCAAGCACAGCTCCACGACGCCGAGGTAATCCTCCATCTTCTCCCCTCACTAATATTTAGATCTGTACAACATATCTTATTTTTCTCGTCCTTGTCGTAGATGCTACCAGTGTGTGGTTGTTTTGAATTAGATATCTGGAATTACATGATTTGGTACCAATTTGCCCCTGAATTTGATGTGTTGGATGCATACACAGTCAATAAATAACTGACCAGTAAAGATACATAAAAATAAAAAAAATATCTGTGCCAACGTTCCTTTGCTCTCATATCAGTGTTGCATGAATCTTTTCAATAAACAATTGCCATTTTCAAAGTTTTGCCTGTAAGTTTATAAAAATGGAATTTAATGATGAAAAGGGGAGTCATGATCTTGATGATTTCACTCGGTTGCTTGGTCGATGTGGTGCAGTTTGGTCTTAAGTTCGTTTGTGATGGTTGGATTGAGTTTACTTACTAAATTGCGATATGATTGCAGAGAAGGGGTGAAGAGGGTGAATTTTGCTTGGATGCTTGCCACTCGTCGATCTTTGGTAAAGCAGTGAAGCTGAAGACGTAGCATAGGCCAAGCATGATAGAAGAGGGGCGACGCAGAATAGGGCAGAGCTTGGCTAGGAGCCTTGACGGAGTCGACGGCGTGGCGCAGGTGGATCTTGGGGGCGATGGTTTAACATGCTAGAGTAATATGATTTTTTCCGATTCGTGACGAGGTATGGACATTCAGCTAGTCAGCCATGACATTTAACGAGAGATAGTTGAACACTGCAGAGCCAAATGTTTGCGCTTGTACGTATCAGTTTGTTTGGGTTGTTAGGCACGGACATGTGATCCACTCGACTTAAGTTCCTTCCCGTGCATCGGGTGCGAAAACCTATTTCCAAAACAAAAAAAGGTTCGCCAAGACAACAACAGATTTGGGTAAACTACTACACCAGCAGAATATCACCCAAAATGATAAGTATTCTTGCTTGATTAGATCTGTACAAAAAATAAACTATGTATATCCATTTGATTCAACACTGAGGATTTTTACTAAAAAAAATGTTGATTTAACACTATTTTGTAAATATTCATATGTTATTTAATTTTATGGTGGTCAGGAAAATCTGTACTCAACCCTTATAACATGAAAAAAGAAAAATGTAGACAGCAACCATTGAGAACCTCTTGGAGAATTATATATCGTCAGAATCAGCTGGATAGAAATATGAAAAGGAAGGCATGGAAAACAGATGTTATCGAGAGATTGGAAGATGCGATACATGATACCTCAATTAGATGTAGATACCTCAATTAGATGTAGATGCAGAGTTGGGCTGGGAATTTAGGTTGCTTTTGGACATCTTCCTCCCTGGTTGTGTCATTCTTTACCATCTCCGCTTCAATACAATCCATGGAAATATGGTGCAGGACGGTTGCGAAGTAGCCCGGCTGCATTCCTGGTGGCTGCCTCCAACGCATGCACCTCCTCAGCCCTCAATCAATCCAGACGCTGAGATGACTGAGGGCAGAGAGGTGGCAGACACCACGATCAGGAGCACTGCATGCAGATCGCGCTTCGCGTGCCACGATTTGCAATTGGAGAGCTTTGAGCTTTGGCATGGCTGCCGCCTCAAACATCAGAAGACCCACCCCACAGTAGAAGAGGAACCGCTTTAGACATCTGAGTATGTTGTTGCATATGACGAGTTGTTCTTTGGGTCAGCGCGTTGTGAGGAGCATGGCCGTTCTTTTTCGCAGCCTTTTTTTCAGTAATTACTATTCATCTATCTATTTATTACTTAAAAATCAATTACATGTCTTTTAGAGTTACTAAGAAAAAAGAAAAATATATTAGAAATTTTTATAAAAAATAAAACATCTAACCTTTAATTTGATAAGTCTAAGTTATAACGGTTTAAATTAAAGAAAAAGAAAAATTCGGAATTAAAGGTGCGGCGGGCGTTTGACGTCAATAAGAGCAGCTCCAAAAGATGGACTAAATTTGATCCCCTATAATCTCATTTTAGGGGACATGCCAAAAAATTGGGGATCAATATAACTCCTTTGCTCCAACAGTCATCCCCAAAATTGGTCCCCTAAATATTTTAAATCTGCTACATGGGCTTATGGACCATATTAGTTATAAATCGGCCCAGCTGCCGAGCCTGTTCACCACCAAGCGCCGCCCCTGTTCATGCCCTTGCAGTGCCGCCCTGTTCATTCCTTCTAGCGCCGCCCCTGTTCGTGGAGGAGGACGAGACGAAGGAGCTCCGGAGGAACGGGGACGCGGAGGTGCCCGTCGGGGCCTCCTTGCGAGGGCGGAGGCCGCCGTCCGGGGGCAGCGCCGCGGGGGGGGGGGGGGGGGTCCGGCCGGAGGGGAGCTTGGGCGGCCGCCCGGGCTCGCCCGAAGGGCAGGTCCGCCCCTGGGGGCGCCGGTGGGGAGTCGCGCCGGCGGGGAGGAAGCTACCGACGCCCTCAGGTAGGTCTCACGCAACGCGAAGGAAAAAAATTGGGCGCAGAATCGCCTACTCGCGCGCGGCAACGGTGATTGGGGACGCGTGGGGTGAGGCCAAATTTGGCTCCGGTGGGGTGAGATATTGGGGGTGTTAAAATTTTTAGTGGTGGTTTAGGGGATCTTTTGGAGGGTTTTTTTTTCACTAATCACCAAAATTTGTTTTAGGGGATGTTTTAGCCCATCTCTTGGAGTTGCTCTAAGGCTCGTGCTTGACTTGGATTTGTAACTTGATTGACACCGTGTTGGTGGTGGTGACTAGGCGACATGGCGTACCGATACGCATGTACGTACATCTGGTAATACGTGGGCTATTGATTGGGATTATACGTAGAGCGGTGAAGTATACGATTGCCATTTTATCACTGGGCAGGGGGGGGGGGGTTGGATTGCAGTGAATAAACGACCGATTTATCGCTTTACTATCATTTAGGATTACCGCGTTTAGTGCAGGAGCAAAACGAGTTCCGTACACGTGCATTACTGACGAACTTTACTGTGGGCTTTGATGGGCCTTTAAACTGGACTGGAATGGGCTCCGAGTGGCCCACTGTAATGGGAGATGTTCAGGAGGAGATGGATCTATACCGGATGGGGCCAGCACATTAAGGGCCTGTTTGGGAGAGCTCCAGCTCTGAAAAATCAAATCTGGAGCACCAGATCCACCATGGAGCAGCTCCACTGTGGATCTGGGATCCCACTAGTGCTGAGAAAACCGTTTGGGAGAGCTCCACGGTGGATCTGTTGGGCCAGCCCAACAGCCAGTCAATTGCGGCCCAACAGCAGCCAACCGAAGCCCATCAGTGAGAGCTCCTCCTCCCCCTTTGTCTCACTAATGCCCTGGGCCCGCACGTCAGATTCTTCATCTTCTTTCCCATGAAGCAGCCGGCGTGGGGAGTACAGGGCCGGCGCGGCCGGCGGGGCGAGCGCGGCGCGGGCGCGGCCAGCCGGGGAGTCCGCGGCCGGCGGCAGGGCCGGCGCGGCCGAGGCCGAGGCGCGAGGGTGGCCAGCCGGGGCGAGCGCGACGCGGGCATGGCCAGCCGGGGCCAGCGCGGCCGGCCGGGTGAGCGCGACGCTGGCGCGGCCAGCCGGGGAGACCGCGGTTGGCGGCAGGGCCGACGCGGTCGAGGCCGAGGTGCGAGGGCGGCCAGCCGGGGCGAGCGCGGCGCGGGCGCGGCCGGCCGGGGGTGCGCGCGCGGCCGGGTGGGCGGCGCGACTGGCCGGGGGGCCGCGCGGTGGGTGGCCGGGGCGAGTGCTCTGCTCAGGCGCGACGGGGAAGACGACGGGAGAAAAAGAAACGAACCGTTTTCTTGTGTAATCAGTGGCATGGTGGGTAATTTTGGCCAACTCCAGGAATCCATGAGTTTTTGGAGCACCCCTTGAGGTGCTCCAGGAAATCCATGGATCTGGCCCCCAGATCTGGAGTTTTGGTGGATCTGAAGTCCGTGGAGCTAAGGTGTTTGGGTAAAAAAAATTGGATCTGGAGCTGTTTTTGGTGGATCTGGAGCACTTGGAGCTCTCCCAAACAGGCCCTAAGGGTGCCTTTGGTTGAGCTTTTGGGAGCTGCTTTTGTTTCCAAAAAGCCAAAAGCCAACCAAAGGGGTGGAAACCAGAATCTGCTTTTTCAGAAGCAGCTACTTTTGGGTAGTACAGTTTTGAAAGCACCTTGGACCCTACTTTTGGCTTTTGGCTTTCTGCTTTTTGAAATGGTGAAAATAGAGAGCTGTTTCACAGTTGTTTCAAGGAAAATAGAGATAGGAGGTAAGTTTTATACTTATTTGAACCAAACAGCTTACAGTTTTTCCACAGCCCACAACCTACAGCAGCTTTTCCATAGCCCACAGCTCACAGTAGCTTTTTCACAGCCCACTTATTTTGGTTTGAGCTTCTGGCTTATTTTTCACTATTCAATAATTTCATCTTTTTCTGATTTTTTGGTTTTTTTGAGCTTTTTTATCGGTTCTTTTTTCCGTATTTGTTTGTACTGTTCATGACAGGCTAACTTGTTTTTTCTATTTTTAATTTTTTAAAATTTAATTATGCTAAATAAATCACCAACAGCTACAGTGTTTTTTCAGCCAGCTATAGTATTTTTCAGTCATAAGTCACTCAAAATAAACCCTTTTGAACAGGGCCTAAAAGAGAGCTACGAATCGTTTGCTTTGTTGATTTTGGACTGTTCGGAGTTGGAACTGATCCCGGAGCTCTGCTTTCCTACTCTGTTTTGGCCTAAGGCTTTTTTAGCACAAGAGGAGGAGCCAGAAAAAACAGAACAGCATTGGACCCTTTCTGATCTTTCACGCGAAAACTTTGACTTTGAATTCTACGACCACGTCACTTGGCGCGCCCACCTGGCTACTCTTTTTTTTTTAGACGACCTGGCTACTTCTTGGTTGCTACAAAGTGTATCAAGGAGAGAATGATTAACAGATGGTAAAAACTTTTTCGGTTTTGCTATTTGTTAGTTACTTGAATTTTTTAATTCAACTCTAAGTTGATTTTCCTTGTCTCAGATTAGCGAGACGTGTGCATCTGATTGTGATTTTGACCAAATCTATTTATTACTGAAAGCCAATGATAGGTCTTCTAGAGTTGCTAAGAAAAAGAGAAATATACTAGAAATTCTCACAAAAAAAGCAAAACATCTAGCCCTTAATTTGGTGGGTCAAAATTATAACGGTTCAGATTAAAAGAAAGAGTCCAAGTAAAGCACAATCCAAACTAAGAGAAATTCATAATTAAGAATAAATAAAAATTAGCAATTTGATTTCTATACAACTTCCGTACTAACATCTATAAATAACTAAAATTCATAATAATAGTTAAACAAAAAATAGCAAATTAAAAGAAAGATTTCATGTCAAGTACAATATAAATTAACTAAAATTCAGAATAAAAATAAAACAAAATTAGTAATTTGATTTTCATATGAATTTCAAACTAAACCCCTAAAAATCTAAATTCAAACCAATAATTAAAAGAAAATAGAAATTAGTTTTTTATATGAATTCCACCCTAAAACTAAAAATAAATCCTTGACAAGTACGATCCAAAACTTTCAAATTCAGAATAAAAATTAAGGATGATTAGATATTTGATTTGCAAACAAATTTGAAACCTAAATTTTAAAAATATTAAAATTTGTAAAACTAGAAAAATCTAGCCATCTATCTCATGGACCCAAGTCAGAATAGCTCATATTAAAAAAAAGAATCATGTATCAAGTGCAATCCAAATTAACCGAAATCAATTTGATTTCCATACGACATCTCAAGTAACGTCCATAAATAACTAAAATTCATAATAATAATTAAATAAAAATAAGAAAATTAAAAAGAAGTCAATATCAAGTATAATCCAAAATAGCTAAAATTCAGGGAAGAAAACAAAAGGCAGCTATTTGATTTCCATATGAATTGCAAAGTAAATCTCTGAAAAAACAAAATCTATCTATTATATGCTAAAAGTCAATCACATGAGTTTTACATTTGCTAAAAAGGAGAAATAAGCTAGAAATAATAAAAGAACGGACCTTCCTCGATTTGGTGGATGTCTTAGATAAAATAAGAAATTTTATAAGACAAAACTACCCATTATATATTCTAGATATACCCAATAAATAAAAAGAATTCTGGATGACTTGCACTAAAATTCACGTACGAGAGGAAAAGAAGGGTATTGACGCGCAAAATAAATAAGTAAAAGCCATGCATAAGGAAAATAAGAAAAAAAGTGGCACTCGGCAAGAAAAAAGGAGAAATAAAAAAAGACAAGATCTATTCTACATGCACACTTACCAACGATGTGTGTTTCACAACTTTGCTTTTTTCTAGAATCATTATCGATGTAGTGGATTCTAATTAAAGTTGAACTATATTAACTGTTAGGTATTATCTATCAGACAATAAAAGCATAAGATGGTTGATTATATCAGCTGATAGAAAAGAGAAAAAATATTGAAATTCTCCCGAAAATAAATGGAAACATTTTACATTTAATTTGGTGTACCATAATTATGTGTAGTAATCTATAAACAATGGATGTTACATGATAAATGAGAATAATTGCTAGAAATTCTTAAAAAAGCACCTAGCTCTTAATTAGGTGTACCCTTCTTATGATTAACAAATCAAACCCAATAATTTTTCTTGATCTATAAAAGTACACATGACATTGATTTGCACTGTGATATGTATGCATGTATAATCGTGAAACTCTTGTATAAAATTAAGATGCACAGGAACAAACTTGCCTATAATATCCACTATAATTTGCATTCTTTTAATTGTATTAATGTATATACAAATATTGTCTCTATTATTGGAGATGTTGATTAAAAATATAAGTAACAAATATTTCCTCCCAAAAGTTTAATCTATATCCTTTGTTTTAACATATAGAAAAGAAAGAGATTTTTTTAATTTGGCTCTATTGTGTCACTTTAATTTCGAAGTTGGCCCTATTTGAAGTGAAACTATAAATCTAGCCCCTTGTCAAGCGTGGAAGAACCAACGACCAATGCGTGACTCTTACCATGCCATATGACCATGGCAGCATCCAACCATCATGGCACCGCCGGTGAGTGCGGCACAGGTTGGCCCGGTGCGGTAGGTGGCAGGACCCGGCCAAACTGTGCCGTGCTGGAGGTGCTGCTGTGGTGGGACGGTAGGAGGCTCGTGTCACACACTGGTTCTTCCGTGATTGGTAGGAGGCTAGACTTGTAAATTCGTGACGCATATAGCTACTTTTGAAAGTAAGGTGTCATAATAGGGTCAAATAAAAAAAATCAAGAAAGAGAGAATGTGAATGAATGTAACACGTATTGTGCTTCTATCTAGATATACGCATGAATGCATGCCTCCTCGCGCGATCTATATCTAGGGCTGAAAACGGTCGGAAACGATCGGTAGGAGGTCAAATCACTTTCAGTTTCACGTTATTTTTTCAAAAAATCGATACGATATTGTCGGAAACGAGAACGACATCGATATTCCGGTAAATTCGGAAACGAAACTATTCGATCAAAAGTGCATCGATAACGATCGAAAATCATGAAAGCGATAGCTAAAATACGATATTCTCCACATCTAAGGAAGCCAAAACATGCAACCATAATCAATTCTAAGCCATGAACTCATATCATCATATCACAAATTCTCAACTAAATGAAGCAGGCATACTTCAACACTTCAGTTCGATCCCATCCATCACACGAACAGCGAACTCATACTACCACAAAAGGTCCTTCCTTTCATTGCATAATACTTAAAGAAACTACTACTACGGTACTACCAAGAAGATCATAGGCATATCAAGAACGAAACGGAACCAGGCTTCCTATAGCTGAACCTCCGGCATGTCATCATCATCTCCAAGCACATAATCACCGCCCATTTCTGAAAATTCATCCTACAAATTGCAATGGAAATAACGTGTTAGTACTTCAAATGAATTACATGCTACTGCAATACATATCAATATAATTATACCCCAATAAGCAGACTGCTCTTAATGGCTTCAAGAACCTCAAGATCACTAGGCAAAGAAGAAATATTCTTAGAACCTGAAAATTAAAAGGCAGCTACATGAGTAAAAAGAACATCAAGATATTGTTAATAGAAAGCAACAGATCAGTTTACACTTTTACCTCTTTTAGCTCCAGTTATCCAATCCTTAGTGCAAACAAGTGCTTGTACCATATCAGGATCAAGGCTGCTTCGATATGGGTCGACGACACGTCCACCAGCACTAAATGCAGATTCAGAAGCCACGGTTGACACTTGCATTGCCAACACATCACGAGCAATCAAGGAGAGGACAGGATATTCATCCTTCTGATTTTTTCCACCATGCTAAAATATCAAACGTATTATGGTTGGCTTTAGAAACCTTCAATTGTGGTTCTGCTAAGTACCTCTCCAATTCAATTATTCCTTCATCATTACCACATGCATCACTTTCATAAAGGAAGGAATCAAGCTCATCATCCACACTATCCATAAACTGATCTATAGCTGAAGTTGATGAAACAAGTGTTGTACTCTTCGAAGAAGGTGCGAAGAAACATAACAATGAAACATGTTCCTTAAAACACCATTGAATTTATCAAATTCAGCTTGGTAGGAATTTCTATATAACTTTCTCAAGTAAAATTCTACAATTCTTCTCTTGAACCTAGGATCAAGCACATTTGCAACAGCAAGGGCAACATTTGACTTCTTCCAGTACTTGTCAAACTTGACACTCATAGCATTTGCCATTTGGCAAAGAGTGGCATCATTACTATTGCACCAATCAGATAGATATAACTTAATCTCACAAAAACCTCTAAAAAATAGGTTTGCTGTTGGATATAGAGTACCAGAAAATATCTCGGTCAGGTCAAAGAATTTTTTCAAGAAAGGAATTAGAATGTGGGCCTTCTCCCATTCCTGACTTGAAGGAGCAATCCACTCATACCTGCGGCGGTCGATGGAAGTAAGCCTCTCAAATGCAGGCTTGTAATAAAGAGCATCCCTCAACATGAGATATGTAGAATTCCATCTCGTAGAAACATCAAGTGAGAGAGAAGGCTTTGTATCTAGCCCACATTCAGTAGCACACTTCAGGAACTCCTCCCACTGAACCATAGATCCCTTGACAGCAAGTACAAATGATCTAATCTTTTCAGTTGTAGAGCCAATCACACGCATACCTTCTCTAACAACCAAATTAAGAATGTGATTGGCACATCTCACTTGAAAAAACAGCCCATCACATACTAAAGGACTATGCCTCTTGAGTTCTACAATGACATCCTTAACCGCTACTTCATTTGCCGCTGCATTATCCAAACTTAGAGAGAACATCTTTTTCTCCACATACCACTTCAAAAGACAAGAAGAAAGTGTATATGACAACCTCTCACCAGTATGTCGCCCTTAAACATGGAAGAAATTGACAATCCTCTTCTGAATTTTCCAATCATCATCAACCCAATGAAGAGTAACACACATATAACCCTTGTTCTGGTTGGATGTCCACATATCCATAGTTGCACTAAAGCGACTTTGAATGGTTTTGAAGTATGCATACAACTTATCCTTTTCAACCAAATAATATTCCATTATTTCCTTTCTAACTGTGACACGAGACTTTAGAGGATAATGTGGACGCAATGATTTGACCCACTCTTGGAAATATTCATGCTCAACCATATTAAAAGGGTACTCATGAACTATCATAGCCTCATAGAACTTTCTCAAGCTAGCTTCTTGATCATACTTGTAAGGTTGGACAACTGCGATACCAGTATCTTTATCAGTTTTTGTTGTAAGCTGTTGTTGTCCTTTCTTGATGCTGTGATAATTAGCGAGATGGGTCCATAAACCAGTTGTTCCAAATCTGCTCTCAGCTCTGTGCTTGCTGGTCTTGTTTACACAACCTTTGACATTGCACTTTGCCCAAAGCTGATTTTCCTCCTTGCCATTCACCTTCACTGTTACCCAGTACTTGGTGAAGTATTGCCACACTTCAGATGTGCTCTTCTTGGCCCTCTTGCTGGCAGGTTCATTTTCGTCCTCGCCATCGCTGCCTGCATCCACATCGATTGGATTAACACCATCTGTTTCAGTGCCACCAGTACCGATACCACCACTTGGCACTAAACTTCTCTCAGATGAAGGTGCTGATGCAGGTGCTGCAGAAGAAGCAGACATGCCAGCATTCTGGCTTGCATTTTCACTTGCAGCTGACCTTGCATGTTTATGGGATCCTATCACAAATGAAGTGCAAATGTTCTCATATTAGTATAAGATATAAATCTACACAGACACACAGTGAAATAGTGCATCAGTGATACAAACATAAAGATTATATTAAAGCCTATTATTATGCCACCTTGTCAAAGACTTGTAAACTTGTCAAAGAGGAATACATTTGCAATTGTAAACTTGTCAAAGAGGAATAAACTTGTCAAAGTGTGTAACATATCCTTGTCTGTGCATATTTTATGCCACCTTATAAGTTGTAACAACTAACAACAGAAGGTTTATTCTGTCAGACTAAATACTACTCCTAACAACAAAATGATTCTTCTCTATCATACTGAGTACTATTTTGCAATTTAAGCTGCTTGGTCATGAGGCTATGCTTAATTTTTTTTCACTCTTACATACTGCTCATCCAATTTTCTTCTTTCAGTCTTTCACTACTGGCCTCCCCTAAACCGGGTAGCGGCAGCAGTACAAATCACATGCACTGCATATACCAGAATACCAGAACCAGGTAGCTCATAACCGAATGACGAATGGAGATTACAAATGCAAAGATGATAATAAATGCATGCCACTTGGTAACCATCGAGAATTTCTTCACAATCACAAGCACTGCATATACCAGAATACCAGATTTATATTGTATACACCAGATTTATATATGTGCATTGCAATTTGAGCATATCGTGTAGCTAATTGGAAGAACAACTACCTCCTCCGGTCCTCCCCCCTGCCCCCAAATTGTCGATCCATCGCACATTTCCTCTGTTCAGATCTGGAATGAGACGCGATGCTACGTGTACTACCTCTACAGCCAGTACGGGTTCGACAAGGCCACAAGGGCGACATCGGCGGATAAGGGAAGAGCTTACCAGAAGAAGCTGCCGAGGTTTGACAGGCAGCGAGGTCGACAGGGAGTGGTGCCTCTGCCTCCATCACTCGCGCTCGGGGGCCTCGGGGTGTAGCATCCGCCGGCTGTTCCGCATCTCCAGACGGCGCCATCTTCGTCTCAGATGTGGCCACCGACCGCCTGAAGAAGGAGAAGGACGGCAGCGTGAGTGGGAGACTAGAGGCGCCCAGCAGGCCAGAACCAGCAGCGTGGGAGGTCCCTCTCCGGCGGGCTTGCCTTTCACTCCCCCCGTGCCTGCGAACTCGGGCGGTCCCTCTCTGGCGGCGGCGGAGGCGGCTCCGCGGCTAGGTCTAAGGCGTGGGGATCAGATCGGTCGATCGGAGGCAACGAGGCGTGTGTGACCGGCTCTGTGTTTGGCGTGCGCCGTGCGGGAGACGGAAATGGGACCGGCCGACCGGGGAGGTCTAATGGGCCTGGCCGCCTGGGCCCTGGGACTCAGCGCCTCAGCGGTCCAACGGAGCTGCGGAGATGGGTCCTGGCCGCGTGGAGATCGGTAATTACCGATTAAATACGGTATTTTTCGAAAATAATCAGAAGAGAGCTAAATCGTTTTCGTTTTCATTATCGGATATTTTTACCGTTCTCGTTTCCATTTTATCGGTTACCGTCACCGTTTCCGTTTAGGGGAAAAAATCGGTAATTTTTCGAAAACGATTTTCGGTAACCGAGAATTACCATTTTCGTTTTCAGCCCTATCTATATCCATCGATTAGCTAGACTTTAGTTATCGGCAGCAAGCAGGGAGCTAGCTGCTAGCTTAATTAGTACTACTAGTATACTAGTACTTGTAATATGTGCCGTTCAAATCTTTGCAATTCAATGGTTCATATTAGTTAGGATTTAGTTATACTATCACTCACACTACTAGCAGTAGAATATTTAAATAGGTAAAATTGCAAAGGAGTCACCGAGGCACTTCAAGCCGAGCGACAACCCGCTGACCCGCATTGCGCAGGTGTTCGTCGCTGCGTTCCGCAAGTGGCACACGGAGGTGCCCCGCCGCGAGTTGCTCTATGAGGTGGAGAGCGACAAGTCTAAGATTTCTGATATTCGAAAGATCCTTCAAAGCAACGAACTCATGTAAAGATCTCTCTCGAATAATGGTATTTCTATTCGATTCAAGCATCGAATTGTTAAGCGTTGAGTTGTGACATCTAATTAATCTGCATTTGTGGCTTGTGTGGTGTGCATGTTTCTTGACAAGGCAGTGACGATCATCGGAGAGGGCTTCTGCGTGCCAGAGAACATGAAGAACTCGTGGAGGCTCTGCATGGTGACACAGATGAAGTGAAGTGGACCCTTAAGATGTTGCCCATCTAGCTATGCACCATTGTTTACTTGGTGGTGTTCACCCAGATGGCATCACTGTTCGTGGAGCAGGGCACCACCATGAACACCAACATCGGGTCGTTCCATGAGCCAACCACGAGCATGTCAGCATCCTCAGCGTGCTGGTGTTCATTGCCATCAACCGGCGCGTGCTGGTGCCCGTCATGTCCTGGCTGTCTGGCAACCCGTAGGGGCTGATCAAGCTGCAGCACATGGGTATCGGGCTCGTGATTGGCATGGCGACGATAGTGGTGGCAAGCGTAGTCGAGGTCAAGCATTTGCGGCAGGTGCCGCAGTACGCTTTGATTGAGGTGTTGGAGGTGTTCATCAACGGGTAGGCGGTGGACAGCATCAAGAGCTTCAACAACTCGGTATGCATGGCGTCCATCTCACTGGGAAACTACATGAGTATCATGCTGATGAGCGTGGTCGCCAGCGTCATTATTATACCCTTATAAATCAATAGTTAGATTTAATTTCTACTAGTAGAAAAATATACTGTAAAAATGCTCCAAATCAATCCAGAGGCACACATGAGCCGAATCAATTTGCATACATCAAATTAACAAGACAGACGCCCAGCTATTGAACTCCACAGCTCAAAACCATTTGTACAACACTAAGCAACTATAAATTACACGCACCATTAATTAGCATAAACGGCAAAACAAGCCCCCTCCCTAATCAAATAACACACCATTCTCCACCAACTAGTTACAACATATACATCACACCCCTCTCTTAACACTTCTGCAAGCTGAACACCACTCCTGTCCTCTCCACTCGAAACAACAAGGGTTACAATTATGCACGCAACCATAACATGTTGGTTAACTTGGCCTTCGCCACAATTAGACAAATCACAAGATAACAGCAACATCCATCAATCATGCCAACTTTACTAGACTTCAAGGTTTGACCGCAGATGATCACCAGGCCCTGTTAGTCGCTGGACTCTTGCTCTTCGTGATAGCAAGATCCTTACTCTCATGGAGAGGATGACACTTGGAGATGGGGCAGTTTTCTTGGTTTATTTCTCACACAATGCCATGCCAACCTGAGGGGTTGGAGATACATATTTATAGGCTGCTAGTCAGCCAAGCATATGCCAAGATGCTATCCTAAGACTAGTCCAAGATGCTGTCCTAAAGCTAGTCCAAGATGCTGTCATAAAGCTAGTCCAAGATGCTAAAGGAAAAAGCTGCTAAAGCAAAAAGCGAGTCCTAGATGCTAAAGCAAAAGCAAGTCCTAGATGCTAAAGCAAAAAGCAAAAAGAAAGGCACCATGTACACCATGTGCAGTCAACACAAGACTTGTCTATCAGGCCCTGCCACCACCATTGGCAAGAGATCATCATTACTACTAAAGCACCCGCGTCTGATTCTGACCAAACAATCCAAAATATAATGCTATTCGTGGAGAACAGAGACAATTAGAAGCAATCCCTGGCAGGAGTTAATGCCTTGTCTTTTGAAGATAGAACGTTGCTGTTTGGTGTTGTTAGAAGGTGATCTAGATCATCCACGTTGCTATCATCAACAATTGACGCAATCGACTCCAAACCATCATCTGGAGCAATAGCATCTTGTCAATCACAAACTAACACCATATAGTATGTAGTACTGCTTTCACATCGATCACATGGAGAAAACTCAGAAAATGCAAACAATAATTAAATGTATGTACTCCTAGACTAGGTTTTACCAGATGTGGACTGAATCATTGAAATATGATTGAACATACATAGACATTAGCATATTGTACCAGTTCGGAATATATAGTATATACAGGAGACTACGACAGTTGTTGCACTGTTGTATCTTAAATTACCTTGTCCCTTGATAAGCATTTTCAATTTCAGTAGCAATCAGGATTACCTTGCCCTGTTTGGAATGCGGGAATTTTTCCCGATTCCTGCGGGAATTGAACTGTTCCTGCAAAATTCCTGCAAAATTCCTGTGAAATTCCTGTGTTCCAAACAGGCCCTAATGGGAGGAAAGTGAACCGTCGAAGCATTTAAGTATATGTGGATGAAGGAGTGGTGGTGGATTTCAGGGTATGATGTGATTCAGATTAGTCAAGCAATGTATGTCAAGAAGTGATGTTGACCATTGGAGGATGGATGTGGCACACAGAAACTTAACCAATTTTTGGTACAACTTTTGAAATGTTAAAAAGAAACTCAAGCACATAGGACATTTAGGGGCCTGTTTGGAAAGAGAGGATTTGGTCCAAATCCTTAGGATTTGAACTAAATCCTAAAAATTTCTAGAGCAACCCCCTCTTCCAAAAAGGCCCTAAAGCTCATAGTTTCAGGTTGCAGATTACATAAGACATCAAGAGGAAAATGTTTGTACTAATTCAACACTTGGGAGAAAAGTGTAAACTAAATTAAATAATTTCCTAATAACTCTAACTTGGTTCATGATCGCTATCAAATTGTAAGACAAGCTAGCTTAAGGATAATATCAAGCATTGAAATGATTTGAGTACAGCCACCTAATGCAATGCAGCTGATAGGAGCAGCTAAAAAAAGGAAACACCTGTAGTCAAATAGTATTGAGTTTGGAAGTGGTTACATCTAAGCAGTCTAAAAATGGATCTGCTTAGGAACAAAACAATGGCGCGTTGTCAGACCTAGATTTTTCAATCCAGAATCTACTGTGTCCACTGCACTATTCCCTGGATTAGTAGATAGTGCACACAGGTACATTATTGAATCACATCATACTTTGCATGAAACATTGGTAATATTACAGAATTAAAATACACCACGTCGGATGAGAGTTTACAATAGGGGCCGCATAGGCCAAATGTCTTCATTACAATTAAGCAGCAGAAACAAAAGCAAAAGTAGGACCATGACCACAGGCAAGCGACTGGGGGTATTGTGTGCATTATATATTACCGAGACTCCGACAATATATGTGCACACAATGACTTAGGTCAACTTGTCTAGGCTCTAGAAAAACGTAGGCTACGCCCTAATTTCCTTCGTTGCTTCTCCCTTCAATTGCAGGGGAGTCTTCATGGGCATAATGATCCCGCGTCTCTGTTTTGAGTAATGCAAGTGTAAGCACAAATCCACCATGCTCAGCGAGCCAACACACAGAATGCAATATTTAACATGCTCAGCTTATCAAAGGAAGGCTTGGGCTCATTTTATTTTGCGTAGAGTGCTTTTGAATACAATTACTTGAAAATCCCTAAGACCTAGCAGTTTTTAACAAAAACATAATGTATGAAAAGAATGCAATAACAGTAATAGTGATCCAGATTTCCATCCACCGTTACATGGCTTCTGCACCATATAGCATCTTTCAGTGTTATAGCCGCTTAACTTACCACTGGGACAACACCCAGGACAATTCAAACTAGGACGGTCCTTGCCCTTCAAGTTTCCATTCCCATTTTCCAAACATTTTTAAATAGAACTATATCTACTTAAGTTCCCATGTCCGCCTTTAACCGTGGGCACGGCTATTCGAATAGTTTTGACCCTGCAGAGTTTGCACACTATACCCACAAGAGACAGTTCACTCGTTGCCCCCACACAATTCCTTAGTCATGTGGTTGAGCAAACTATCACAGTAACCGTTCAAAGTACCTCGCCCCTCCCATCATCTCACCCTATGGGATGCTCCCATTTGCGGTGGGTTCCATTCGTTGTGCGGGATGTTCCCCTCCTATGCGCCTAGCAGCTGGCTACCCATACTGCTAGTGCGTCGCAGAAGAACTTCACCCTCAAGCCTGCCACCTAGGCCACCACTTGCGGGTGTCCCATTCAAGCCTGCCACCCAGGCCGCCACTTGCACTACTTTCATGATGATGACTTTCAGGGTCTGGTAAATTTACTAAGCCAAGTTGTACTTTACAGACTTATGGTTGTACTTGTTTTACACAGGAGGTCATGACAAGATTCGGTCCTTAGGGTTATCTAGGTGGTGCTACTACTAGCCATTTTGTGCTTCCACTGCACCACTCACGTACATTCGAACCATCCACCCAGATATAGAAGCAAGTTGAGGTTTTTGAGGACATAAAATACCCATTCCAACATACTCCAGTCATTCCCATCATGACTGCCCAAATCATTTCATAATTGCAAGTGATGATTTTGGGGCATTTAGGTACCCCCGATTATCTAGAAATACTAAGCATCGCAATATTTACCTGGACTTATTTGCAAAAGCTACATTATTATAGTTTTACTACGGCGACAAGGTTCATTCATCCAAAAGTTTCAATGGAGTAATACTAGCAAGTATAATACTGGGATTATAACTAGCATCTTTTAAAAAGAAATTAAACTACTGCATAAAATAGTAGCATGCACATGAATATTTTAAAAGAAACTAAATTTGCATAAACATGGGTTCAACATGGTCAAAGTGTTAACTTGCCTTGGTCATAGTGGTCTGGATCTTGGTTGTCTTGAGCTTCTAGGGTTGCTGCCTCGGCTTCTTCCTCCTGAGCCTCGTATGCTATTTTAATCGTGCGCGAAAATTCGGATAAAAGAAAATCAGCAAGTCAACAAAATATTACCAGAAATTCATATGAACTTTAAAAATCATGATTCTAGTTCCATTGGACAGATCTTGAATTTAGAAATTTGTTTCACTCAATCTGGAGTTAAAATGAATTAGTTATGCCCATTTAAAGTCCTCAGTCCAATTTAAATTCAGAAAATATGAAATTTCTGACAGGTGGGTCCTATTGCATATTTTAATTTTTATTCTTTTATTTGTCTTCTTATACTATGTGTCTATGACAGGTGGGGCCCTCATGTCAGTGAGGCCCTTTGTTCACGATCTCTGACAAGTGGGACCCATATGTCAGTGGTCAGCACTGACAGGTGGGACCCAGGTGTCAGCAGCCTCACAGACTGGCAGCCGCTGACAGGTGAGGCCTGGCTGTCAGACCGAAAATAAAAAGAAAGACTCAACCTCAGCGCTACAGAGCCGGGGGCTCGAACGCGCGCGACCGAGGGAGTCGGGGGGAAGAGATAACGCTGCTAACTAGTCGGACACTCGGGTGTTGCTTACCCATATAGAGTAAATATACCTCTTGAACCAACCGGTGGAGGGGGTCGGGCAGAGGAAGTTCAGGGCCGAGGGAAGGCGGTGGCGTCGCCGGCGAGGCGTGACTGGAGGGTCAGGGTGATGGCCAAAACGGGATGTCGGGGTGGTGAGAATGCCGACGGTGGGGTCAACGGGGAACGGGGAGTGCCGGAGAGGGGTCGGCGGCGTGCGGTGGCGGCGGCTCGGGGAGGGACCTCGGCGCCGGCGAGCTAGAGTCCACGGGGTGCACGGGGAAGGCTGGGTACGGGTTTGCGGTGTCCCGAGGACGATGAGGGTGGCTGGAATTGGATTTGCTTGGTGGGAAATAGCGGTATTTAGTGGGGAGCGCTGGTGGCCAGAGTTGGGGAAGAATGAGGCGCGCCGGCGATTGGAATGGTTTGAGTTCAATTGCTTTCGGTGTGAGGCTGAGAGGAATGTGGCGGAGTAGATGACGGGTTGCGCGGGCTTTATAGCCGAGCGGGCGCGGCTGGCCACGAAGAGGTCGTGGGCGCACGTCGGGGCGGTCGGGCGGCGGCGTCAGCGGCGATAGCAAGCAGCTGAGGTAAGGTCGCGCGATTCGGGGAAGCTCCCGCACGTTGGCCGTGTCGCGCGGCTTTGCCGGGTCGCACGGCTTTTGACCGGCGCTGAGCGGAGGAGAACGAGCCAGGCGCGCGGGGGAAACAGGGAGGCGCGTGGAGGGCTGGCCCGCTGACCAGAGAGAGGAGGCGCGGGGAAGCGGGGCCCGGGTGACAAAGGGAGAAAGCGGAGGGAGCGGCCGGGCTGGTGGAGCGCGTGCGCGTGAGAGCGGCTGGGCTGCAATGGGCCATTCTGGCCGAAGTGATGGAGGAGCGGGAGAAAGAGGGGCTGGGCCGGGGTGGTGGCCGGCCTGGCTCCATCTTTTCCCCTTTTTCTTTTTAATTTCATTTTCCTTTTTCCTTTTTATTATCCTTTGTCTTGGAACATGCATTTGTGTGCATATATATATGTATAATTCAAGTTTTATTTGTTTCTTTTATTGCTCCTAGCTTTTATATTTATATTTTTAGCACAAATTTTGTAGGGGCCAAATTTTTATTATGTATCTATATATATCCATATATGTTGGCTGTTGTAGGGGTGGCCCCCACCTAAACCCAGCAGGCCTGTTAGAAGGTTATAAGGACCAGAGTGGAACAGGTGTAATGACTTAAATACCCCTAACGAGGATGTACTGATGTAAGGGACATAAATGTAAAAGCACACCCCATATGAATATATATATAAGGGGAGGCTATGGGAAGGGGAGACGAGAACTCTCCCAACTCTCCACTACATCTCTCTCTCTGTTTGGTCTGTAACCACAATAGTTGGCGCCGTCCGTGGGGAAGATGGAGACAAGCCCGAAGATTGAAGAAGAAGATGGCACCGAAAAAAGCTTCATCGACGGCGACAAGGGGAAAGAAGGCGGTTGGGCCGGAGCGACGCGTGAGCACCAGGGCCTCGGCATCGGCTGTCGCGGGTGCGAGCGTCGACGTTCGCGCGACTACGGCAACCGACCCCGCCACCGCGCCTACGGCAACCGACCCCGCCACCGCGACTACGGCAACTGACCCCGCCACCACGACTACGGCAACCAACCCCGCCACCGTGACGGCTACGCCTGCCACCTTCGCCGGCAGCACGGATCGCGTGACGGGAGACAGCCGTGGCGGAGCAACCGACGGCCCAGGACCTCGCGAGGCGATCATCCCCGCGCCGACCCACCCGTCAAGTGCGCCGGCGGCCCCGACTGCATCCGCGATGGAAGGCGCTCTGCTGGCGGCCCTCAACGTATTCCAGCGGGAGCTAGGGGACCTCCGCGGGGCTGTCCGGGACATCCAAGAGGCTCGGAGCCAGCAGGCCGCGCCGGCAGCAACACCAGAGCCCATCCCGGAAAGGGCAGACAGCCGCGACGCCCCCACATCCAGTCGCGCCCCGCTACGACGCGTAGATCCGGAGTCCCCGCTTTCGGCAGGGCTACAGCAGGCGGAGTGGCCCGAAGGCTTCAAGTTCCCCAGTGTAATCGAGGCATTCAAAGGCGACACGGACCCCCGCGAGTTCGTGCGCGTATATGAGACAGCAATCGAGGCCGCGGGTAGAGATGACACCACGAAGGCAAAGGGGCTCCCCCTCGCGCTGCAAGGAGTAGCGTTATCCTGGTTTTTTACCATAGAGCCGAACTCCATCTACGCGTGGGAGCAGCTCCGCGACCGCCTCCACAATAACTTCCAGGGAAACTACGTCGAGCGAGTTGATGCGGATCAGCTCTTCGCCGTGAAACAGAAGCCCTCGGAGAAGCTCCGGGACTACTTCAAGCGTTTTGCGAAGATACGATGCCAAGTCAAAGACGTCAACGAGACCACCGTCGTCAACGCGGCCATACAGGGCCTCCGTCTGGGTCCGATGGCCGAGTACAATGCGCGGAAGCCAATCAAGACGGTGACGAAGCTCTTCGACAAGATGGAGGAGTACGCCAGGGCGGAAGAGGACGCCCGGTGAAGGCAAGGTGGCGACTCCGATACCAACCAGGCCGGTGACTCGACAAGAATCGAAGACCAGGCCAAAGATGGCTCCTCGAAGGGCAAGCGCAAGCAGGAGTCATCCAAGGATACGGCCGAGGGCAAGGAAGCCCCACATACGTTGTCGTCCAATAGGCCCAAGCAGGGACAGCAGAAGTCGCGCCGAGGCCGCCTTGTCTTCGACATCGAAGGTGGCTCCGAAGAAAGCGCCTCCGTCGGGCGTGGCAATCGGGGCCGCCGAGGCCGGGGCGGTCGCGGCCGCGGCCGGGGCCACGACGATAGAGGTTACGGAGATTACGACGACCGACAGCATGGGCTGTGGTGCGAAGTCCATGGTCGCGGCACCCACGACACGCGCACGTGCACCTCCATCTCGGCGCTCCGGCAAAGCGTCATCAGGGATAGAAGCATGGATGCACGCCCGCCCATCGTGGCCCACGTGCAGCACCCGTATGAAGCCCCCGCGCAGGTCCAGGCACAAGGGACGCAACTCCAGGAGGGCCCTCTGCGGATTCAGGCCCATGTACAGCAGCCTCGGGAAGGCCTCCTGTAGCTCCAGGCTCCGGAAGCGACTCATCGCAGGGTTATCAACGTCATCTCCGGAGGTTCCTCGCTGCGGTTCACCTCAGCACGACAGCAGAAGGCCTATGTGCGGAGGCTGCACCATGTAGCGGCGTACCCAGCACAGGCACCGCCAGACTGGGCGCAGCACGAGATCACATTCACACCCGCCGATGGCCAAGGCGTCGACCTTCCCCACCAGGACCCCCTCATCGTCCGCGTCGGTATAGCGGGATGCGACGTGGGACGCGCCCTAGTCGACGGCGGCAGCTCAGCGAACGTCCTATTCGCAGCAGCCTTTGACCAGATGGGGATCCCCCGAAGCCGCCTCGACCCACCGGGAGTCCCGTTGCAGGGCTTTGGAGGACAACCTCTACAGGCACTTGGCCAAATATGCCTTCAGGTCTCCTTCGGCCGGGACGACAATGTTAGAACTGAAGATACCACGTTCGACGTCGTCGACCTCCTGTACCCCTACAATGCCATATTAGGGCGTCCACTCATCAACTCCTTCGGAGCGGTGCCGCATCACGGCTACCTGTGCATGAAGCTCCCAGGGCCGAAGGCTATCATTACCGTCCGCGGCGATCAAGATATGGCCTGACGCATCGAGCATGGTTCCAGATATCCTCGTCGTGACGCCCAACAGCGCGCCTAGAATTGGCACCGCAACAAGGGGACCCGCGGCGTCATACGGCAGCCCCATAAGCCCCCCATGCACTCCAACCACTAGAGGCTCCGGCAAGCGGTCAGCACCTTCGCCCTATGTAAATTGCTTACCCGCGCAAACGGGGGTGTAATAAAGGTCGCCGTTCGTCGCCAATCTCTTTTGTTGAGCAAAAATGCGGGGCAGCGTGGCAGGAGCGCGCGCAGGCCTCGCCCCCGCGCGCGCGCGCGCCCTCGCAGTATAAATCGAAGTCGCACGTTCGCGTGTGCACTCGCCGTAGCCAGGGGTACGGGGTTGAGTATAAATCGAAGTCGCACGTTCGCGTGTGCACTCGCCGTAGCCAGGGGTACGGGGCTGAGTATAAATCGAAGTCGCACGTTCGCGTGTGCACTCGCCGTAGCCAGGGGTACAGGGCTGAGTATAAATCGAAGTCGCACGTTCGCGTGTGCACTCGCCGTAGCCAGGGGTACGGGGCTGAGTATAAATCGAAGTCGCACGTTCGCGTGTGCACTCGCCGTAGCCAAAGGTGACGGGCCTGAGTATAAACCAAAGACGTGTGGGGGGACGCCTTCGCACGCACTCTACGGAGTATAAAGAAAGTCGTAGCGTCGAGGTCCGCCTCCGCACGCGCCAGTCTACGGACTCTAAATAAGACGTAGCGTCGAGGTTCGCCTCCGCACGCGCGAGTCTGCGGACTATAAAGAAAGTCGTAGCGTCGAGGTCCGCCTCCGCACGCGCCAGTCTGCGGACTCTAAATAAGACGTAGCGTCGAGGTTCGCCTCCGCACGCGCGAGTCTGCGGACTATAAAGAAAGTCGTAGCGTCGAGGTCCGCCTCCGCACGCGCCATTCTGCAGACTCTAAATAAGATGTAGCGTCGAGGCTCGCCTCCGCACGCGCGAGTCTGCGGACTATAAAGAAAGTCGTAGCGTCGAGGTCCGCCTCCGCACGCGCCAGTCTGCGGACTCTAAATAAGACGTAGCGTCGAGGTCCACCTCCGCACGCGCGAGTCTGCGGACTATAAAGAAAGTCGTAGCGTCGAGGTCCGCCTCCGCACGCGCCATTCTGCGAACTCTAAATAAGACGTAGCATCGAGGTTCGCCTCCGCACGCGCGAGTCTGCGGACTATAAAGAAAGTCGTAGCGTCGAGGTCTGCCTCCGCACGCGCCAGTCTGCGGACTCTAAATAAGACGTAGCGTCGAGGTTCGCCTCCGCACGCGCGAGTCTGCGGACTATAAAGAAAGTCGTAGCGTCGAGGTCCGCCTCCGCACGCGCCATTCTGCAGACTCTAAATAAGACGTAGCGTCGAGGCTCGCCTCCGCACGCGCGAGTCTGCGGACTATAAAGAAAGTCGTAGCGTCGAGGTCCGCCTCCGCACGCGCCAGTCTGCGGACTCTAAATAAGACGTAGCGTCGAGGTCCACTTCCGCACGCGCGAGTCTGCGGACTATAAAGAAAGTCGTAGCGTCGAGGTCCGCCTCCGCACGCGCCATTCTGTGAACTCTAAATAAGACGTAGCCTCGAGGTTCGCCTCCGCACGCGCGAGTCTGCGGACTATAAAGAAAGTCGTAGCGTCGAGGTCCGCCTCCGCACGCGCCAGTCTGCGGACTCTAAATAAGACGTAGCGTCGAGGTTCGCCTCCGCACGCGCGAGTCTGCGGACTATAAAGAAAGTCGTAGCGTCGAGGTCCACATCCGCACGCGCCAGTCTGCGGACTCTAAATAAGACGTAGCGTCGAGGTTCGCCTCCGCACGCGCGAGTCTGCGGACTATAAAGAAAGTCGTAGCGTCGAGGTCCGCCTCCGCACGCGCCAGTCCACGGACTCTAAAAAAGACGTGACCGTCGAGGCCTCCTCCGCACGCGCGAGTCCACGGACTTAAATAAGACGCCGATGTTGACCCCGCGCACTCCACAGAGTATAAATAGCACGTGCGTCGTCCCGTCGAACAATCGCGGCTCGACATCGCGTGCCCTGGGAGGCGAACACAACTTACGATACCAAGGCCCAATCCCAAGGAATTCTGAGCGTGGGCGGCACCGCACCAGAGGCTGCCCCCAGGGAGAGAGCACGGGAAGCGCGGGGTACACCAGTGGCTACCCCCACTTATGAAGGCGCGTGCCAGTCTACGGACTATAAACAGGCGAAGCGTCGAGGTTCGCCTCCGCACGCGCCAGTCTACGGACTATAAACAGGCGAAGCGTCGAGGTCCGCCTCCGCACGCGCCAGTCTACGGATTATAAACAGGCGAAGCGTCGAGGTCCGCCTCCGCACGCGCTAGTCTACGGACTATAAACAGGCGAAGCGTCGAGGTCCGCCTCCGCACGCGCCAGTCTACGGACTATAAACAGGCGAAGCATCGGGGTCCGCCTCCGCACACGCCAGTCTACGGCAAAACGACGAAGGCGCCGTCGGAGGTCGAGCAAGGCGCCGGGCCTCCGAGGCACAAGGCCCCGGGAAAGTTCCCGCATCCACCTCAATTGCGCGGACGGCGCCCCCACGCAACTACTTCGCCAGCGGCGCATTACGAGTGTGGACATCCCGCCCTCGCGCAGCGCGGGGCGCATCGGTGAACCCGACAAGAAATCAGCACAAGACATATCCCTGCCGCTATAAACTACACAAAGGCCATGGGATCTATACTTCGGAAGAATCGCAAAAGTACAAAGGACCGACGGCATCCCTGCCGCTACAAGCCGCTATTCCGTGGGCTCATCCTTAACATGCGCTAAAGTCGGGGTCTTGCCCGAGGAAGCTCGGCCTGCCCAAAAGTTCAACGACTCCTCGGCTCTTTGCCACCGTCGAAGACGCCGCCGGGTCGCAAGGCCAGACGCGAGCAGTCGCCCCCGGCGAGGAAGCTGCCCGGGATACAAGTCAAACAGTCAGCTCCTCAAGCAAGCATGCACTTTATTCATTCAAAAAGGAGGCAGACGTTACAACACACACCTACACCTAGCTACTTCACCCTTGCACCTGTGAGCCTTCGGCGCGTTCGGACGCCCCAGCGCCGCCTTCGTCACGCCGCGGGACTTCGTCCAGAAATTGGCCAAGGCTCCCCCCGCCATGAAGGGACCTCCGGAGCTCGACCTGCGCAGCGGCTATCCCGGCGTAGTCCCAGATCCGTTCGTGGAAGAATTTGACGGGACGGCGAACGGCGCAGACTTCGCCGGACATCACTCCGACCCCGCCGGGCATCTCCAGCCGAGGGTTCTCCAGCCCGGCGATGTGCGTGCAGCCACGGTGCTGTAGGAGGGCGCACACCAAACATGACGCCACATAGGCACAGTGGTCGCCAAAGTTCGTCGCGGCGCCGCGCGCAATGTCGGCGGCGTCATTAATCCAGCGAAGGGTCCGTGCCAACTCCGCCGGGCCAAAGGCGCGGTCCGGCACCTTCGCCACGAGCCCCTGGAGATGGACTTCCAGTGCTTGCAGGGCGTCCCAGGCAGCCACGGAAGCCTCGCCAAGCGCCCGGTCGCTTTCCGCTAGAGTCAAGGCGAGTTCGCCCTTCTCCCTCTCCAGCGAGGCGACTTGCTGCAAAAGGCCGTCCCGTTCGGCCGCGAACTCTGCCCGGGACGCCTCTGCGGCTGATTCCAGCTGACGGATGCGCGCGCCCTGGGCAGACTGAGCCTCCGTGGCTTCATGCAGCCGTTTTTCGGCGGCCCGCAGCCTCTCCTCCAGCGCCTGCTGCGCATGAGCATTGGCCGCCTGTAGGGCTTGCCCCAGCACAAGTGTCTGCAGGGCAACAAACACTTCAGCAAGTTCAGCAGGGCCAGGCAGTGTGGTACAAGCAGGTACTTACCCTCACCCCCGACACCTCAAAGGCGTCCCCGAGACGTTCCATCCCGTACGTCGACAGCGCCTGCTGCCCGACGCTAGCTGCCGCGTCGTCCACCAAAGCGCGCCACACCCCTAGCGTCTCGGGAGGAGGCATGAAGTCCGCGGGGTTCGGACGCGCGGGGATCGCGCCACTGGAGCCAGGGCCTCCGGCTTCCGCATAGCCCTCCTCCGGAATAAGCGACGCTACGAGAGGAAGGATAGGTGACAACACCGCAAGGCACCACGGAGAATACGCCAAGACAAGCTACGCCGGCGTACCTTCGGTAGCAGATGGAGGACTTCGGCAATCCCACAAGCTGCTGACGCCCGTCACCACAGTGAACCCCCTCGGCGTCTCGTGGAGCCACGGCCGCCTAGCCGGAGACAGCGACCGTGGCCTCGCCTCAGCCACCGTTATGGGAGAAGCCCCCGCGGATGCAGTGCCCGGCGACGGGGGCACCACCGGTGTGACATCTGCGGGCGGAACCTCAGTTTCGGCCGTCGCCAGTGGTAGGAGCCCAGCCCCGCACGCCCCCGAAGACGGGGCCGATGGCTGCGCCTCCGGCGTCGCGATGGCCGTAGCCGAAGGCTCTGCCTCCGGGGTCGCGACAACCAGGGCCGAAGGCTGCGCCCCCGGGGTCGTGGCAATCATGGCCAAAGTTTGCGCCTCTGACGCCGTAGCGGCCACGCCGGAAGGCTGCGCTCTTGGCGCCGTAGCCACCATAGCTAGGGGCTCTGCCCCAGCACCGCCGGTCAGCTCGGATACTGTCTCGACAATCGCCATCGGCGATAACGCCTCCTCCCCCCGTCTGCCCGCCGTGAGCCCACCGTCCGGGGCAACCCCCGAAGACCCTTCCTTCCCGCCGTCCGCGGCCTCCAAGTCCGAATCGGCATACTTCGCCGAATCGGACTCCGCGGGGGCGGCATCGGCGACAGCAGCAGGAGCAGCTGCTACGCCAAGCACGGTGGGCGCCCTGCCCCGACCCCTCTTACGAGACGGCGCCTTCGTCCTCGCGGCACCGTCGTCTTCGTGTTGCGAAGTCGGGCACGGCCGGTCCGGCACGGCAAGACCCAAGGCCTCGCACACGCGGTTTATCCGCCCCAGCCCCGCCGCCGCAGTTGCGGATGCGCGCTGCTCGTGCTCCCTGCCGGTATATGGCCCAAGGAACACGCGCGCGAGTCGCTCCGCATCCTCCAAGCTAGTCTCTGAGGTCCAAACAAAAGGAAGGGGGTGAGTACGCACGGCACCCCGTGTAAACAGAAGGGGAGAGGCGGTCGGCACTTACGGGGTTCGGAGGGGGCTGGCAGTGCGCCAACCGACGGCTCAACATCGTCGTCTCGACGCCTCTCAACGGCGAGACGCCAACCGCTGGCAAGTGGTGCCACGCCATACATCACGAACTCTTCGGCGAGATCGCGCATGTTGAAGCGGGCCGCCAACCCTACGAGTCGCCGGGCCCTCCGCCTGTCTTCGTCGTCCAGGGTCCAGCCGGGCGAGGTCTTGAATCCGAGCGGTCGGCCCGTACACTCGAGGCTGCTCCCGCTCTCTACGCGGTGGTAGAACCACCGCTTCGTCCACTGGGACTCCCACTTCCCGCGGTTGGAGTTAGCGGGGAAAAGCTTGCTGCAGCCTGACCGAAGAATGAAGCTGACACTGCCGAAGCTCGACAGCGTCTCGTCATTCTGATCCTTGGGCTGGAACCGTGCCTCGTGCAGGTAGGCAAACAAGGAAGAGCTGGGCCAGCACGCCCCCGAGCGTAAGGCCCAGCTATATACGGCAAGCCGGGCCACGGCATTCGGAGTCAGCTGCGCCAGCTCCAGCCCGAAGGTCCGCAACACGTCACCTACAATCGCCGCCGCCGGGATGCGAAGCCCTGCGTCCAGAAAGGCGACGAATACAATAGCTTCCGACGCCTCGGGATGCGGCTCCGTCTCGCCGACGGAGGGCAATCGCACCGCCTGACGGTCGAAAAGCTTCCCCTCATGCAACAACCCTTGAATCGTCTTCTCGGTCACAAGCGATTGGCCTAGCTCGCCGGAAAACAACCCCTCCTTCTCCGCCGCCGGCCATCGCTTGTCCGCCAACACCGGATCGCGCTCACTGAGTGAGTATTTCACCTCCAGTCGCGCTGGCCGCCGGCGCACGACGTCGCCACTCGCCGCTGGGCAGGGGTTGTCGCCAGACGCCATCGATTCTCACAGAGGAAAGAGTACGGCCGCAAAAAGATCGAAAAAGGGGGCGCAAAGGGACGATGCAGGCAAAGGAAGAGCGCAAGGGTACGGGGGTGCGGTTACGGGGGTCATTTTAAGACTCCTCACCCCAGGGGCTGCCTCTGAAGCGTCGCGACGGTCCGCATGCGTCCCGCGCGATTCCCCATAACCGAAGACGAGGCGTCCTGGCGGAGTGCGTCGCACGCGACCGCAGAACCAACGACAGTCAGCGCAGGTGGTCGCGGTCACGCAACCCCTGGCGCATCACGGCGCCCCAATCACAGCCTGCCGCGTGCCCCATCCCTGGGAGGGTAGATAGTACGACGCGACAACCCACCTTTTGACAGGTTAAGCGTCGGCACCGTTCCACGCGCGCGCCTCAGTTTCGACTAAGGCGCCAGCTCCGCTGCCACCCGTTCGAAGGGTAAGGGACGGAGCGCGCGCGCCTCGATTTTGACTCAGGCGCCAGCTCCGCTGCCACCCGTTCGAAGGGTAGGGACGGAGCGCGCACGCCTCGACTTCGACTCAGGCGCCAGCTCCGCTGCCACCCATTTGAAGGGTAAGGGATGGAGCGCGCGCGCCTCTACTTCGACTAAGGCGCCAGCTCCGCTGCCACCCGTTCGAAGGGTGAGGGACGGAGCGCGCGCGCCTCGACTACGACTCAGGCGCCAGCTCCGCTGCCACCTGTTCGAGGGGTGAGGGACGGAGCGCGCGCGCCTCGATTTTGATTCAGGCGCCAGCTCCACTGCCACCCGTTCGAAGGGTGAGGGACGGAGCGTGCGCGCCTCTACTTCGACTAAGGCGCCAGCTCCGCTGCCACCCGTTCGAAGGGTGAGGGACGGAGCGCGCGCGCCTCGATTTCGACTCAGGCGCCAGCTCCGCTGCCACCCGTTCGAAGGGTGAGGGGCGGAGCGCGCGCGCCTCGACTTCGACTCAGGCGCCAGCTCCGCTGCCACCCGTTTGAAGGGTGAGGGACGGAGCGCGCGCGCCTCTACTTCGACTAAGGTGCCAGCTCCGCTGCCACCCGTTCGAAGGGTGAGGGACGGAGCGCGCGCGCCTCGACTTCGACTCAGGCGCCAGCTCCGCTGCCACCTGTTCGAGGGGTGAGGGACGGAGCGTGCGCACCTCGATTTCGATTCAGGCGCCAGCTCCGCTGCCACCCGTTCGAAGGGTGAGGGACGGAGCGTGCGAGCCTCTACTTCGACTAAGGCGCCAGCTCCGCTGCCACCCGTTCGAAGGGTGAGGGACGGAGCGCGCGCCTCGACTTCGACTCAGGCGCCAGCTCCGCTGCCACCCGTTCGAAGGGTGAGGGACGGAGCGCGCGCGCCTCAACTTCGACTAAGGCGCCAGCTCCGCTGCCACCCGTTCGAAGGGTGAGGGACGGAGCACGCGCGCCTCGACTTCGACTCAGGCGCCAGCTCCGCTGCCACCCGTTCGAAGGGTGAGGGACGGAGCGCGCGCGCGCCTCTACTTCGACTAAGGCGCCAGCTCCGCTGCCACCTGTTCGAAGGGTGAGGGACGGAGCGCGCGCGCCTCTACTTCGACTCAGGCGCCAGCTCCGCTGCCACCCGTTCGAAGGGTGAGGGACGGAGCGCGCCCGCCTCTACTTCGACTGAGGCGCCAGCTCCGCTGCCACCCGTTTGAAGGGTGAGGGCCGGAGCGTGCGCGCCTCTACTTCGGCTAAGGCGCCAGCTCCGCTGCCACCCGTTCGAAGGGTGAGGGACGGAGCGCGCGCGCCTCTACTTCGACTCAGGCGCCAGGTCCGCTGCCACCCGTTCGAAGGGTGAGGGACGTAGCGCGCGCGCCTCTACTTCGACTAAGGCGCCAGCTCCGCTGCCACCCGTTCGAAGGGTGAGGGCCGGAGCGCGCGCGCATCTACTTCGACTAAGGCGTCAGCTCCGCTGCCACCCGTTCGAAGGGTGAGGGACGGAGCGCGCGCGCCTCTACTTCGACTCAGGCGCCAGCTCCGCTGCCACCCGTTCGAAGGGTGGGGGACGGAGCGCGCGCACCTCTACTTACACTAAGGCGCCAGCTCCGCTGCCACCCGTTCGAAGGGTGAGGGACGGAGCGTGCGCGCCTCTACTTCGACTAAGGCGCCAGCTCCGCTGCCACCCGTTCGAAGGGTGAGGGACGGAGCGCGCGCGCCTCGACTTCGACTCAGGCGCCAGCTCCGCTGCCACCCGTTCGAGGGATGAGGGACGGAGCGCGCGCGCCTCGGCTTCGACATCAGCCGTGCTTCCGACCTTAGCCCCGGGCTCCGCAGCTCACTTGGGTTCCGCAAGAAAGACATGTTCACAGGCCGCAGGGACGGAGGGGGCCAAAAGACTCGGCAACATGGCTTCGGCCCTGTGAAGCCCTTTACCATGAGAGGCTCCTGTTGTAGGGGTGGCCCCCACCTAAACCCAGCAGGCCTGTTGGAAGGTTATAAGGACCAGAGTGGAACAGGTGTAATGACTTAAATACCCCTAACAAGGATGTACTGATGTAAGGGACATAAATGTAAAAGCACACCCCATATGAATATATATAAGGGGAGGCTATGGGAAGGGGAGACGAGAACTCTCCCAACTCTCCACTACATCTCTCTCTCTGTTTGGTCTGTAACCACAACATTGGCATTTTTAATTGGTTTGCTCCCTCATTATTTATGCCATTTATCTTCAGGAATGATGTCTTGTGTTTAAACCAAATTTTCTCCCTTCCTTTTATGGATCATCTTTTCAGATTCTCATTTTAATTTTAAATTTTCTACTATTTAAATATGTTTGTTTCTTCTTAACTTTTGGAACCTTCACCAAATTTTTCAGAAAAATCCCATAAACTCCAAATTCAAATGAAATACATTGCAAAATAACTCAAAAACTTCATATTTTTAAATTCAAATTTTCAAGATGTTACACGCGCGCGCACATGTAGAGAGAGGAAAGCAGGAAAAAAATACCAGAAAATCCGGGGTGTGCGGTTACATCTCTGACCGCAGAAACATGGATGCTTTCAGGCAGTACGCAGTTGCAGAAAGAACCTGTGATTTCAACAATGGGCAGTACGCAGTTGCAGAAAGAACCTGTGATTTCAACAATGCGAAGCCAGCAATAGTTCAGAATCGTCATCATTAAGGAGCATCAGATTACGAGATTAGTTTGTAAGATCTAACCTAATCTGGCGAGTCGGTTCACCCAGCCAGGAATTGGCTTTCCGGTCAAACGTTCGCAGACGTCAGCTGTAAAATGATTACAGTTCTTCGCAATCAAATGATAAGTGTCCCCATGATAATCCTCTGCAAGATTCTCTATGAAATTGTGGACTTCCGCACGGGACATATCAGTGGTACCGACACACACTGATCGTCTGAAGATAAAGCCAGGACAGCTTTTCAGCTCTACTTGGAAGACTCCGCTGGTTGGGTATTCATGGGCTCCAAACCCATACTCCATGCCATGCACTGTCAAATATTATTGGAATCTTTAAGTGGATGGCCCCAGATATCAAACTTATATATAATTGCAAAAACAACCGAAGGAACTCTACGGGCAACGATGCCATGAGCAGTTTGAGAAGAAAATCTTGTGCACAAGGCCTCAGAACTAGGGGTGAAAACAGATCGGATATTTCCCGACTGACCGACCGCTGAATCCGAATCGGATCGAATTCGGATAGTTATGTCGGATAATTACCGGATTCGGAGTTGGATTCGGATAGTTGTTTTCGGATACGGATTCGGATTCGGAAAAGAACTATCCAATGGATACGGATATTATCTGGGATTTTATCGGATAATACCCGGATATATTTTTCGGATATCCGGCCCAACGGCAAGCAGTGCCAAGCCCATCACTCCATCAGCGAGATTAGCACGGGCGGGCACGGGCGGCACAGCAGGCACGCCGGCGCCAGCAGCCGGCCGCCTCGGCCTCTACCTCGCCTCCCCCAGTCCCCCCTCCCGTCGACATCTCTCACGAGCCACTGTTGGCCATCCCCAGATTCCCCAATCCCCACAACCACAACCTATCAACCATCACAGAGCAGAGACCAGAGAGAGAGAGAGAGTAAAGGGGAAGGAGGCACACCAGTCACCAAAGCTCGGACGAGTGGACGACGGCCGCACTGCCGCAGGAGGAGGAGGAGTGTAGCCGGAGCCGAGGGCAGCATCCCGCGTGATGACAAACTCGTCGGCGGCGCTCCAGTCGCTGCCCGGCCATCTGCCGCTGGTGGCTCGTTCTGGAGTAGTCGAGGTCGCCGTCGCTCGGAGCCAGGGGTGGAGGGGGGCGGAGGGAGGAGAGGGTGCCAGGGGAGAAGGGGGCGATCGGGGAAGGATGGGCGCGGCGGAGGAGGAGGGGGCGGCGGAGGTGGAGGGGGCGGCCGGGGAAGGAGGGGGCGACCGGGGAAGGAGGGGGCGGCGGGGGAAGGCGGGGTCGGCGGGGGCGGCGGAGGAGAAGGGGGCGGCCGAGGGAGGAGTGGGGCGACCGAGGGAGGAGTGGGGCTGCGGGGGGAGAAGGGGGCGTGGAGGAAGGCAGGGGCAGCGGGGGAAGGCAGGGGCGGGGGAAGGAAGGGGGAGGCGGAGGAGGAGGGGGCGGCGGGGAAATGAATCGAGCGGCAGGGGAATGAATCGAGCGGGCGAGCGGCGGCGAAGGATTTGTGGGTTAGGGTTTTTTGATGTTTTACGATTTAGTCCTTCAGGTTTTCGTTTATTTTGATTTCTTCTGTTTTAGCCCTTAGAAATTCTGATTTCATCGCGAAAAGATCCTACATATCCGCTGTGACATGTACATCTATATAGAGCAGTCCTTAGAATGCCAAATTTGAAGATTGAATTAGGTTTTGGAGTTGTGACATGTACATCTATATAGAGCAGTCCTTAGAATCTTCAGCAAGTTTACTCATTTTATTAGTTATAGCTTTCTGGGTTGCCTTTGTCAAATTTAATCACATTTATGAACTTCTTATGCTGCATATCAACTTCTCTTGAACATTATAGCTTATGTGTAGTGTAGTTGTTATTTGAATTGTGGTATGCTTGGCTTTGATGATGGAAATATTGGGCTATTCACAGAAGCAAATTAAGTTATTTGCTTTTGGTGGATTTAGCAAATCATTAATCATAAGTCTGTAACAATTTGTAGAGATATAAAAGACGCAATTGTTGGCTTGTTTCTTGAGCAGGGAGGCCTTCATTTGGATTTATTAATGCTGGTTTTGCTGGAATTATTCTTGAAGATTACTAGATGTCTAGATCAGGTATGCTTTTCAAGGTATACTGACTGTGAATGTCCTCCCATAGTTGTGTGAACATGGTATTTTGAAGTAAACTATAGGGTATTTTTTTTACAAAAACATGCTTCTTCACGGGACATGAACATGTGGTATTCCTCAGGCTCAAAATAAGTACAAGGCTAAGATCAGGTCTCTTGAATTTAACATTTATTAATTTGAGTGTCATGTTACAATTACTCTGCCATAGAGCGTGAAGGCACTTTGAGCGTTCAGTTGTTATCTGCTTGAGGCTATGAGCCTATACTATTGTTATTTTGTGTTTCTATTATGGCAACATAAACTTATATTATGTATGGTACTCCGTACTTGTAATCTCGTATGAACCTTTATGTTCCTATTGTGGCTTGTATGAATTTACCACTTATGTATAATTTGTGTTCCTATTGTTCTCACTGCTTTCTTATATTCTTCGTTTTGTTGAACCTTTGTGTTCCTATTGTTCCTATAATTAGCTTACAAAGTTTCTTGATGAGTATTGATTTCACATTTTATATAAAACCAAGTGGCCGTTGTAACTTTGTAAGCTTTTGGAACTAAAGTATAAGCTTTTGGAACTGTAATCATCCGTATTATCCGCCTATATTATCCGTTTCTAAGCCGAATCCGTTACATATCTGTCCCGACGGTACCGTATTCGAAACTCCGAATGTTCCGAATTCATATTCGTATCTGGTCTTACCGTATTCGACTCCAAATCCGAAGAAAAAATGTGGGTTAGAATACAGTTTAAGCAATATCCGTCCAAATCCGATCCGTTTTCACCCCTACTCAGAACACAATGGATGTGAATGTCAGTTGACCAAGAAAATTGGAATGCTCGAAATACTACAGCTACGGAAGGTAACAAAGTTGTGATGTATAGAAGAGTTTGCCAGCCCTTGCTCTGGAGCAGCTCAAAAGGACTAAAAGGAGATGGACTATAAAACATACATATTATACCATAATAATAACAAAGCCTTTTGTCCTAAACAAGTTGGGGTAGACTTAGAATGAAACCTTTTCAAGGTCAAAAAGATATGAGTCTTCAAATAAAATCTACAATACTAAAACCCTAAGCCGTACAACCTGCTATCTGAGCCAAGAGCCTAAACACTGCCCAAACATACATATTATACCAAATGTGCTAAATAAGTGGGTGTGTGTGATACAGGTCGATCCAGTAAAAATAAAGTATTAACTTTATTCCAGGAGAAAACGCACGCATCGCAAATAATCTGAGAGAACACAATAGAATTTCTGAATTTCTTTATTCTCTTATTTGCTCCCCCTTTTTCTCATACTAAAAACTGGTTACAAGTTTCTCAATATATAGGCTAAACTCTCCTACTTGTATACGTATTCGGATTTTAAGTTGGACACAACTTTAACTTGAGTTACACATGAAGACGGACTTTACTACATCTTGGACTTGAAGTCAAGATTATTTGTAACATAAAGCAAGACGCAAAACTGTATTTAGTTGACATGCCAGCTGAGGTTGAGCATTGACTGATCTTTGTCCGTGCCTCCATTTGGAAACCAATTCTTCGTGGAAGACACAAATGCCTATTTGTAGATTGTCCGAATGGCACAAATCCCTATTTGTAGATTGTCCGAATTTGCCATTGGACAGCCTAGACATTGGGAACGGCG
Source organism: Dendrocalamus latiflorus (assembly GCA_017311315.1). Lineage (NCBI taxonomy): Eukaryota > Viridiplantae > Streptophyta > Magnoliopsida > Poales > Poaceae > Dendrocalamus > Dendrocalamus latiflorus. The sequence goes on along the minus strand of CM029642.1, from coordinate 17,514,130 downwards.
CACTTGTGCCGTTTAAACTCCCAACTTAGTAGTAACAGTGGAAGACACAAATCCCTGATCTCCTATTGGCGAATCACTGGCAAACTTAGCGCAGACCGGAAACTAAGGTCGTGTACCTAGTATATGTAGGGAACTAAGTTCTCGTACAATAGCAAAGTTATAGGTAAAGAAGGTTGGCAAGGTGTGCTGAATTGTGGGGAAATGTCCTGGAAAGAATAGGTAGCCAGGTCCAGTTGATACAATGGGGAGAAAGAAACGAAAAGTCAGTGTTGCAGCCGTACTAGGACTAGGATGTAAGGATCCATTCCATTCCTCCCCCAAGCAAGCATAATTTTATAGGGAGGCAGTTGCAGACAAGTAGTACTAGTCCATGCTACCTAGAAAGTGCGAGAGCTGTAGTCCGAATGAAAGAAATTACTCCAGAACGGAGGTAAAATAAAAAAAAAGGAATGAAATTCAGCAACAGCATGGAACAGGTGCGACAGGGAGGCAGACAAGTGACAGTAGAGAAGTGAGAGCGCAGCAGCAACTCATGGAATTACTACTGTAGTCCGAACTGTCCCGTAGCAGCAAGCAAATCTTGCGGTTTCAGAACACACACACACACAGAGAGAGAGAGAGAGAGAGACCTTCGATGCCTGAGTAGAAGATGCCGAGGCCGAACCAGTAGAGGCAGTGGTTGATGGGGGAGATGTCGTAGATGTTGAGGTAGAGCTCCTCCTCCGTTCTAGTGCTTGTCCGAGTCCGAGTCGGAGGAGAAGAAGCAGAAGGTGGCGGTGGGGCGGCGACGGCAGCGTTGGCGGAGGAGGAGGCCGCCTCCGAGGAGAAGGACCACGACGCCGGGAGCACCCGCATCCGCATGGCCGCCTGCTCAATTCATGCAGGCGCGGGCGCAGGAGATTTTGTATTCTCCTGGGCTGCAAGGTTGCTGACACTTGAAACCACGGCAGAGACAGCAGCCTCAGCCATGGCGTCCTTGTCTCTGCTCTCAGAGTTGTTGTCAGAATGCAGTTGTGATTGTGGAAGATATGGTTTGGTTTTGGTTGCAAGTAATGTTTGATTTTGTATTTGTTCTTGTTTTGTTGATGCTAGTGCAAAGCAAAGCACATGCGATGGAAAGTAATGGCATCACACCACGGCAAGAATGTCTTGTGACTCAGAGCTCTATTCTGCTTTTGAGCAGGCTTGGGACTTTACCTTTCCAGTAATGATGATAACATCACGGCAAGAAGATGCAAAACAAAAGAAGCCCCAACGATTAATACCTTCCTTTAGACGGGCTCTTAGCATCAGAGCTTTTTCTGCATTTATGTTGCTTTGTCATTCGTCAGTGTCCGTACTGATTATCTACTCTAATGGTTGATCCCTCGACAATAAAGTTACAATCCAATGGATCACTATGTCACTACATGCTTCTGCTGTTTTATAGCCAACTTCTTTGATCAGATCGCATTTGTAGTATGTGAGTTGTACAATGTTCTAAATAGCGGGATTTAGCGGCAGCTTTAGCGGGCTATAGCGTTTGGGGAGGTCAGACGCTAAGCTATGCCATATTTGGCGTTACAGGAATTTTTCCGCTATTAGCGGCTAATAGCGCGCTATTGCCGCTAAATAGAGGTTTATTTAGCGCCGCTATCAGGCAAGTTTCTGCGTGCGGGGAGTCCGTCCGATCGGAATCCAACAGCCGAGAGTGCGTGCGGGGAGTATAAGACCTCACGAAAACCCTAACCCTAAATCAAAACGTCTGCCTCCACCCGAAAAACACGGGCACAGGCGGCGGCGTGCGCACGGGGCGATGCAAAACGGCGGCCGCGTGGAGGAGCAGCGCGGCGCCCGCGAGACGGCGGTAGAGGCCTCGGAGCGAAGCGGCGGTGCGGCGCCTGCGGAGTGGCAACGCGGCACCAGCAAAAGGCAGCGGCGCGGCGGCCCCAAGCAGACCGAGGCGGGGCCGTGCGTAGCGGCGGCGCACGCGACAGCGACGGGCGGCATGACGGGGTGGGGCGCAAGGCGTCGGCGGCGCCGCCTGCTCAGACCGGCAGCGTGCGGCGGCCCCAGCGGAGCGCGGCGGCCGGGCGGCGCAACTGGTAAGTCCCGATCCCCTTCTTCCTTTTTTTTCTTGTTCTTCCCGATCTAAAAATATTCAATTGATTTGGGAATTTGGGGTATCTAGAGTTCGGGATTCATCAAAAAATTTGGGGAAAAGCCTTAGGGTTCGCATGCAATTCGATTCCCCTCCTCCTAATATTCTACCCGAGCCCAAGAACAAGCATCAGAAAACCCTAATCCTAAGCATAACCGAGTACATCAGGGGCTAGGGTTCTAGGAAGCTAGCGGTTGCTCTGATACCAATTGTTAGTTTCATAATCATCATGTGAATGGTAGTGACGTAGTGGTGCACCTTATTCTTATGGTGAATTGAATAACTGATTGGCTTAGGATAAATTGGCATATTTTTGTCAGCCGCTAAATGGCTTAGCCCGCTATTTAGCCCGCTATAGCCTTTCTTAGCCTTTGGGAGAGGCAGCCGCTAAGGGGCTTAGCCCGCTATTTAGAACATTGGAGTTGTAAGGTACCCTGCCCTTCGGATTCACTACCAATCGTTGCACGCTTTAACACTTAACCCCAAAATTATTAGAAGCACAGAGCAACAAACTGTACAATCTCCACTCTGCTGAATGTGTTTCTATCAGGAATCAGGATAGCTTACAAAGCTCATAAAGCCTGATCAAACCGTGTTCAGCCAGGAGAAAATTTCGTGAATTACACGCTGCTTTCACTCTATTTCTTTGACCAGTGATCGTATTATTGCACTAGCGATAGCCTAACAAAAACACAGAGGGAACGATGGAAATAGTTTGTTTTTGGACATATTCTGCAAGTGCATAGTCATATTGCAGACTTTTTCTTTCTAGGAGTATATACTAGATCCTAATGTTACATAGTCCATTGTTTTTACGGGGGTGAGATTCATTTTTGGGGAAGTATATAAAAATAACAACAGAAATTAACAGAAATTCGGAATTAAAAATAGAAGGAAATTAACAATATGATTTTCATATGAAATCCAAATTAAAACCCATACACAACTGAAATTCAAAGTAAAAATTAGATGAAAATTATTAGTTGGATTTGCATCGGAATTCTAATCTAAAACTAAAAATTGAAATTAAATAAAAAGTGACAGCAAAAAATAACATAATTTTGGAATGAAAAATAAAAGGAAAGTAACAATTCGATTTTAATATGAACTCCAAATACAAACCACTAGAGAGGTAAAATTCGGAGTAGAAATTAGATGAAAATTAGAGGTTGGATTTGTATCTAATATACAACTAAAATTTTAAATTAAATAAAAATAAATTTCAGATTAAAGAAAGAGTCCATATCAAATACTTTAAGATATAACCTAAATTTGAAGTAAAAATTAGCAACTGGATTTGTAAATGAATTCTAACATAAAACTAAAAAAAGAAAGTCTATAAGAAGTGCAATCCAAAATATGCAAATTTAGAATAAAAATCAAAGATAATTAGCATTTGTGTTTAATTCCAAGTGAAAAAATAAAATTTGGTTTTATGCATAATTAAAATTACAAAAATATTCAATTTGAGAAAAAAAAATAAAATAAGATAACGAAGTCGATTTGTGTGTGTGTGTGTGTATAAATTAGGAATCAAAATCCATTATATAATAAAAATGGATGATATGTAGTTTACAATCGCTAAGAAAAAAGATAATTGCTAAAAGTTCTCACAAAAACAAAAACATTATGACAATTTGTCTGGTGGACCTCCACGGGGCAGAGGGATTGAGAGTGAGATCATTAATGGGTGTTCATTTGGCTATACCAATATAAGCTATATGATGTGCATTATGAGCATGTAGTATAGATAAACATGGCAATAAATGAAAAAAAAAGATGATGATATAAATAAAAAATGTTATGTAATGATATATTTATTGTTTGCTATGCAAGTATTTCTGTCAAAAATTATTTGGTGAAGAACGTTTTGGTTACATGTGATAAGTATTGGGGAACAAAGTAAGTATTTTCTCTCTTATAATATATAATATTAAAATATCACAAATGAAGTTTTGCAACAATTGATTTTTTGAAAAGCAAAATTGCATATGTATTACCAAGTCATTTAAACGTGTTTTAAAGATAATGTCCACGCAAGTACAAGGGCCACTTTGGTAGTTCTACTTTCTCATGTGGTTCCAATTGGAAGCATCAGCAACGAATTGAGGAGTGGTTCCAGGGATAAAACCAATAGCACCCTCAAATGCTCTAACTGGAGACCGGCCTAGAAGCTTCGCAGGGAAGATATCAAGAAGTTCTCGAACAATAAGCAAATCTTTTGATAGAGATCCGATGAAAGGCTTCTCTGACATGGCGAGAAGGCACCCTGACTTGGTCATCCAGTGATGATCGAAATAGGAGGTCAAGAATAGGAGATTGATGCATCACTTTTTGTCTTGATAAGTGATTCCCCATTATCCTGAAGAAGAATAATCTTGCGGTCAAAACAATAATCTTGCGATCAAAGCAATGGACGATAGCGTGATGGAAAGATAGCGAATCTCTGCCCGCAACCAGGTCGAGGGTTGTATTGGCGCCACGACTGCATCAATGCTGAATGTCATGGCCTTCAACTCCAGGGAAACATTGAAACAGGTAAGATGGCTAGCAAGAAGTCCAATAGTGGTGGTCACCACCACAGAATACGCCGAGATACTGATGGGTACAAAGTGCTACTGAATAAAGTGAGATGCCAAAAAGGAGAACCTAGCTCCCAAGTTAAACAATGCAAGAGCAAGGTGTCAATCCAAGATAACAACACCCTAAAGGTCAAGGGATAAAGGAAAGGTAAATGATAAGATGGATAACAATAGGGAATAGAATCAGAATTTAGGTAAGCGTAGGGTTGAAACAATGTCATAGGATAGCCATAGAATGAAAGAGACGGTAATGAGATATGAATTCATGGTAATATGCCAGTGACTGGATATGCATGCATGAATGACTTAACCCGAAGCCTCGTGTACGTGCAAAACTTTTTTTTCCAGAAACTACAGCCTGAGCTCTGATACCAACTGTAGCACCTCACATATCGATGTGAGATACTACTATGGAACGTCATCGCCAAAGTAAAGAATCATTATAAAAGTAATAATAAAAATAACGAGAAAATTAAAACTTTAAAAGTACTTTAATAGATAACCAACAGGAGTTGAAATAACTATTTAAAATATGGGACTGGTCCACTTTCTAACCAAATAAAGAATGAGTAAAACAACCATAGTGGCAAGCCACGGTGCTGAAAACTCGAGTGCTCCCACCTATGCATGATGCTATCACTCCACTGGCCTTTTACCTGAGACTGAAAAAGCAAGCGTGAGATTTGGAAATCTCAGCAAGTACCCAACAACGGTCGCAACACATGAGTAAAGACAAGTAATGCAACCACATGAAATAAGGCAAGCATGACAAGTAAGCAATGAACATGAGACAACCAATGAATAACTGATATCGGAAATACTGTCATGAATGGAAGACGGATATTGTGAGAACTGTGTATTAAGGATAGTTGTTATGTGACAAGTTATAGCAAGGGTGCCGGCGACCTCATCCCACATACCCGGTTATACGAGAATAGCCAGGCACAACCTTGTCCTCGACTGTATAACCGCAGACGGGGTGTAATATCCTATGTAACGAGAATGTACGGCCCCCCGTACGTTACCAGGTTGGGTGGAAATGACCCCTATATGTGGGTAGCCCCGGCGTGATAACCCTCAGTTCGTTATTTAGCGAATTATTCATGATATAATTAGAGAGTTGTGATTGAATTAAGGTAAAGTTATGAGAGTAAAGATTTAATCCAATGAGACTGAAGAGACAGGATTAGTGATACTAGGTGATGAGGTAACCGATACATCATGGATGGATTAAATAGTATGAACTTAAGGAACAAAGAGATGGCAAGGGTACGGCTATAATAAAATTATGAGAAGCGAGAAGATGTGCTAGAGTCGAAAATGGAAAGACAGATTCTGATATGAGGACGATGTGGGATAATGATAAGGTAATAGTGACATATAGGGATTAACCTAAAGGGGTATTATAATACAGCTCACACAAGGTTATCAACCAATCAAGTTTTATTATGTGATAAGTGATTATTAGTCAGATTAACAGGTTTAATCCTTCATAAGTCAAATACAACATCATACGATTATTGGAACATAATATTAGAACCTAAAACATAGCAACCTTAACATCGAAAGAGCATCAATAATTTAAACCTAAGTTAAACATATTCATATGCTACCCCCCATTAACAATTTAAGCATAGATTCTAAAACACCCATTTAAGGTACGAATTCTAGAATATTATTAGCCGAGCATTCTAATAAACCTAAAAGCATATGAACAAGTTAGCCTATCACATTGTTGCAAGAATACAATATTAAGATTCTAAAACTAAGCAAGTATGAACAGTATGCTAATAACTAAACAAGTATTAGTGATATGTTAATGATCAGGTAACTTTAGTGATATGAAGCTAGTCAAATACTTTGGTGATATGATAATGGCCAGGTAACTTTAGCAATTAGCCGGTGACTTAGCGATATGGCAGTTATTAGGTAACTTTAGTGATATGATAATGGTAATCAATGGCAAGGTGACAGGCATCATGAAAACACGTGATATGCAAAATATAAAGGTTACGGCCGCGAGGTACTTGCCTCGAGCACGCTCGACGGACACGTTGCACGATGGGTCTGAGATACGCAACTGCCCGGCTGCTCCCTCGACAGCTGCGTGAGAACCTACAGGGTGATACGGAGGATAACTGATCAGATATGACAATTTTTTATTAGGAAACACAAGGAATAATCAACTGGATGGAAACAGCGGTTCGGTCGTGTGAACGGTCGTTCGGCCGCGCGAACGCACGGCCGTGTGAACGACCGCGTCTCTGCACCTGGCCGCTAGCCGCCGGCCAACGCTGCGCCTTCGCTGTGCCGGCGCCGGCCGCCGCCGACCACCACCGGCCGCTCTGCGCTGCTGCCGATCCACATGCCCGCATGCGCGCATACGGCCACCGCACCGCCGCCGGACTGGCCGCCACCGACCCGGTCTTCACCGCCGCTGTCGCGGCCACCTCGCGCCGCCGCCGCCACTGCAATCGCCACCGCCGCTGCGCCATGGCAGATGTGCGTACCAGACGTGCGAGTACACGGGCGGACGTGCGCGCCATCGCCGCCACCTGGCCGGCCGCCACCACCAAGCCGGTCACCGCCGCCGCTGTCGCCCCTCGCCGGCCGGCCGCGGCCCCCCTGCCACCGCTGCCGCTGCCATGGCCGCGCGTGGCCGTGCGGCTGCGTGCGAGCGGGCGGGCGTATGCAGCATCCAGGCGTGCGGCGCCGCCGCCGCCGACCCCCATGCAGGTCCATGCAGACTCAGGCGGCTTCAAACGGGAGAGAGAGAGAGAGTAGATTGGGGAGTCTAGGAGAGAGAAAGAGATTGAGAAGAAGAGGTACCTGGGAAGAGAACATGCGGCGCAACAGGGAGGAAAAATATGAGTTCCCACTGTTTAAGGAAATTAGATTAGGGTTTTGGTATTTTTATTTATTTAATAAAAACTATTTATTTATTTATATTTTTTTGGAGTGCTACAGAGGTTGTAATCCTCACTTCTAATTGTTGGGCTTTGTCCATCACATGGAGGTGAAGAGGCACCCAACTGCAACCCACAAGCGCAGCACTTGTGGTCTATTGATTTACTTCTTGATCAATGGTTGAGATGCTTTCTTGAGAGAGGAGAGAACACACAAAAAATCCTAGACACATCTTGCCTCTGTGAGAGAAAGCTCCAGCTACTGCTGAGGTGAGGGTGTGAGCGAGGGCAGCCATTAGAACAACCAAACAGAGACAAGAGAGGTGGAGAAGAAGGTGAAGTAAATCTTTCCAGATTGATGTGTCCTACGCAATCTCTATTAAGTCTTTGGTTAGAGGGGTAAACGTGGTTGGATCAGCTCCAATTTTGGTCAGTTCGTTCTATAAACTTGTAGCTCTCTGATTTGTATGGTTGGATTGAGGTTTTGGTTAGTGGCAGGGGCGGAGCCACACCTCGGACAGGGTAGGCTTCAGTCTGAGGTGTGGAAAAATATCTAGTGTACAGCCTGAGTAAATTTAGTCCAGTCTGGATAACATTTTTATAATTCAGCCCAAACAGCCTAGATCCTTCCACCACTGAGCCCGGGGCGTAACCAAATCCTGGCTCCACCACTAGTTAGTGGAGTACCAACTTTGACAGAGAGTTTGATAGCTCTGTTAGTAGTAGATTCAGCAATGCGCATTCTTGGTGGATGTTCTGTATGAGGGGTCAAATAATGTCCAATTTAGCTGAAACTTTGTTGGTTTTTTGAGGACTTGTTGGTCTACATTTTTGTTAAGTATGAGGTCTTTCGAATCTGTGGTTTGCTCGGTGTGAGCTGAACTCTGAAGGGGATATATTGCAATCACTCTGTTTCAGCTCAAACTGCTAGTTCTTGTCGGCTCTTGCTTTAGTGTTGTTGCTATTATTGGTGTATCAAGGTTATAGCTACGTTGTTGATGTTGTTGCTGCTCTGAAGTACCTCTATTTTTAGAGAAGACTCTTTGTACTCCTTATCATTTGTTACTGTCCAGCCTTGTCACTAATATCACGTTTAAGACCCACATATATGGACTAATTTCATTGTCGATGAATTCATGAATATATTTGCGGCTTGCGAGCACTGTAGTTTGGGAGATCCAGTTCTTTTGCAATTACTTTGACATAACAAAAATCCTGGACTATAAGTTTCACTTCCACACGTATATATTCGCCTTTAATGTCGCTATACCTACCTCTATTTCAATTACCCCCCTCGTTCGTTCATATTACAGAATCCTACCAATATAAATTTTAGTGGAAGCTCAGTTTACACTACACCCCGTCTGTTTGTACTTAGTTGTATTTTGACTACTGTTTTTTTTAGAGCTTTGTACGACAGCTTTGTCAGACGTAAGTCCTTCATTGGTAGGAAATCGTCACGCTCGGCCGAATGGTACGGAGAGGCCAAGAACCTTTGACAAGAAACATGGGTTTGACCCCCACGCTATGTGCCATCACCCATGCTATTGCTGTGGAACTGGTTCTCATCTTGTCTTCCACCGATCTAGCGTAGATTTGATGTACTATAGACTCCACCTGTAAACCATTCAGGGCAGACCTGTGGACCAGGTCCACCTCAATCTGCTTTCCCGGTGACGGAGAGCGACAAGGTGAAGGGAAGCCCCATCTGCTTCCTCGACGACAGATCGGAGATACCGACCGTCGTCACCGACGACCCGAACCTGGAGAACTCGATCCTGATCAGCAGAAACATGGGGGTGACCGGTTCCTTCACAGTTGACGCGTTCCGCCGGGGGGGGGGGGGGGGGGGGGGGGGGGGGGTGCAGCGGCCGGGCCGACGACGTGCGCCGGCAAACAACTAGAATTTGCAAATCAGAATATACTACAGTGACATAAACAACCAGAATTGTAGCACAATATACTAGAACGATAGCAATATAAGTGTAGTAGTCGCAGCCCAGAAAAAGGAAAGGACGCAGGCTCCTCCCAAGCTTCAAACCCAGGTTCTTCGCTTGAGGTCATAGGGCTTTCCCTTCAAATATTCCTGCCCTGCACCTTAAGCTGAGAAGCCGCAAAGGCATTGCATTCTATTGGGTACAATCCTGATCCTGAGGGGTAGCTTTTGATGTGGCAATATTTGCAAACTAGTCAACAGTTCCTCTGCAGCGATCGATCCACCTGACCACCTGAGGTTGCCCACCGATGTTGGCAGCGAGGTACAGAGCATAGCAAGGGCCTGCATTGTCAGCAACAAAGTAGTTTTTTTTAATGGAGAAAGAAAGAAAATGAGACTCAGCAGTGCGGCAAAACCAGAGCGGCTATAGTTTAAAAAAAACAGAGTGGCTGTATTGCAAATTGTTAACTTCAGGCTTCAGCAACTGCAAGTTCTTTTTTTAGAACCTGTAACACCTCGGCCCTCCATAGGGTCCAAGATACTACCACCACACACTTACCATTTCAAAGATGTGTTGCTAATCCAACTTTTAGCAGCACATCTCCTTTTGATTTTGATTATCCACAGGGAGACAACAACAAATAAATATAAAATAATTGCAACGAGCCAACTAACTTTATATTGCACAAACTATAACATAAACAGATTTTGGGCCCTACGACAATGGAGACCCACAACCACAGCTCGCAAGCAAACTAGACCAAACGGCGAGCCCCAAAAGACTTAACACTATATTAAGCATAAACACTAAGTATAAGGCTAAGCTGTCATTGTACATGTGTAGTGCCAAAAGGACTATCCCCATTCCATGCATATCGTCATCCTTCACCTAAAAACAACGACAAAGCAAGGGTGAGTCCGAGGACTCAGCAAGTACAAAGCATAACAGTAAATAACAGGCTCACAAATCAGTCCATAGTCATCATAGGTTCAATCACTATTTGTTTCCATTTAAACTCTAAGCTCTTATCAACCAATCATTATGCATATGCACATGCTTTTCTCTCTTATCTATTTAGCCTATATCGGTATAGCAGAGCGAGCACCCGTCGATGCTCACCCAGGCCCACCCTGTTTCCATATGGTGATCATAAGCCCGTCCTTTTTTATACAGGGACCACAGTAGCCCATCATTTTCATACGGGGACCTCATTCTTCACTCCCGTGGAGCGTCCACACAAAGTGGACCAATGATACCACAACACTATCTCTTTTCATAACATGCATGCAATGCAAGTTCACCATTTATGCATATCAACATGTCATATCTCAACAAACATCATTCATCATTCCTCATCATGCATCCAAAAATAGTTAACTTACCACAACATGGTAAGCAATGCATCATCATTCATCTAACAGGAATCACTACCCAAATTTACCGCTTTACTATGTACTTGTCTGTTAACCTGGCGGACGATGCGTGGACGGCACCAGACTCGAACCGCCACCTGAACAAGCATTAATCATTTAAATTCATTGCTATTGCAATATATTCATATACGAGCAAATGACATCGCTCTAACATCCAACTTGACATTCTCAAACCGTATCCCACCGGACAACATTTTATTGTCCCAATGCTTAACTAGTCTGTAAAATTAGCGATTTCATCATTTATACTCGCGGACCAAATTCTACACGCTTAATCTCATTTCAATCAATCACACTATTTAACCTCAATTTATTCTCTCCTCCTCCCCCTTCTACCACAGATCGACCAGATCAACAGTGGCAGTACCGATTTTGCTGTTCAAGCATTCATATTAATAAACAATATCTAACTGATCACATATATCAATTCTAATTATCGATATATTAACTTATGCCCGACTCGGTAAAATAAGTAGGGAGAAGAGTTTTCGAGGCATTACCCTAGCCCCAAATGACTGGATCAGGGCTCTATCTTCCTTTCCTTGGCCGGATCTGACAGATCTGGTGATGGATCAGACTTTCCCCCCCTTTTTTCCTCTCTTCCTTTTTCCTTTCTCCCTTTCCTCTTTTCTTCTCTTTCTTTTTTTTTTCAGCCGGCCACTGCTCCTTCTCTTTTTCTTTTCTTCTCCTTCCTTTCCTCTTTCTTTTTCCTTCACGCCGACGCTTCCTTCTTCCGTTTTTTTCTTCACTCCGCCGGTGCCCTCTTCCTTCTCATGGCCGACGCTCCCTCTTCCTTTTTTTTTTCTCTCCCGTTGGCTGGCTCCTGGCTCTTGTCTTCGCCTCGCTCGGGCTCGGGCGACTCCCTCCTCTCCCTCACTGGTCGGCTTTGCCTTGCCCTCTCGCGCGGCGAGCGGCCGGGCCGAGCAGGGGAGCAGCGGTGAGCTGCAAGGCGGAGGGAGGAGCGGCGGTGAGCTGCAGGGTGGCGAAGGCGGGATGCGGCCGGTGAGCGACATAGCCAAGTGTTGGCGGCGCGCGCACTAGCGGCAGCGGGGCAGCGGCTTGCACGAGCGAGGTGGCGACGGCGCACACGAGCAGCGGCAGCGCAAGGTGAAGTGGCAACGGTGACAAGCGACGGCGCCGGGGCTAGCGAGTGGCGGCGCCAATGGGTGATGAGCGGCGACAGCAGGAGCGAGGGGAAGAGCAGCGGCAGCACGTAGGTAAGCACAGGGGGAAAGAGAAGCCAAAATGGCTTTTTCCTCTCCCTCCACCTGGCTCTCTCTCTCTCTTATAGCTTTGGGAATGGGCCGGACTGGGCCTCCTCCAGCCCAGGTATTACAGAACCTCCACAGGTGGCTGGAGATGCTACCCATTGCAGTAAAGCATTATATCGAAAATAGTCTTTCAGAATTTTTGAGATAATACATACAACTGCTTCTGGAGGGGGGAAATTAAACAAATACATTATTGGCAGTCTCGTGACTCGAGAGCACATAGTCAACTACTCAACCCTCTTCCAGAACCTTTGTCCCCAAACATCATGTTCTTTCAACAGACTTGCGCTTAAACTTTCTGTCCATAGTTCCATTGTCTCCTTGAATAGGATGTGAAATGTTGATTTCCTCCTGTTATAGAAGATTAATACTTAGATGTACCAGAAAATTTTCGTAAATTCACATTGAAGAAAGAGATGTTGTACTGTTTCCACTTCATTCAGACACATTGGACAAGTTGTAGTTATCAAGTATCATCCCTTCCTGGATTAGTTGCCGGATGTGTTAGGCTGTAGCACAAGTTGTGTATTCAGTACATTGTTGTGATCCTTGTAGAAACCTCTATATTTGTTATGAACTAGCACAACAAGAGAGTAATTATCTGTTGGAGGGAGGTTGGACAGCGACGACTTGAAGTAGAATGGCGCTTTGTGAAGGAGGGCACTGATTGAGGGAGAAATAAATCTATAATAGCCGGTAAAGGGAACGATCACAGCTGACTTTAGGAACTAGAGGCTTGTTTATTCATCTTTGCTTCCCATCAAGACAATACAATACCGTCTTTTTATAGAAATAACTTGACTTGACCTCTAAGAAACAATTTCTAATTTTAAGAAACAAACTAACCGAAGATTAACTTCTAAATTAACCAAATCAATCTAATCCTTAAGAAAGAAAACCAATCGCGATTGCTACAGTAACCATGTGAATAGTACGTGCCATGGTTGCTATAGTACCATGTGAACGGTACGTGCTACAGTCAGTACCGCGCACATAACATTACACCCCTCCGGGTGAAACAGCTCATTCTCGAGCTGCACATAGGGCGACAAACTCCTCTGTAGGGGTGGCTGAATCTGTTGGTGTACGATCTTCAATTTCATCGTCATCTGCTCCAATAGGTTGTCTAGTAGGGATAACTCAGTAGCAGAAGTCATAGTGTTGGCTCTGATACCAATTGTTGTGAACTAGCACAACAAAGAGGTAATCATCCGTCGAAAGGAGGTCGGACGGCGACAACTTGAAGTAGAATGACGCTAGGTGAAAGAGGGCACCGATTGAGGAAGAAATAGATCTAGAATATCCGGGGAGAAATAGATCTAGAATAGCTGGTCAAGGAAATGATCACGGCTAGACTTTAGGAATTAGAAACTTGTTTATTCATCTTTGCTTCCCTTCAAGAAGATACAATGCTTTCTCTTTTATAGGAATAACTTGATTTGACCCATAAGAAATAATATCTAATTTAAAGAAACCAACTAACCAAAGATAAATTTTCAAACTAACCAAATTAATCTAATCCTTAAGAAAGAAAACTAATTATCCTTTTGACACCACCAAATAGTTGCGCCCAGTTTCTTCTAGTGTCTACAAGGATTTCTAAAACAACACAAAAGGAGGGGGAAACCTAGTCCCTCAGGGGTCATGGCCCATGCATCTGATCCAGCCCTATTGTTGTTGGGCCGGGCCGCTTATTGAATAATGCTTTTATGCATCGTCCCCTCAATACAACTTGTACAAATTTTAAAGTGAGGGAAGAGGTAATAATATTTATGTAACTTTAAAATAGTGATGCAGAGAAGCACCTCCCATACTTATTGGAACATTTGTGTTGCCTTGTTGCAATCAGCTGTAGTCACAGTAAGAAAGCTTGTTCTTAGGGCGATCTCTATGGCAAAGGACGATATGGGAATGGGATTACTGGTCTCTAACGGCAAACGGCAATAGCAATCCCTTTGGTTCATACGTAACATAATTACATAACTATTTCGGTGATGACAAACTAGTTATTTTTCAACCAAAAAATCATACAAAGAGATTATATATGCAATTAATACGGAGGTTAATAGCACAAATGTTTGTATTTGGAAATCTCAATCTACACGAAATACTGACAGTATTACCATGAAACACAGGTTCTACGCTTCGTGTTCATTATTATTACATAAAAGCAAACAGAATGCAGTATAATTAATGGCCAACACACAAACACACCGGAAATACTCGATTAAAAAAACAAACCATACTTTACAAAGGAAGACAAATGCATGCAATTAAGCAGGATAATCGAGAGTCCCTGACACATCCTGCAGAAATCTTCGACTCATGCATGCATCAAGGTTGAGCCACAACCAGAGGATTAACATCCCCGCTCCCATGTCACCTGCGTAAAGCATACAAGAGAATAGCACCAAGTTATGGAATTGATAGGAAAATTTGTTGTATGCCATCGGTCACTCAAACCTAGAATTCTAAAAATGCCATCCAAAACTGCCTTAATGTGAATATGCCACTGTTTTGTGAGTTTTCTTCTCCAAATGCCACTCCACTCCGTTGGCCAACCATTAGAAAACCACGTTAGATTGTTTTCAAAATGACGGTAAATGCCCCTAGCTGTCTCTCTCTCTCTCTCACTCCTCTCTCCTACTCTCCTGGCTCTCTCCTGGCTGTTTCATCAGATTCTGAGGCAAGGCCTCCCAACTCCAAGCTTCCAGCACATGCATGTTGAAAATGTTGAAATGTTCTGATTTATTTACGTTGTACTACTCGGAAATGTGGTCCAAGGATGAACTTTGAACCGCTTAGTGTTTCATATACTGATGCTCAGGATTAGTACAGATGGAGCCACACCAAGCAACAATGCAGCCACACCATCAACAGCTGCATCTATCATTCAACCCTGGAAGCCACCTAGAGTTACTAAGAAATTTGTCCAAACACCAGCAACTGCTTGAATTTATGTGTTATGTGCTGTTAGATCAGACAATGTGATCTACTTTGTAAAGTCAGGAACCTTGGAGTATTTTGTGACGTCAAATTACAAACCAAAAACGTGTATGTTAAGTTAGATGATGTACTAGTTTGAGATGTATGTACTTTGTGATGTCAGAATCCTTGGGAGTATTTTTGTTATGTCTAAGGCATGTTTATTGAAGGTTATGCGCTACTAATCAAGTGATGATTGCAGTTTGCTATCTGGCATTTTTTTTGTGCCAACCTTTCCAAGTTTCCGACCAATCTGCTGGCCAACTAAAATTTTTGGCACCAACTATTCCCTCCACTGTCCAATGGCATTCCCCTTTCATGAATTGTACCACTGAGGGTAGCATAGTCATTCTAAGAGCGTTGATGAGCCCGTTGGCCAACGGAATGTGACGGAAGTGGCATTTTAAGACAAAACCCCCCCATAAAGCAGTGGCATATTCACAATAAGGTAGTTTTGAATTCTAGATTTGACCAACTAGTCTTCAACCCATGTGCCTGCACGTGCAAGCAAATTACAAGATGTGTATTTTTTCTTTTTAAAGTCTAAAAATCATTATATGTTAGTAAAATAGTGTTTTGATTGCCATACTTTGATGTGACATGTTTGGAACGCAGTAACAAAAAAATCTACAGGAACATGAAAACATGGAAACACAAAATGAATGCATGAGTAAAATACAATATTGGAAAACATAGAAATTCTAATTTACTGTTAATATGGAATTATTATATATTTATGTATAGAATTTCAGTAGACAACTTTGAAAGTTTTCTATATTGATTTTTAAATGGAATTATACTAAGTTTATAATTTCAGTGAAAAATTTAGCTTTGTTTTGGTATTTATTCCAACATTAATATATACTCTGAATTTCTCTCTCTCTCTCTCTCTCTATATATATATATATATGTGTGTGTGTGTGTGTGTGTGTGTGTGTGTGGGAGCATATCTAGTGCTAATGGCGATGTGAACCGTCCGATCTAGATTGCGTGGCTCAGATGGAGGTGGGTGGGAACTCCATCCCACTTAAACACTTTTATACTTGCCTACTTTCTACTTGCTAATGTAGTAGTTTGTACACACGAGCATTCTGCCACTTGATGTTGATTTGAGCAGATGTTTGTTATAGATGGATGATTCCTAGCTATTTTTCTTCTTACTTCTTATGGATTAATGTGGGAATTTCTAGCTGTTATCTCTCCTAGAATTATGGCAAGGAATCGATCTCCGATAGTATATACTTCATGCCATACATACATGCAAGTTATATAACGAGCACCAAATCCAGCTCGATCAAGAATTCAGAGCCCATCAATCTTATAAATTTGTGGAGGCCGTGTGTGGCATCATTTTTTTCCCTCTCCTCCATGCATATTATGTTCTTGGTAATTATGGTTTTGTTTAGCCATATCCGATTAAGTATGTCTTTCTATATGAGGACATTAGACGTAACATATTTGTTAAGCTCAAGATTATAACTGTTAAAAAAATGAATAGATGGGCAAATGTTTTCTTTTCTTTTAATTAACGTATGAATTTCTATTGTTTTCCCTTTTATCTGATTGTCCTAAAATTTTCAGTCTAGAAGCAATATGGATTAATTTGAGCGTACTGTGGTGTGGGGAGATCAATATGCTCATGTGAACTATTAGGAATTTAGGATTTTTAACCTCTGTTGAATTTCCAAAATTAAAGAGCATTAATTGGAAGGGAAGATGCTGCTAGGCAGGGTTGGCAGTGTCTTGCCTAGATGCGTGAAGCTTCCCAGGTCCTCGTCGTCCGTCTTTTTTTCTTAGACGTGCATTACTCTTTCATTTCGATTGGTTTTGGTTTGAAGACACGAGTACGTGATGTAGACGGCTAGGAGACATATGCATTAACCTTTTTCATCGCGATATAGCTTTGGCTACATGAGTCGTGCAAGTTTCGGTAAACCATGGTAATATCCATAACTAATCTACACCGTATATTACACCAATGGATGTTTTCTTTTTTTAGTAATATGGGAATTTCAAGAATTTTCTGGTTAATGTAGAAATTTCTAGCCATTTTAACTCATAGGATTAACATGATCAAGAATTCTAGAGGAGCTTCCAATTAGTATATAGTAGATAGATATATGACATAGAGTGAATTTCGCCAAAAGAAAATGATCCCAGTTTTGACAAAAAAATGAACCCTACCAGTAAATTCACCAAACAAATAAGGTAGCAACGTAGAGAAAGTCTAAAATAAGTTAAATGTCATTTATTGAGCATATTGCTGCTTGTTTCCATGCACTGCAAATATTTGTATGAGAGACTTTAAAGTCCTGAATGCAAATACTAGTCAAATAAAAGAAAATGAAAGAATGACAAGCAGGGGGAGGGGACATAGTAACCAACCTTGCATCCTTTCCGCTGCAGCTCTTCGCGAGTGCTGTCGTCTCTAGAAATCTGGGACGGCAGACGTAGCTCCTTGAGGGACGGCAGGTGCAGCAACACCTCGGGGAGCTTACTCATCTTGTTGCAATCATCAAATGACAGTTTGGAGAGCCTTGGCATTGCCCCGACCTCTATCCTCCACTCCTCACTGGAAAACCGCTTAAGGAGCAACTCTTCCAGCCGAGGGAACCCTTGGGTGGAGCAGGACACAATCCGGCCTTCATACCCAGCCAACCATAGTACCACAAGACAGGGAAGCTTCTCCAGGATCGGCATCGGGTCTTCTTTAATGACATTAGCAGACAGAATGAGCCTCCGTAGATTTTGCGGGAGGAGATGGCTCTCAGGAAACTTATCGAGCACATCGAATGTGGTAAGAAAAACATCAACCAGTCGAGGCATGTTTTTCGCCAATATTTTAATCATCTCTACTGGCATGTGTGCCATGTTCAAGAACAAGTCAGTTAGTTCGGTCATTTGGCCCAAAAACTTCACCATGTCTATCCGGAAATATTTACTAACGTCACCATCTAGAAAATCTAAATATAAGGTCTGGAGCTCTTTCTGTTGGACACTCCTTGTCCTTGGTAGAGAAAACGCCCTTTCAAGGAAAACATGCCTTAGAGTAGGGATAGCCCACAGGGAGTTTGGTACTAACGTGTCCAATTCTATGCCTCTCAGATCTATAGTTTGCAAGTAAAGGAGTTGTCCAATTGAAGAAGGGAGCGTGACCTCTCCACAGTTTATCAACCTGAGACACCTTAGGTGAGTGCAGCCACCAATTGCCCTAGAGAAATTCTTTAGGATTGAATTTTCTACATGAAGAACTCTCAGGAACCTCAGCTTAGGTAGGGATATTGATGGAAGATCAAAGCCAAGCAGAGTTCGGAGATTAGGTGTTGCCTGGAAAATCTTATCATTGCAGAAGTTCTGAAAAGAGTATCGATATGATGTCATGGTATTGGATGATGATGTACCAGCTTGACCTGCAATTTTTTTTCGAAGTAAATCCGTATGTCAGCAAGAAATCAACATACTGGGAAATACATTGCAATATACAAAGAGCGGAGATGAAGCTTGACCTGCAATTTTGTCAATGACATCAAGAGCACCATCTTGTCTTGCTTCTTCTACGCACCAGTCACGTAAAATATCATGAATCCTTATTTCGTCGATCCATCTATGTACCTTGTTTTTGCTAACAACTTGGACCAAGCTTCTTTGAGCTAACTCAGTTACATACTTACGTGCTGTTTCTTCCTGTTTGTGCGTTGTTGTATGTGGAATGAAGCACTCAGCTATCCATAAATTGATAAGATGTGACACTTGTATATCAAAATCCTCAGGGAAAGCAGCAAGATAGAGGAAACAAGATTTTATATAATGACTTGGTAAGTCATTGTAACTGCGAGCTAGGATCTCTCGTATCGCCTGTCCATCTTCTATTGATGTCCAACTCAAAAGCACATCTGACCATGCTTCTATATTTAGATTCTTTGACAGACAACCCCCCAGAACTGCAAGTGCAAGTGGCAGGCAATTACATTTCGTTGCAAGCTTTCTCCCCAGTTCTTCAAACTCGTCCAGATTACAAATCGCAGACCTTTTGTATGACGGCAAAGCTTTGCTACTAAAGAGCTCCCAACTTTTCTCTTCATCCAAGAGCTTCAGAACATGAACATGGGTTGGCATTTGAATATGTTTCGCAACATCTTCCCTTCGTGTGGTTAACAGTACTTTACTACCGTTATTTGCATCTGGAAAGACTTTAACCCTTCTATTTATTTGGTTCCATGTATTTGTAGTCCACACATCATCAAGCACTACTAAGTATCTTTTGTGCAATAGAAATTCATGGATCTTCTTTCCCACATCATACTCCTGCATCTGATCAATTGCTCTAGACTCATCTCTGTCCCCCGTTATTTGCTTCATAATATCCTTCAGTAAATCAATGCCCTTGAACTTTTGAGATACAGTCACCCAAGCAACTTTGTCAAACTGCTCTTTAATTCTAGATGAACTATAGACTTTTCTGGCGAGTGTAGTTTTTCCTGCCCCACCCATGGCAACTATGGACACAACACTAAGCTTGCTCTCCCGCTCAACTAATTTTTCCACTATTTCCTTATACTCATCCTCAAAACCAACAATGAAAACATCATCTTCAAAATTTTGTGGAAACTCATCCTCAACATGATCCTTCTCTATAACAGTGTTATCCAAATCAATTTTCAAACGGTTTGCACTGTCAAATATCTCACTAATCTTCCTTCTTATACGTTGAATTTCAACACCGACTTTATGAAGGGTAATCAAGTCACTTGGTAAGCGAGCATACCTTGAAATGGCACCCATGAAGCCCTTCTTCAACCTGTTTCTCTTCTCCATGTACTCTGCAACTTCGATTACATTCTCAGCCTCATATGCTGCATCTCTGATCTGGCTGACCCAGGTAGCCACTCTTTCATTTCCTGACCTCCTCTTGTCATCAGCGTCCCTAAGGAAGGACTGCAACCGCTTGAGCTCATCTTTCAAAAGCCCCACTTCAACGGTCACTCCACATAACAATGTGGTCTCCTGAACAGCAAGGTTGCTGATGTTCCCAACCACGGCAGAAACAGCATTCTGAGCCATTGCTCCCTGTTTCCTATGGAATATCTCTGCTCTGTCTGCTCCCGGAGAAGATGGGGCTTATTGCAATGGGTGCACAGCAAGGTCGAAGATGTCTCTTTTCTCCGTGATGCTAGAACAAAGCAAAAGAAACCACATGTTACTACAAATAGATAATGTCACACGATGCAAGATTGAAGATGCAAAGGAAGAAGCTCCAAGCGGTGCTAACTTAAGTTTGCGCGGCGTATTAGCATCAGCCGTGATCCTCTAGCACAATTTCCCTCCGGCGTCGGAGTCGGAGCTGCCGCCTGAGACAGGAAACAGGTTTTCCGTGCGATGCTCACAAGGATGAACAGGGGCCTTGCCCTCCATAACCAGTCAACAATACATAGGTGGTAGAGTCATGTGGCTGCCTTCTCTCTCCAGGTCACGTCAGATGGATCCATTCAACTTTGCTGTAGTATTTTAGTTTTAACTTATAAATAATAATAATTTATAGGGAAGTTTAGGCTTTTTAGTTTTAACTTTTAAATAATAACAATTTATAGAGAAGTTTATAAAGAGACAATTGTATGCAATTTAGACCGATATAAATAAAGTTGTTGTAGTGTGTACTACAATCGATTAGTAAATTCTACATTGAAAAGATACTCCATTTAAAAATTAGATACTATAAAAAATTATTTACTATAGAAAAGCAGGTTTTACAAGTCAATATAAACAACATCTAATTATGAAGCCCACCAATAATTGTAAAGCAGACATGCAGTTTTCACCAATGCCTCCTGTAAAAGCAGACCATGTAATTTTTTCTGCAAGCTCACATGTTGCATTACAGAGATGGGCCGAACAATCAGGCAAACTGAAAGCTGTTTAAAACTTAAATAGAGTTAGCAGCCTGTTAAACACACAAACTAAAATGAAAAATATATTCGTTCATGCCTCGAGTGAAAAAGTTATTGCAACGAAGCAAAGATGAGACCAGAACATGTGAAATATACATTATATACTACAAGAACAAATCAAGATGCTAGGAGGACAAAAGGTGGTGTTGGGGGGAATGGCCAAGAGAGAGAAATGTTGGGGGAATAGCCCCCACCTTGGCCCAGTTGACCCATATGCACCAAGAGAACATCTAGCTATCCCAAAAAGGGCCTATAAGCTAAGAAAATGACATATTTACCTCTGCAAGTATAGACTCAGATAGGGGCATTTATGTACCTATAAGCTAGGAAAATGGCATATTTACCCCTACAAGTGTAGGGACAGATAGGGGCATTTATGTACATAACTTCCTCATGGCTATAAATATGTGCCTCTGCACCATGAGGGGGGAGGAACTCATTTTTCCAAGAAGATATCCCTATGCCCTATTCGTGATCTTACATATGCTCTCCATAGCTTATAAGGCTTTGGGTAGCTCCTTTGTGGCCTCCCTATAGCCCCTTGCTTACTGTTTGGTTTGTAACCACAATAGTTGGCGTTGTCCTTCAAGATTGGCGTAGAAGTTGTGAGCTGAGGTAAGAGCGTTCAGACGCAATAACACTGAAGGTGACGACATCGACCCCAAAAAATGCGGCGACATCGACCCTGAAGCAAAATAGAAGCACTATCGCTGAAACCACCATGGCAAGAGCAAGGGAATCGGTCCACGAAGGCCCCCCGTCCCATGATGGCGACACACTAGCACAATGGCGAGTGGATCCACAATAGGTAAGGGAGGTCCTTCGGCAACAGTGCCAACAACGGGGCAGGAGGCATCACCAATGGAGGATCCGGCTATGGCGACCAACCAGGATGATGGGGCTCGCACTGCCCAAGTGGGGACCTCTGCTGGCATCGATACCATCGCCGTGACCACATAGGGGTGGAGGGCATCCCTCCCCTCATGCTAAATGTGGGCAGAGGCACCCTCGAAGCAATCTATGGAACACTACAGTGGGAACTAGCAGATCTGTGGAGGGCCATGTGTGAGATGCAGGAAAATCAAAGTCAGCCGATGCCCATCGTAGCGACAGCAGAGGTGGCTACCGAGGAGACAGAGAACTACAAAGCTAGCGCTAGAGTCGTAGCGCACCTCAGCGAGTGGACCCCGAGTCCCCCTCTTCATAGGTCGAAAGATTTCAAGATGCCCACAGTGGAGCCATACAAGGGCGACATCGACCCTCATGAATTTTTGCGTGTTTACAAGATAGCCATCGAGGCGACGGGAGGAGATGACTCGATGAAGGCAAAAGGTTTGCCACTTACACTTTAGGGAGTTGTGCTCTTCTAATTTTTTATCATCATCCCCAGCTACATTTATGCATGGGAGCAGATCAAGGACCTCATGCATAACAACTTCCAAGGCAACTACATAGAGCGGGTCAACGTCGAGCATATCTTCACGATGAGATAGGCACTGGGAGAGAAGTTGTGGGCCTACTTTCGACGCTTTGTGAAGGTTCACTGCCAGGTGAAGGACGTCAATGACATGACCATTTGAGGCCTCTAAAAGGGCCCACTCATGGAGTACAATGCACGAAAGCCTATAAAAATGGTGGCCAAGCTCTTAGATAAGATGAAAGAGTATGCTAGGGCAGAAGAAGATGCGATGCGATGTGAGATAGATGTCGTGCCGACCGCCTCTGGAGCCAAGATCACCCCATGGCTCAAAAAGAGGAATAAAACCACAAGAAGTGAAGGGTAACGTGGTCCAGATACGTCATCAGCATTGAAGGAGGAGCTAAGGAAAGCATTGCCCCTGGAGGTTGCGGTCGTGGTTAGAGGGGCCACGGGCATGGAAAGGGCTAGGGCTGCGAAGACTAGCGCCAGTAAGGACCATGGTGCGAAGTGCATGATCGAGAAGATCACCTCACTCATGATTGCCCTTCCATCATGGTGTTTCACGAATGCATAACTAGGGAGCATGCCCAAGACACAAGGACATAGGTGGTGGTGTATGTAAAGTAGCTCCTGGAGGCACCCCTCGTTCAACCGCCTCTAGCCATGCTATGAATCTAGGGCTCCAAAGTTAGCCCCCACAGGGTGATTAATGTCATCACGGGTAGGTCATCCCTCGAATTCCCCTTCGAGAGACTACAAAGGTCCTACGCGCGCTAGATCCATCACATTGACGCATACCCCGCACAAGTGGTCCCAGAATGGGCCCAAGTAGACATCACTTTTAAGGTAGACGATGCGTTCGGAGTATACTTCCCCCATCAAGACCCCCTGGTAAACACAGCCAACATTGTGGGCTATGATGTCCGGTGAGTCCTAGTCGACAGAGGTGGCTCCACAAACCTCTTGTTCATCGATGCCTTTGATCAGATGGGCCTCTCGTGAAGCAGGTTGGAGTCACCAGGCATACCCCTGTAGGGCTTAGGCGGACAGCTAGTCAATGCGCTATGACAAATAGCGCTCGAGGTAGCCTTTGATAAGGAGGGCAAATCAGACATGGAGTCATCAACTTCGATGTAGTAGACCTCCAGTATCCCTACAACGCCATTCTAGGAAAGGCTACCCTCAACACATTTGGCGTGATTCAACACCACAACTATCTATGCATGAAGCTCTTGGGCTCCTGCGGAGTCATCACAGTGCTTGGCAATTCACATGAAAAATCGAAGTGGGCATCCAAAGTGCACACCGGAAGGTACACACCATAAGTGAAGGCACCGTGCCTCCCTCTGTGGCACCAACACCCTCCGCCCTAGGATGGATGTTGAAGTCAAAGTTAGACGGCGAGGTGAAGAGGGTGCTACTTCACCTAGAGGACCCGTTGAAGCAGATATCGGTCAGAGGCGGCCTTACCTCCGAAGTTGAGCAAAACCTGATAGCCATGCTTACAAGAATGTAGACGTCTTCACATGGTCACCTGATGGCATCACTGGGGTAGACCGCTCCATCATCAAACAAAAGTTAGCGTTGCGCCCTAACACGAAGCTAGTCAAATAACAGATGCGGTGAATGTCGCTCGATAGACAAGAGGCTGCCAAGGTGGAGGTGGACAAGCTAAGGGCCTCTGACATCATCAGAGGAGTGGTCCACCCTGACTGGCTCGCCAACTTAGTGCTGGTGAAAAAGGCCAACGGAACTTGACGTATGTGCATCGATTTCACCAACCTCAACAAAGCTTCCCTAAGGACAACTACCTATTGCCGTGTATTGATTAGCTAGAGGATGCGACAACGGGATGCGAGATAATGAGCTTTCTCAATGCATACTCCTACTATCACCAGATACACATGGCAAAGGAGGACGTGGCAAAGACAAGCTATGTACTACTTTGTCAAGATGCCCTTCAGGCTAAAAATGCCCGTGCCCACCTTCACCAGACTCGTCGCGCTCACCCTAATGTCATAGCTGGGTTCCAACATCGAGGCCTACATCAAAGACATGGTCATTAAGAGCCTTCGGGCGACATCCATGACGCAGACCTCAAGAAAACATTCGACAACCTCTGATAGTTGGGCTTAAAGCTTACCCCAGAGAAAGTGCATCTTCGGAGTTTGAGCTAGCAAGTTGCTCAATTTCCTTGTATTGGGAAGAGAAATCTAAGCTAACCCCGACAAGATCGACGCTGTACTATCCATGGAGACTCCCAAGACTGTTTAGGAGGTCCAAAGGCTTGCGAATCATCTAACTGCCCTTAGTTGTTTCATTTCAAGGGCGTTGGAGTGAGCACTACCCTTCTTCAAGATGCATCACAGCTCAGGCAATTTTTAGTGGACTGACGAGTGCACATAGGCCTTCTAGGACTTGAAGGAGTACCTTGTCGAGCCTCCTAGGCTCATGTGTCTAACACTAGAGGCTCTAATACTATTATACCTCTCCACAATGCCCCAAGCGGTCAACGCGGTGCTCGTACTAGAGGAGGGATCTGCTCAACAGTCGGTTTACTATGTCTCCAAAGACCTCCAAGGAGCAAAGACACTATATACCAAGCTAGAGAAGCTGGCTTATGCCTTGCTCATGGCTTCGTGCAAGCAGCGCCATTACTTCATGGTCCACAGCATCACCGTGCTTTCATCGTTCCCCCTCGGGGAGATGCTACTAAACAAGGAATCCAAAGGTCGCATCGGCAAGTAGGCAACTGACCTGGCCCCCTTCCCTATCACCTACATCGCGTGTACCATGATGAAATCGTAAATACTAGAGGACTTTGTCACCAAATGGACCCCCGTAGGCCACCAGGCCTGTTAGCTATCTCTAGAGCTAGTGTGGACCCTGCACATGAATGGAGTGTACTATGCAGTGGGCGTAGGCGTAGGGGCCATTGTAACAATACCCAAAGGCCGAAGTTTGGCATATGCAGCATGCCTCGACTTCTCGACAACCAACAACAGGAGGAATATGAGGTGTTGCTATTCAGACTTTGAAAGGCAAGGGCCCTTGAGGCACGATGGTCCTCATACACACAGACTCTCGTCTTCTTGTGAGACATATTGATAAGTCCTATTAGGCAATAGTTTTCATGGTACTATTACTATGTCCTATTTCTGAAAGTATGGACCCTAAACTTAGGTGGGTTCATTTTCATCTGTAGCTCATGACTTATTGCTGCAGCTTATGGTTTTTGGCCCTAACACGAGCACTTGTGTGAACGATCCAAATGACGATAAGCTGATAAATCATCTAAAAAAGGTTGTCCCGATAAGCTACTTCGAAATGATAGCAGAGAAACTATCATGTTTATTTGTTTGAGGGAAGTCGTAAGCCATAAATCATAAGTCATAAGCTAGTTTGGAGCACCATTACAAAACAAATCATAATTAGGACTCAGGCACCACAGTACAATGTGGGTCCCAACTTTTTCCTAGTATCTTCGGAATGAAGTAACAAAGACTTAGAATAAAGAGTAAGTTTCAGAGGATATATGCAAGAGTTAACTGGAAATACATAAATGTTGATGTAGCCTACAAAACTAATTTTTTATTAATAATAATTAATATTTAGAAATTAAAAATGTAGGAAATGTAGACTAGGAATTAGGAAACTAGGAAGGATGCTCTCGCCAACCACTTTGGCTCAACATCCATATTGTGATCCAAACTAGAACTCAAGCCAATGACGCAACGAACAAAACCTAAATCACAAGCCCAAACATATCGTTAGTGCCCCTTGGCTCCTTGTCCTCGGCATCACTCACTGCGAGGATGCCGCTGCCCTCTTTTCGCACGCTGTCAACCACCCTTGGCTCCTCATCCCGGCGTCGCTCGTGTAATAGTCCCATTTTTAAGAATAGGGTCGTCGTACGTCCCACAACAGCCTAAGAGATCAGTTGCGGACAGACGGAATATCGTGCTTGCTTATGAATATTTTAAAAGAGTTAACTTGACTATAATATTACCTAACGGTTAACTTTAGAAATTTAACGGGTATTCAAGCCCAAAGCTTAACTTATATTAAGAAGAATCAAAGAAAATTCCCACATGAATGCTTGAGTGCGGTCGTAACCCTAACATAAAAACTTAAAACACCCATTCTTCTTCTGGTATCTATTCTGGTGGGAAATAAAACAATATTGAGTACAACCAATTGTACTCAACAAGTCACACAGGGAAATATTATTTAACTACTTGGCAGGATTCTCAAAAGATGGGGATATAATAGTTTCACTAAGAAATTTGCGTGTGGTTTTATTTGTACACAATTTTGAACACAAAAACTTTATCTTTTTAAGGGAAATGGGGTTGAAACAAGTTAATTGCTTGGTTGAAGCATTATTAAAGCAACTTATGCCTTATTATTGGAATCACTTATAAAACACAGCTTCATTTACCAGAAGCATGTCATATTCAACTACCATTTCTTATTTTGACTCTACAGAGTTGTCTAGCTTTACCCACAAGATTCTTTAACCCTCATGACTGAGCTGAGAAAACAAGACTTTTCATTGCTCTACTCTTTATATAGCTTTTACCTGGTAGGGCTGTGGCCACACACAACCGACATTCCACTGGCCAATGGAGAAGTGCCTCCCAACTCTGTGTGCTCCTACTGTTGTTAAGTATGGTTTTACCACTTTCATACCACCCCCTTATATGTGGGCATTTTTCACTTCTGGAACGCCAACACCCTGTAGATATTCAATTGATTTGAGTAGCTATTAGACTAGGTTTGAAAAGTCAAAAACTTATGGTTGAGCGGTCACATGTTCTTTACTCGGCACAAAGTTCTAGTCCTTACTTTTTACCAATGAGATAGCTATCCACAAACCAATAATACAGTGCACCGCGGCACTACAACCACTTAAATCCAAGCCTCTTCCTTGGGGGTAAGGTCGTCGACTCCAACCATCTCATGGCTTTCCACGCTTCATCCTTTACCCTAGTATCAGTTTGTAATTCTACTGGCAAGATGCCAAATCTCTTAGTAGTATGAAACATTTGAATTTCTATCCAACAATAATATATTTTATAGTAATTTACTAGTACTAAGGCTTGTTAAGGTGAATATGCCCATTGAATAAAATGGGGCTTCTCTAGTGGTAGGACATAGCTAAATTATCATATCATTTCAAACATTTATTTTAAATAAATAATAGCGCGTAAATGAGGGATAATGAAAGTACTAATAATTAAATAATTAAAGAATGTAGGTTCAATATGATAAAAAAAATATGTGACTTACCTCTTTATGCATAGTCTCTTATTATTTTACTGTAGGCTTTAGGTTATATACCGACTACTTTACTTGCTCATGTAATTCTTCCATTAACTAGCTTGTTGAATTTGGATACTAGCACAGAAAAACGAATGCAAATAAGCTTTTGCTTTGTAAAATGCAAGAAGGGAACAAAATGCAATAAAATAGCTAGAAAAGACAAAGAAAATGGGTTTAGATGGTTGGGGTTTAAACAGTGCTTGGTTTAGCTGAACGGAGTTGGAAATGGATTAGATGGGATCGAGACAGTCGAAATGGATATATAGGTGCTCATGGGCTTTTCGTGAATAGTAATAGGTCTAAACTATATTGGGCCTAAGTAAGAATAGCATTTGGGCTGGTTAGGGTTTTATTGGTGTCTGAGATGGTGAAACAGATCTAGAAATGGTTTAAATAGGTTTGAAATGCTCGAAATGACTATATATATGTTTATTGGATTTTGGGTGAATAGTAACGGGTTGTACTGTTCATAACGGATCAGATCTTTAACAGTATCAAGTCTGAAATAGTAAATGGATTTGATTTCTAAACAGTAATGGATTGGGTTTAGGAATAGTAACGGGTCGGGTCACGAACAGTGGCTGCTACAGTGGTGCTCGGCTGGCGGCTTGGCCTAGTAGGCTTTGGCCTGTGGCTTAGGATTGCTTGGCCCAAGGCCTACTCTAGGTCGTCTTCAACCTCAGAATGCTACAGGGCACCTAGTGACAATTTATAAAATTGAGAGCGATTACACGCTGGCGAAGGGCGCCGATGGTGATTGCGTGCACCATTGGGTTTCTAGTGGCCACGGGTTTCCATTTTGGGCATTATCGAGGTTTGGGAGGCTGTGGTTTGGGTTGGTGACAATAAGAGCTTCACGGGCTTCTACGATGGCACAACAACGGCTTCGATGTGCCCTAGACAATAGCGTGAGTGTTGAGGCTTCTATGCTAATTGTGGAAGCTAGGGGCAGCAACAATTTTGGTTCTTGTGACCTGTGCTTGGCTATTTGTGGTGAGGTGGATTAAGTGGTGGTGGCATCTGCCGATCGGGTTCAAAGGGTTTAGGAGTGCTACGGTGAGTTCGTCTTCGTGTTCGTGGTGTGCTAGTGGTGCTACAAACGGGAGAAATCGAGTTCTAATCAAAGCATGAGGTGAATTGAATTCAAGGCTTTACCTCTACTCTTTCCATGATGGCAGCATGCACTGATCGGAGACAAAGAGGAAGTGTATGATGGTCAATGTGGTAGCTTTAGGAGCTAGCAGAGGAGCTAGTCAGTCTTTATAGGATGGGAGAGGTGGTGGAAGTAGTGGAGTTGTGGCTTTGGTGCTGGCACGTGGCCAATGAGGTATGGTGTGAGGGATTTTAACAGGGTTTGGCTGTGGCAGGGGGAAGGTCGGCAAGTAATGTGGTGCCTTAGGCTTTGAGTCTCCTCGACCAACGAGTTGCAGTGGTCAAAGATGCAGGGCGGCATGTCAGCCATGAGAGGGAGTAGCGCGATGGTGGCAGGGCAAGTTCAAATTGCCCAGAGCACATGGATGGACGGGTCTATGGTTTGTAGTGGGGTTGTTAGTGGCTCGGTGATACGTGGTACAAAGTTGATGGCACTGGCAGTAGTGGTGTGAACAGCGGTGAGCGAACGAGAGCATGCCCTATGGTGTCAAAAACGAGGGTGAAGGCAGCATTTCAGAGGGGCACCAGTAACTAAAGAAAGTGGAAATTTGAAAGAGGAATGTGCATTTTGGTTAGAGACTTCCAAATTGGAAAATAATTTGAATTCAACTGTAATTCAAGGAAATTCCAAAATTTCATAAGTTTTTGGTTTGTCTCAGCTGACCACGAGGCCATAGATGCCGCCCATGTGCCTGCCGCCTCTCATCATGATCCTGGCTGCTATTGCTATCCACATGTGTCATTAGGCCTGGTAATGGGTTGGGTTCAAATAGGTTCAGTGAGTTGGGTTTAAGGAATGGGTGTAAGATTCATATGGGTTGAGGGGCAAAATGGTTTGATCTGGGTTAGGTTTGCTTGTGAACCAGGTTGGTTTGGGTGGAGTATTTTCGGTTTCATAAGGGTTGAAACTACAAGTTCTGTGTGGTTTGGCCGTTTGGGTTGAGTAGTCTGTAGTGTACGTCAGCATGTCCATCGCCCCCACCCTCGACGTCTGTTGTCATGTTCCCCTCCTCCTCGATCTCCATCACCATCTGTCGCTGTGTTCCCACCTCCCCAGATCTCCTTCCCTGTAGCTCCACCATTGCGTCCGCCTCCTCCTCTGACTCCCACGTGCTGCCACTGCATCCCCACCCGCATCCCAAAGGGAGGAAAATCCTAAAAATCCCAAGTCGCGTCAAATCTCGAATTTTTTGGGT
The DNA here is from genome assembly GCA_017311315.1 of Dendrocalamus latiflorus. Taxonomy (NCBI): domain Eukaryota; kingdom Viridiplantae; phylum Streptophyta; class Magnoliopsida; order Poales; family Poaceae; genus Dendrocalamus; species Dendrocalamus latiflorus. Next base: position 17,483,838 of record CM029642.1, on the reverse strand, counting down.
GAAATTCTTGGATTGCGCTCCTCCTCTGCTCGCTAAGATTTAGGGTAACCGATCTCTTCTTGCTTGTGTGGGAATCTTTTCTTTTGTCGGAGATCAGATGGATGCATTCTCTTGTGTTAGGTGCAATATTTTATCTTTTTACGTAGCCCCATTTGTTGATGGGTGCATTCTCTTGTGTTATCTTCTTTTTGAAGTGCGATTGCTTTGGGGCTATATTAGAGGAAAGATATTAGTATTTTTTTGGAAGAATGGGGCACAATTTTAGATAACATCGATGTATCTTTGAAATCTGAGAGGGTTGTAAGTTGTAAGCGAATGTGATGTGTAATATATCCTGCTTAGTTCAAGCATATGATTTTTGTAACAGCCCCATTTTTGGGAACAGGGTAGCCGTATGTGTCGCAATAGCCCAGGAATCTAGTTGCCGACAAAAGGAGTATCATGCCCACTCACGAACATTTTAAAAGGGTTAAGTTGGTTAAAATATGGCCTGTCGATCAACTTTAGAAACTATAAGGGCATCCAGCCCAAAACTTTAACTTACATTCAGAAAAACCGAAGAAAATTTCCACATGACTACTTGAGTGCGGTTGTAACCCTAACACGAAGCCTTGAAATATCCTTTCTTCTTCTGATATCAGTTGTGGTGGAAAATATAGCAAGATTGAGTACAACCAACCATAGTCAACAAGTCACATGGAGAAACGCTATATAACTACTTGCAGATATTTTCAAGAGATAGGGATAAAATGGTTTTATTATGGTATTTGTGGATGAAATTTTATTTGTAAACATTTTGAACACAAAAAGACAAGAGCCTGACTTCTTAATGAAAAATGGGTTCAAATATTTCAATTACCAACTTAAAATCTCACCAAAGCTACTTATGCCTTGTTACTAGAATCACCCATTTATAATTGATTCTGTAGAATTGTGTAGCTTTACCCACAAGATTTTTTAACCCTTATAACTGAGTTAAGAAAACAAGGTTTTTTCACTGCTCATCTCTTTATATAGCTTCTACCCAGTAGATTATGTACCAAACAAACTCGGGTATCCACTAGCTAATTCAAACGCTCCCGCTCAATTTGAGAGGACCTACCGTTGTTGAGTGTGGTTTTACCATTCCAATACCATGCCACTTCACTCCTACCCCCCGTGGATATTCAATTGAATTGAACAGCTACTAGACTAGGTTTGACGAATCAAAACTTGTGATTGAGTGATCACTATGTTCTTTACTTAGTATAAGGTTCTAGTCCTTACTTTTCACCGAGGCAACTTCCATCCACAACCCAAATCCTCAGTGCTCTACAACACTGCCTACCACCCATCTGGTCCAAGCCTCCTCCCTAGGGCAAGGTCATGGAACCCGACCATCTAGTGGCTTCCCATGATGCCTCCTTACCCTAGAACCACTTTTGCAATTCTACCGGCAAAGTGCCATGTCACTTAGTGGTATGAAATAATTGAGTTCCTAATCTACCATAGATATTTAATTAGTATATTTACTATTACTAAAGCTTGTCAAGGTGAATATGACCATCAAATAAAATATAGCTTTTTCAGTGGTAGGACATAGTTAAAGATCATGTCATTCTAAACATTTATTGTACATGAAATAACAGTGTGTAAATAAGAGATATGAAGATACTAATAATTAAATAATTAAAGGCGATACTTGGTTTGGCCAGACGGAGTTACAAATTAGGCTAGGTGAGCTTGAGACGGTCGAAAAAGTATATAGATGTTACATGGGTTTCTGCGAATAGCTGCGGGCATGAACAATATTGGGTTTGGGGTCAAAATATTTTCTGGGTCGTTTTGAGCTTTATCATAGTTTATGATGATGAAACAGAGTTGGGAATGTTGTAGATAGATTCAAGACAATCAAAATGACTATGTATATGAATTTTGGATTTTGGGATGAACAATAATGGTGAAAACAGTACTAGACAGGTCATCTGGGTTGGCTAGGATTTTATCGGAGCCTCTTTAGACTAAACGGAGTTGAAAATAGGCTTCGTGAGGTTGAAACAGATGTAAATATGTATTTCAGATTTTTACTTGAATATTAATGGGTTTTACTATTCACTGTGGGCTGGCTACTGTTCATGATGGGTTAGGTGTGAACAGTATCTAGGTTTTACTACTCATCCGGGTTGGGTTTTGCTACAGATAAATCAAAATGAATAGTGGTGAATAGTGTTTGGCCCAGCCCAACACTGTTCATCTTCTTCATCTCACGGTTACTGTAGCGACTGGGGTGAATAGTGTTCGGCCCAGCCCAACACTATTCATCTTCTTCATCTCACGGTTACTGTAGCGTCTGAACCGAGATGGTTTTTGCAACAGCAATTGGTGGGGCTGCAATGGTTTTGGAGGGTAACCGATGGCATGGATGGACTCAGGGGACTAAGGGGAATACATTTTTGAGCTGGTTTTTTTGCTTTGGCAAATAGAAGTATAGGCTAACGGTGAGGCACCTAATAACTAGAGTTCGGCTTCTACTATTATAATTGGGGTGCAATATTTGTGTGAATTTTTCACTATGATTTTTCTGGATTTGAACTCGTCACTTGTGTGTGTTGTGTGACTTAAGTTGATTCTTGTAACTCAGTAGCATCTTCCGAGCTCCTAAAATATGACAGGCCGCGGTTGCCAAGTTTAGAAAGAGAGTTAGATCTATAAATTGGGCCTGTTCGGCAGGGAGGAAGCCGGCCGGCTTTTCGCAGCCACTACAGTACCTAACTTTTAAACGGGGTATTTTCTCAAGACGGGGTCTACAAGTTAAACGTAGTGCACGTTAAAAGCCCAACTTCTGTACCAGCCAAAATCGCAAGTGAATATCGATCTCTCCGTAATCTGTACCGTAAACAGCCAAAATTCAAAAATTTCAGCCAAAAACCATAAGCCGCAGCCAAAAAGAACAGGCCCAAAAGTAGCCGTTTATAGATCAAATTTATAATAAAAATAGCTACGGCCCTATTTATATAAACAGTTCCAGGACGCCAACTCACGCATGCCAGCAGATGGCTGCAGTCCAACGGCAAATTTCAGGCAGATCTGGCTAATATAATGATACCTCGCGTGAACCCAGCCTGGAAGTAATTAAGGCAGGCTCGATAAATTAGCACGTAGTGCAGTGCACATGGGGCACGAATTGCCACTCCTACTTGCCGTTGTTAATATTAAGCACAGATGTAGATGATTAAATCTAATGAACTGTACTGGGTTCTTAGCCAGGGAAGTGGGTCAAATTATTTTACTGATTCGATGCAAGAGCACCGCGTGCAAGCCCCATCTCACCCACTCCTAATTGTGGTTTAGAATTTAAATATCATGTTTAAATATCTATTCTAATTGTGGTTTAGAATTTAAATATTTATATTTTAATTGAAATGTCTTTTACATGATAATGGATTACGTATAAGCACAATGTATACTATTAGGGCCAGCTTGATAGAGTTCCAAATTCTTATTTTCTAGATTATACTCCTGATTCTCTGAGAATCTAAAGCTACCTCTGACATTTGGCTAATAAGTTGGCTCTAAAAATCATAAAAGGGAGGATTGAAGGCAAGTAGATCATGTGACCTCTGGTTATACCACTTTATTTATATCTGTGTCTTACTTCTTTGTATTTTTTGTATAAGAAATGCAAGTTTTGAAGGAAAAAAGAAAGGGAGAAATTTACTACAAAATTTCAATTATTTTGACCTAGCCAATTGATAAGCATCAATTAGAAAGACCCCAAACTGCACAATTGTTTTGACTGATTATTCGTGAAGGTACAAAACTACACACAGATTTTGTGCATGGACGCACATAAAGAAATCTACATACAGATCATCTTTCCAAGTTCTTGTCAATCATTCTGCAAGGCAAGATGCCGCAATAAAGATGGACCTATTTGTACAAATTTATGAATCAAATTGGGCAAAATTACACATAGTCAAGATTTCAGAACAAATCTGCATATTTCTAATCAACTCTGCAATTTGCCTTAAATGAATGAAAATCTTGCCACAGATGGGACATTTCTCTAGGCCAAACCTTGGTCAATCAAAGCACCTGAAAAAATGTACATGTACATCAGTTAGCATGAGCCTAATTCCAACTCTCAAAAATGCAGACAAACTGATGCTAGTTCAGGACTACAAGACCATGTGCTAGTTCATAACAAATTCACCTCAAGGAATCAAAGGAGATTGACAGTCAGGAATTGGTGACCAGCTACCTTAATTGCCCACCAAGACACATGAATAGAAACATCAAGAAAGTAGGTGACGAGAGAACAAGTTCACCAGATTGACAATGGGAAGATTCCCTACAGCAAAAAGAGTACAGCAAAGCTCTTTGAACAAACTAGTTCATCAAATGTATTGCAAATAACAAAAGGAAAAAGATTGTACAAGCATCAAAAAGTTCCATCAGTACAAGCATAAGAAAGTTCCATTAACATGTTCTTGGATCGATGCACATGCCTCAAGATCAATCAAAGATTGTTTCCTCAACATGCAAGAATCCAATACACCTCAGCCAAGGGGATATTTTTAAACTGACCTCGGTGGTGGCGACACTAAGTGCTGGATAGCATGGATCTCAGGGAGAGGCGTCGTAAGGGGAGGAGGTTGTGAGCGGGCAGGCGAAGGTCGCAAACGAGAGGGTGGAGGTTGCCCTCGTCGGCAGGCCACCCTAGCCGTCGAGCTGTTGTCAACCTTGCTGTCGCCAATTTGGATATGATCCACCGCCGCCTAACCTCCCATCCTCTAGATCTAGACGTAGGGGAGCACATCCGTCGGCCTACGAATGGGATCGTCGACTGAGGGAGGGGCGGGGAAGGCCGAGGGAAGCAAGATGATGGTGTAGGGAGGAGGTCGGGTCGGCAGTCAGGAAGAGGGGTGGCGTCATGACCAGGAGGCGGCAGAGAGAAGCATCGGGGGAGGGGGGGAGTCTAGGTCGGCGAGAGGAGGGTGTGGGGGCGAGAGGTTGTGAGGGTATTTCGATTGCAATTGCAGGTAAATAAATTAAACTTCAATGGGTACTTTGGTTTTGAGTGTGCTAGCTCCCCACTAGAATCCATCCCAAGACTTCTCCTGGCTAGTTTATTTTGGACTCTGCTCTCGCAAGAAGCATAATCAAGTTATTTTGGGAAGTTAGGTGTTTGGCACAGCTCCAGAAAAATTCAAAGGAGAAGCTGTAAGTAGAAGCTATACCAAACAGGGCCTTACTCTTTCGGTCACAAATTCTTCTTATTGTGGGAAGAGTACAATCAAAATTTTTTTGTTTTGGTCAATAGCATGATAGGCTAACAGTGAGGCACCTTATGTCTCTATCTGAAAAATAAAGTTCGATTCCTACTATTGAGGTTGGGGTGCATTATTTTATGGATTTTTCACTATGATTTATCCAGGATTGAATTCATGACTTGTGTGAGTTGTGTGACTTAAGTTAACTCCTGTTGGTAGCACCTGCTAAGCTCCTATAGTGTGCAGATGGTACGTGTCACCTGTTGTGGTTGTTGAACTCACTGAGTAGGTGGTGATCGTTTTGGCTTAAAAGCTCGTGGCTTATGGCTGAAAACACTGTAGCTGGCTGAAAAAAGCACTGTAGCTGACAGAGGCTTATTTACCATAATTAAATTTAAAAAAATTTAAAAATATAAAAAATATGTTAGCCCATTATGTCTAATACAAACGAATACGGAAAAAAAAAGAACCAGCAAAAAAGTTCAACAAAAAGCCAAAAATTCAGAAAAAGACGAAACTTATGAATAGTGCCAAATAAGCCTCCGGCACTGTAGCGAAGCCTTACTGATCGCAGCCTAGATTTACAAAAATAGACATCTCTACACTAAATTTTAAAAAATAACTTTAATACTATTTATATAAACAATTCCCAAGATACCAACCCACGCATGCCAGCAGAAGGCTGCAGTCAAACGGCAATTTCGAGGCAGATTTGGCTAATAATAATGATCCCTCGCGTCCTAGCTACGTAGAAGGGTGATGGGGCTCGAATTACCACTCCAACTTGTGCCTGTTCGTTGTTTGTCCTCTCTGCTCCAGAGAAAGACAGTAAGCGAACTGGATGATAATTTTATTACTTGGCGATTAGAGTGTTGTGTGTTCGTATTTCCTTGATCGAAGGACATCTCGATTAAGGTACTTGAGATGGTGTTTAGTGTTCCAAATATGAAGAACTGAGAATTTAAAAAAAAAACTATTGTGTGTACAAATTCAAGTTATATTGAGTTCCAATCAGGTGTAATTTCTCTATACAAATTCAAGAAATGTGAATGAATTCTGGGAATTTTTGTGTACAACAGGTAGTTTTATTGAAGCCTGATAATTTTTGCCATCGAAGTAATTTTATTGTGTTCGTTGTTTCTACCCTCTGCTCCAGAGAAAGACAGTAAGCGAACTGGATGATAATTTTATTCATTGGTGTTTAGAGTATTGTTTGTTTGTATTTCCTTGATCGAAGGACATCTCGATTAAGGTATTTTGAAGAGAATGGTGTTTACTGTTCCAAATATGAAGAACTTAGAATTTTTTTAACAGACTATTGTGTATACAAATTCAAAGTTGTTATATTGAGCTCTGATCCGGGGTCTTTTGTATACAAATTCAAGAGATGTGAATGAACTCTAGAAATTTTTCTGTACAACAGGTAGTTTTATTGAAGCTTGATAATTTGTGCCATCAAAGTAATTTACCAACTTTGCTCATTTTAAATACAACTGATGACGAAACTTGCTGATAATGAACGTTCTTTGCAGGTTGATAAAATGGCTAACAATGATCGCTTCAGTGATTTGTTATGGATGCCTCATAATCAACACAAAAGTATCCAAAAATTGGGATAATGAGAGCTATTTGTTTAATTTGCTTTATATTGTCGATTATTGTGTTTGTTCAGATAGACTTGGTGGATGGCATCATCGTATTGGCATTCCTTATCACCCATTGGGCCGGCCAGCTCTAGAGGATATCATCATTAATGGAGCGTGGGCGGTCTGAGACGAATAATTTTCACCTACCAGTAGGCGAGATGATAGTTACGCTGCAGGACGTGAGCTACTCGTGGTAAACCAATTGTTGGCATAGCTGATGGAGCATGGGTTGATTTGATCCAGAGGTTACCCAGGACGCGCCAATTCGGGTGAAGATGGACCATTGCAACTAGGGAGTTCCATTATTCAGATGACTGGTAGAATATTCACTAGCTCAGAGCGTGACCTGTTTAAAACTGAAATTTATAAATTCCCAGGCAGTGTGGAGTGCTATCGTTTCTCTTGTTAATCGAGCATGTATGTTTTGCAGATTGAGTCGTATGGATAGTGTCTGGTGCGTGTTGGTTTATATAATTGAATGCTCAGAGTTCCTGAGGATGTGTGCATTTGGAGCAATTACACATTCAGGTTCTTCGGTATAGCTATGTTCTTTTTTTTTTCAGAAAACCATTCTTGTTTTTTCTGTGCGTTTTGTGCAGGCTGTATGCTCGGTTCAGTTTGACCTCCACTTGAAAAGGTTTGAGTTATATACCAAAGTGATTTTGGGAGGAATATTGTACAATAACAATTATCATTTTCGACATACACACCTGTAGCTTCAACACGGATTTCGCCTTCAACATATACAATAACAATTATTATTTTTGACAGCTGCACCTAAAAAGAAAAAATATTGATTATTAAAACCATTATTTCAATTTCAAGATTCAAGCTTTGAAAAATTACTAGACACTGTCAAGATAGTGGATAGGATATATATACAATGTGGAATTTCTCCTATGTCTTACGTGAATTGATCTCAAATAAGAAATGTAAGTTCAGCGGCAACCTATTATATATCAGTGCACAAAAAAAACGGACAGCGATCACTACATATGGTTAACTTGATTATAGAAACCATAAATAATCTAATGAACAAAAAGGACATTTGTGTACGTCCATTTCATGGTCCGGTTTATATTACCGGCCTTGTTGACAATTACATCTTACGATTTCATTTTCTTACGAAACAACAAATGCGATCCTTCACAGCTACGGCAGTTTGAAAGTGTAGAACATGAACATTTCATAGGCTTGAAGAGATGGACAATCTAGGTATTTTTATATCTTCTTGATTTATATATCTAAAGAAAATATGTCTTACAAATTTAAATGGAGTGAGGATGTATTTGTATCTTCAGAGTACATGTGCACTGACACATATTTAGAGCTTGTCTCCTTTGAGGCAGATCTGGCTAATGTAATGATCCCTCACGTCCTGGCCGGCCAGGAAGTAATTAAATAAAGTTTGATTCTCTCTGCATCCAATTAGGTCAGTTCATATTCACTTTTATTGATAATTTTTAGTTTTATCTTATAAATAGTAACAGTTTATAGAGAGTTGTACGAAAAGAGAGAAATATGTGTGTGATTTTGGCTGATATAAATAAAGTCACTATAGTATATGCTACAATCAATTAGTAGATTCTGTATTAAAAAACACTTATTTAAAAGTTAAGTATTATAGAAAATTATTTACCATAGAAAATTATATTTTAAAAGATAATATAAATAGGGCGTGGAGGCAAAAAATCTTTTTTACAGCTAGCTACTTAGTGCAGTGCACATGGGGCACGAATTACAACTCCTACTTGCCGTTGTTAATAGTAAACACAGATGTAGATGATTAAATCTAATGAACCGTACTGGGTTCTTAGCCAGGGAAGTGGGTCAAATTATTTTACTGATACGACACAAGAGCACCGCATACAAGCCCCATCTCACCCACTCCTAATTATGGTTTAGAATTTAAATATCATGTTTAAATATTCATTCTAATTGTGATTTAGAATTTAAATATTCATATTTTAATTGAAATGTCTTTTACATGATAATGGATTACGTATAAGCATATAGTTTGAAGGATGTATACTATTACTCTTTCGGTCACAAATTGTTATTATGGAAAGAGTAGTCATTGTTTTTTTGTTTTGGCAAATAGTATATAAGGCTAACGGTGAGCACCTGATAGAGTTTGATTCCTACTATTGTAATTTTGGTGCATTATTTGTATGAATTTTTCACTATGATTTTGTTTTTGAATTTGAACTCGTGACTTGTGTGGATTGTGTTACTTAAGTTGACTCTTGTAGCACCTATCGAGCTCTTAAAGTATAACAGATGACACTTATCACAGCTATAACTACAGAGTTCGGAAAGAGAGTTAGATGCAGTAGAAATACTCCAGTCCCTATTTATATAAACAGTTCCCACGACGCCAACACACGCATGCCAGCAGATGGCTGCAGTCAAACGACAGCTTTGAGGCAGATCTAGCTAATACCTCGCATGCTAGCCAGCCTGCAAGTAATTAAGGCAGGCTCGATTCTCTCTGCTTCCAATAGATAAATTGTGGAGGGGGCAAACAAAAATACATTTTTCCAGCTAGCTACGTAGTGCAGTGCACATGGGGCACGAATTACCACTCCCTACTTGCCGTTGTTAATTTAAGCACAGATTTAGATGATTAAATCTAATGAACTGTACTTGGTTCTTAGCAAGGGAAGTGGGTCAAGTTATTTTACTGATTCGATCCAAGAGCACCGCATACAAGCCCCATCTCACCGACTCCTAATTCTGGTTTAGAATTTCAATATCATGGTCAAATATCCATTCTAATTATGGTTTAGAATTTCAATATTTATATTTTAATTGAAATGTCTTTTACATGATAAAGGATTACGTATGAGCATATAGTTTGAAGGATGTATACTATTACTCTTTCGGTCACAAATTCTTCTCATTGAGGGAAGAGGAGTCAATTTTTTTGTTTTGGCAAATAGTAGGATAGACTAACAGTGAGACATTTTATCTCTCTAGCTCATAACTAGAGTTCGGTTTTTACTTATTATAATTGGGGGTGCAATATTTGTGTGAATTTTTCACTATGATTTTTCTGGATTTGAACTCGTGACTTGTGTGGGTTGTGTGACTAAAGTTGATTCTTGTAGCTCAGTAGCGCCTACCGATCTCCTAAAATATGACAGATGACACATGTCACCTGTAGCGACTGCTAAGTTTAGAAAGAGGACTAGATTTACAAAAAAAATAGATATTTATTGACCAAGCCCTGCGCAGTTGGGTTGAAAAGCTGTGATTTATGGCTGAAATTGCACTGTAGCAGCTGAAATTTTATTATAGCTGAAGGTGACTTATTTGGTGTAATTAATTTTAAAAAAATTAAAATAGAAAAATATGTTAGCTCATCATGGACAACGCAAACGAATACGGGAAAAAATAACTGGCAAAAAAGCTCAAGAAAAAGCCAAAAGTTCAAAAAAAGCAAAATTTATGAATATTAAAAAATAAGTTAAAAGTCAGAAGATAAAACCGAAACGAACGCGGCTTTATAATAAAAATAGCTACGAACCTATTTATATGAACATATCGAGGACACCGCTTGCCAGCAGGTGGCTGCAGTCAAACGGCAACTTTGAGGCAGATCTGGCTAAGAGCAAGTATAATAAGAAGCTGTTAGTAGGCTGTATGCTGAGGTGGAGGAGAGAGAAAAGGAGAGAGAAGAGAGGTGGGCTGTAAGTTTACAGCCAGCTGAAGCACAAGAACCAAGAAACTTTGTGAGAGAAAGGGGTGGGTCATACAGCCTTCAGCTGGCTATAAACTACTATATGAATGGATTGATAAGTAGGCTGTAAGTGTCCATACAGCTAGCTGAAGACTATATTATTAGTCTTGCTCTAATATAATGATACCTCACGTCCTAGCCGGCCAGGAAGTAATCAAGGCAGGCTCGATTCTCTCTGCTTCCAACAGATAAATTGTGGGTGGGGGGGGGGGGGGGGGGTGGGGGATACTTTTTTACAGCCAGCTACGTAGTGCAGTGCACATGGGGCATGAATTACCACTCCTATTTGTCGTTGTTAATATTAAGCACAGATGTAGATGATTAAATCTAATGAACTGTACTGGGTTCTTAGCCAGGGAAGTGGGTCAAATTATTGTACTGATTCGATCCAAGAGCACCGCATACAAGCCCATCTCACCCACTCCTAACTGTGGTTTAGAATTTAAATATCATGTTTAAATATCCATTCTAATTGTGGTTTAGAATTTAAATATTTATATTTTAATTGAAATGTCTATTACATGATAATGGATTACGTATAAGCACAATGTATACTATTAGGGCCTGTTTGATAGAGTTCTAGATTCTTATTTTCTAGATTCTACTCCTGATTCTTTAAGAATCTGGAGCTACCTCTGACGTTTGGCTAATAGGTTGGCTCTAAAATCCATAAGAGGAAGGATTGAAGGCAAGTAGATCATGTGACCTCTGGTTACATCACTTCATTTATATCTGTGTCTTACTTCTTTGTATTTGTATAAGAAATGCAAGTTCTGAAGGAAAAAAGAGAGGGAGAAATTTACTACAAAATTTCAATTATTTTGACCTAGCCGATTGATAAGCATCAATTAGAAAGACCCCAAACTGCACAATTGTTTTGACTTTCGTGAAGGTACAAAACTACACACAGATTTTGTGCATGGAGGCACATAAAGAAATCTACATACAAATCATCTTTCCAAGTTCTTGTCAATCATTCTGCAAGGCAAGATGCCGCAATAAAGATGGACCTATTTGTACAAATTTATGAATCGAATTGGGCAAAATTACACATAGCCAAGATTTGAGAACAAGTCTGCATATTTCCAATCAACTCTGCAATTTGCCTTAAATGAATGAAAATCTTACCACAGAAGGGACAATTCTCTAGGCCAAACCCTGGTCAATCAAAGCACCTGAAAAAATGTACATATACATCAGTTAGCATCAACCTAATTCCATCTCTCAGAAATGCAGACAAACTGATGCTAGTTCAGGACTACACGACCATGTGCTAGTTCATAACAAATTCACCTCAAGGAATCGAAGGAGCTTAACCAGATTGACAGTCAGGAATTGGTGACAAGCTACCTTAATTGCCCACCAAGACACATGAACAGAAACATCAAGTAGATGACGAGAGAACAAATTTACCAGATTGACAATGGGAAGATTCCCTACAGCCAAAAGACAGTACAGCAAAGCTCTTTGAACAAACTAGTTCATCAGATGTATTGCAAACAACAAAAGGAAAAAGATTGTACAAGCATCAGAAAGTTCCATCAGTACAAGCATAAGAAAGTTCCATTAACATGTTCTTGGATCGATGCACATGCCTCAAGATCAATCAAAGATTGTTTCCTCAACATGCAAGAATAACAAATACACCTCAGCGAACCTCGGCGGTGGCGACACTGAGTGCTGGACAGCATGGATCTCAGGGAGAGATGCCACAAGGGGAGGAGGTCGTGAGCAGGCAGGCGAAGGTTGCGAACAAGAGGGCGGAGATCGCCCTCATCGGCAGGCCGCCCTAGCCGTCGGGCTGTTGTCAGCCTTACTGTCACCGATTGGATATGATCCACCGCCACCTAGCCTCCCATCCTCCAGATCTAGATGTAGGGGAGCACATCCGCCGGCCTACGAATGGGGTTGTCGACTGAGGGAGGGGCGGGTAAGGCCTAGGGAAGCAAGATGATGGCGGAGGGAGGAGGTCAGGTCGACGGCCGAGAAGAGGGATGGCGTCATGACCAGGAGGCGGCAGAGAAGCATCGTGGAGAGGGAGGCTACGTCGGCGAGGGGAGGGCGTGGGGGCGAGAGGGTGCGAGGGTATTTCAATAGCAATTGCAGGTAAATAAATCAAACTTCAATAGGTACTTTGGTTTTGAGTGTGCTGGCTCCCCAACAAATCCATCCCAAGGCTGCTTTTCCTGGCTAGTTTATTTTGGACTCTACTCCTTGCAAGAAACAGAATCGAGTTATTTTGGGAAGTTGGGTGTTTGGTACAGCTTCATAAAATTCAAAGGAAAAGTTGGAAGCAGAAGCTATACCAAACAGGGTCTTACACTTTTGGTCACACATTCTTCTTATTGTGGGAAGAGTACAATCAAAATTTTTTGTTTTGGTCAATAGTATGATAGGCTAACGGCGAAGCACTTTGTGTCTCTATCTGAAAAATAAAGTTCGATTCCTACCATTGAGGTTGGAGTGCATTATTTTGTGGATTTTTTGCTATGATTTTTTCGGGTTTGAACTCGTGACTTGTGTACTGAAATGCTGAGGGAACATAATTCTTTTTTCTTTCTTTTAATAGCAACATAGCAACTGAAATTTTACCGAGGATACTTCACTGAGAACTTTGCACTAAACCATTATAACTACTCAGTTATTAAAAAAGCAATCAATCAGTAAAGAAAATTTTCTGATATCATATTTCGGTGGTGATTTTCTATAGAACTGCCCCATGCCAAGAAAGCATATGATAAAGTGCCAAGAAAGGTCATGTGATGAGCGCTCCAAAAGAAAAAAGTCCCAACAAAATATATTACCCTAATTAAGGACATGTACGAAAATGTTATGACTAATGTCGTATTACTAATGACTTTTCTATTAAGATAGGGCTACACCAAGGATCAACGTTGAGCCTATACATTTTTACCCTAGTGATGAACGAGGTCACACAGGACATACAAGGAGATATCCCTTAGTGTATACTTTTCGCTGATGATGTGGTGCTGGTTGATAAAAATAGGATAGGTGTTGATATGAAACTCGAGTTGTGGAGGAAGGTCTTAGAATTGAAGGGCTTTAGACTTAGTAAGACTAAAACTGAGCATATGAGGTGTGATTTCAGTTGTGCTAAGACAGATGATGAAGATGTTAGATTGGACCGACAAGTAGTGCCTAAGAAGGACATGTTTTGTTATTTGGGATTGATGCTATAGTGGAACGGTGCGATTGATGAAGACGTGAGCTACAGGATAAGAGTAGGGTGAGTGAAATGGTGCCAAGCATCTAGTATTCTGTGTGACAAAAAAGTTCCTTAAAAGTTAAAAGGGTAAATTCTATAGGACGGCGATCAGACCCGTGATGCTATATGGAGCAGAATGTTGGGCGACTAAAAGACAACATATACAGAAAATAAGTGTAGCAGAAATAAGGATGCTACGGTGGATCTGTAGTCACACAAGGCGAGATCGTATCCGCAATGATAATACACGTGATAGGGTGGGGGTAGCACCAACTGAAGATAAGCTTGTCTAACATCGTTTGAAATGGTTTGAACATCTCCAACGAAGGCCTCCTAGGCACCGGTACATAGTGGAATTTTAAGGCGAACTGAAAACGTAAGAAGAAGCAGAAGTTGACCAAGACTGACGTGAGAGGAAGCAGTTAAAAAGACTTGAGGGATTAAAATGTATCTAAAGAATTAGCTTTGGATAGGAGCGCATGAAAATTAACGATCCACGTATCGGAACCATAAGAAAGTTAGGGGCAGTATTTTAGGCTCTCGGCTCAGATAGCAGGATGTACATCTTAGGGTTTTAGCATTATAGGTTTTTATTTGAAGGCTCTCGTCTCTTTGATCTTGAGAAGGTTTCATTCCTAACCTACCCTAACTTGTTTGGAACAAAAGGCTTTGTTGTTGTTGTTGATGATGATGATGATGTTGAATCTAAACCTTACTAACAGATTCCACTATATGTTCCTAAATATGAAAATATGACAACAAAACACATACATTTAATATGCAGTTGATCAAAGGTACATCATAAGCTAATGAAACACCGTTGAGTTGCAGTTCACCTAGCAATAACCTGAACTAGAACAATGCATCTGTTTATTTGTTTGAAACATGGTTATTAAGGCGTCGCTTAGGCGCTCCCGAGGTGGCAAGGCGTCGCCTCGCCTTGCGAAACATGACTAAGGCGGTGGCTAAACCAGAGAGAAGGGGCGAAGACTCACCTGGAACCCTAGATGGCGGCGTCTCCATCTCGTCGCTCCCGTCTAGGCGGCGGCGCCTGGAACCCTAGGGCTAAATCTACCGGGACAGCCACTAGATCTGTAGGCCTCGCCGACGAATCATCCTCTTGGGGAGCAGGGGAGGCAGGAGCAGGGGCGACGGCGGAAGAGGAGGCGACAGCGACTCTTGGGGGAGCAGGGGTGGCGGCGACGGCATCTTTTGGGGAGCAGAGGAGGCGGCGGCGGCGGTGACGTCTCTTGGGAGAGCAGGGGTGGTGACGGCGGTGTCTTTTGGGGAGCAAGGGAGGCGGCAGCAACGTCTATTGGGAGGGAGAGCAGGGGAGGCGGCAGCGACAGTTGGGGGAGCAGGGAGGGGAGAGAGGAGGCGACGGCGCCTCTTGGGAGGGAGAGCAGGAGAGGCGACGGCGACAGTTGGGGGAGCAGGGAGGGGAAGAGGGGAGAGAAGCGGCGGCGGCGGTGTCTCTTCGGAGGGAGAGCACGGGAGGCGGCGATGAAAGTCGGGGGAGCAGTGAGGGGAGAGAGGAGCGGCTGTGAGATAGGGCGCTTGGCTAGGGTTAAATCAGATCTGGGGCGACCGGCTAAGATTAAATGGATGGGGGTTTATTTTGGTATTATTACAATTTAGTCTTTGAGTTTTATGAAATTATAATTAGGTCATTTATCCTCTTAGATTGGTCCTTCTAGGTCCTTTATCCTCTTAGATTTCTTCTGATTTAGTCCTCCAGAACTCCGTTTTCTTCGCTTTATGAAGTGTGTAAGGCGTCGCCTCGCCTTACGCCTTACCGCTTAAAAGGTGTGAGGGGGGTCGGTCGCCTTACCTCGCCTTACCGCCTTAATAACCATGGTTTGAAACCAAAATTTGATACTCATGGTCAAACGAGCAGACCTGAGAGAGCAGGGCCTCATTGGAAGGGAGCTTCAGATCATCCTTGGTGTTGCCAATCTCAGTCAGTAAGCTCACCTGTTAGAGACAGCGACAAATTCATATTCCCATAAACAGAATGAACACTAAAAGATGCTTTGAGCAGCAACAAGAACTTACAAAATCATCGTCAGAGATGTCGATGAGCTGGTACTCAGTACGGTTCACACGTGGAACCTGCAAAAAACACCAAAACCAAAACAAAAGGTGAGACTTTGATGTTACTTAATGGAAAATTAAATACTAGAAATTTGCAAAGAGACGGATCGGTTAGTCACTAACATCGCAGTTGTGGGAGGGCACGATGTCCTCGAGCTTCTTGCCGGTGAAGACATCGATGCCGACGAAGTGGCACATGGCGAGGCTATGCTTCCCAGTTTTGGAGGTCAAGACCACCACAGGCGTAGGCAGCAACGCACCATACCATACGATCAAAGAATCAAACCAATCGAAAAGAAAGGGCTCAGGTAGATTGATCTGAGCAGGCGGCTGCTGGTTGTTCACCTTGCAGGGGTGGTCCTTGATGACAATGTAGCCGTTTTTGCATATGGTGCCGGCCTGCTGCACATCTGTCTTGGAGGCGCTGGTGCTTCTCTGAGTCCAACATCTCCTAATCGCACTCCTCGGATGAGGGGGGATCACTAGGAAACCAAGACACTGTAGTGAGATGAACAAATTAGTAGGCAGGCACAAAGTGTGGAGTAGTTGTGGCTTTGGAGTACCTTAGGGTGCGGCAGCGGGTAGTGGCTGGGAGAAGAATAGGGGAACGGAGTTGGAGATTTTCCCTTTGGTGTCGGGGTGCGATCGAGTAGATACGGACAGATATCGCTCATCCTGTATCCTATTCCGTATTTTTTCTCGGAGTTGAACATGGATAGTGTAGGATATCCAATTCTTCATTCCATATTTGTTCCACAAGTCTTCGGACAGTCGGTCGGATAAAAATTATCTGCTTCTTTTATACCCCTACACAAGACATTGGATAATAAGAGTGCAATCTAAGTGAACATGGAGAGACTAATCGTCGAGATGTTGAAAGAAGAGCACTCAATATTCTTTGTCTGTTTAGATACAGTAATCCACATATCTGTTATCTTGTGCTTAAGTCACAATAGACTTCCTTATATCAA
The DNA here is from genome assembly GCA_017311315.1 of Dendrocalamus latiflorus. Taxonomy (NCBI): domain Eukaryota; kingdom Viridiplantae; phylum Streptophyta; class Magnoliopsida; order Poales; family Poaceae; genus Dendrocalamus; species Dendrocalamus latiflorus. Next base: position 17,466,907 of record CM029642.1, on the reverse strand, counting down.
TTGTTGTCACGGCGACAAGGCGAGGTGATGCGCTCCGAAGGCACCTAGGCAATGCTTAGACGAGGGCAAGAACATAGGAAAATGTGATAGTTCATAGTTGACAGTTGATGAGTTGACACTTGCATTATTGTAATGTATAGACTATAGAGCTATAAACTTGAGTAGTGAGCTATGAGCTCTAATGATGTATAATGTATATGTATTGATATTGTCCTATATGAGGCTTGAGTCATATTGAGGACATGAGAATGAATCAATGAAATGTTGTTGTCATGACTCATGAGTAGCATATGCTTGCTTACCTGTTGCCTCAATCAGTGGATTCTCGCCAAGTTGCCAACTTGCCATGAGTAGCATATCCAATTATCCATACTCCTTTCAATCTGTACAAAAAAAAAGATCAGCAGCATACTTATCACTTTATCAATATTCACTATTCAGTAGTTAGTACATATTTAAACATCAATACAAAACATCAAACTCATCACTCATCAGGACTTCATAAACTGATAAACATCACAACACAAGTCCACAACTAGCAGTACAAATCCACAATAAAAGTCCACAAAATCAGTAGCAAAAGCAATAAACATCACAAGTGCACAACTAACAGTACATAAACATCTCCAAATCATTCATCATCCAACATGAACACATCCAAATGCTCCTCATCATTAGTATTTCCTTCACCCATCTCTTCCGTAGTAGTTGGTTCTTAGCCAAAATCATCTTCAATTTCCTTGTCATCACAAACATATTCTTCTTCATTGTCGGAGTCTTCTTCATGAGTGTTTGATGTAGAACTAGAATCTTGACGTTGAGAATAACAAATGACATCCCTACGAGCTCTCCTAGGAACATTGTGACCCTAAATTTTCTCCTAGGAACATTGTGGGGCGGAGCCAGGTCAGAGTGGCATCGGGGCAAAGCCAGGGCAGAGTCGCGGAGCCGGTACCAGAGCCGGAGGCAGTGCGGAGACGCAAGACGCAGGTACGAAGCCAGAGGCAGAGGGCGGCGCACTAGCTCATGAAGCAAGCGGCACGAGGCAGATGATCTGTTTTCTCTCACTCCTTTCCACCCCACCCCTTTTACAGCCACACCTACTCCAAGTGAGCGCCGTATCTTCCGCCTGGACGCTTGGCATGGCTAGTCGAGCGCCTAACTATGAACGACCTAGGCGACGGACCCTGGTGTCCACCCTGGAGTGCCAGGACGCCTAGGCGACACCTTGATAACATAGCTCATATCATTTGACATACGGATATATATGAACGGATATCACTCATTCTGTATCCTATTCCGTACTTTTTCTCAGAGTCGGACATGTATAGTACCATATACCCATTTATCCCTTCTGTATTCGCTTCACAAGCCTTCGGTTGGTCGATCGGATAGAAATTATCCGCTCTGTTTGCACTCCTCTAGTGTTCTTTTGTTTTGTATTGTTTCCCTAATTTGGTTCTTGGATTTACAAATTATTATGGGTGTGTTTTTTTTTCTGGTAGGCTTCCAAGACACTCAAATACAAATCAAACAGATCGAATATGAAAACGAATCAAACAGCGGTGATACCACATTTGTATTTGTATTTCTAAAATGGAAACGAATTCGAATATGCTCAAATACAAATATAAAGCAAATGTCATAATGAATACAAATTCGAATCAAACATCTATTCAATTCGGTCGGATCTAGATATCCTCATAACTTATGTAATACAAAGATATTAAGAACACTTTATCCTAGCTCAATCACAAATAAATCATTCCAATTTGGTGAAAACCTAAAGTAACATGAATTCACATTGGATTTAAAAAAATCCATCCAACTAATTAGGAATAAATATGTTTATTGCTTCATCGGATTCAAATATGAATACGAATAGTGCGGATAAAATATTTCGGATGGGAAAAAGTCCATACCATATATATTTATGTGAATTCAAATACGGATACAAATATGAGAGAAATTGTAATCAAATAGTTATACCGTATTCGTATTCAAGGATTCAAAAACCGGTTATAGAAAAATTACCAGACCTTAGTTGGTACCAGTTACCAGCGATAACCGGTTTTCTACCATATGGTTTAGATTATCCAATTTAAACTCAAAATTTGAAGTTGGCTGGTTACCGCTCGAAATTACCATTCATCAATTTAAATTTAAAATTCCACATTTTGAATTTAGAATTTCTGAGTCTAATATTTTTTTACTGGTTTGGGCCGATATGGCCGGTCATCGCCGATTTTTTATCCTTGTTTGTATCCTATTAAGGGTGTGTTTGGCCAAGCTCCAGCTTCAACTTTTTTTGCTCTGAAGCCTGGCTTCTAGAGAAGCCAGATCCTAGAGAAGCTGGAGCCTGAAAATTTGGAGTGTTTGGCCTAGATTGTAGCTTCTCAGCTCTAGCACCATTCACAACTTGTGAAATGTCCATGCTGCCCTTAACCCATGTATCCTCAAATTCCATACAAACTAGTGCAAATGAAAAATATAAAGATGTAGCATAATATAATGCCCTTGTGTTTCCAATAGCTGTGAAATGATTCTCATCATAAAGAACATGATAATGTGTCAGCCTACTGGTTCCCTGAGAAGGAGTCTTTACAATTTACAAGCACTCAATATCGAGCTTTATGATGAACAAAGATGCACACACAAATACCAATATGAGGTTACCTTGATGCCGACATGACTACACAAGTAGAAATCAAACTCGGTAGGATGGCAAATCTCGTAGTCAACCACAGTTCCTGTAGGAGCAAAGAAATAAGAACACAACCAAACAGCAATGCTTCAAGAAGTAGCAGACACATGTTCTCAGTGACAATAAAACACCAAATAAACTAACCAGGGGGAATATTTGCACTTTTGTCAGTCATATCATGCCTTCCATGGACCTCTGGGAAAAGCCTAGTATGATGCCTTTTCTGGACAACCACAAACGTGACTGGAGGTAGATATCCCTCCTCCAAGGAGGCACAAGCCTTGCAACAGTTAAGGAAAAAACCATCAAAATGGCCAAGGCTAAGTAGAACCAGACCAGATAAAGACAGGCAAACCATGGTGCAGGCTTACCTTTCTGATAGCATCCATTTCATGAAGCAGAACATGGCTGAAATGACCTTCACTTACCCCATCTCTATACAGGAGAATGATCAGTCAACCGATTTGATTCAATTGGACATCAAGTTGAAAGAATAACAGATTTTGTTGCACATACCTGTAGAAGATTATCCTCTTAAGGCCTCTGGTTTGTATCCTCTAAGGTCTCCGGTTTGTCTTCCTGCGGAAGGCTATCAGTAACTCCCTATAAAACAACAGCATGTCAAATCCCCAGATAAACCATGTGACAATCGACAATAATTATCTCAGATTAAGCACAAACTTACCTGATCATGCCACCATTTACTGTATTTCCCCTCTGTGGATCTTTACTGACATTAAAGAGGTCTTCTATTATCTCCTGCCTGTGTGGTTGAGCAGAGACTAGACCTCTACACTTGGTGATACATGTCGGTAGATTACTGTTCAAGAACTGAAAACCGAAAACTGCCCAAACTGAGAATTGAGCACTGACAGGATATAATTACCTTATCCCTCACTTTGATATCATGCTGCATGGATATTCGCCCAGGAACTTAGCATCATTTTTCCATTAGTAAAAAAGAATAGAATACAGTCAGTGAACTATTCAGAAATCACAATTGACAACAGAGCCGCAAAATGCCAGTGCCAATTATACGGTCCATATGAATGGATTGCAAATAGTAGCTGTAAAGATTAAACAACAAAAGTTATACCTACAGTTGGGTGATGAACTTTGGTACCACACAGTCAACCAGAGGTTAACAATATGAACTCGAGATAGATTTGAGTTTGACAATAGCTGATTGTTAATGGTGCAAAACCACAGTGCACTGGCGTGCTTCCATGCTAGACAAACAAAATTTGCAGAAGCCACCATATCAACTCTGGACTAGCAAAATTTGCAGAAGGGATTTGGGTCTTACCTTGATTTGGAGCCCGGGGAACAGGGATCGCCGGACTGGGGTGAACAGCGGGCGCGAGGGGGCGCCGTCGGGGGACCAGAGGCCGGGCGGCCGCCGGCGTCCGGGGACCACGGTGCGCCGGGGAGCGCACGGTCTGGTAATCGGCGTCGGGGAGGGCACGGCCTGGAAGTCGGCGTTGGGGTGACGGGTTGACCACGGGGCGGGGCCTGGCGGGGGCGGGGGCGCCGGGGAGGGGGCTGCGCAGGGCGCCTCCTGGAAGACCTAGCCGCGTCGCCGAGAGTGCTGGGGTCGGGGAGGTGATGGGTTGTTCAGGGAACCTGAACGGGGAATGGCTGGTTACGACTAACGAGTAGGATGTAAGGAAGACTACGAATGGAATAGTTTGAAATACGAAAACGAATCTATATTTTTAAAATAGATATAAATATGAATTTATAATTTTAAATAAATATAAATATAAATTTGAATATTTTTTAATACAAATATAATATCATAATAAATACGAATTCGAATCGAACATGTACTTAATTCAGTCGAATGCGAATATCCTAAAACTTTGTAACAAATCTTGGTAAAATAAATTTATATAATATGACTACATGTCTAAACGAGATAGCAGTGTAGCACATAAAGTTGAAAATTATGTAAAGTAATTTTTACTTCTTATTTATAAACCTTGATTCATCAGAAAATTGTTTCCTATAATCATCCCAGGGAGGTCGCTAAGGACGAATAATCTCGAATACGAATACAAATATTAACGTTCTCGAATACAAATACAAATATTCTTAAATATGGATATGAATATTCTCGAATATGAATACGAACATTCTCGAATATAGATTTTACTTATCATATTTATATTTTTTCAAATACAAATATCGCATAAAACAGATTATCCTTTATTGTTTCCCATCCCTACTTACGAGTGGCACTGATTGGCAATTACGTGAGTAGCCGGCCAAACGCTGCCTAAATACGGTAGTCGAATAAGACAAACAGTGCATCTACTTTCATCCCCTAGTAAGATGTTAGATATGCATGGTGATTAGATTTACTCTTAGATGCAAACTATTCATATTTTGTCAATCTTTCCAATGTACTCAAGTGTTAAGCACGTAGCCATGTACGTAGGCAGCAATGATCTCATCGAAATGCCCATCTTATTAGCAGATTGCAAACGTGTTCTGCTGTGAGCAAAGAAGACAACAGCTATATGTTGCATAATATACTAACTACACGTGGTTCTCGCAGTGTCTTCAGAAGTTCAAGCCTATCGGGTTTTTTTCAGAGTAAACTCACTAAAAATTCACAAACCTAGCGATGCAAGCTTGCCAAGTGGTTTAATTACACACTGAAATAACTTTTCCCAGCTATAAAGTGCTAATACCCAGAGAAGTCACTCATGCATGTGTGTAAGGACAACCCTATTATTTCACGGTATCACTAATTTTCCTCTGATAAATATGAGACTTCCCTCAGTTGTTGCTGCAGTAGAGGAATTGATGGTACACCGTGTGCTTGAGTGGAGAGTTGCTGGGCAGGGTGGGATTGAAACCTCATGCGCATGGGTGCATGTTGATTCGGAGGCACTGGGAATATGTGCAGTGTGTCCAATCTTCTGACTTCTGAGCTGATCCTCCTTATCGCCTTGCAGCCTTGGACCGTGTAGGCAAATTTCTGTCGCTGAAGCCAAACTTCATTAGCGCGCCTGGAGAAGCCTATGGAGACCCTTCGATCTGTTCTTCCCTGGACACTTCAGCATGTTGACAGGCTAGCGACAGATCCTCCATTAACCTGGGTTCCATAATTACTGTTCACATAATTATATGGATAGTTTATTGCTAAACCGATGAACCGGGCAGTTTTGGACGACCAACGCAGTTATGTGGGGAGCAGCAAACTTGCCGTCATCGGGGCGGTCACGGCGGACGGAGCGGCAGTCGCGCACGAGGACGAGCCAAGCGCCGATGGAGCCCCAGCAGCGTGCGACGGCTGCGTCGGGGGCTAGCGGGAGGCGCTTGACAGCATTTGTCGGGGAGGCTAAAGAAGCTGTCTGTAACACCTCTATTTCTGGAAGCGTTATAAATCCCTCGCAACTGTCCAGAATTGTTCAGTTGCGAGTTACATCATTCGAGTGAATAACATTGCCAACGCAAGCTCAAATACAAATGTCGACTTTATTACAATAAGAGGGCTTAAAGCCAAGTTTCACAGTACGACCAATGGCCTTTAGATATATTACACAAAAGACACACCACAGGCATGCTTGAGCGGAGAACGACCCTAATCCCAAACTTCTTCCATTTCATAATATACCACCTCTTCATCTTCGCCTGGCTCCTCAAAGTTAGCAGTTTCTGTTTATGTTTTTAAGCAAGTATGAGTACAACCACCGTACTCAGCAAGCCACACGGAGCTTAACATTAACTATATGCATGGTATAACAAGTGAAATGATAACAGGTTTATTTTTGAGTGGATGCAGTTTTAGTTGTAAATCAATTAAAAACTTGAAAAACAACTTCATTAAGGTAAAGGGGTTTTCAAGCGTAATTATCAACATTCCACATTACCAAACCATTCTCAACACTACTTATGCCTTGCTGTTAGATTCACCCAATAAACACAGCTTCATTAACCGGAAGTACGGCGTATTCGAATACCATTTATTTCACTCTGCAGAGTTGCCCTGCTTTACCCACAAGATCTCTCAACTCCCGCGACAGAGTTAAGAAAACAAAGTTGTTCACTGCTCAATTCTTTATATAGCCTCCGCCCAGTAGGTCCTAGATCCCCATAAGCTCGGATGACCCCACGGATCTCCTCCGACTTATGGCAGTCCTACTGCTGTATGGTTAACCACCTCCCATACGAACTCACCCTCGGACTCCCCCCGCCAGTTGCAGAGGTTCAATTGAACTTGAGCAGCTACTAAACCAGGTTTGACAGAATCAATGCTTGTGGGTGGGCGGATACTATGTTCTTTACTCAGCATAAGGGTCTAGTCCTTATATTTTTCTCTGAGGCATCGTTTATGCACAAACCCATATTCAGTACCTTCCTGTACTGCCACCATTCCTCACCCAAGCCTCCACCCTAGGATAAGGTCTTTGGATCCATATCTGTGATCCTCGCTTACCCTAGATCCATATTTTCAAAACTCTAAACAAATATCAAGAGCCTTAACAGTGAAAAGATTTAGATGAATTCCTAAACTGCCATGTTTGTATCACTATTATATTTAATACTACTAAGTTTGTCAACATGAATATGGTCATCAAGTTAAACGGGGCTTTTTCGGGTGGTAGGTCATAACTAATAAGTCATGTCATTCTAAACAGTAATTATACACAAAATAATGACTTAAAAATAACATAATGAAAATACTGCTAAATAATTAAATAGAGACATGATAGGTTCGATATGATCGAGGTATGTGCGACTTGCCTTGCGAGTCTATGATTTCAACGAGTTCAAACTCTTCAGCGGACTGGATCTGGGCTTGAGCTTCTCCCTCCTGGTCCTGTGAATCCTCGACTCCGGAAACTAGCGCAAAACAATTAAAATCAATCAATTCCATGCCCGAAGGAATGAGCTAGGAATAAAGAAATAAAATAAGAAAGAAAATCCGATAAAATTCAAATAAATTGAGATTTGGGCTTATAGGAGGGTCATATGGAGAAATGGGCCTTGGATTTGGGTTGGCGGGCTCGAAACGAATCCGGGGAGTATAAACTTGTATTTTTGGGTTTTTGGGTCGGGTACTGTTCATTGGGCTCGAATCAGACTCGGCGAACTGACTCAGCTCAACCGAATAGAAATGGCTTGGGTCGGGTGCAACCGGTGCGAGCGAATGGGCTAGGCTCAACCGAGTAAAAGCGGCTCGGTTGGGCTGTTCGGACTCGGCCGAACGGGTGCGGGTGAGCTGGCTCGACCCAACCGAGTTCGGCTGGCCCGGTCGGACGCATCGGGCGCGACCGACTTGGCTCGGTCAAGCCCGATCGGCCTGGTCGGTTGAACAGGTGCTTCTTCCTCTTTCAGCCCGTGCGCGTGTAGCGAACAGAGGAGGATGGTGGCGGCTTGCGACGGTGCTCCGGTGGTTTGCGACGGCAATGGAGGGTACGGTTGGGTTCGTGGGAGAATGGTGGTTCCATTTTTGGTGGTGGCCGGGCCGGCGAAGGCGGCGTTCGCCAGCGGCGAGCCCTCCTTCTTTGCGGCTATTTTGGGTATTGAGGGGTGGTTAGGGCTTAATCGGGCAAATTGGCCGGTGCGTGAGTATCCATGGGAGTAGGGGAGGCTCGTGGGCGGGTCGGGTTGAGCTAGGGGTGCTCGTATCAGGCTGGCCACGGTGGACTGGTGGCGGCGACGGGGTGCTCACGGTGCCGGGGAAGAACGGTGGCCGAGAGGCTAAGGCGGCGGTCGGGGTATGATTCTAGGGCTATGGAGAAGCTGTAGGTGAAATGAATTGAAAAGTTGCGGGGCGGTTAACCGACATTGGGCTAGGGCTTGGAATTGGGGTTTCTTGCAATTACCGGCGATGGGGGCGGCAATGGAGGTGTTGGGGGCGTCTGGCGGGCGGTGGAGGGTGATGGTTTGGCCTCGGGCTTATCCCTGGCGACGAATGTGTGTGGCGGCCGGCGGCGTCGCCATGCCCTCTGGTCGGCGCAGGGCATCAGGGCGGCAGAGGGGACGTGTAAAGGGAAGCTTGTCCGCGCGGTAGCGGTGGCAAGATCAAGCGGCGCGGGGATGCGGTGGCGCGATCATGGGAGACGGGCAGTGGCAAAGGAGGGACACGGCGGCGGCAAAAGCTGGGGCACGGCCGCTGCGGTGGGCTGGCGTGGCCTGCCACGGGGCCTGGGGTGGCCGACCACCAGGCGGAGCCGGCGGAAAGGGCGCGGGGCGGTCGGTCACGACAAGGGTGTGAGCGGCGGCGGGATTTGGGAAGGCGGTGGATTTTTCAGACAAGCACAGTGCCGACAGTGCTCTCTCCCCCACTTCGGTTGGTCGCAAGGATTGGGTGCAGCTGGGCATTGAGATTGGTGGAAGATAGGAAGAGGAATTAAGAGAGCAAAGCAAAAACAAGAATTGAGCTCAAATTCAGATTTTTGATTTTCTTCAGAACTCGGTTTTGTTTCAACCTACCCCCCTTAAAAAGGATCTCGACCTCGAGATCAACTCGGGCCAAGGAGTAGGTTGGGAAATTCTCGCTGTAAGTCTGACTCCTTTTCCCATGTTGCCTCATCAACTGTATGGTTTCGCCACTGAACTTTATGAAATCTGATATTTTTGCTCCTTAACTATCTCTCTGTAGTTTCCAAGATCCGAATTGGTTCCTCTTCATATGACAAATCATCTTGTAGATCTATATCGTCCACTGGTATCTGCTCTGTTGGATGGCGGAGACATTTGCGTAACTGAGATACATGAAATACGTTGTGCACTCTAGCCAGATTTGGAGTTAACTGCAATTTATAAGCTACTTCCCCTATTCTCTCAAGAATCTCAAATGGGCCAATATATCTCGGGGCTAGCTTTCCTTTAACTTGAAATCTTTTTACTGATTTGAACGGTGTGACCTTGAGATATACCCAATCTCCGATTTCAAAGCTTAAATCTTTTCGACGGTTATCGGCATAACTCTTTTGTCAACTCTGGGCTATTCTCATTTTATCTCGGACAATCCTGACATGGGCTTCTGCATCTTGGACGATTTGTGGCCCTATGAATTGCCGTTCTCCGGTTTCAATCCAATTTAACGGTGTCCTACATTCTCTTCCATATAGGGCTTCAAACGGTGCCATTTTAATACTGGCCTGGTAACTGTTATTATAAGAGAATTCCGCAAACGGTAAACACATGTCCCAAGCTGCTCCATAGACCAATGCACATGCTCGAAGCATATCTTCTAAGATTTGATTCACTCGCTCTGTTTGTCCTCCAGTTTGTGGGTGGTATGCAGTACTGAATGCTAAGTCTGTTCCCATGGCTTCATGTAGTTTCTCCCAAAATGTAGACGTGAACTGTGCTCCTCTATCAGATACTATTCTTTTTGGAACTCCATGTAATACCACTATTTTTGTTAAATATAGCTCTGCCAGTTTGTTTTTGCCATAGGTTTGCTTGATCAGTATGAAGTGTGCTACTTTGGTTAGTCGGTCTACGATTACCCAAATAGCATCGTAGCCGTCTCGACTTTTTGGGAATCCCGTAATAAAATCCATACCAATGTCGTCCCACTTCCATTCTGGGATTGGTAAAGGGTTTAGCAACCCTGAGGGTTTCTGATGATCTATCTTTATTTTCTAACAGGTATCACAATGTGCAATATATTCTGCTACTTCTTTCTTCATCTTGCTCCACCAATACCTCTTTTTCAAATCTTGAAACATCTTCGTACCTCCTGGGTGAATAGAGAGTTGGGATGAATGTGCCTCTCGCAATATCAAATCTTTTAACTCTTTGTCATCAGGTATACAGTATCGATCTCTGAATTTTAAAATTCCCTGATCATCTTTAACAAATTCAGTCGAGTTTGTTTCTTGACTTCTCTTTATGAGCTGCTGTATTTCTTCATCTTTTTCTTGTGCTGATTTGATTCGATCCGTTAGAGTCTGCTGAATTTCCAATGCTGCTATCTATCCTTGTTCAACGACACACAGGTTCAAATGCTGAATTTTTTCTTGCAACGGACTGGAGCATTCCAAAATAGAAGCTATATTATGATACTTTTTCGACTTAATGCATCTGCAACAACGTTTGCCTTCCCAGGGTGATACTGGAGATCTAGATCATAATCTTTGATTAACTCCAACCATCTTCGTTGTCGAAGGTTTAAATCTGGCTGAGTAAATATATATTTCAGACTCTTGTGGTCAGAAAAGACTTCACAACGATTTTCCAATAGGTAGTGCCTCCAAATCTTTAACGCATGTACCACAGCTGCCAATTCCAAGTCATGCGTTGGGTAATTTATCTCGTGTGGCCGTAGCTGTCTTGAAGCATATGCCACTACTTTCCCTTCTTGCATTAATACACAGCCTAATCCTTGTTTTGAGGCATCGCAATATATTTGAAAGTCTTTCTCCGGATTAGGAAGTATAAGCACTGGAGCTGAGGTTAATCTTGTTTTCAACTCTTGAAAACTCTCTTCACATTTATCCGTCCACATAAACGGATTATCTTTCCTGAGTAACTGGGTAAACGGTCTTGTTATTTTTGAAAATCCCTCAATAAATCGACGGTAATATCCAGCCAAACCTAGGAAACTTCGGACTTCTGTTATAGTGGTTGGCTGTTTCCATTCCATTACCGCTTTCACTTTCTCAGGATCTACTTTCACTCCTTCTGTGATAATATGTCCGAGAAAGGATACTTCTTTTAACCAAAACTCACATTTAGAGAACTTAGCATATAATCGATGTTCTCTTAGCTTACTCAAAGCAATATGCAGATGTTGACGATGCTCTTCTTCTGTCTTGGAATATATTAATATGTCATCAATGAATACTATCACAAAATGATCTAACTGCTCCATATATACCATATTCATCAGGTTCATAAAATATGCCGGTGCATTTGTCAAGCCAAATGGTACTACTGTGAACTCAAATAACCTGTATCTTGTGGTAGAGGCAGTCTTTTCATGGTCTTGCTCTCGGATCTTTAGCTGATGATATCCAGATCTCAGATCAATTTTTGAGAATATCTTGGCTCCCTTGAGCTGATCGAATAAGTCATCTATTCTTGGCAAAGGATATTTATTTTTGATAGTCACTGCATTCAACCCTCGATAATCCACACACATTCTCTGACTTCCATCCTTTTTCTTAGCGAACAGTACTGGGGCTGACCAAGGAGATATACTAGGTTGTATAAATTCCTTCTCCATTAATTCATCCATTTGTTTCTTAAGCTCTTTTAGCTCTTGGGCTGACATCCGATACTGACGCTTTGTGATGGGTTTAGTCCATGGTATTAATTCAATAGCAAGCTCGATGGGTCTATCTGGCGGCTTTCCTGGTAACTCCTTTGGAAAAACATCTGGGTATTCCCGAACTATTGGTATTCGGGACACTCCTTCTTCTACCATTATATTCTGAGTACTCGCCTTCATTTTCTCTACTAGTACTGGATCTGTTTTCACTAATATCTTTTGTCCTTCTGTACTTATCAGGGTTACTAGCTTGTTCTCACATTCCACCTTGGCTTTATATTTACTTAACCAATTCATTCCTAGTATAACATCCAGTCCCTTCATTTCTAATAATAGCAAGTCTGTTTTAAATTTGACTCCTTGGATTTCTAGATCCAAATCTTTGCATCCAAAGCGGGATTCTACTTTACTCCCAGCGGTTTGAAAGGTATGGGATTTTTGTAAAGTAGAGAATGGCAATTGATTCTTCACAACAAAAGCCAAAGAGAGAAACGAATGTGTTGCTCTGGGATCAAACAAAACCAAAGAAGGCTTTGAGTTGACAAGGTACGTACCAACGATGACGTCGTTGGCTCCTGCTGCTTCTTCTGCAGAAATATGGTTTATCCTTCCTTGCACTGGCTTCAGTATCCCTTTTCCCTTGTCTGCTGCTGACATCATGGTTGCTGTCTGAGTTCCTGCTGGTTTCACTGCAAACTGTCTAGTCTGTCCTCCTTCTTCTTGTTTTGGCACGGTAATGAATTGACGAGTTGAAGATTCTTGTGCCCTAACTTGAGCTTTTGCTACTTCTGAAGGTAATCCTACTCGTGGACACTGATTCTTGTAATGGCCCGCTTGGCCACAATGATAACATATAGTATATAACTGTGGACACTGTCTCTGTAAATGATTCCCTCCGCAGTGAAAGCACTTCAGCATAGTAATTTGCCTAACATTCTGCTGAGATGTCATAGGACTTTGGTTAGTCTTAAATTGTGATTTAGGCATGTATATAAATTCCCTTCCTTGTTGTCCTTTAAACTGGGGTGCTGCAATCAGTTGCTTTCGAGGTCTATTTGATGATGATGTTCTCTGTATTATCTTCCTCTTCCGAGTGTCCTCTAATTCATTCCTTGCCTCTTCAGACGTGATAAGTTTGTTTACCATTATGGATAGGTCCTTATAGTCCACCATTGAAATATGGTATTTCAAAGACTTCTGCAATCCTTCTTTGAATCGTTCCATCTTTTTCTCCTCAGTCTTTGCATCGTCGGGGGCATATCTGGCCAATGCATTAAATTGATGAAGATATTCTGTGACAGTTCGTCCTCCTTGTTTTAGCGCAAGAAATTCCCGACGCTTGGCTTCAATGACTCCTGTGGGTACATGGGCTTGATGGAACGAATCTTCAAATTCCTTCCAGGTGATTTCCCGATCCTCACTCATTGTCTGATAGTTCACCCACCACGCTGCAGCTGGGCCTTGTAGCTGATGAGAGGCATATAATACTTTTTCCTTGTCACTGCACTGAATAGTGTTTAACTTCCTTTCTACATCTCGGAACCAGTCTTCAGCTACCATTGGATCAGGTGAAGAAGAAAAGACTGGAGGTCGAGTCTTTTGAAAATCTGCCCATTTTGACTGCACTGGCATTCCCTGTTGATTATTCCCCCCGCTTCGTATAGCAATTTGTTCTAACAGTATAGCATGCTGCTCCATCATGTGAGATTGATTCAATTCAGCTTGGAATCTATTTTCTTCCATCTTGGCCAACATATCTGCTAGGCTGAACTTTGGCACTTCCCTTTGACGAGGACTGTCCTGTCCCTGAGATCCTTCTCCACTTCCTGACATCTTGACTGATTTGATGAGATTAGGAGTTCAGATCTGCAGCGAGTTTTTTAGAAAGTCAGACAGGTAAGTAAGAAGTTAGAATTAAGGTAAGGTTAGAGAGAAATAGATAAGAACTCTAGAGTGAAATAGAAAGATTGAAAGTTTGAAGGGGTAAGCTAAGAATATTCTTAGCAAACAAATTATCAATTAGGCAAAATAGTCTTTATTCATCCATTATACAAGCTGGGTACATACCATTCATACAAGGTATATATCTCAACTTGATTTACACAACCAAGAAAATATTATTACCAAAGGGTCCAACTAACGCACACTACATTTCCCTTCTCTCTGTTTTTTTCTCACATCGCCAATTTGAATTTAGACAAGAGTAAATATAAATAGTTTTAGAAAACAAAACTTAACAATAAAATAAGACTGATAGATAAGGTAGACAGGAAAGAGATTATACAGGAGTAATATTGATATTTTATGTAACTCGTTTTTATAGGTAAAGTAGTTTTAACAAATACACTTAATGCACTTAGGGTCATCCTACGGTCAAGCAAGCGTGCTCTGATACCACTCTGTAACACCCCCATTTCTGGGAGCGTTATGAATCCCTCGCAACTGCTCAGGATTGTTCAGTTGCGAGTTACATCATTCGAGTGAATAACATTGCCAACGCAAGCTCAAATACAAAAGTCAACTTTATTACAATAAGAGGGCTTAAAGCCAAGTTTCACAGTAGGACCAACGGCCTTTAGATATATTACACAAAAAGACACACCACAGGCATGCTTGAGCGGAGAACGACCCTAATCCCAAGCTTCTTCCATTTCATAATATAACACCTCTTCATCTTCGCCTGGTTCCTCAAAGTTAGCAGTTTCTATTTATGTTTTTAAGCAAGTATGAGTACAACCACCGTACTCAGCAAGCCACACGGAGCTTAACATTAACTATATGCATGGTATAACAAGTGAAATGATAACAGGTTTATTTTTGAGTGGATGCAGTTTTAGTTGTAAATCAATTAAAAACTTGAAAAACAACTTCATTAAGGTAAAGGGGTTTTCAAGCGTAATTATCAACATTCCACATTACCAAACCATTCTCAACACTACTTATGCCTTGCTGTTAGATTCACCCAATAAACACAGCTTCATTAACCGGAAGTACGGCGTATTCGAATACCATTTATTTCACTCTGCAGAGTTGCCCTGCTTTACCCACAAGATCTCTCAACTCCCGCGACAGAGTTAAGAAAACAAAGTTGTTCACTGCTCAATTCTTTATATAGCCTCCGCCCAGTAGGTCCTAGATCCCCATAAGCTCGGATGACCCCACGGATCTCCTCCGACTTATGGCAGTCCTACTGCTGTATGGTTAACCACCTCCCATACGAACTCACCCTCGGACTCCCCCCGCCAGTTGCAGAGGTTCAATTGAACTTGAGCAGCTACTAAACCAGGTTTGACAGAATCAATGCTTGTGGGTGGGCGGATACTATGTTCTTTACTCAGCATAAGGGTCTAGTCCTTATATTTTTCTCTGAGGCATCGTTTATGCACAAACCCATATTCAGTACCTTCCTGTACTGCCACCATTCCTCACCCAAGCCTCCACCCTAGGATAAGGTCTTTGGATCCATATCTGTGATCCTCGCTTACCCTAGATCCATATTTTCAAAACTCTAAACAAATATCAAGAGCCTTAACAGTGAAAAGATTTAGATGAATTCCTAAACTGCCATGTTTGTATCACTATTATATTTAATACTACTAAGTTTGTCAACATGAATATGGTCATCAAGTTAAACGGGGCTTTTTCGGGTGGTAGGTCATAACTAATAAGTCATGTCATTCTAAACAGTAATTATACACAAAATAATGACTTAAAAATAACATAATGAAAATACTGCTAAATAATTAAATAGAGACATGATAGGTTCGATATGATCGAGGTATGTGCGACTTGCCTTGCGAGTCTATGATTTCAACGAGTTCAAACTCTTCAGCGGACTGGATCTGGGCTTGAGCTTCTCCCTCCTGGTCCTGTGAATCCTCGACTCCGGAAACTAGCGCAAAACAATTAAAATCAATCAATTCCATGCCCGAAGGAATGAGCTAGGAATAAAGAAATAAAATAAGAAAGAAAATCCGATAAAATTCAAATAAATTGAGATTTGGGCTTATAGGAGGGTCATATGGAGAAATGGGCCTTGGATTTGGGTTGGCGGGCTCGAAACGAATCCGGGGAGTATAAACTTGTATTTTTGGGTTTTTGGGTCGGGTACTGTTCATTGGGCTCGAATCAGACTCGGCGAACTGACTCAGCTCAACCGAATAGAAATGGCTTGGGTCGGGTGCAACCGGTGCGAGCGAATGGGCTAGGCTCAACCGAGTAAAAGCGGCTCGGTTGGGCTGTTCGGACTCGGCCGAGCGGGTGCGGGTGAGCTGGCTCGACCCAACCGAGTTCGGCTGGCCCGGTCGGACGCATCGGGCGCGACCGACTTGGCTCGGTCAAGCCCGATCGGCCTGGTCGGTTGAACAGGTGCTTCTTCCTCTTTCAGCCCGTGCGCGTGTAGCGAACAGAGGAGGATGGTGGCGGCTTGCGACGGTGCTCCGGTGGTTTGCGACGGCAATGGAGGGTACGGTTGGGTTCGTGGGAGAATGGTGGTTCCATTTTTGGTGGTGGCCGGGCCGGCGAAGGCGGCGTTCGCCAGCGGCGAGCCCTCCTTCTTTGCGGCTATTTTGGGTATTGAGGGGTGGTTAGGGCTTAATCGGGCAAATTGGCCGGTGCGTGAGTATCCATGGGAGTAGGGGAGGCTCGTGGGCGGGTCGGGTTGAGCTAGGGGTGCTCGTATCGGGCTGGCCACGGTGGACTGGTAGCGGCGGCGGGGTGCTCACGGTGCCGGGGAAGAACGGTGGCCGAGAGGCTAAGGCGGCAAAAGCTGGGGCACGGCCGCTGCGGCGGGCTGGCGTGGCCTGCCACGGGGCCTGGGGTGGCCGACCACCAGGCGAAGCCGGCGGAAAGGGCGCGGGGCGGTCGGTCACGACAGGGGTGTGAGCGGCGGCGGTATTTGGGAAGGCGGTGGATTTTTCAGACAAGCACAGTGCCGACAGTGCTCTCTGCCCACTTCGGTTGGTCGCAAGGATTGGGTGCAGCTGGGCATTGAGATTGGTGGAAGATAGGAAGAGGAATTAAGAGAGCAAAGCAAAAACAAGAATTGAGCTCAAATTCAGATTTTTGATTTTCTTCAGAACTCGGTTTTGTTTCACCGTCGTTAGGGAGGGCGAGCCGAGGGAGCATCTGGTATCTCCGCGAGGCAGTGCGCACAGTCGCGGCAAGCGGCGGCGAGGGCACCTTTGTCGGCGAGGGAAACCGAGATGGCGGAGGACGAGGTGGGCGAAGCTGAGGGGGAGGTCCGGCCAAGATTTGGGGGTTTGGTGCGTGCGCGCCATACCGATGAACGACTATGTACTATAACACAAGATGTATACATAGAAGCCTTTAAATTGAAGGCATGCCCAAACAAAATCATATGTTTGCAAACGCAAAGATGTCAGAATTTGAATTGGATAATGGTCAATCCATATGCGCTTCCATATAACTTGAGCCGGATTTGAATAGAATACAAATTTGAATCGAGCCGTGATCTATTTAGGTCGGATTCGAAGAGGGGACATCCATGTGATTGCATCAACTAGCTAGACAATGATAGCCATATGCACATGCATGATCGAGACGTGATAGACCATCGTAATATGTTAAATTAACTTCATGGAGTAATGCTTGGCGCTAAATTGAATAGAGAGTTGTTTAATTGTTGATGGTATTGCAACAGAAGTTTGTAAATAATCTCAGTCCATGACCACGCCGGCAATGAGCTGCATCCGTTCAGGTTTGAAATGCAGCTCACCAGGACCAAGGACTAGACGTGAGACGTTCCTTCATCAGAGTGCGACGGGAGGCTGCTCGTGGTGAATAGGCACGGTAGTTACTGGACTGCGACACCTCGGGCTTCCGGCACGACGGCCGCGCCCTCTTCCTCGGAGACGCGCGCTGGCTTTCCCGGTGACGGAGGTGAAGGGAAGCCCCATCTGCTTCCTCGACGACAGATCGGAGATACCGACCGTCGTCACCGACGACCCGAACCTGGAGAATTCGATCCTGGTCAGCAGAAACATGGGGGGTGATCGGTTCCTTCACAGTTGACGCGTTCCGGGGGCTGCAACGGCCGTGCAGACGACGTGCGCTGGCCTGGGCCGTCGGCGTGCAGCATTTGGTGGGGGCAGTGCTTTGGATTTGGAGTGCTCGACGATGTTATCCGCTGCATGAAATCTTTTGATGTCACTGCAGTAGGCTGTAGCCATTGGCAGTAGACGAACGCCTGCTCTGCTGTGAAGTGTTAAATTCAGATGCACATGCCATTGGCTGTTTGCATATTCTTCAGTTATATGCATCTCGTTCCTAATGTTACTTGATTATACATGCACAAATTACATGGCTATGAGAATTTGGCATTCAAAAAGAAAAAAAAAAGAAGAGAGTAATGCATCTCGTTCCTATTAAGAGCATGAAGCATGACATGGTTTAATTATTTAGTACCTACCTTAAGATTTCTGCAGCAGACAAGCAGGTGCATTTTCAGACAGTTTCTGATGTAGTACAAATGTGCATGTGACAGCTTAAGCAATATCAACCAATGAAATGCAACATATACTACAGTCACATAAACAACCAGAATTGTAGCACAATATACTAGAACGATAGCAATATAAGTGTAGTAGTCGCTGCCCAGAAAAAGGAAAGGACGCAGGCTCCTCCCAAGCTTCAAACCCAGGTTCTTCGTTGAGGTCATAGGGCTTTCCCTTCTCCAAATATTCCTGCCCTGCACCTTAAGCTGAGAAGCCACAAAGGCATTGCATTTTATTGCGTACAATCCTGATCCTGAGGGGTAGCTTTTGATGTGGCAATATTTGCAAACTAGTCAACAGTTCCTCTGCAGCAATCGATCCACCTGACCACCTGAGGTTGCCCACCGATGTTGGCATTGAGGTACAGAGCATACCAAGGGCCTGCATTGTCAGCAACAAAGTAGTTTTTTTTTAATGGAGAAAGAAAGAAAATGAGACTCAGCTGTGCGGCAAAACCAGAGCGGCTGTAGTTTAAAAAAACAGTGGCTGTATGTCAAATTGTTAACTTCAGGCTTCAGCAACTGCAAGTTCTTTTTTTAGAACCTCCACAGGTGGCTGGAGATGCCACCCATTGCAGTAAAGCATTACGCATTATATCGAAAGTAGTTTTTCAGAATTTTTTAGATAATACATACAACTACTTCTGGAGGGGGGAAATTAAACAAATACATTATTGGCAGTCTCGTGACTCGAGAGCGCATAGTCAACTACTCAACCCTCTTCCAGAACCTTTGTCGCCAAACATCATGTTCTTTCAACAGACTTGCGCTTAACCATTATGTCCATAGTTCCAGTGTCTCCTTGAATAGGACTTGGGTTCAAGCTTTCCCCAGCCCCAACTCATCACTGGACTCCGACGTCAACAGAATTGCAGCAGCGTTATTATCGCCTCGCCAACAGCACAAGTTTCGCCTCATATATACTTATTAGTTTATTAAATCTAATGCAATTATTAATGAGAAACGAATGGTCATAGCTAGCAACATCGGCTCATATAATGATAGCCGAGGTTCAGTAGAACTATATTGCCATGATCGTTTTTATTCGTATGAGGATAATGCTGTTAAATCTTTTATGGAGGTATTGCTCCAATGGTAGATGTCAGATTCGGATTTAGCCAATCTACAATTCTCTGTGAAACCACTGTATTATTCCCTAGATCAGTAGATAATACTAATAGAATACATCACTGAATCATTTCATACATGACATAAATTATACCATATACGTTAATATTTTATTTATCAAAGTTCAAATATACCGCATAGAGTCGAGTTTATAATAAGGGCGATAAGATCAAATGATACATTACATAAATACAAAAGCGGAAGCGAAAGCAAAAGAGGGGGCACATCTCGCCACAGGCAAACGATTGGGTAGGTTGTGTGCGACAGATATTAACTAAGGATTTGGATAATATTGGTACACATAAACACCAACTTAGTCAGTAAGACTGGGATGAGACCTAAACTACTAGAAATTAATCTAATTCCCTCCATCTTTCTCACCATCAGCTTCTGAGGTGTCGTAGTACGCATAATGTCCTTGGTCCACAAACTCCAATGGATTTTGTGAGCGAGGGTGAACACAAGCAATAGTGCTTCTCCAGTCAATACACAAAATGCAATATTTATATCTATGCAAGTTTCAACAAAGGTAGGCTCGGATTCTTTTATTCACTAAAGTCAACATTTTGAAACTACAATAATTAGAAATTCTTATGACTTAGCATGTTAACTGAACATATTTTTATGAAAGAGAGTGAAAGTGGAATATTTATAATGATACAGGTTCCATCTACCTGTTATATATGGTTTCATCCACCATATACTAGTTTTACATCTACCCAACTATCAATATTGGGTTACATCTACCCAGAGAAAACCAAGATCAGGGTTACATTGTAACATCCTATTTTTCAAACTTTTTTAGGCATTTTAAAATAAAATTCACCATTTAGATTTTTTGGAATTAATTCAAGCTTAAAATGAATTTTCATTAATTAAAAGGATTTCATATGACTAAATTAAACATGAAGATTTGGTGAAAGTATTTTAAATAGGTTCCTTATGGCTCAAGGATTTTTTAAAATTTTATGGGATTTTTTTGGATTTATTTGCTATTTTCTAGTGCTTAAATGAATTTATTTAAATTTCTAGAAAAATAAAATCCCTAAAAATCCCTAAAAGGCCAAGTGGGCCGAAGCCCACCAGCCGGCCCAACCTGACCGACACCTCAGCCCAGCCTGAACCAACCCACGCCTCAGCCCAGCCCATTTTCGCCCACGCCACGTGACGGCCATCCGTCGTACGCTGCCGCATCCAAGCCGTCTGAGTTGCCCTCTCCCTTAGCTATCCGATAGACATGTGTCAACCATCCGTGCACCAAAGCACTATTCATCTGTGCGGTGTAATGTCGGCCGTTCATTTCCTCCTTCCACCACGTGTCATCAATCGGGGACACCAAGCATTGTTCATCGTCTCCACGCTCACCGCCTTCATGCCGCTGATAGGTGGGGCCCACCTGTTAGTATTCTTCCTCGTGGACTTCATCGCCGTGTTTGTCATGAACTTTAGCCATAGTGTTTGCCTCAGCGTCCACACCATCTCCGTCACGGAGTCTCGCCTGTATGCACCTCGGAGTCTCTCGGCGTCCATGCATAAAAGACGCATTGCCCCCTCGATCTTTGTGTTCCTCAAGCCGCTGTACACCGCCGTCGCCATCCTCTTCCTCATCGGAGTTCAAGATCTCGCTGCCGTGAACGACCGTTGTTTTTCTCACCATCTTCTTCTTCGCCACTAAGGAGTCGTTCATCGCCGCTTTGTCCAGCTGGCTCTGCCACCGTTCGTTGCTTGTCGGCGAGCACCCTGCCGTGTTCCGCCACCCCGTCCTCGCTGTCAACTAGTCCACCACTGTCTAGTAGCCGGCCAAACTCTGTCGCCGCCTTGGTATGCGTTCTAACGCCTCGAACCACACGCCCGCCAGCACCAGCTAGAGCCCTGCCGACCATGCCCCTTTGCCTTCTCCGTGCACCAACTCCACCATGAGTCATGTCTCTAACAGCTAGGGCCCACATGTCAGATTCACTCTTTCGTGGACCATGAGGCGAACCATGTCAGCCGTCCATCTCAGCAGCCACGCAAACTGCCATGTCAACCCTAGCCAATGTGTCATGCCACTGTCAGTCTACGCGGGTGCCACGTCATCACTCGAAGCCATTCTAATGCCACGTCTGCAAGCCACATGTCATACCACGTCAGCCCTTGGAGCCACTTGTCGTGCCATGTGACTGCCATGTCAACAGATGACATCACAATTTTGAATTTCCTTTAGAAAAATAATTTGGCCGAAAATAGAAATCAGATGCTAACGACATAATTAGGATTTTCTTTAGAAAAATAAATCTATTAAATCCTATTTTTCCTTTTTCTTTAGATTTAAATTTTTCGAGAGCCTATTCTCCTCCATCCTAGCTCCGATTGACCCCGTTCTTTTTTTAAATTCATCTTGAATCGAGCTCTATATTTTGGTTCTAGTTTTGAAGTTTTTGGGATTCATTTGAAATTTATTTTGTGTTTATTTCGTTTTCTCTCTTGTTAGATCACGTCTTCGAAGGAGTGGGAGCACCACCAAAAGTTCAAGAACTCATAACTAAGCAAGGCAAGGCAAGTCATGTCCTTTGATTATGTTGAAACTATTGTTTTCAATCTATTATGCATTATTTTGTTTTAAATTATTATGCATCGCTAATTCATTACAAACCTTTGTATTAGTAGTTAATGACATACTTGATTAATTCCACCTTGGTAATTTGAATGCCATGATTCCATTGTCACTATAGGATGGGTAATTATCTAGTGATGCAATACTAGTTGTCACTTGATTGTACGTTTAAATTACTTAGCCATTATTACATGTGTTCAAAAAATTAATTTTGACATAATGAGATGTTGAATCATGGTTGTAGCCACAGTTATAAAATTTGAGTATCATAATATGGGTAGTGTCATTGGTGTTAGTTATACAAAATTAGTTTTTACTTGAAAGAGTGATCGTGCAGTAAAGGGGGAAGTGTGGATTCACTTCGAGAGATGTGGATATCTTGCCTGGGTAATGTTAAGGACTTAACTTTGTGCACTATTAATTTGAGCCTTACCATGCTACCACATGTTTGGTATAGGATAGACCTGGCTGACTAAATTGTGATATTTCAATTTTGATTCTGCCATTGGGGTATGATGCAAAACCCTAGTGGACAGAATTGGGTTAAGGTTGAGCATTGTAAAGGTCTTGTTGTGATTTTATTTAATGTGAGGATGATTACATCATGTGGGTAAAGTTGTGCAACCTCTGCAGAGTGTAAAACTATTCGAATAACTGTGTCCCCGGTTATGGACAATGCTCGGTGATTTCACATGGGAGGGAGAGTTTTCATAAAAACCTGGTTGGGATAAGTTGGAAAGTGAATGGTTAGTTCACAAGCAGTTTATTCATTTCCTTTGGTTATATATTTATTTATTGTCATTTTCTTTTAAATGCGCTTTCAATCTATTTATTGTATTTAATTTAAATTATTACTTTCTGCAAAGTAACCTTTCAGTCATCCATTGTAAGCCTTGTTTATTATATTGTATTCTTTGTTACAAATAACTTGCTAAGTACTTTTGTACTCACGACTATTCACATTTGCTCAGTTGAGGAAGAAGGACCAGATCAGCAAGAGGTACCAGGAGGAAGATACTTTGATGACTTGTGGATTAGGACTTTGCTCCTCAGTCGATTGCCTGTGGGCATGTCAAGTAGCTGCTACGCTTATTTCTTGTTTTCCGCTGCTAGTTTCTTTAGACCCTTTAGGCTAATTAAGTGTAACCTTGGCCATAAGGTCGTACTCTGATAATTAATAATATTTGAGTCGATTCCTTCATTTATCGTGCATATGGTCGATATTCCATCTATATTTACAGTGTGTGCACTAGCGTGATCCTAGACTTGTGCAGTAAACACAGGGAGTCCGGATTTCCATATTTGGGTCTCGACATACATCCACCTAATAAGTTTTTTTATCCCACCCACAAAGTTTTTTTTTGAAATAGAAACTAATTCGAGTAAGTTCCCATGCCCGCCTTGACTATTGGTATGGCTAATCAAACAATTTATACTCTATAGAGATTGTACACTTTGCCTATAAGAGGTAATCTACTTGTTATATTTCACATATTTCTTAGATATGTGAATTAAGAAAATCACCACAAGGCATTTACAATGTATTCCCCAGTGTAAGTTACACCCACTAAAGTTTGATTTGAGTGAGGTTACATCCACCACCCCTAGACCCTCTCTTGCGCCACACAGTGGTTTACACCAGTGACATGACCTGTGTCTGCGATGGCTTAAAAGTTAAAACCAGCGACTCGACATGTGGGGCACTCTAATGGTACAACTCGCACTAGTAGATATAAATTACTTAGTCAAATCGTATTTATTATAGACTAGTGGTTGTATTGTTTTACGTATTCTAGGATGCTTCTTAACTCTGTAAATTAGCTAGGTTTTGATGAATATAGTCTGATGAGGACATGGGGCTGTACGTATGAATGAGTACAGCACTACAACACGTTGTACACAAACTATTACTAACCTGTATCTAGTCCATATAGGGAAACGTAACCCGTAAGAAGTGCACGTAGTCTTAAAATCTAAAGAGGGTAAGATGGACAAGATATCATAGACATCGCATATTGAATCTAGATGGCGTAGATCAACTACTAAAAGCACATCGACATTTTTATTTCTTCCAAAGAGTCATTGGCATGTATGCATGCATGCACCCAGTTCGTCGATTAACAAGACTAGTAGTGTGCCCGTGCTAACGCTACGATAAAATACAAAACAAGATAAAATTTGTAAAAAATAAAACGAACAATCAGATTCATTAAGATTCACGTCTCATATATTATATAACCAAATATTTTTGTCACATAATAAATGTCACATAACGACTGATCCTTTGAGGAGGCGACAACATCATTGAACTCACCCACCGACAACATCAAAGGAAGTGAGAAAAACACAATGGTTGAAAAGTACAAAATAGATCAAATAATGATTAGCAGAACATGCAAGTCAACTAGAAAATTAGAAGCATAGCGAACATTCTCTTGTGCCTGTTGACCACACTCCTATGATTTTTTACTTCTAATAAGGTACAGACAAGAACGGCCTTGTCCTCCCCCGTGAGTATCTTCTCCGCCTCGTCGACGGCGGTGATGTTGTGCACCCCGGGCCCCAGCTTCTTGTTGATCCACGCAACTATGGCCTCCCTGGAGAAAAAAAGAAAGAAATTCAGATAGCACCCTCAAACTAAAAAAAGCACCCTCAAGTTTTTTTTTAAAAAAAAGAACCCTCAATCTTAGTGTAACAGGTTTAGTATGCATGCTCACCATGTTGATGCTACAGTCAGCAAGTTAAATATCCACAGAGAAGCTAAAGTATGCAAGTTAAAGCAGATCAGGGAGAATGAAATAATGAGTTTGCACAGACATCTATCCTCAGCATTACCTGATCATCAAGCATCTTCGAGAAATCCTTGAGAACCCGGCGACGATCTTTCTCACCATGTTGGAGCTGTTGCCCATATTGTTTTACTTTCTTCTTCATCAGCTTGTAATTTATATAGTACCTGAAAACATTGACATAAGGAAGGCAAAGCTAAAAGTTTGGTAAGTAAGGACATAAATGTGCAATCTTAACACCAAGGAGATAGGCACAGCTCAACACTACACTATATTACATCAAAGAACAAATTTCTAAGAAAATTTAGATATGTTTCCTCAGAAGCAGTTAATGTAAACTACTAATAGCAGAGGTATGGAAGACTGATGATGTTTAGAGAATAGATTGGTATATAACTAACATAAGTACACAAAAGTGTGGGGAAAAAGGCCCTGAAGCATACCCTTTCCATTCCGGAATTTGATCGGCCATCAATTTTTTCCCAAAGTTAACCATTTTGACTTGGAAATGTTAATCTGCCGAGAAATGTAGGGACGTGTCAGTGGCACAACTGGAAATACTGAATATTTAATATAATTGCTGAGATGCACTGCCATAAAATGCAAGAAGGTTGTTGATGTACAAGGTTCAGAAAGAATCTCATTCTGAACAAATGCGTTGCGCTTAGTTTATCTCAGTGCCTTGTGCAGGCAAATTGTGCAGTGCAGACACACCAACTATGAGAAATTCTTGGAAAACTCAGAGGGTGTTGCCGTTTTAAATGGAACAAAGGACAAACTTAGTAAGGTGATCAAAGGGATGGGAAATCCCCAACAGAGATATTATTCATAATCTCAGGATAGTTCCTCAAAATATGCCTAATTTAGTTCCATAAAAATATGTTTGATTGACAATTCAGTTAATCTGCTGTTATGATCATTTCAGTGAATGGTCTACTGCACACTGAATATATCCAAAAGCACCTTTTATTATGTATATTCAATTTTTTTTGTGATGATATTATGTATATTCATATAGTACTCTGTTCTCACTATGAGCGATACATGCATGCAGTTACATCCACAACCTGATTCTCTGGTCCTTTTCCATAGACCTAACATGTTTGACCAATCATAAAACCCACATATGAACTTGGACGGTCATAAAAATGATTTCATGTTGCATTCTGACAAGGCACAGAAGTCCCTCTGCACGTACTGAATTACAACTATCTCAACCAATCGCGGTAATAGATCTACTTATTGTTTATATCAACTCAAACGCACCATGCAGTTAACAGTAAGCCCACTTAGCATCAGAATCCCAGGCAAATATATTAAAACCTATAATTTGAAAATCTATCCGACAAACTGCCTGCAATTTTTCAAGAACTGAGGGGAGAAAGTTATTAAAATGACAACTCGAAGTTCAGGCTGGATATAAACTGGGTCCAACCTACAAAAGGGCATGCAGCCGTAGCCCCCAACCGTGCCACCAATTACCTCGATTTCAACCCAATTGGTAGTAATAATTAGGAGCGCCTTACAAAATCCAAGCAGAAAACAACAAATTTCACCAAGGCCAAACAAATCTGACATAGAAGCTATTGTAAACCTGGATGCTTGTAAATCTCCATGAATTCAACTCTTCAACACGCTTCAAAAAGAAAACCTTAACTTTGCTACAGATAAACAGATCACGAATCAACTTTATTCTGTTCTGAACCGAAGAAAAATGGACAGTCCATAGTTTTATCAGCATAGGCACACGAAATCATTAGGTTATGTATTGCTGTAAGCAGATTTTAGAAACAAAGAAACAAGAAATGACGTAAGCAAAGCATTGCCGATTTGTTGTGTACTATTTCTGCAGAAAGTCTAGTCATGAGGTCAATGCTACTTCAAAATATTCGTTTCAGCTAAAGCTCTAGGCGAACTGCTACCGAAAAAATGTCAGGTCTGAATTGTAAGACTGCCACCACAATGAAGTTATCCATCAAAAAACCCAACTCAAAGTATGTTAACACAATCCATGGAAATAAAAACAACACCTTTCACAAAACTATGTAGTACTTCAGACCATTGAAATTATGCAGTAGCAAAATAGACTTTACCTTTCCATCATATATTATATTCTGGAGAGGACCTCTGGGGCAATGTATGTCGGTCTGCCATCAGTTGATTTCGGTTGAGAGTGCAAGACAGAAGACTGAAAATGCAAAAGAGCCAAAGGGTTTACTGGTTTAGGTAATGAAAATGTGGTCATTGGAGGTTATAATCTGCACGGGTGTACCTTGGAGTAACCGAAGTCACAAATCTTAAGCCGAGGTGGCCAATGCTTGAGATTGGTATCTAAAACAATATCCACCATGGAAGGTAGAATTATTGCCTTGCTCTTAGCATAATCAAATCCGCAGATTGAGACAACAAAATTAACAAGGGGAACCATGGAAGGTAGAATTATTGCCTTGCTCTTAGCATAATCAAATCCGCAAATTGAGACAACAACTTATGGAAATCCACATTTAACCTCATTCATAGTTCTTTTTCAGTGAATAACCAATAACCAATTGAATGCTATATTTACAC
Source organism: Dendrocalamus latiflorus (assembly GCA_017311315.1). NCBI lineage: Eukaryota > Viridiplantae > Streptophyta > Magnoliopsida > Poales > Poaceae > Dendrocalamus > Dendrocalamus latiflorus. Next base: position 17,439,367 of record CM029642.1, on the reverse strand, counting down.
AAAATGTTTGCATTGTTTTCGCAGTGAAGGTAAGAGTGTAATATTCATTAGTAGATGAAGTTTTCATGGACTTACATTTTAATGATGTCCCAGCAAGACACGTTAGCCTTGCTTTTGTGTTAGCCTCTGCTAATGGAGTAGGGTTCTCATTTCCAATCATCCGGACATCCCAGATCCTTATGACACCATCGGATGAAGCCGAAGCAATTAGATTGCACAGTTCAGATCCATCGCTCCGGTTATCAAAGATGGCAATCCCTTTTACACGAGTTGAATGAGCATCCTCAATGCGCGATGAAACCTTGCCACTGGATAGATCCCAAGCAGTAATACCACGATCCTCTCCTCCAGTGTAAAGTACTCCATTCTAACACATACATGAAAAACAAGTGACCAGCATGCAAAAGGCAACAGCATATATTCATATTCATAAGGTGTTTCTAAAAGATAGATTCGGTGGAAAGAGTAGCAAACGTAGCAGAGGTCGGAGATCAACCCAAAGTGCTATGACACGAAGCATCTGAAGATCCACCTTATACATAAAGGGAAATGGTCCTAATAGCTAAAATCATAGCATGAAGTTTGTACCTAGCTGTCAATTCACCACATTATGGGCAGCCACATAGCTGATCAAAGTCAAATTTGCATTCCACAAGATGACACATTTCAACAATTTCTCAAACACTACATTCTAAACCACTCACACAGGGTGGGGAGGGAAGGAGGAGGCGCCGGCGCGTGGGGCGGAAGAGGAGGCGGTGCGGGATAGGGAGAAGGCGATGCGGGGTGGGGAGGGAAGGAGGCGGCGGCGGGCGGCGGAGAGGAGGCGGCGGGGAGAGGCGGAGCAGGAGGCGAGGACCAGGTGCGCCAAACCCTAGCTCTGCGCCGAGAGGAGGAGGCGGGGAGAGGCGGAGCAGGAGGCGAGGACCAGGTGCGCCAAACCCTAGCTCTGCGCCTCCATATGTGAGGCCTCTCTCACAATCGCTCATGCTAGGGTTTACTGTGGGGCGGAGCGCGCTGCACGCCTGCGCCGTGAGAACGGGGAGGGGAAGGGTTCAATGATGTGCATGATCCAGATGATTTTGGCCTTAGGATCTTCAATGAGTAAGAGAAGAAGGCTTGAGGAGAGATCCAGGCCATTCATTTGTATGAAGTTGGATTACTTTGGTACACAAATCTGGGTGGACTTAGATTAGGCATGACTGTGGGGGTGGTTGAGAGGGTGGATTTAGTAAAGAAAATTTTGGTGTATTATAGAGTAGGGTAGATGAGAATTCTATGGTGACGTACGTGCAATTGGAAAGGACCAATACGAGTATTATGCCGATCAAACTCATGCATGCATCGAAATTCGCAATCACAACAAACGCCGTGTTAAGTAAGATCATTCTTTGGGCAGTTACTTATCAATTATACTACTTAAAAAGAGGATTTGGTAGTGGTATGTTCTTTTCCCTCCCTCCTCTCAGAAAAACATTCGTTCTCAGCTCTTTGCAGTCGTCCATCGTCCTTCGTACATGTGTGATGCTCCCTCCCCACCGCGCACCGCCGTCGCCTCCTCCACCATGCCCGCCACTCCCTGATCATCCTCCTCCTCATGCTCCAGTGCCTCCACGGCCACCACGAAGCCAACACTAACACCCGCGATGTCCTAGAACCCCTCACCGCCGTGGCCAATCAGTATGCGTGCACGCTTGACGAGCTGCAGCAGTTCAAGTCGGCCGACGAGCCATTCATGGGCGACTTCTTCACCACATTCCAGGCCATGTACCGATAGCATCTGTTGATCGACATATCTAGTTGATCTGCGCATGGTGCCGCATGTCCGGCATCATGTAACACTAAAAAAACTAATTAGCCTTAAGCTAGGTTAGGGCTACAAATTAAGGGGGACCCCTCTTCTTTCCCCGTGCGCAGCCCTCTCCCAAACAGGTCTCCTCCTCCTTTTATTTTGAATTCCAATTTGCTATTCTCTCTCTCCCTCTCTCCTCAGGCACATCTTAATGGGGGCTGGAACTGGTAGCAACGGTGCGGCGGCGAAGGCGCACGCAACGGTGACGGTGGCCGGTAGCGATGCGTGATGGCAACGGTGGCCAATGGCAGTGGCACACGATGGCAGAGGCAACGACGATGGCAAAGGCGCAGTGCGGAGGTGTGGCACGGCGCATGGCGGCCGGTGGCTGAACACCGTTCGTGCGGCTGAATGGTGTTTCGCGTGGTCGAATGGTGTTTACGTGGTGAACAGCGGTTCGCGCAGCTGAATAGCGTCTTTCACGGATTCTCTCAATCAAGCATATCGTCCATCGTTTTTACCAATTCTGAGCCAGACCTAATGCACCTTCGTTCCATTGTGTAGGTTTGCACGCAATTGTTGAAGGAGTGGCTGGGCGATTGTGCAATCCAGATAGCGTGCTCAAGGCAAATACCTCGTGGCTGTAATTTCTTTGTTCCGCATGTCACCTGTGAGAGACCATGTGGTCGTGACTCCATGAGAGTGATGAGTAATTGACAAAGGTTTAGGTTAGTCGAGTTTGGTTTGGGTGGTTCGGACCTTGACGTTGCGTGGTGCAACGGGCTCGGTCGGACTTGGTCATTCCTGGTCATTTGGGCTTAGGATGTATATTCTAATGATTTGACAGGTTTGGACTCCTTTAGTGGTAAGTATGATGGTATTTACGCTTTCATGTATCGAGCGGTGCTATTTGATGTGTTTCTTGTCTGCGTGACTGCAGGACGTCGAGTTGGAGTCGTGGCGAGACACGGTGGACCGGACTAGGCGCAGGTGGCGCTGAGGTCAGAACGGTCGGGATGTGTCGAAGACGACGTGGACTCGAGGTGGTTGCGAGGCGTGCGAGGCAAGGAGCGCGGAAGCCTCCCGGAAGGTGCAGGAGGGGCGAATCGGGAAATTCGCAAGGCTGCACAAGCAGGAGCGGGCTCCGTTGGACGTAGCGGGCGTAACGGGGCGGAGGAGGAGGGGCTGCATGCCCTCCTTGAGCACTTGTGATAGAATTAGGGTTTTAGAGTCAAAAGAGGCTTTGGGAAGGTTGTTTCCTTTAGCTCTTTAGTTGGTGTGAGTTGGTGAGAGTGAGTGGAGAGGCAGAGTGTGCTCCCTGTGTCCTCCATCGATGTGTTCTAGGTAGAGTTCTTCCTCCCTCCATGGATGTGTGTGTGTGTGTTCTTGAGTTAGGAGAGTGAGGAGATAGATTGAGAGCTTGTAATCACCTTCTTGTTCGAAAGTCCAGTGGTATCGGGACGTATTTGTATTCCTTTTGATCCAAGAAATGAAAATCTGAAGTTTATTTCCAGTTCGTGCTCTCTGTTCTTCGTTCATCCTTTTGGCTTGATTTTGAGATTTTGTGTTTTGGTTTTTTTCTTGCTGGGGAGTGCTAAAATGGGTTGTTTCATGTTGGAATATGACCCAAAGATCATTTGATCAGTAGAAATTCCAATAACCCATCCTTGATTTCAGTTTTGCTCTTTGGCCTCCCTCTGTTCTTCATTCCAGTTTCTAGGGTTTAAGTGCATATTGTGTTCCCCTTCTCCAGATGGCATGAAATTGGGCTTGAAGAGTCTCTTGGGTATTGCTAACATACCTGCAAAATTTCAAAGCCAAAGGATAAAGGATGGAGGAGTAATTGAAATTTTTGTGAAGCCTCTGGAAGTTTTCAGTCCTTTTGTCAAAATCTGAAAATCTTGATCGTTGGTTTGATTCCCCTGTTTCCCAAGCCCCCTTCTTTATTTAGAATATTCTTGTGGTGCCTTGGGACAAAAAGAATGGAAGTATCTCATTAATTTTCTTGGCTTTGGCAAGTAAAAAGGGTAATACAAACTGCTGTCTGAAAATTCAGAGGTTCAGGAATTTTTTCCCGAGGGGCGGCCTAACTTACACATGCCGGGCGGTCTGACCTCTCTTATAAGGGCGGTCTCACCGGTGTTATCAGAGAGGTCAGACCTCTCTTTGAACTGCGTTCATCCCGGTCCCTCTGAAACTTGTTGTTTGAGCGGATTTTCTTCGTTGCTTCTTTCTTGTGGGTGTTTAGGAGTTCCAAAAGGCATAAGAATCCCTCTTCATAATTTTCATAATTATCAGAGAGGAGTTTTGAGTCCGTGCTTTTGAGGGGTCGTTTTTTAAAGAATCGACATTCACCCCCCCCTCTGTCGCCATTTCGGTCCAACAACCTGTTTCATAATTAACTGTCGCCACGTGCTTGGTTTACAATCATCACATTGTAATGCTTGCCTGACCATATTCTGCTAATGTAGTATTTACCTCATGATGACTTAGGTTAACCAGTATGATATGCTTTATACTTATTTAATTATCTGTTATGATGTTCTAGTATTCATGTTTTTAATAATGATTTATAATTAACGTGTCAATCATTAATGAGGGGTAGCACATGAACACATTTAATTTATGTTTAGCCATTAGCACTTTGTTAATATTAGGGCTGCCCTGTTTAGTCGTTCATGATAGCATGATCTGTTATTTGTAAGATGTGCATGTGAACCATGTTGAATCATATTTATAACAACTGTTAATCTGATTAGTAATTACTTGTCACATAATAAAATTGCGCCTCATCGTAAAATAATACTCTTCGTAACGTAGTAAACCTTTCACCCTCATAATAAGATGTGCTATGGTTAGTACTCTTCATAAAATAATTGCTAGTTCACTATCACCACCTCATCATTCCCCATCGTCGCATATTGGAAATTACGCATTTCCATTCTCAACCGTAATTAACCTTTCACCCTCATAACTTTACCTTAGTTTACCCTCAATTCCTTAATTACAATCCAGATAACTCACTAATAAAGGAAATAACAGTTACCTGGCCAGGGGTTACCCACATATAGGGGAGATTTCCACCCACCTGGTAACGTATGTGGGGCAATACACTCTCGTTATTTAGGATATTACACCCCATCTGCAGTTATACAGTTGAGGACATGGATGTGCCTGACTACTCTCGTATAACCAGATATGTGGGAGGCAATTACCGGCGCCTTTACCATAACTTGCTAAATAACAATTATCCTTAATTTCACTGTTCCTGTTACCTCTATTCCATTTCCTATTAGTGCTTTCGGTAATCTAATTTGCATTGCCTCGACGAGTGTCAATTACTTGCTTACATTACTTGTCCATTTCACATTTTGCTTGTGACTGTTGTTGGCTACTTACTGAGATTTTCAAATCTCATACTTACTGTTTCCATTCTTAGGTAAAAGGCCAGTGTAGTGATAAAATTATGCATGGGTGGGAGCACTCGAGTTTTCAGTACCATGGATTGCCACTAATTATGCCATTTTATTTATTCTACATTTAATTAGAAGTGGACCGGTCCCATGTTAAAACCTTTATTTCAGCTTTTGCTGGTTTTCTAATAAAGTATTCTTAAAGTTTAATTTTCTCACAATTTCTTTAGTTGCTTTTTTATTTTTTACTTTGGTGATGACGTTCCATAGTAGTATCCCAGATTGGCTACATGTGGGGTGCTACAGTTGGTATGAGAGCTCAAGTTGTAGTTTCTGGAAAAAAAAATATTTTGTACTTACACGAGGCTTTGGGTTAATTCATTCATGCATGCATATCTAGCCACTAGGATATTACCCTAATTCCATATCCGATTGCCATTCCTTTATCTTATCATTATTCTATGTCACTATTCCAATCTTCTATTTCCATGCAATAGTATGCCTTCGGTTAGGCATGCCAATGCTCGGGTGCAGGCGTACGTAGACTGGGTACATGAACGTACTAATGATCCAGACAACCAAGGTCAGACCTCATCATCGGTGAACTCAGCTTCTGATGCATCCACTCTACCCCCACCGGTGGATCCTACTCCAGGCACAGCTGGTGCCCCTTCCTCTTCAGCGACGGCTACTTCTTAGAGCAAGGTGCAGTAACTGTCGGCTCAGGTGCAGAACTTGGTCACGTTGCTACAGACCGCTCTTCCGGCGATGCTCGCCAATCAAGCTATGGCGGCATAGGCGGAGACTGCTACAGCTATGCCTGTCCAGACGCCACTCCCTCTTGCTCCTCGTATGACAATAAAGGAGTGGTAGCGTTTGGGTTTGTGGACTTTCAATGGATTGGAGCCAATGGAGGCAGACAACTGGCTTCGTTACATAAACAAGAAATTCGACACCATGGAGCTCACTTCCCAGGAGAAGGTGTTGTTCACCTCTTAGCAGCTGTTGGGAGAGGCAGATTTGTGGTGGGCTGAGGTGCATAGCTCTCGTGGGCCTCATGTAGAGCCACCTACGTGAATGTAACCCAATGTTGATAATTGGGTGGATGTAACCCTAATAATAAAAAAGCAACATATGACGGAAGGAAACATGTAACAAGCAGATGAAATCTGCATCGTTATAAATATTGCACACTTTCACTCTATTTGATAAAATATGGTTTAAGAAAATTGCCAAGTCATAAAATTTCCTAATAATTGTAGTTTTAAAATATTGCCTTTAACAAATAAAATAATCCAAGCTTACCTTTGTTAAACCTTGCATGTATAAATATTTTATATTATGTGTTTGCTCGCGAAGTATTGTTGCTTGTGCTTATCCTCGCTCACAAAATCCCTTAGAACTTATGGATCAAGGACATTGCGCATACTATGATGACCAGGAGCTGATGTTAAAAGAGATGGAGGAGATTAAGATAGTCTCTAGTAGTTTAGGTTTTATCCTAGTCATACTGACTAAGTTGGTGTTTGCATGCCCCAATATTATCTAAGTATTTGGTTAATAACGGTCGCACACAACTTACCCCAGTCTCTTGTCTATGATGAGACGTGCCCTCATCTCTTGCTTTCACTTCACTTCCGCATTTATGTAACGTATTCATTTAGCTTGATCGGTTTTTATTGTAAACTTGACCCGATGCAGTCTATTTGAACTCTGATGAATGAAACATTAGTGTATGGTATGGTTTATGCCATGTATAAAATGATTTAGTAACGTATCCCTGAGCATTATCTAATGATATAGAGAATACTGCAGTTGTTTCACAGAGGATTCTAGGTTGACTAAATTTAGATCTGACATGAAACCATCCATCGTGAGGTTGCCACCGCCATTTGGCCTGCCGGAACCATCTGTCAAGAGGGAGCCGCCACCTTCTGGTCTGCAAAAGCAGGAACCATCCATCGTGAGGGTGAGGGTGCCGCCGTCTGATGTGTAGGAACCACCTGCCGTGAGGGCTCAGCTGTCTGGGATGCAAGTGGATCTTGGCTGCATCCTGGAGACAAAGGAGGGGGCGGAAGTTGATTTCGAGGTCAGTGGCATGGTGTTTGCCACACACAGATCCGTGCTCACCTCCCATTCATCATTGTTAAGGTGGATTTCTTTGGCCCAATGGAGGTAGAAGACACCACCCACATAAACATCATCAACATGCACCCGGAAGCATTTGAGATAGAAGACGAAGACGTTGGAGGTACATTTCATATACACCGACTCATTGCCAGAGACAAAGACGAAGACGTTGGAGGTAGAAGTGATGGTTATGGATTTGGTTGTAGTAGCGGATCAGTACAATCTGAAAGGGTTACAGTGAGTAACCGAGAACATGTGCAACCACATCGGCGTAAGCACAGTGTTGTCAAAATTGACGCTAGCAGATCAGCATGAGTGCAGCAAGCTTAAGAAATGTGCCTTGGATTCATCGCCTCTCGTCGGAATAGAAGGCCAGTCCATGTGAAGCAGGGCGCAACAAATCACAAAGAAGACTCGATAAACGTTGTAAGTCCTGTTAGCATTTTATTTTCTAATTTCAATAATGAAGAATGTATGCTAGGTTGCAAGATTAAAAGGAGTAGATGCATACCTTCGAGGATGTTGTATATGATATGATCCTGATGCCTCCTAAACCTACGTGCATGCAAGATAGCAAGCGACTCATTGTTCTTGCTAGTTGTTCAGTGGCTACTATCCCATCCATGGTGTCTGTCTCCAAAAAAATCAAGTCTTGGATTCTAGGAGACAGATGTTTCAGCTAGCCTTCAATCGTTACATGTACTATTTATAGGGGAGAAAGAAAGCATATCTTGTAATAAAGTATGATGCTTCAGAATGACTCAATTGTCACTTTGTCACATGGTTCTCTGTCCCCTTTAGCTCAGAAAAAATTAAACAGAGCACTACTACTCTTTGAACACCTATACCTCTGAATTATAATGTAATCTGAATTATAATGTAACCTGACGCGTTGCATTCGGAACTGTTATCTTTTTTGGTGTATTTGCATTAATTCAACGAATACGGAATATAGATGCTTTGTGTTCAATACGATTTAGAACATTGATCTATTAGCAAAGATGGAACTAAAAATGTTTTACCCAAGAAATTAAAAGTAACATGTATATGAAGCTAGCCAAATTATAAAAGATTAATTAACCAACAAATCAAGAACACCAACACTTATCAATAACATTCTAGGCAAAGTACTTCACTTCCTTCAAACAAATAATACAAGAGGAAGTTGGAGAAGTGTAACACGACAAATTTCTAGAGCAAATTTGATACGTAACTAAGCCTAAGACGATTATCTGACATGAACTTCATTGCAGTTGCATCCATTTGATTTTACATAATTATCCAAACATTTACCATATTTGTTACCCAGCTCAAAACTTTGCATTTGGAGACGCTGCGATGTGTCACTTACATATGGACCCTAGACCTACATGTAAGTGAGACATTACAGGGCATTTTATCAAATGCACATGAAATGTGGGGCAAATGATCAAATATTTTGAGACAAAAAGCCCTGTGCCCTTTCTTCCCATTGCCATTTCTTCCCAGCAAGAAGCAAAGACTCATGCCTTCTCCTCTCCTCCAAATCCATCCATTTTTGAAGAATCTAGCCCTGCATGTCACACCATCGCATTCCCCATCACCTAAGCATTCCATCCATCCAAGTTCTTTGCACATGCATGGTCGTTTGAGCAAGTTGAGAAAGCGGGGGAAGGAGGAGCAGTGGCCCTGGACGTCGGTATGTGCTCGCCGCTCGGTGGTCGGTCTTCAAGGCGGAGCTGTTTGGTTCCACGAGGGAGAAGACTGCAAGATACATATGTATCAGCGACATGGACGCCACTGTGTTCAAGGTGCTGCTTCACTTTATATACACTGATGAGTTGCCAAAGATAAACGAGGAAGATGCAGTGGTAATTGCTCAACATTTGCTTGTAGCGGTCGACAGGTACGAGATGGAGAGGCTGAAGTTGGTCTGTGAGGACAAGCTGCAAGTGCCTTGAGGTGAAGACGGCGGCGACCACAGTGGCCTTGGCCGAGCAGCATCATTGCCATGGGCTCAAGAAGGGGATATTCCAGTTCCTCGGCTTGCCTCGGAATATGAAAGCGGTCATGGCAACCGATGGTTACGAGCATCTCGTGACAAGCTGCCCCTCTGTCTGCAAGGAGCTTATGGCCAAGTTTGTTGACCTGTGCATTTAGTCAGTCCGATGAAATTAAATTAAGTTTGTTCAGTTTTTATTTTTTCTGTATGTAGTCCCGATACCTCCCAAGCCTACAACCAGACGATCGAGAGGAATGCAAGCGGGTTGTCACGCTTAGGGCACTCCCAATGCTAGACACCACATGTCATGTCTATGGTAATTAACAGTAGATAGACACAACTTAAGAAACCACCTCCCTAATGCATTGTTTCTATAAGTGGGGTACAACAATAAATCCCTCTCCACCTCTCTCTCTATCTTATTGGCTGCTTTTTATTTGAAATTGTGCCATAGACACCATCTATACCCCCAATGCTATTTTTGCTCATGTCTTATGTCTTGGTTTATGTGTCCAGCTAGTGTCTCATGCAAGACATAGTTTCCACCTCTCACCTCATTAATTATGATGCCACATCAGATTTTATCATAGGTGGCATTACATTAATTAGCATAGACACTCCCACTGGGAGTGCCCTTAGGGCAGTCCCAATGGAAGAAACTGACACGATTTCCATAGCACAAGAAATCATCTATAGAAACTATCTTCCACAGTGGAGGTGTCTTCGAGTAATAATTATTTTCTCTTTCTCTCTCCCAACTCTATCTTCTTCCTCCAATGAGAGTGTGCCACGAGCCCCCTAGAAACTGGTGGTTTCTTCCCAATGGCGATTTCATAGTTTCTTGGTGCATTGGGTGGAGTGAAGACCTGATTTCTTCATGAGGAAACCGTTTCTAGGATTTGTGCTCTCTTTCATCATTAATTACGTTGCCATGTCAGCATTTTGCCTACGTGGCAAGTCATTTAATAAGGATAGAAACCATCATCAATACACCATTGGGACTGCTCTTACTAGCTAGCTGATGAGTAGCTAGCAGGAAACCTATCCCGTGGAGTTTTGCTCCCTGCATGCAGTACGTACAGCCTAGGGCTAGCACTAAATTTCTACAGTTCTTCTATCTCTTAGCTCCAATATATATAGGTGAAACATGGTACGTAGCCTGCATCTCTGAGTGCCATTACACATGGTTGATGTTCCTCTTTGAAGAGCGTTCAACTACCTTCTGCACTACGTTTTTTTATTGTGAATTCAATGTGATTAAGTAGACGCACGCATGACGAATACGTAGCACTATCACCTTTCCAAAAAATAAATAAAAATAAGATTAGTAACCCTTTTTCATCTGAAATATTAAATCAGAATCAAAGCCTGGGTGCAACCGCAACATGCATGAGAACTACTTCATGGCACTGAACACGAATTAGCCGTAATCATATCAAACAAGCTGTTCACGGACGTAGACTCCAATTCGGATCTCATATACTAGTCAATTACCTAGCAGGACAGCAATTCACTCGCTATGAAAATCGTCGCGGTTCCCGATATATGACTGACAAATACTTGGGACTCGATCGTAATCTTCTGCTCGATCTGCACCACCTGGCCGTACGTATTCCAATCAACCATGTCCACCTCCGCGCCCGCACTTTTGGCCGCCGGCGATGGGGACGCGCCTGATCCGACACGTTCGTCCTCCACCGTCGTTGCCAAGCGAGAGGGAATCACGTTCTAAGGGTCGACGGCTACTCCGGCACCAAAGCTGTAAATACCGGCCAGTGCTTGCACTCCTGCACCTTCCTCATCGGAGGCCACACATGGCGTATCAAATATTACCCCAACGGCAACCTCGCGGAGCACTGCCGCTTCATATCCGTATTCCTCGAGCACGTCGGCCCCAACGAAGGCGTGAACATAGACGCGCAGTTCGATCTGCTCGACCATGCCGGCCAAGCAGCGCCGGCGTACAGCAGCAGGTTCACGCACACCTTGTCATGTAGTACCTGGGGATTTCCGCAGTTCATCAGCAGGGAAGACCTAGAGAAGTCGGTGTATCTCAAGGACGACTGCTTCGTCATCCGGTGCGACATCGCCTTCGTCAGGGGGAAATCCGTGGAGGAGCCGTTTGTCAAGGCGCCACCGCCAAAGCTGGATTGGCATCTCGGCGACCTCCTCGGAAACGCAGAGGGGGCGCACGTCACGTTCAAGGTTGGCGGGGAGACGTTCGTCGCGCACCGGTACGTGCTCGCCGCTCGGTCGCTCGTCTTCAAGGCGCAGCTCCTGGGTTCCATGAGGGAGAAGGATAGAAGATGCATCATACCCATCGACGACATGCACGCCGATGTGTTCAGGGCATTGCTCCACTTCATCTACACCGACGAATTACCAGAGACGGGTGAGGAATACGCGGCGGCGATAATGGCCCAGCATCTGCTGGTGGCAGCAGACACGTATGATATACCGAGGCTAAAGTTGATTTGTGAGGACGAACTATGCAGGCGACTTGCTGTGAGCACGGCAGCGACCACATTTGTCATGAGCTTAAAGAGGCGGTCTTCGGGTTCCTCAGCTTACCTTCGAAAATGCGAGCAGTCAGCGCGACCGATGGCTATAAGCATCTGATGACAAGCTGCCCCTCTCTTTGCAAGGAGCTCAGATCAAGGCACACTTAGTCCTATAATCTCAGTAGTGTTAAAGAAGTAACTTTTGGGTTTTCATCTTTTGGTGTACATTTTACTGTTATACTAGGAAAACTGATTGCTTGTTTCATAACATGCTCGGTATTTTGTTATGTCCTTACTCAGTGAAAACTTAACCAAATAGCGGATGGACCATGAGATTTTAGTTAAATTGGTTTAAAAGTGATAATTTTAATCAATTCAGAGGTTGACCACCATGTACTATCAATGCCTGTTTAGGATGCAGGGATTTCTTGGAAACAGTTCATTTTCTATTAAAATGAAGGCGCAAATGGAACCTCAATGTTGGAGGAAAACTACAAGAATCTAGCATTTGATTTGTCGGACTTTTCCAATTGAAACAGAGGAATCCAATTTGTGTTAAGAAACCACAGGTTCTACACACTGCTTTTCGCATGCATTACAGTGCTGCCATGTGGGCCTGCGTTCTGAATGTGTGGTGAAAATCACTGTGAGCTTGTTCCCAAGACAATTATGAACAGAGTTTCGCATGGTGCAATACTGCTCCTACCAGGCTATGTTAATTCTAACTCGGCGTAAGCCCGTAATGGCCAAACGTGCTGGGAAATTTTAGAGTCCATCAAATTAGTTCGGAAACGGAGAGAGAGAAACTGCGGAAAATCATAAAAAAAAAAAGCATATATAGTCCGGACACCTCCCAAGCCTATATAGAACTACAAGAGATTATAAGAGAACTACAATAGATAATGACTGTGCTTGATCAAATTAGTTCTGAAAGGAGAAAGAGAAACTACGGAAAATCAGAAGAGAAAAAAACGAAAGCATATATAGTCCCGACACCTCCTAAGCCTACATGCAACTACTGAACTACAAGAGATGATGAGAATACTGAAAGCAGCTCATCGTGCTTGCTGGCTAGCAATTAGCAACCGATCCATGGTGTTTCTGTTCCCCACAGTACATCCAGTGTTGGGCTAGCTAGCAGTAAATCTATACAGATTTCCCATCCTTTTGGCTCCAATATAAATAGGTGAAACCTGATATCATCGTTGAGAGCTATTCGACACGTACATTGCATGGTTGATGGTTCTTCTTTGAAAAGGGTTTGATTCAACTACCTCTGCACCACATTTTTCATTGCAAATTCAATGCTACAAGTAGACGCACGCGTGTGGACTAATAATAATACATAAGAATTAGTAGTAGCCTAGTTGTCTTTTGAAAAAAAAAAGTAACCAGCGGATATTATTTCTTTTCGGTAAATAGTCGTAGCGTGTTCCATGTGAAACGCCAACTTATAATAATTGTTCCATGTGCAAATGCTGTTTTTCATTCTTCTGTATATCCATCTGATCTTTTTAATGGAGTACTATTTCCATCGGTCTGTTAGTGTAGCTTCATGTCGATCAGCACATTAAGCAGATATCTTTACTACTTAAAAATTGAAGTTGGTGGTAGTCCGTCCGTCCTCTCTTTTGTGCACCTCGCACGGATATTTGAAGCCGACATGTGGGGCCAGACCGACAGCTTCGTCGTCTCATCCATCCCTTTCACGCAGCACACCCGCAGCGGCGCATATTCTCTGACGTAGCCATCCAGATTGCAAAGAACGGTCCAGATTTTTTTTTAGATTTTGATTATTTTTACTTCTAATTTTTAGTTTTTTTACTTTCATCTTTTTCTAGCTTTTTTTTCTTATATTTCTTTATATTATCTGTGTTAATTTCTTTATATTAGCAATGCACGGGCATTCAACTATACAGGAAAAATACTAGTTACAATCTTCTATTTGACGGATTTGCGACTGTATTGCTGATGATGAGATGCAGTGCGAACGTTCATGCAGGAAAATCACTAAACCTATTCACCAAGAGAGCTGAAGAGCATTCCTAACAGAGTATCACAACACTGCAAATGTTGCAAATTATTGCATGCAGTTACTCACATATCGCTGTTGAAACAAAAAAATATGCACATTAATAGGAATGTACATGAATTAATATTCTCACCGAGATTTTTTGTTGCCAGTGTTTGGTTTTCTCATCGAGATTTTTTCTTAGGCGTAATAAGCATGGTTATGATTGAGCCTAATACGTGTTGACGTGTTGCCAGCCTGCATCACATCACCTGCCTGCAAACCGTTGCCTCTGCAATCGGATGTGCTTCGATAGATTGCAGCAGGCCCGGTGAACGCAAATTAAGACATCCATAGTGGGTTAAACATCCCTCTCCAGTATTAGTAAGTGCTAAATTACCAGTTACGTACTTGGGATAATTACTGTACGACGAACTTTTTTTGAGCTGGAAATTCCTATTTCTATTATCAGGAGCCAAAACTACAAGGTTCCAAAGCAAAAAAAAAAAAAAAGGTACAGACACAATAGCCTGCACTCACCCTTGAGTCTAAAGCATCCCACCAGCCTGGGTGCACCAGTCACTTGAAACTATCCAATTTAATAGACAAAGGCAAACTGAGATACTGATACGACTCTTAAACATCCACAGATACTTTCTCTGTCTGCGCAGATTTTGCAACCTTTCCAATTTTTTTGTTTTATACACCACTATTTTTCATCTTTAGTATCTTAGTTCTTCGATAATCTTTAGCATTCTTGATCTCCATGCACGACAATACTTACTTCACTTGCCACCAACAAGCCACCTGTTGGAGCAACCTGGCTAATGTATGCAGTCCCGATACCTCGCAAGCCTGCAACTACATAAGAGTAACGCAAGCAGCTCGTCATGCTTACTACATAGCTCATGATTTGCTAGCAGCAAAACCTATATATCCGTGGAGTTTCCCTCCCTGCATGCGGTACGTACAGCCTAGGGGTAGCGCTAAATTTCTGCAGTTCTTTTATCTCTTAGCTCCAATATATAAAGGTGAAACATGGCACGTAGCATCTTCGACTGCCATTAAACATGGCTGATGGCTCCTCCTCGAAGGGCGTTCAACTACACTCCGCACTACATTATAAATTCGATGCAAGCAGACGCACGCATGATAAATATGTAGCACTAGCACCGTTGCCTTTTCGATTTGTTTAAAAAAATTAAAAAATAGTAGCCCTGTTTCTGGAGATGCAAATAGATCGAATAATTTCCATTCGACACTATCGAAAACAGAAGAGGTAAATGGGTATCCGGTACTATCTGTGTCCGACTCTGACTCTAAAGAAAAAAATATAGAATAAGATACAGGATGAGTGATATATGTCTGTATATACCCGTATGTCAAGTGATATGAGGAAGCCTGCTGCGACTTCATTTACGAACAAGATAACATATAAGCGGATTGTCACATCTAAATAGGCAGGGAATACCGAGTACTCTTCTTTTGATATCTTGGTGATTAGTCTCTGTATGTTCGCTTTGATTGCACCCCACTGTCCAATGTTCGAAGCGGATAATTTCCATCCGATCGACTGTCAGAAGGCTTATGGGACAAATGAGGAATGGAGAAATAGGTATTTAGTATTATCTATATGCGACTTCGGCTATGAGGAAAAAATATGAAATAGTATACAAGATGAGTGATATCTATCTGTATCTGCTCTAATTACACCCCCTACCTGTTTCATCTAGAACCATCTACGTCTCTAAGAACTTGTAATACATAAATCCGAATCAAAAATCCGGTTGCAACTGCAGACATGCATGAGAACTACTTCATTGCACTGAACATGAAGCCGTATTATATTAGACTAGTTAGATACGGACTTGTTCCAACTTGGATCACATACCTAGCAGGACAACCCCCAATTCACTCACCAACAAAAGCAATCCACGGAGAGTTCTGAAGACAACACCGCAACAGAATTTGTGACGCTAGAGATGGATGGTATCGTAACATACCAGATTTCTTATGTCCTTAAGTTTCCATCAGAATCCAACTGTGTTGAAAAATATTCTTGTTCGGTGAGTTGATTAGTTTCTGTTTTGAGTCCGACTTGTTTCCCTGTGGAATAAGAATCGGTTTGTTTTGTGGTTTCGTGTTTTTAGCAGATAGATTTCCATTGTTAGCAGATAGGAAAATTTAGAAGGAGTCGATTCGGTTCTGATCTCGTAATCAGTTTCCAGTTTTGCTGTTTTAATAAGAAGGAAAAAACCCAGAAGAGGTGCAGGGAGTTTTTTTGCACCGCAAGCTCTGTTTTCTCCCTTCCTCTGCTCGCATGTGTTCTCTGCTGTGTTAGCTGTTTTCTCTGTTGAGGCTTAGCGACAACTGTAGCATATCAGGCAAAATGCTGTTCTCGGCAATTCAGTATGCAGGTTTCAGCCGAGAGGGCATGAGTGCTTCCTGAGCATCCAGATATCGTCCAGATAACTTGTTTTGAGTTTTGATCCTGGTGTTTTCCAACAAACTACTTGTTAACAAAATTTTTAGTACCTGGTTTCATCGTGGTCTGGTTTGCAACAATTCGATCCGGCCTTGTCATGGCGACCTCGACGTCGTCTGCTGCCGGAGACGGTGCCCCCGTTCCGTCACGTTCCGCGTCCACCATCGTTGTCGCCGCCTTGGCGAGAGGGCACCACGTGCTCAACATCGACAGCTACTCCCGGACCAAGGAGGCCATCAGCACCGGCAGCTGCACCCACTCATGCACTTTTGAGGTAGGAGGTTATACATGGCGTATCAAATATTTTCCCAACGGCATCAAGCAAGAGTGTGCCGATTGCATATCCGTCTTCCTCCACCATGTCAGTCCAGCCAATCACGAGGAAGTCGATGCCGAGTTCCAGTTCGATCTACTCGACGGTGGCGGGAGGGTAGTGCCGTCGTACCGCTGCACAACTAAGAACACCTTCACGAAGCATGAACGCGTGTGTGGATGGTTGAGGTTCATCAGAAGGGAGGAGCTAGAGAAATCAGATCATCTCAAGAACGACCGCCTCACCATCCGGTGCGACGTCACCGTCCTTAAGGAGCTATGCGTCGAGGAGCCAGCCATGGAGGAGTCGTTCGTCGAGGTGCCACCGTCTAACATGCACCGGCATCTCGGCGATCTCCTCCTGACCCAGGAGGGGGCGGACGTCATGTTCAATGTTGGCAGGAAGACGTTTGCTGCTCATCGGTATGTGCTCGCCGCTCGGTCGGCGGTCTTCAAGGCGGAGCTGTTTGGTTCCATGAGGGAGAAGACTGCAAGATTCATATGTATCAACGACATGGACGCCACTGTGTTCAAGGCGCTGCTTCACTTCATATACACGGATGAGTTGCCAGAGATAAACGAGGGAGATGCAGTAGCAATCGCTCAACATTTACTTGTAGCGGCGGACAGGTACGACCTGGAGAGGCTCAAGTTAATCTGCGAGGACAAGCTATGTAGGTGCCTCGATGTGAAGACGGTGGCGAACACATTGGCCTTGGCCGAGCAGCATCGTTGCCATGGGCTCAAGAAGGCGATATTCAAGTTCATCGGCTTACCTCGGAATATGAAAGCAGTCATGGAAACCGATGGTTATGAGCATCTCATGACGAGTTTTTTGCTATTATGGTACCCTCTAAGTTGGGTTTCGACAAAACGGTATCTACGTCATGGGCTTCTCTAAAATAATACTCTTGTACTTAAGACTTCTCTCAAATAGTATTCTCAGGGATTTTAACTCAAATAATTTGATTTTCGAATTTGTACTCCCCCAATTGACTGAACTACCCCTGCTCATTTTGTTTAACCCTAATCACTTTTATTTTCATCTTTTCACATCGTTTGGGTTTCATTGGCGACGGCGGCACGCCAATTGGCCGATCGGAATACTTGGCGCGGCGCCGTCAACGCCAGGCGAGAGCACGGCAAGGATCGCACGGGAGTGCGCGCACCCTAGGCCACGGACGATCGCACGCCAGCCAGGGACGGTCGCACGTCGGCAGGGGCAACCGGACCACGTACGCGGCAGGTGTGATCGGCATCTTTGTACGTGGCAGGTATTGAGCATTAAGGATGATCCACGTACGCGGCAGAAACAAAATGAGCAGGGGCAGTTCAGTCAATTGGGGGAGTACAAATTCGAAAATCAAATTATTTGAGTTAAAATCCCTGAGAATACTATTTGAGAGAAGTCTTAAGTACAAGAGTACTATTTTAGAGAAGCCCACGACGTAGATAACGTTTTGTTGAAGTCCAACTTAGAGGGTACTATAATAACAAAAAAACTCTCTCATGACAAGCTGCCCGTCTGTTTGCAAGGATCTTATGGCCAAGCTTGTTGACCTTTGGACTTAGTCACTCAGATGAAATTAAAGTTCGGTTACTTCTTATTTTTCCGTATATTCATCTGATCTATCATTGGAGTACTAGTTCCATGGATTGTCTGCTTACTTTGTTTCTGTTATTCTGCTTAATTAATTTATTTCTGCCCCCAATCTGGGAACAATAAGAAATTAAGTCAGACATAGGGGATCCATGGATCGTACTAGTGTCGGAGAAAACATATATTTATCATCTTGTATTTGGCGATGCAACGGTAACTTGTATACACATAGAGAAAATCACGGATCACTTAGCCAATGACCAAGTGTAGTTCTGAACACAACTCCCTGAGCAACTCCATCCCATTAGTCATTTCTCCCTCTCTATTTCCTAGGATGAAGAGGCTAACTATTATTTTCAGCTCTTTATTTGAGTTAGCATTCCAATGGCTTAGCTATTTGAGAAGCGAGTGAGGAGGCGCTCGCCAAATCTAGCTAGCGGCCGGGAGAAAATAGCGACTCGATAAAAATGAAGAGGAGGATAAAGAACCGGTTGGAGTCCATTTCTTGAGTCATATTAGGTAAATATACAATGAAGAGCAGGATAAAGAACCGGTTGGAGTTGCTCCCAGGGTCGTGATAATGGGCTGGCGATATCGGTTTTACCGGTGGATACCGGTAAAAATAGGTATCAACCAAATAATTTCAGACAAATTTGAATTGAAACCAATTTGTAGCTAATTTGGGGCTAATTTAAATTCAACCGAAATTCACCAAATAATTTCAACCGATAAACGGCTGTTAATAGATGATTTTCGGCTATTTTTTGAAATTCAAATTCTCATCCGAAATTTTTGGCCCAAATTTTCTGATAATCGGTGATGTCGGTTTTATCAGACCCGAAAAAAAGTTGAAACCTGTTTTGAAAACCTTGCTCCTAACACGGTACTCTGCAAATGTGTTGCATGCGCTTGCTTTGATCGGGGAAGGGATAAAAATTAGTCGTACTAAACATATCTCTCTTGGGACCAATAGCATCAGTTGCATCGGGATGATTTTTCAGGCGTACTACGGTAAAGTAGCTAGTAAAGCATAGCTAGGACCGATTAAGTTTTGGCAGCCAACACAACCATCTGCAGGACGAGCCTGACCGCAAACCAACACCATCTGATAAAAAAGAAAACATGAATTCTGGGTTGGACTTCCAATTCTCCAGTCTCTTCAAGTGAAGGATAGTGTAGGTAGGTTAATTACCTTCTGATTGCCTAGGATAATTGTTATACACTTATAAGCAGAACTTGGTTTCGTCTAACGTATATAGTCCCGACAACCCCAAGCATATAACAAACTATATATACGAGAGTAGTCGGGACCCGGATTTACATTCAGACGGACCCTCTGTATATTCCGAGTTATTCCGAGCCAGAAGATGAGGACAAAAGCTCACCCCAACGGTCGGAATCGGTGGGCAGAGCCAGCAGCCGGATTTGGAGAAGATGACGGGAGCTGGTCAAATTCCCCTCCACCTAGGGTGGAGAAGAGGGGCAAAAGTTGGCGGAAATGCAGAGAGGGAACAACTAAGGAAGATGACGCACTAGGGTGGTGATTAAATAGAGAAGAGAAGAGGAGAAGAGAAGAACTCGGTTGACAAGATTGCGGCGTGTTGCAGTTCTTGAGGCGGCAGACAGGATCGAGACGTGATAGACCATCGTAATATGCTAAATTAAGTTCAAGGAGGAATACTTGGCACTAAATTGAATAGAGTTGTTTAATTGTTGATGGTATTGCAACAGAAGTTTGTAAATAATCTCAGTTCATGGCCACGCCGGCGATGAGCTGCATCCGTTCAGGTTTGAACAACCAAGGAAGATGACGCCGTGGCCTGACAGGAGGGGCCATGGCCCGCCGTCAGTGAGGGTGGAGAGACGACCAGCGTCTCCCTCCTGGTCGGCTGGGCCGAGTTGGTTCGGCAGGGAAGGGAACTGCGCATCCCACGTTGCCGTGCATGGTCTCGCGCTCGCGCTCGCGGACGCCCACGCGGCCACAATCCCGGCCGCGTCTTGCGGCCTCACCGGCGCGGCTCCTGCACGCGCGGCTCTCCCCCGCGTGGTACGCAGCCAGAGGACAGGTCGCGTCTGGTTCAATATTGGTTTAGCAAATCCGTTATGAAACATAGGAAGAAGAACACGAGCATATATGTTAACCTTCTTTCTATCAGCAAGATAGATTAAGCAAGCTCGTACGTGAGTATACTGCCAAGATGTTGCAGCATGCATTGGTATACATGCTGTTCAACAAACTATTCTTCCAAAAACATATATAACTAGGAAAATTCAGAAAACTAGAAAAAAAGTAGATCAAATAGCAGGATGACGTCTCCTGAGTCTTTAATTCCTTCCTAAGTCCAAAGCGCAGCGATCTTGGCAACAAGTTCCGTGATTATAGATGGGCAGCTTGTCGTTAGATGCTCATACCCATCGCTTGTCACGACCGCTCTCAACTTGGTTGGCGAATTCAGGAACCCGAAGATCGCCTCCTTAAGCCGTGGGCAATGATGCTTCTCGGCCAACGCCAAGGTTATCGCCGCCGTGCTTACGTCAAGGTGCCTGTACAACTTGTCCTCACAGATCATCTTCAGCCTCTCCATGTTGTACCTGTCCGCCGCGACAAGCAGGTGCTGGGCCATCACTGCCACTTCTTCCTTGTTCATCTCCGGCAGTTCGTCGGTGTAGATGAATTGTAGCAATGCTCTGAATACGTCGGCCTCCATGTCATCGATATCAATGCATCTTGCAGTGTACTCTTTCATGGAACCAAAGAGCTCCGCCTTGAAGACCGACGACCGAGCAGCCAGGATGCACCGATGTGCAACGAACGTCTCCTTGCCGACCTTGAACGTCACGTCTGTCCGATCCCTGCCCGAAAGAAGCTCGCCGAGGTGCCGTTGCAGGACAGGCGGCGGCACCTTGACCTCTTCCACACGTAGCTCCTTTATGATGACTGTGAGGTCGCACCGGACGGCGAAGCAGTCATCCTTGAGATGCTCCGACTTCTCCAGATCGTCCCTCTTGATGAAACTCGCGGAGCCACGTCGATGCTGTTTCTTTGTGAAAGTGCACTTACCGACATAGCTACATGATTGCACTGGCTCACCGGCGTGATCGATCAAGCTGAGCTTGAATCCTGCATGGACGTCGTTGATGGCCGTGGCGGCACTGGTCATCTCTAGAAAGAGGGATATATAGTCAGCAAACTCCGAACGGTTGCCGCTGGGGTAGTATAGTAGTTGATGCGCCAGGTGTGGCCACCGACGTGAAACTCGTCGGAGTTGACGTGATCACCTGTTGCGATCATCATCTTCGTTCGCGAGTAGCCTTCGACCTTCAGTACGTGGTACCCACTCGCCTCGGAGACAACGATGGTCGAGGCTGAGGGACCCGGCGGCGCGTCACTGGCTTTGTTGACGGTGGGAGGCACGGAAGTCGACATGGCAAAGCCGCCGAGAGGAGGGAACAAGACAACGTACGAAGCCGTCGACATGGATAAGGAAGCGTAGGTGTATAGCTATGCTTGTAGAAAGACAACGGCTAACCAAGTATGTATCGGAAATTAAATGATTTTGTTGTTACAACGACACCAGCAAATATATAAGATGGATTCCAAATCTCCAAACGTCAGTATTAAACTAGTTCTTTAGGACCTCCTAGGGTAGATCTAGTGGGGCTTCTTTTCTCTAGGGTTCTTGACGTTCTACCGAGAGAGGGAGAGAGGGGTACCAACCTTCTGACGCGTTGGAGGAGGAGGAGGCCATCTCGGGTTCGGCGGTGAAGATCTGCGCACGGGCAGCGACGGTCGGTGGCGGCGCGTCCCGGGCGGTGGCGGCTCCTGGCGGCGGCGTCGGAGATCCGGTGAAGGAGACCGGTGGCGTTTCCCGTCGCTTCAGCGCCCCCTCTAACAGATCGGTCTAGGGTTTGTCGGTGGGGTGACGGCGGCGCGGTCAACCTCGTGATGCGTGCCGCCCGGCCCCCACCTCTGTATTTATAGCGCTGGCGACAGGGGCCCACCAGCCAAAACGGGCTGGGCGCCCCCGATCAGGGCGCGGTCAAGGGATGGGCTTTGGCCGTTGGGCCAAAGCCCTGAGATCACTCTAACATTCTCCCCCTTGATCTCAATCTATACTTTATCTTTAATTACTTTTGACTTTACACATTCCATCACAGATTAGTGCATAGAACATGTCTCATCGTCACGGTCAATCGCCGATAGATTCAACAGTTACAATACACCTCTCTGTTCTGAAACAGTTACTTTAATCTTTGGGCCATCTTTTAGTCCAGGAATCATAGGCTTTCCCTTAAACCCATGCCGGCTACATGTTCTCTGAACACGTTGGGTGGTAAGCCTTTGGTAAGCGGATCCGCTAACATCTTTGCGGTACTTATGTGCTCAAGACTTATAATTTGATCCCGAACTTTATCTTTCACAACATAGTACTTTATGTCAATGTGTTTGGCAGCACCACTTGACTTATTGTTGTGGGCATACGTTACTGCGGGTTCGTTATCGCAGTACAACTTAAGTGGTCTATTGATGTCGTCAACCACTTTTAAACCGGGTATGAACTTCTTTAGCCAGTTCACCTGCCCCGTAGCCTCATAACATGCTACAAACTCGGCATACATTGTGGACGATGTAGTGACGGTTTGCTTTGAGCTTTTCCACGATATAGCTCCTCCAGCGAGAGTGAATACATATCCGGATGTAGACTTTCTATCATCTCCCGCAAAATCAGAATCTGTATACCCCACTATATGGAGTAAATCTGATCTTCTGTATGTCATCATGAGGCCTTTTGTTCCTTGCAAATAACGCAAGACTTTCTTTATCAATTTCCAATGTTCTATTCCAGGATTGCTCTGGAATCTGCCAAGTAACCCGGTAACAAATGCTAAGTCAGGGCGTGTGCACACTTGAGCATACTGTAAGCTTCCGACAGCTGAAGCATATGGAACCGCTTTCATTTGATCGATCTCATACTGGTTCCTGGGGCATTGAAAATCCCCATATCTGTCGCCCTTGACTATAGGTGCAGGTGATGGACTACATTTATGCATACCAAATTTCTTTAAGACTTTCTCTATGTATGCCTTTTGTGACAGTCCCAATACCCCTTTGTTTCTATCTCGGTGAATTTCGATCCCTAGAACGAACGAAGCTTCACCAAGATCTTTCATATCGAAGTTTGAGGATAAAAACTTCTTTGTCTCCAGTAGCAGACTGACATCACTACTAGCCAGTAGGATATCATCCACATATAGGATTAGGAAGATAAACTTCCCATCTTTAAACTTTGCATAAACACAGTTGTCCTCTACATTCTCTTTAAACCCAAATTTTCTTATTGTACTGTCAAACTTCAAGTACCACTGCCTTGAAGCTTGCTTTAACCCATAAATCGATTTCTTTAGGCGGCATCCCATTCTTTCATTTCCTTCCACGACAAAACCTTTCGGTTGTGCCATGTAAACATTTTCCTCCAAATCCCCATTAAGAAATGCCGTCTTTACATCCATCTGATGTAACTCTAAATCATAATGTGCTACTAATGCCATTATGATTCTGAAGGAATCTTTACATGAGACTGGAGAAAAGGTCTCATTGTAATCAATCCCTTCTCTTTGCGTAAATCCTTTTGCCACAAGTCGCGCTTTGTATCTTTCTACATTCCCTTGGGAGTCATGTTTAGTCTTGTAGACCCATTTACAGCCTACTGTTTTGGCTCCTTTAGGAATAATTTCCAAGTCCCAGACTTTATTAGTCTTCATGGACCTCATTTCCTCTTCCATGGCCTCAAGCCATTTTGAGGAATTTTCGCTTCTCATGGCTTCTTCAAATGAGGTGGGATCATCCTCCATTTGAAATTCCTCTGTATGATAAATCTGATAATCATCAGAGATAGCTGATCTTCTTACTCTTTGAGATCTCCTCGGGACCTCCTCATTTGGTACATCTACTGTTTGAGGCTGCTGTTGCTCCCCCTCATCTGTGGCAATTGGTTCTATATGATCCTGAAGAACAGGTTCTTCATTCTCATTCATTGTTGCCACGGGAGGAACAATGACAGGTGCTGGCACCACAGTGTCTTGCACCGTCGGTGCAGCGACAGCAGGTAGTGTGAAGAATGACTCTTGAATCATCGGAGTGGGCGCATACACCCGCTTCTCTTCAAGGTCAATCTCTCGAGCTACCATGCTCCCCCTCATCATTTCATCCTCTAAGAAGACAGCATGTCTCGTTTCTACAAACTTTGTGTATCTGTCTGGACAGTAGAAACGATAACCTTTTGACTTTTCAGGGTAGCCAATGAAATGGCAACTTACTGTTTTGGGATCAAGTTTCCCAAGGTTTGGGTTAAATACTTTAGCCTCAGCAGGACTCCCCCACACACGTAAGTGGTTTAGTGAGGGAACTCTTCCTGTCCACAACTCGTACGGTGTTTTGGGCACCGACTTACTAGGCACTCTGTTGAGAATATGAATGGCGGTTTTCAACGCCTCCATCCATAAACTCAATGGTAGTGTGGAATAGCTCATCATGCTTCGCACCATATCCATCAGGGTACGGTTGCGTCTTTCAGCTACTCCATTTTGCTGAGGTTCGCCCGGCATAGAATACTGGGCCACTATTCCATTTTTCTGTAAAAACCTCGCAAAAGGTCCAGGAACTTGTCCATATGGGGTATGTCGACCGTAGTACTCCCCTCCACGATCAGATCGGACTATCTTAATCTTTAAGTCGTGTTGGTTTTCAATTTCAGCCTTAAATATCTTGAATTTATCCAAGGCTTCATTTCTTTCTTTAATTGGATAAATATATCCATAACGGGAGTAATCATCTGTGAATGTTATGAACGAGTCATATCCATCCACACTTTTCACAGGAAAAGGACCACAAATATCTGTGTGAATAATTTGTAGAACTCCTGTGCTTCTTTTAGCGTCTTTTTTAATTTTCTTTACATATTTTCCTTTAATGCATTCTCTGCATTGTTCTAAATCTGAGAACTCTAATGGAGGAAGAATATCATTCTTTACTAGTCTTTCTATTCTCCCCCTCGAAATATGGCCTAAACGACAGTGCCATAATTTCGACGACTCATCTAGAGTTCTCTTTCGTTTTCTGTTTACATTCGTAGACGAGGATTCAATCACTTTCTCGCACGCAACGTTCTCATAATCGCATACGACATTCACATCATCACACAATGATAACAAATAAAGCTCATTCTGTAATATGGCAATACCAACACATTCTTTATTAAACATTATTTCGCACTTGCCATTTCCAAAATTGCAATCATAACCATCTTTGTCCAAATTTGACACACTAATCAAATTCCTCTGTAAAGAGGGTACAAAAAGGACATCTCTAAGTAGAAGAGTGGAGCCATTAGCTAATTCTAATAAAAGATCGCCAACGGCTTCAACTTCAGCTTCGACTCCATTTGCAACTTTAATGCATCTTTCGTTTCTTTGAGTAGTCCTCGTCGAACGGAATCCCTGTAATGAATTAGCAACATGAACAGTTGCTCCTGAGTCAATCCACCAAGTGAATTTCGAATATTTCACATACAGGCATTCATTAACAAAAGTAATAATGTTCTCACCTTTCTTTGCCATTATCATCTTTAAAAAATCAGGACAATCCTTCTTGTAGTGTCCCGTCTTCTTGCAGTGAAGGCACTGGTCTTTGTCTACAGCAAATTTATTCTGTTGAGGCTGATGTACAGAGGTTTTGCCCTTGTTCTTTGAGAAGGGGTTACTGTTGTAATTCTTTTTCTTGTTTTCCCTCACAAAGTTGATAGCACCACCATGTGAGGATTTGATTCTTTCCTCCTCTTGCACGCACATAGCTATGCACTTTTCCATGTCCCATTTCTCGGGCTGCATATTATAGTTGACAACAAAGGTGTCAAACTCTTTTGGCAAAGAAGCAAAAACCAAATGAATAAGGAACTCATCCTTGAGGGCCAAATCCATCGGTTTAAGTTTAGATGCCATGTTGCTCATTCTAAGAATGTGCTCTCTTATGCCATTGCCACTGCCAGAATACCTCTCTGTTACCAGCTGCTTAATCAGCTGTGTAGCATAAGTCTTTGAAGAGCCAGTGAACTGACTCTTTATTTTATCAAGGTATTCAGTGACAGTGTCACACTCTGCAATTGAGCCCAGAATAGCAGGCTCAATTGTGTTCTTTATCACAGCCATACATTTCTTGTTGGCTGTGGTCCATTTCTTATGATCAAGGTCATAAGACATCTGTAAGGGAGCATGATCCCTCTGTCTGTTCTGCCATGCAGTGTCATCCTCATTCTGTTCCCTCACTGGCGCCAGAGGCTCAGTGGGACGTGCTGTAGTGAGGACCCAGTCCACCTCAGCCAAGATAAAAGCTAAGTCTAACTTTTTCTTCCACTCTCCATAATTATCACCTTTGAGAGTGGGGATTTCTCTAATACAACTCATTAAGTTGTATCCTCCTGAAAAAAACATTTCAAATACAATGAGAACATAACAGGAAAATTATATGCCTTATTTCCAACGTTGGTCAAAAATACGACATACAATTTTATTTATACATTAAATCTACATCACCGTTGGGCAGAAATAGAAATAATGCATAAAAAACATCAATTAAAAATTATAATATTGTTATTATCAACGTTGGTCAGAAAATAACAATATCATAATTATCTGGCAATTTTATCTATTTTTCCAAAATTAAATTCTCCCGTTGGTTCGAATTTAATAATGAAAAACAATCAATATTAACTTTTGCAGCGGAAACTGTAATTATTCTAAAGTAATTCAATATTCAGAAGCATTAAAACTGTGCACATTTAATCTCTGAAAAAATTAGCACGTTGGTGCAAAATTTTACAGAGATTTTAGTTCAATTTTCATTCAAATTCATCAACAAATACTTCTGAAAATCAATAAAACTCAATTCTCAGGATTTACTATGCAAAACCGGCCATTTGGCCCATTCCTTCGCAGCCGGCCCACTCGGCCAGCGGCCCACTCGGCCAGAGGCGCGCGGCCTCACTCGCCCACGCGCGGCCCAAAAAGCCCCTTCCAGGCGCCCGTCGTCGGATCTCAATCCAACGGCCGGAAAAACGCGACCGGCCCCAAAAAGAACTCGGCCCGCAAAACTTTGACCGTCCGATTGGATCGGACGGCTGAGACGCGTGCGCGGTGGGGATAACCCCCGAAAACCCTAACCCTAGCCCCATTTTGGCCTGCCTCCACCGAAAATCACGGGAGCAAAAGCGATGGCGGCGGCTCTACAGGGCGATGGCAACGGCGCCCACGGCGTTGGCCCCCGCGGCCCCAGCAAGCGCGGCGGCCGGGCGCGGCCCGGCGCACGGCGACGGCAGGGTGCGCGCGCGTGGAGCAAGGCGGCGCCGGCGGCGGCCTCCCGCACGCTCGGCCGGGGCTGCCCTCAGCGCGGAGCGAGCAGCGCGCGCAACAACGGCGGCGGCCCCGAGCGGGGAAGCGGCGGCGGCCGGGCGCACGACGGAGCAGCGCGGCGACGGCGGCGGCACCCAGGAGGGGCGACGGCGCACGGCGATGCCGGCAGCACCCGCATGACGCCCGTACGTCCCCTTCCCCTTTTCTCCTTTTGTTTTTTTTTGTTCTTTCTTTCCGATCTGGGGCTAGGGTTCGGGATCTCTTTTCTTTTCTTTTCCCGCATCCAGATCTACTCCTAAATTGCTCTGATACCATTATTAAACTAGTTCTTTAGGACCTCCTAGGGTAGATCTAGTGGGGCTTCTTTTCTCTAGGGTTCTTGACGTTCTACCGAGAGAGGGAGAGAGGGGTACCAACCTTCTGACGCGTTGGAGGAGGAGGAGGCCATCTCGGGTTCGGCGGTGAAGATCTGCGCACGGGCAGCGACGGTCGGTGGCGGCGCGTCCCGGGCGGTGGCGGCTCCTGGCGGCGGCGTCGGAGATCCGGTGAAGGAGACCGGTGGCGTTTCCCGTCGCTTCAGCGCCCCCTCTAACAGATCGGTCTAGGGTTTGTCGGTGGGGTGACGGCGGCGCGGTCAACCTCGTGATGCGTGCCGCCCGGCCCCCACCTCTGTATTTATAGCGCTGGCGACAGGGGCCCACCAGCCAAAACGGGCTGGGCGCCCCCGATCAGGGCGCGGTCAAGGGATGGGCTTTGGCCGTTGGGCCAAAGCCCTGAGATCACTCTAACAGTCAGATGTTCAGGTTCTTAGTTGCTTCCAACGTAACGAATTAGGTCGAGTCGAGAATCACTAGAATTGTATTCCCGTACGCGTGCGTGAAAACTAGGTTTTGCTGGTGTGTCCTAGATCCTAACACAATATAATTTCAGATTTTTCGTATTGGATTTCACCTTCGCACTTTAAACAATGGATTTACTATACAACACTCGACTGCATTTTTGTTAGGATTTCAGCCGCGCCGAACTCTCTCATAGTTAGATTTGTTTCTTGAATCGTGCACCGGTGACGTCTCAGCCTCCAACTCGGGCAGAGCCGACTCCGGTGACTTGCCGCCGACGGTGATTTCGGTGACTTTAATTTTGAGTTGTCTGCTGTTGATAATAATCTTGTTGCACGATTTTGGTTCCACGTCAAATTTGTTAGTGTGTGTTAGCAATGAGTTTTGAGTCTGTCACGTCAAATGTTGGACGTGCTGCATGTTCGTGCATGTAGGTGGAACGTGTAGTATGCAGGTTGTTGTCAGAAGCGGTCTGAGCTGTTACTCTGCCGTGGGTGCATGTGTAGTTCAGATATATTTGTTTTGAGTCGATAATAAAAGATAACAAGCGAGAAAATGATACAAATTGAGTTCGTGTCACAAAAACTATCGTGTGCTTCTGTGTGTCGTCGTCTTCCTGTGAACGTGTGCGTCGTGTCCAGGTGGTCGTGTGTGTTTACCAGGGATCTATGGCAACATCTGTGAGGCGTCAGCGGACACGATTTCCGTGCCCAAAAATTGCATCGAGTCTCACATGCTTTACGTTGTGCTCTTTTTTAGCCTTTTTTTTATATAGAGAGACAATTGATTTCATATAGGCAAAATATTGTTCTGCAAGCAACACACACCACGCGCACACAACACAACACGCACACACCACCTTCAACTTAACACTTTTGGCGAAGCGAGGATGAAAGGCGAAGCAAGGTGCTACATATGTGTGGCCGTGTGGCCGTGCTGCATAGGGGTTGATTTTTTTTAGAAAAGTTTAGGCTGCAGGATATATTAGGGTATTGATAAATATCATCCGGATGTTTTCTTTCTAACTATTATTCAGATTTGTGATCGTTAGATTAGAGATCCAACGGTTACGAATTCTCCATGCCTCCTCCAAAAAAAATCTCCCCCCCCCCCCCTCAAAAAAAAGAGGCCGTTGGATCTCTAATCTAACGGTCCGAAATTTGGATGATTGTTAGAAAGAAAATATCCAGGTGATACCAAAAGGGCATTTATGGGCAAAACAATACCGATGGCATGAGGCATTTATGGGGGGATGTAACACTCGGCCTTTACATTGAGTTATGCTAGTATATAAAGACCATTGACTGAAAGCGTAGCACTTCCAATTAAATCCTTTAGCGTGAAGTGGAGAAAAATATTTTGTTCAGCCACACAATTAAGACATATAATTAAGATGTTTAATAGAAAGAACGAGCACACGTAAGATCGAGACTTATGTTAAGCAATAGACAACTGAGAAACTCCATTTATCCATGCATTCCACAGGTTCGTCTGCTAAAATTTCAAAAGCAATTAAGAAAATCAATCAGCAAAAAGACAACTGAGAAACTCCAAGCACGTCCCCATAAACCATGGACGACGGCAGGGCCGGCTCAACGTTTTCAAGGGTCCTAGGGCGAATTCGGCTCTATGGGCCCTTTACTATAAATTTTTCTTCTACTTATAAAATATGCAGTTTAAACTTTATATTGTCTAAAGTGACACAAATCAATAGTTCTGACATGATAAACTAATTAGGTACTAACTAGTTCATAAACCAAATGTAACTAGTAAGAATTAATTTACCTCAAATAGGAGCGACAAATATCCAATGTCTTTCATAAAAAGGAACTTCTTCTAGCACTTCTTGATGTGCGAGGCAGCAGAGCAGAACGGATTACGGATGGACGGATCACCGATGGCGATCACGGATGGAGTATTGCTGTATTGGAGTCTCGGGCTGCGACGGCCTCACGGCCACAATTCCGGCACAGCGCGCAGGAGACGATCACGTCGAACTATCGAAGCCGCGGCCCGCGGAAGGAGTTCACGACTTCACGTTCGGCACTTCGGCGAATTGGCGCGACGGCGCGGCGTTCTTCTGGTGTTAGTCGAAGCGTCGAGGCGTTCCGCGTTACAGCGTTAGTTGAAGCGTCGCAATCATAAAACGTTAAACATGTATGCATGGCTCAAATGCTCAATCACAAAACTCAAAACCAGCCCGCAGCCATGCAGGCTTCTGCCTTCTGGGAACTGGGCTCTGGCCGTAGCCCGTAGTCTGGCGTCTGGCGTCTGGCGCAGGGGGTGGGCCCTCCCTGGCCTGGGGCCCTAGGCCGGCGCCCCTCCGGCCTACCCCAGAGCCGACCCTGGACGACGGTGGTGGAGCTGCTGCTGATCAGCACCCACCGAGTCAGTCGACGCCGTGCTCTTGTCGACGTGCCTGCTCAGCCTGTCCTCGCAGACCAACTTTAGCCTCTCCACTTGGTATTTATCAGCCGCGTCAAGTAGCTGCCGAGTCACGGCCGGCACATCTTGCACGGCCATCTCCGGCAATGTGTCCGTGTATATGAAGTGAGGGAGAGCCTTGAACGCTCGAGCGTCCATGTTGTCGATCTTGACACTTCTACCTGCGGGCTTCATTAAGCCGAAGAGCTCCGCCTTGAAGACCGGGGACCGAGCTGCGAGGATGCACCTATGTGCGTCGAACGTCTCGTCGCCGACGTTGAACACCACGTCCGTGCCTTCCTTGGTGGAGAGGAGGTGGCCGAGGTGCGTGTGCAAGTCGAACTTCGGCACGTTGAGGAACGTCTCTTCCACGACCAGGTCGAGGTCTTTCATGACGTTGACGTCGCACCGGATGGCGAAGCGATTGTTCTTTAGGTGCTCCGACTTCTCGAGGTCTTCCCTCTTGATCAATCATGAGAATCCCCATGAAGTACAACCTTCCGGGGACGGGAAGCTGCGTATCTGGCCGTCGAAGCTCTGCGACGGCACCGGCTCGCCGGCATGATCGAGTAAGGTGCAACAGAACTGTGCCTTCACTACGGCGGAGGCGACCTTGCCGGCGCCGTCAAGCTCGAGCATGACGGATATCGAGTCGGCATACTCCTCCTTGTGTCCGTTGGGGTAGTACTTGATGCGCCATGTGTGGCCTCCGACGTGGAAATCGCAGGACTTGATGTGATCGCCGGTGGCGACCATCGCCTTGGTCTGTGAGTAGCCGTCGATCTTCAGGACGTGGTGCCGGGCCGCCTTGATCACCCTGGCGACGATGGTGGAGGTGGAGCCTGACGGCCCAGCAACGTCGACCGGCGTGGAGGTCGACATGACGGCACGCGATGGATCGGATCGTTTGCACTTTGCAGGTTGGCCAACAGTGTGGAGGAGACAACGTGGTGATAAGAAAAATAGTGCGCTATTTGTTATACGACCTACAACGATAAGGATTGACGAGTAGTATGTTAGTTGGTCTCCTAAGATGGCGCGACAGTAGTAGTAACCTGGCTGCATACAAAAGAGAATCGATTCGCTTCCAAGGTGCCCCCGGCCGTTGGTGCACAAAGATCATTGCAGGCGGAAGCAATTGGTGTACTCTCCGTTGTTTCTACTACTGCTCCATGCGGTTCTGATGCATTAGTGGCAACAGTTGTGTTACCAGGTCTCTAAACAACATGTTGGGAGGTACATGTAACAAAAAAGGAGAAACCAAAACGGAAGTCCCATATACTACGTACGTAACTAAAAAAGACCTGCACAGCGTGCAATCCCGTGCGTGAACCCGTGCGAGTTTTCAGATCGTTTCGATCGTGCCGGCTTGCTGTTTTCAGTTGCCTTCACCGCGAGTTCGTGGGAGGAGTACACGGATATGTGCGCACATATTTGTACGTGTGTTTGGTCGCCGCGAGACATGCGACGGCAGGCGGCGACGCCCAAAATGGGTTATCGGCATCATGGAAGAACTATACACGACGATGACGCGGTGAACGGCGAACCACGGTGGCGGTGCAACGACGCATGGCAGTGGCGGTGGTGCTGCCGCCATGGCACCGGGTCCTTTGTTACATTAATTTTTGTGATACCATGTGGCAGGTCTTTAATATTATCCTACTCGGGTCCTTTGTACATCCATGCCTCTGTTGACTTGCACTTGTGAACAAGACGACGATCGAAAACAAGAAGTCCGATCGAATCAGGCTAATTTTCCATAAAAATGCAAGGTCAAGCCTAGGGTTTAATTTTTCGGTTGCAGAAAAGTTTTGGCAAGTTTTGGCCACAGGCAAAAGAACCGAACGAATGTTCTTTTTTTTTCAAAATTCGGATGAAAAAAATCAATTTTTTTGATGAAATTTAACCAAAATTTGAACAAATGTTAAATAGGGCTAAATTTTGCCAAATTTTAGCCGAATCAAATTTATTTCGCTGGACATCGAAAAGGACTAAATTTCGTTTATTTTGCGAAATTTCGGGGGCAATTTGTAACCCTGATCAAGACATGAGTCCCTATTGCCTTGCACTTGTGAACAAAATGCCCGATCGAATCAGGCCTTCGTACCTCAATGCTGCAGGGCAGTTTCGCATACATTACCTCCCGAGCCTACATGCACGCTTGATTTCATGCAGCCCTTTGCCCGAACTCTCCATGGCTCCAAGACGAAAAACCTTCCATTGATATATCACACCTCCTATTTATTGATCTGAACATGACCCACAACGTTGTGTCAGTATGATTCGGTTTTGTGAAATAATTTGGCATATGGGTCCTCTGTCATCTTGACTCACAAAAGTTGTAACAAAAACTAGTGGAACTACTCTTCGTACCCTCTCTTCACTCGTGTTCATTGATCAGTCGCCCATGCATGATGACCGACATGAGATATTATGCCGTGTTTTTTGTTACCAAATTTCCGTGTAATGTCTTTTTCAGATTTTTTTCGTGTAATGTTGAGATTACTAGTTAGTACGAAAATCTTTGTTGGAGATGCACCAGATTCTCATATGAGTGGAAATAGGATTTTATAACTAAGTCGAGCTCACCATTTACGTACAACGGTGTATTTTAGGTGAGATCTTACTATGTACCAATGTCACAAACCTGATAATCTGATCCTATTGGAGTATTGGACTGCAGTAAACACCAGTCTCTTTGATAAGCAGACCTAATGAGGACCCTGAAGAGCACAATTCTACGATCCAAACTCCGAAGTCTCTTAGAAGCCAAGAATGTGCTGCAACCCAGTGTACAAGCCTGAATACATACAGATAGTAATACTAAGGGCCTGTTTGGCAGAGCTCCACCAGCTCCAGATCCACCTAAAAGGTGGATCTGGAGCTGGATTCACCGTGGAGCAGCTCCATCGTGGATCTGGGATTCGTCAAAGTGTTTGGTACAGCTCCACCTCCCTCTCTATCTCACTTACACCTGGGCCCCACGCGTCAGGGGGCAAAATGAAAAAAAAACCCGGCCGGCGCAGGCGCGGCAGCGGCCGGCGGGCGCGGCCCCGGGCGACGCAGGCGAGGCGCACGGCGGAGGCGAGGGAGGCGGCGCCGGCCCGGGGGGAGGCGGACGCGGGGAGGCGGCGCCGGCCCGGGGGCAGGCGGACGCGGGGAGGCGGCGCCGGCCCGGGAGGAGGCGGGGGAGGCGGCGCTGGCCCGGGGGGAGGCGGCGCCGGCCCGGGAGGATGCGGGGGAGGCAGGTGGACGCAGGGAGGAGTGGAGACGGGGAGGCTCGGTCGCGAGAAAGAACAAAAAAAGAACGAACCGTTTTTTGTGTAACCAGTGGCAGTGGTGGGTAATTTTCCCCAACTCCACCAAATTTGAGTTGGTGAAGCACCCCTTGAGGTGCTCCACCAAATCCATGAATCTGGGGGTAGATTCACTGTTTTCGTGGAGCAGATCCATGGTGAAGCTGCTGGAGCTAGAAGTGTTTGGCTAATAAAATTGAATCTGAATCTATTTTTTGTGAATCTGGAGCTGGTGGAGCTCTGCCAAACAGGCCCTAATTTGGTTATCCATACGGATGGCTTTGCCTTTTGCCTCTAGATCTGATTGACATGGCTCAGAAATCTGCACTGATTTACGCCATGGATCGCTACGGATCATGATTTATTTCGTTACAGGGTACTCATAGTCGGTCATAGATTCCTACCGTGCTCTTAAGAAGGTGGCCAGATGCATCATTTGATCTCAATAAGGATTTCTTTACTCAGGAGTTTCTTTGATCGCTTTGCTCATAGATTTCTATCGTGCCCTTAAGGTGGCACTAACACCAGATGCTTCGGTCATCTCAGTAAGTTTTTCTTTCACTTCCGCACTAGAAATCACCCCACCAGGATCCTTCATGAATGGCACATTTGCATCAGTCCTACACGACATCTCAAAATTGTTAGTATCTATAACATCATTGAGCTTGAATCATAAGACAGGATGTGCAGTTTTTAATTGAAAGTCATGGAAAAACTTTCATATACGGCACGTACTGTTGCAGCAGGAACAGGTTTGACAGCTTCGCATACATTCCCTATGCTTCCCAAGCCTACAGGTTTCACGCAATTTCGTAGCTCGCACGATCTCTTAGAATCTCCAAGAAATACCTTCTGCACTTGATACATAGTGTTTTCTCCTTACATAGTTGCAATAACTACAACCGAATGACTCCACTCATGTACATGTATGCGCGCGCGCGTCTTCTATCCTACCTCCAAACTATATATTGGCCTGCACTTGATTAACCACGTCATCATGTCAGTTAGATTCACTCCTGTCATTTCATTTTACACATGGTTTCTCCGCCACCTTAGCTCACAAATGTTGAAACAACCAGACCTACTCTTCGTACCCTCTCTTCACTCGCTGAATTGTTTGCGCGATTGCACGGCAAGATGCTACAGTATATACATTTGTACTATGTGCAACAGTGCAAGGTTTCGTCCTCGCAAAAATAAAACTCGGTGCAAGGTTCAATTCTTAAAATACATGTCACGTGCTCAACTCTGTTTTCACTTATCCCCATAAAACTCTGTTTATACATGTCTAGTCTTACGGACCAAAAGAAAAGACATCCACAGGACCACAATGCCTAACAAATAAGGCAATGCACACAAGATATCTCAAATGTAAGAACCTGAGCACCGAACAATTTAGAAAAAAAAACCAAAATTATCTTTTGCCTATAGTCGTTTTATACTAAACGCAATGAACACAACTACTTCAACATTACCACTAAGGAATTGTTTGAATATACAAGGATATGACCTAAACCTTCGGATGGATAGGATATTTGAACTACAAATCTCTTTTAATCAGAAGGTTTGAGTTTAATTAAAAAAAGGCCTAAGCTAGTCAAGAGACTACCACGTACGGAGCCCTTTCTTTTCTCTCATGCCAATTGATGAGTTCCCTTGTAACAGAAGGCCAATTTAGCTTTTAACTGCTTAGCACCATCAGTTTCCATTGTACCAGAAGGGCAACTAAGCTTTGAACTGCTCACCATCGGTTTACATGGCCGCTGTGAGATTCACAGTGGAAGCAAAGAACTTCACGCACACTGTCTCTTATGAGGATTTCTTCAAGCATGAACTTCTCAATCTGCTCTATATCTCTCCACTCTTTAAAACAAGTTGCGCTGAACGCTTGAAATTTCGTGATACAAGTGACAGGTTACTGAAATTGCACCACTCTCAAATAGTGTTGGCCGGCACTTCTGTACCTCCAGTTAACATGCTCAATATTTGGCACTCCGCAGGGCATTACACTAGTAAATGAGAGGCTCAAATCAGGCCAATGCTGTTTTAATTTTCCATTAAAAAATGGAAGTCTAAGAGTTATAATAAGACATATACCGTTGCAAAACCCATGTGGCCATGTGCACGATGGTTTCACATATATTCCCTATGCCTCCCAAGCCAACATGCACAAATGGTTTCATGCAATCCTTTCCTCAAAATCGGCATGGTTCTGAGAGAAAAAGCCTTCTGCAATTGATCTGTGGTACCTTCCCTTGTACAGCAGCCAAAGTTAGCTCACTTCTCTTGCGTGCTCACCTTTGATATATCCCATCTGTAATTTATTGGTCTGAACTTGACCGCATCGTCGTGTCAGTAAGATTTCATTTTGTGAAATAAATAGGCACATGGCTTCTCTACAATCCTTTAACTCATAAAAGTTGAGATACTCTTTGTATCCTCTCTTTACTCATGTTCATTCATCAGTCATCGATGCATGACTCATAGGAGGAGATATTATGCAGAGAATTTTTTTACAAGTTTCTGTGTAATGTTGAGGTTACTAGTTTGTGCCACATAAATTGGATCTGAAGCTGTACCAATAATAGTTCTTCCTAACGAGCGCGGAAATGTTTGTTAGAGATACATGCCAGATGTAAACTTGTGGGTGCAAATAGTCTTATATAATTAAGTCGAGCTCACCACTTACAGTTGTATGCGTTAAGGCCTATCAAGAAATCATCCCACTAGTAGATTTTCAGCCAGCGTTCTGTTCCCCCTACACGACACTCACAATTATTGTCAGATAGGCTCCTTACATGCTTAAGCTAGTGAACTGGAGGCTTGATTGTCAGACAACTTGTGCCAGTTTTAATTGAAATTTCAAGTCTAAAAAGTTTAAAAATGTGGTATGTACCGTTTCAGCCTCAATGTCCACTGATGTTTCGCATACATTCTCTATGCTTCTCAAGCCTACATACATGGAGCGTTTCATGCAATTTCCTAGTTCGCACGATCTCTGGGGAAAACCTTCTGAATTTGATCCATCGTGCCTTCTCCTTGTATGCCTATCTTTTCTCCGATATACATATTGGCCTGCACTTATTTAACCACGTCATGTCAGGACGATTCAATCCTGTGATTTCGTTACAAACATGGTTCCTCTGCCATCTTAGCTTGTCCACAAAATGTTGAAACATGAAACAACTCGATCTACTCTTCAAGCCCTCTCTTTACTCACGTTTATTCATTATCAGTCGGTCATGCATGACACTAGGAGTTCGGAGACATGCATAATAATTAGGAGATCATTTTAAACTTTCTTAAATTTCAGCACTAATATACACAAAAGTAATTATTTGCTAGGATAAAAAAATCTAAACCATATTCCCGATCCTATCAAATTCAGTAGTAGGTAAAGATGTGCAACAGTGCAAGGTTCAATAGTGAAAATACATGCACGTCCAACACACCTACTCAACCCTGTTTTCACTTCTCTCCATAAAACTCTGTTTATACGTGCCTTTAGTCGTACAGACCAAATAGATATTATTGGACACAAGTAAAAGAAAAGACATCCACAGTGCCAACAAATAAGACAATGCACACAAGATATTTCAACTGTAAGAACTTGGGCAACGAACAGCTGAAAAAATAGAAAGGATATTTTCTTTCATACTAATCGTTACTACTGAAATGAACATAATTACTTTGACATTACCACTAAGCTAGTTTGGATACTACCACGTGCTTCACGATGAGTTCCATGATGACAGAAGGGCAACATGCTTTCAGCTGCTCAAAGCCATCAGTTTCCATGGCCGACTTCAGATTTCCAGGAGAAGCGAGGAACTCCACACATGCATGCTTAAGCGCGTGACAAGGAAAATTTAATCATTTGCCACTTTTATGAGTAGGGTGGCAACAGATTTGCCACCCTGACCCGTTGTCAGTGACTCAAACGGCCCCACGTGTAAGTGACAGAGTGAATTGGTCAATCTTAATAGTGGCAAAAAGTTGAATATCCCGCGTGACAACGATGCTGCTCTGCCAACGCCAGGGTAGCGGCCACTGTGCTTATGTCAATGTGCTTGTTGATTTGTGGCTATACTTATTGATTTGTACTTTATAAGCAACATGAACTTAGGTTTAATGTCCATGACATACCTGTGTAGATTCTACTGGATTCTAATTGTAATTATACCAAAATGGAACAAGGTAATATACCTTGATTCCCAACAGAGGACCAAAACCGACTTCACAGTTGTCCAACAATTAATCGACAGGTAAACACATTTTCTTCATTGATAACTCTATTGTAGTCTTTCCTTCCCACCGACTAAGGCTATCTTCTTGGAATCACGTAGGTCATTTGCCACGTACGTTGCAAAAGTAAGGAAATCCAAAAGGATGGATGCCCTGTGACATGATCTATATTTCTCGGTATTCACTTGTACACATTAATCCTATATAACACTTCATAGTAACGCATGTCGAACTAACAAATTCTATTTTTGCAGTGCCACCAATAGCCGCCAGGTAACACATGTGAATTCTATGTTTGCCACAACATGCAACTACTCGTCGATTCCACGAAGATCAATATTGATCCTCAGGTTAATTTGTCAATCTTGCGATAATTATTTCGTACTTAGTAATTTACATATGTATGCACGATATTGATCTTCCTACCGACGGGTTGTGTCGATCGCTACAACTCCATTGGAATAGTCCGACCTTTCAGAGATACAAGGACAGTGTGCATACTTCTTGTGGTCTAAAATTATAAAAGAAGACGAGAAATTCTATAATGTATAACAAATTTCACTACGATAAGATTTGAGCTTAATTATTCATGTGTACATGTATTTGTTCATGGATGGAAATTTGTTTCATTTCAGTTAATTGATTTGTGAAATGGATGTTCTTCTTTCTGTAATGAATGAATGTGAATTGGATGTATATATACTTTGTTGATATGTTTGTTTCAGAGGGCATGGCTAGCATTTCTTGAAACTAGCCAACTAATAGAAATAGATTTCTTAATAGAAAAGAATATCACAGACGATTTTAACTACAAACCGTCTATGATATTCAACTATCACAGACAGTTTGTAGTTGAAACTGTCTGTGAAATACTGCATCACAGATGGTTCAAAAGTCATCTGTGATGACCTTATATTATTACTGACCCATAAACTCAGACGGCTCACGAAACCATCTGTGATGATATTTTTGAACCGTCTGTGATGACCTTTTTCTGTAGCAGTAAGTATAAATAGAGATTAATTGTAAGGAGTCCAAAATAATCCAAATCAGGGAAAAATCTCTTGGACTGGAAAAAATTTTGCTAGGCAGCGAAAGGAATAAAATTTCAGATTTTTTCCAAAATTTCGAACAAAATTTTCAAATAGCATTTGAATTTTGATGAAATTTAACTAAATTTTGGATGAAATTTGGATAAATATTAAATGAGGGCAAATTCAGCCAAAATTTGACCAAATAGATCTTTTTTTATAACACACTAAAGACTTTCATGTCATTTTATTAATAGAAGAAGAAAGAGTACAACTGATCACTTAACCAAATTGCTCATGTGACAAAGTACAACAGGGCTTGCTCGGATCTCTTTCC
The DNA here is from genome assembly GCA_017311315.1 of Dendrocalamus latiflorus. NCBI lineage: Eukaryota > Viridiplantae > Streptophyta > Magnoliopsida > Poales > Poaceae > Dendrocalamus > Dendrocalamus latiflorus. The sequence continues at coordinate 17,399,565 of CM029642.1, read as the reverse complement.
AAATCAGAAACCGAAAAAAGGAAAACATAAGAGACTAAAACAACACCAACAAAAGCAACAAAGTTATAGCATCTAACTGCAAAGGCAAGAAGCTCTCGTCGAACTCCATAACAACCTTTCTTGCCGAATAACCTCTAGAATATCTTGCAAGGAGCAAAACTTATTATTGAAAGGGGCGAAAATTCCAAAATTTCACGAAGTTTTGGACGAAATTGTGAACCATGATGCAGATACTACTACTCAAATTTACTGAATTGGGCTCCAATTAATTCACATGATATAATGCTACACGTAAGACTTTCGACCAAGTACGAATACTTGAGAACTTATTCACCGTACGCCATTGTTTGGGGTTAGTCGATACCTTCACGAACAATTTTACAAACGCTTAAGAAACCGGTGCAAAGCTTCTTTGAGGAGAGATGTCAGATGGCGATTCGAGTCTGGTGTCGTCCACGTACCGTCCGTCAGGTTAACAGGCAAGTGCATAATAAAACTAGGTTGAACTTTCGTCTCCAATCTTCTGTGGAGAGAACTAGATAGCTAAATTAGCAGTTATATGCTTGAGAGAATTACTATACGAATCACTGGATCCCTTGGAATGTATATAGTCCCAATACCTCCCAAGCCTACAACCAGACGATCGAGAGGAATGCAAGTGGCTTGTCACGCTTTGTAACACCCCGGCTCCTTCCTGGGCCCAAAGTGCTACCACCTATACTATAATGCTACCAACTTCAACTTTTGCCACTGGTCTTGTGAAGCAATTATTTTATTTAAATAGCAACCAGACGACAAAAGCTGGTACACTTGACACTAAGCGCAGCAGAGATATAATTTTGTTAATTACTAAAAAGGTACTCAGACCATCCAAGACTAAATATATCAACTGTAAATGATAAGTGAATTACTATTGCACGTGAACAAATGTGCTACTCCCGCCCATGCATGTCGCCTTCAATGGATTCCTAAAAAAAACAACGTTAAAGCAAGGGTGAGTCCGAAGACTCAGCAAGTACAAAGCAAAACAGTAAATAACAGGCTCACAAATCAGTCCATAGTCATCATAGGTTCAATCACTATTTGTTTCCAAGTAAACTCTTTACGCTCTTCTCAACCAATCATTATGCATATGCACATGCTCACTCTTTCATGAATGAAATGCTCACACTCCACGCCTGCTTTAGCCTATACCGGTATAGTGGAGTGAGCACCCGTCGATGCTCACCCAAGTCCGCCCTCCTTCGGGCGGGGACCTTAAGCCCGTCCTTTTTCATACGGGGACCGTAACCTCCACTTCCGTGGAGTACCTACCGAAGTAGGTCTTTTCCCACTCCCGTGGGATGCCTACCAAAGTAGGTCTTTCTCCACTCCCGTGGAGCGTCCACACAAAGTAGACCGTCTTTCTCCACTCCCGTGGAGCGTCCACACAAAGTAGACTATCTGTCTCCACTCCCGTGGAGCGTCCACACAAAGTAGACTAATGATATCACAACACTATCTCTTTTCATGACATACATGCAATGCAAGTTCTCCATCTATGCATATCAACATGTCATGTCTCAACAACCATTCTTATTATGCATCCAGAGATAGCTAACTTACCATCACATGATAAGCAATGCATTATCAATCATATATCAACAAACATTACCCGAATTTACCGCTTTACTATGCACTTGCCTATTAACCTGGCGGACGACGTGCGGATGGCACCGAACTCGAACCACCACCTGAACAAGCAATACCCAGACTCAATACATCGTTCCTATGCGCAAAACCCACATGAACCTCACTCTTTCACTAGGTACCATCCCACTAGTTCGGTACTCCAACGACATGTCTTTCTAACCCGAAACCTATAACAGCAAATATTCCGGGTCTGGTAACCTGCATAACTCTACTACATATTCTTGGTTACCATAATTTAAATATCACACATCTACAACTCCGATGTCAGCCCGAAGGCCATGCTATCTCATATCGATTGTGGCCATCCCGAAAACATTATCCAAATCATACCACTGAACTCGACGTTCCAACTTTCTATAGAGATTCCGCATTAGCCGACATTAATTAGTCTAAACTAATTAACCCATACTCCTTAATCCATACTAATCATTCACTGAATACTAGTCGGTTACGCATGCACCGACACAACACCACATGGCCGGCGTTCTTCTCCTGTTCTACTCACACAGCCATGTCATCATCGCTTGGCACATGAATTCCAACCGCTAGCCATGTTCTAACCAACACATGCATTTATCTCGCTACTCAGCAAATCGGCCCTTTTATGACTTAATATCAAATATCGATACTTTAGCATCTACGCCAAATGATAAATAAACGGAGAAATGGTCTCAGGGCGTTACCCTAGCTCCGAATAATTGGATCAGAGCTCCTCCTTCCTTGTCTCGGCTGGATCTGGCGGATCAGGCGTCGGATCAGCCTTCCCCTTTCTTTTTTCTTTCCTCTCTCTTCTTTCCTTTTCCTCCTTTCTTTTCCTTCTCTCTTTTTCTTTTCTTTTTTTTCCACGGCCGGCCCCTTCCTCCTTCTCTTTTCTTCACGCCTCCTTTTCTTCCAGGCCCGGCGGCTCCTTCCTCTTTCTTCTCTCTTTTCTCCACTCCGTCGACTTCCCCTACTCTTCCTCTCCAATCGGCCGGCTTCCTCCTCTCACCCATGGCCAGCACCTTTCGTCTCCCCCCTCACGGCTGGCGCCTTCTCCCCTCACAGCCAGCCCCTGCTCTCCCCTTGCACGGCGAGCGACTGGGCGGAGCAGGGGAGCGGCAGCGAGCTGCGGGGCGGAGGGAGGTGTGGCTACCCACGACGGCGGCGGCGACGCGACAGGTGTGGCGTCGACAAGGCACGGCGGTAGGGAACGGAGACGGCGGCGCGCGCGAGCGGCAGCGGCTCGCACGGGCGGTGCAGCAACTGCGCACCCGAGCAGCGGTAGCACGAGGCGGAGCGGCGGCGGCGCCGGTACTGGCGAGCGGCAGCGGCGGGGTACGGTGGCACCATCGGCAACAACGCGAGGGGAAACAGCAGCTGCAGCTAGGTGAGCAGGAGGAGATAAAATCGGCTTTTACTTCTTCCTTCCCCGATATTTCTCTTATATGGGTCACGGCATGGGCCAGGCTGGGCTAAATCCGGCCCAGGTATTACATTCTACCCCCCTTAGCAGAATTCGACCCCGAATTCTGCAACTCGTTAATCTGTACAAAAACAAACAAACTGTGCCAAATAGAAAGCAACTCTTAACTCATACCCGTGGAGAACAACTCCGGGTACATCTCGCGCATACAAGATTCCCATTCCCGCGTCACTTCTCGTTCAGTCTGGTACGACCATAGGACTTTAACATACTTTAACATTCTGTGCCTCAACACTCTCTCCGATTCCTCCAGAATCCGAACTGGACAGGACTCGAAGGTGAGGTCTTGCTTAAGGGTCAACAACTCTAGAATAATCTCATGTTCTAGATCCCTTAAGTACTTTCTCAACAGAGAAATATGAAACACATTGTGCATTCCGTGCATAGACTCAATTCTTATGTTATCTTGTGTCTGGTCATCTAGTCTGATACGACCAACTCACCATAACAATCCTCAACATCTCATGCGTCGGCATAAGAAAATCTCCAATCCTTCAGAAAACACTCTCATTGCTTGCCCAAAAGAGACAAGACTACTCTTATTCGCAACAAGGGGAGTCCTTCTCTTTTACAAGAGAAGTAACATGCAACATTCATAGAATTAACTCACTCATCCACAAACATCAACCCTTCTCCCGAAACAGAAGGGAATTCGTTTCCCCACAGGAAATCATTTCATCACAATACATTCACTTAGAGTGAAGACCGGACAATAAATCAATCCTCGTCCTAGCAAACAACTTTATGCCGCATATACCATGCGAAATATTTCTATTTCCCAGATCAGTCTTTTCTTTTCAAAGAAAAGAAAGTATATTCTTTTAGGCATATTGATAACGCCTTAGCAAAAACCACATAGACCACAAATGAAATGCGGAAATCCCGCAACTTTCCACTTAACTCCACCATCCCTCAAAGTGGCCCTGAATGGATTCCCAATTCAAGAACCCAAAATAATCCTTTGACTATCGATCAATCATTTCAGTCAATAACACGAAAGATATCTTACTTCGTGTCCCTAAAAAATTCAGTATCGATCACACATCCATGTGACTAAACTTGCAAAGGTAGCTCTCACTTTCTTTCTTAACGAGAATAATAGACTCCCATACTTCGAGACATCAAAACATTCCAATTACTCATTAAATGGCCATACAATAATTCATTCTTCCATCGCCCATTATGAGCTACAAGGCCAATTCAATCTTAGGGCAACGTTCCCATAAATCTGGGGAAGCTTTAGTATACTATTCCAGGAGTACCCAAGCAAAATCCCCTTCACCAACGACACATTTGCCGACAGATAGTCTCTCATGCCCCATTAAAATTGCATTGGTTCCCATCAGTTCAATCCCTTTAGTACCCTTATTTCTAGGGTTTCAGTTCACACTCTATAGGTCTTACGATTAATTCCATCAATGTTCGACTTTAACTCATGGAATGGATTATTCCCCTAACTACTTTAAATAATGATCACCAAACATGGTGGATAAGACAAATCATACACCAACTCTCAATTTCTCACATCCACAAAATGAGGTAAGCTCCATTAGGATTTCATTTAACATCGAATAGTTAAATCTTCCAATAGCTCTACTTCAACTTTACCTCAATCTTTTAGCCTCTACTAGCTGTCAACAAATATGAGGCTCATAAACCAAGGTTCCCATACTTCTCCGATAACTCCGATAATATTATCATCCTCGATATATGCTATGGGAAGCAAGCAATCTAAAACATTAATACCTAGTGGTGATTACCTCAAAACATAAGTCAGGGAGGCTCTTTCACCAAAATCTCATACTCTCATTGCTACCCATGCTTTACCAGCTTAAATGTGACATCGGTCACCATTATTTCCCATAGACGCTACTAGTTGCGATAACCCAATCGGTTTTGCCTTTAAGGCCGATTTTATCCCTAATCAATTTCCCGCCAGGATTATGGCATAAGATCGATTCGTTTTCTATTAGCCATATACATAAAACAAATAACACCAAGGAATAGGGAGATGCAACAAAATCCAAATCTTACATGACCCTAGTTGACGCGCCCGGGCTCACTTTAAACTCCCAATTCAAAACAACCGAAATTATGCATTTGGGAAACGCTCAGGACTCATTCCTGAGTACGCCTAGGACTTCGTTCCTAGGTACGCCCGAAACTTACGCATTCGGGAACGCCACGGACCACTCGTCCGGGAAATCTCATATGCAGAAGTGAGGAAAGTCATGTAGCACTCATGACACATGCACATAAATCAATCGGTGAGTCATACGGATCTCTTACCGTACCTCCAAGCATTCATCATTATTATAAACTTAACATGACCTTCGAAGTCATGAACTCCAATGCTAATGCACATCAAAACATAGAGCATTTCTTCCAGATACCAACATAGAATTCAATTAAAATTCTTTTCCCCATAACAATAACAAGCCAGTACCTCTTGTACTGCTTACACAGATTAGCAAATGTCAATTCGCTAATACATAAGTCATTGACTTTTAGTATCCCATCTTGAACCTTTCTACGGCTCACCGGATACTCTATTCCTCTATATTTACTCAATAATTCATCAAACACTGCCACTTTACTGTACAAAACAACACAATCATAACGACTACCAAGTGTGCATACCACAAGATACGACCAAGGCTCTTTGATCAAAAGATCCACTATCAATAATAACTCCATGAGCACCTAATTCCAAGGCGCTAACTCATCTCCACAGCTCAGCTTTAAGGATGATCAGTCACCCAGATTTTTAGCACACATCATATGTACTTCCGTAAACCATAGTTACTTTTAAGCATAGAATCCATCTGTTCTACTTCCGGAGGTGTGCACCTGATTTCCTACAAAATGCAGTGGCCACTCCACCAACTCATGCTTAAATATTGCCACCAAGTCTCACTAAAATATCATTAACTTCTTCCCTCAGAATTTAAGTCTCACACGACTCTGCAACAATTCTTCTCCATTCAATTTAGCTAGGAGACTATCCGATATTAAGATCCCTATTCTTATCCTCCCAACTAATCCCAATAATTCTAACATTACAACTATTTGAGCCTACCAAGACATCGGTCGTGATTATAATAATCGATCACGGTGTGAACTTGGTTAACTTAGGTTTAAGGTCACTCGCCTATTGCCAATTGAAAGGATACCTCCATGAGAGATTTTCCACCAAGACAATAGATTAACACACTTCCTAGCATGCCTAGATTGCACGATTGGGCTAATCAATTGGGGCCATCATAATACCAGTCATTCAATGTGGCTCAACATTCCAAGCAACCATAATCACCGACTGGTTCACCAATAATTCAAATCCAATTATTAAGCAGAAATGGATATGCCTTACACCGCTATTTCTCATGTCACTACTAAATCCTCCTTGGATTCAAATCAACTTCAATCCCACAAACATAACCAAAGTTAGTTACTCTCCTGGGTTCTCACCATCTAGAATTCCATACCCTACCAACTTGTTACTTTAACTACCATATCCCACGTACGCTGAATCAAACACTTCAACCAATATTAAATATTGCCTTCTCCAAAACATTGATCTCCACACGCAAGTCACTCCAATCATTCATATAATCAAAATTCCCCCGGATACCAGACTTGCATGGAGCACTCACCACTATCGGGTATTTTTATACAACTCAACGAGTTGCTAACCAAAGGGAACCAGCTTCCTGAAACTGAAGCAAATCATCACTACCTCACTGTCACAAATGGCAACATGACCAGGCCTCCGCCGTGGCCACGGTCTCAGTCTCTATTGCATCGGTACGCGACACAATCACAGCAAAGTCCCATAGGACACACAAATAACTTCAGATGCTTGCTATCAACTCACCAGCATCAACCTCAAAGCATTGCAAATCAACATGACTAACAGAACTGAAAATGCAATGCTTGACCCAATCCCATCCTACTGTGCACCAAAGTGTGTCATGTTTTAGTTCATAATTAACCTAGGTTATCAATTTATCCAGCACGAACTTAACGCCCGCTCTGATACCAACTGTAACACCCCGACTCCTTCCTGAGCCCAAAGTGCTACCACCTATACTATAATGCTACCAACTTCAACTTTTGCCGCTGGTCTTGTGAAGCAATTATTTTATTTAAATAGCAACCAGACGACAAAAGCTGGTACACTTGACACTAAGCGCAGCAGAGATATAATTTTGTTAATTACTAAAAAGGTACTCAGACCATCCAAGACTAAATATATCAACTGTAAATGATAAGTGAATTACTATTGCACGTGAACAAATGTGCTACTCCCGCCTATGCATGTCGCCTTCAATGGATTCCTAAAAAAACAACGTTAAAGCAAGGGTGAGTCCGAAGACTCAGAAAGTACAAAGCAAAACAGCAAATAACAGGCTCACAAATCAGTCCATAGTCATCATAGGTTCAATCACTATTTGTTTCCAAGTAAACTCTTTACGCTCTTATCAACCAATCATTATGCATATGCACATGCTCACTCTTTCATGAATGAAATGCTCACACTCCACGCCTGCTTTAGCCTATACCGGTATAGCGGAGTGAGCACCCGTCGATGCTCACCCAAGTCCGCCCTCCTTCGGGCGGGGACCTTAAGCCCGTCCTTTTTCATACGGGGACTGTAACCTCCACTTCCGTGGAGTACCTACCGAAGTAGGTCTTTTCCCACTCCCGTGAGATGCCTACCAAAGTAGGTCTTTCTCCACTCCCGTGGAGCGTCCACACAAAGTAGACCGTCTTTCTCCACTCCCGTGGAGCGTCCACACAAAGTAGACTATCTGTCTCCACTCCCGTGGAGCGTCCACACAAAGTAGACTATCTTTCTCCACTCCCGTGGAGCGTCCACACAAAGTAGACCAATGATATCACAACACTATCTCTTTTCATGACATACATGCAATGCAAGTTCTCCATCTATGCATATCAACATGTCATGTCTCAACAACCATTCTTATTATGCATCCAGAGATAGCTAACTTACCATCACATGATAAGCAATGCATCATCAATCATATATCAACAAACATTACCCGAATTTACTGCTTTACTATGCACTTGCCTGTTAACCTGGCGGACGACGTGCGGATGGCACCGAACTCGAACCACCACCTGAACAAGCAATACCCAGACTCAATAAATTATAGCAATACCCACACACAGACGAACGACATCGTTCCTATGCGCAAAACCCACATGAACCTCACTCTTTCACTAGGTACCATCCCACTAGTTCAGTACTCCAACGACATGTCTTTCTAACCCGAAACCTATAACAGCAAATATTCCGGGTCTGGTAACCTGCATAACTCTACTACATATTCTTGGTTACCATAATTTAAATATCACACATCTACAACTCCGATCTCAGCCCGAAAGCCATGCTATCTCATATCGATTGTGGCCATCCCGAAAACATTATCCAAATCATACCACCGAACTCGGCGTTCCAACTTTCTATAGAGATTCCGCATTAGCCGACATTAATTAGTCTAAACTAATTAACCCATACTCCTTAATCCATACTAATCATTCACTGAATACTAGTCGGTTACGCATGCACCGACACAACACCACATGGCCGACGTTCTTCTCCTGTTCTACTCACACGGCCACGTCATCATCGCTCGGCACATGAATTCCAACCGCTAGCCATGTTCTAACCAACACATGCATTTATCTCGCTACTCACCAAATCGGCCCTTTTATGACTTAATATCAAATATCGATACTTTAGCATCTACGCCAAACGATAAATAAACGGAGAAATGGTCTCAGGGCGTTACCCTAGCTCCGAATAATTGGATCAGAGCTCCTCCTTCCTTGTCTCGGCTGGATCTGGCGGATCAGGCGTCGGATCAGCCTTCCCCTTTTTTTTCTTTCCTCTCTCTTCTTTCCTTTTCCTCCTTTCTTTTCCTTCTCTCTTTTTCTTTTCTTTTTTTTCCACGGCCGGCCCCTTCCTCCTTCTCTTTTCTTCACGCCTCCTTTTCTTCCAGGCCCGGCGGCTCCTTCCTCTTTCTTCTCTCTTTTCTCCACTCCGCCGACTTCCCCTACTCTTCCTCTCCAATCGGCCGGCTTCCTCCTCTCCCCCATGGCCAGCACCTTTCGTCTCCCCCCTCACGGCTGGCGCCTTCTCCCCTCACAGCCAGCCCCTGCTCTCCCCTTGCACGGCGAGCGACTGGGCGGAGCAGGGGAGCGGCGGCGAGCTGCGGGGCGGAGGGAGGTGTGGCTACCCACGACGGCGGCGGCGACGCAATAGGTGTGGCGACGACAAGGCACGGCGGTAGGGAACGGAGACGGCGGCGCGCGCGAGCGGCAACGGCTCGCACGGGCGGTGCAGCAACTGCGCACCCGAGCAGCGGTAGCACGAGGCGGAGCGGCAGCGGCGGGGCACGGTGGCACCAGCGGCAACAATGCGAGGGGAAACAGCAGCTGCAGCCAGGTGAGCAGGAGGAGATAAAATCGGCTTTTACTTCTTCCTTCCCCGATATTTCTCTTATATGGGTCACGGCATGGGCCGGGTTGGGCCGGGCTGGGCTAAATCCGGCCCAGGTATTACACGCTTACCAGCTACCTGATGAGTTGCTAGCAGCAAACCTATCCGTGGAGTTTTGCTCCCTGCATGCAGCACGTACAGCATAGGCTAGCACTAAATTTCTATAGTTCTTCTATCTCTTAGCTCCAATATATATAGGTGAAACATGGTATGTAGCCTGCATCTTTGAGTGCCATTACACATGGTTGATGTTCCTCTTTGAAGAGCGTTCAACTACCCTCTGCACTATGTTTTTTTATTGTGAATTCAATGTGATTAAGTACACGCACGCATGACGAATACGTAGCACTATCATCTTTCCAAAAAATAAATAAAAATAAGATTAGTAACCCTTTTTCATCTGAAATATAAAATCAGAATCAAAGTCTGGGTGCAACCGCACCATGCATGAGAACTACTTCATGGCACTGAACATGAATTAGCCGTAATCATGTCAGACAAGCTGCTCACTCCAATTCGGATCACATGTACTAGTCAATTACCTAGCAGGACAGCAATTCACTCGCTATGAAAATCGTCGCGGTTCCCGATAAATGAGTGACAAATACTTGGGCTCGATCGTAATCTTCTGCTCGATCTGCACCACCTGGCTGTACGTATTCCAATCAACCATGTCCGCCTCCGCGCCCGCACATTCGGCCGCCGGCGACGGCGACGCGCCTGATCCGACACGTTTGTCCTCCACCGTCGTTGCCAAGAGAGAGAGAGAGAGGGAATCACGTTCTAAGCGTCGACGGCTACTCCGGCACCAAAGCTGTAAATACCGGCCAGAGCTTGTACTCCTGCACCTTTCTCATCGGAGGCCACACATGGCGTATCAAATATTACCCCAACGGCAGCCGCACGGAGCACCGCCGCTTCATATCCGTATTCCTCGAGCATGTCGGCCCCAACGATGGCGTGAACACACACGCGTAGTTCGATCTACACCGACGAATTACCAGAGATGGGTGAGGAATACACGGCGGCGATAATGGCCCAGCATCTGCTTGTGGCAGCAGACATGCATGATATACCGAGGCTAAAGTTGATTTGTGAGGACAAACTATGCAGGAGACTTGATGTGAGCACGGCAGCGACCACATTGGCCTTGGCTGAGCAGCATCATTATCATGAGCTTAGGATGTGTTTGGTTGGAGTGATGAAAGTGGAATGAGATGGGATAGAATAGGATGAGATAGTTCCACAAAAAAGGTGGAACCACATGGTCCAGTATCTAAGAAGAATAATCCCTAAATTTGCACATGCTCATTCCACTTTAGACCATTCCATCCCACCTCATCCCTCAAACCAAACACATAGATAGGCTTGGTCAAATGAACCATCCCACCCCATCCCTTAAAGACGCGGTCTTCAGGTTCCTCAGCTTACCTTCGAAAATGCGAGCAGTCAGTGCGACTGATGGCTATAAGCATCTGATGACAAGCTGCGCCTCTCTTTGCAAGGAGCTCAGATCAAGGCACACTTGTCCTATAATCTCAGTAGTGTTAGAGAAGTAACTTTTGGGTTTTCATCTTTTTGGTGTACATTTTACTGTTATACTAGGAAAACTGATTGCTTGTTTCATAACATGCTCGGTATTTTGTTATGTCCTTACTCAGCGAAAACTTAACCAAATATCGGATGGACCATGAGATTTTAGTTAAATTGGTCTAAAAGTGATAATTTTAATCAATTCAGAGGTTGACCACCATGTACTATCAATGCCTGTTTAGGATGCAGTGATTTCTCGGAACAGTTCATTTTCTACTAAAATGAAGGCGCAAATGGAACCTCAATGTTGGAGGAAAACTACAAGAATCTAGCATTTGATTTGTCGGACTTTTTACATTGAAACAGAGGAATCCAATTTGTATTATTAGAAACTACAGGTTCTACACGTTGCTTTTCGCTTGCATTACAGTGCTGCCATGCGGGCCTGCGTTCTGAATGTGTGGTGAAAATCACTGTGAGCTTGTTCCCAAGACAATTATGAACAGAGTTTCACATGGTGCAATATTGCTCCTACCAGGCTATGTCAATTCTAACTCTATAATGGCCAAACATACTGGGAACTTTTAGAGTCGATCAAATTAGTTCAAAAGGGAGAGAGAAACTGCAGAAAATCATAAAGAAAAAAAGAAAGCATATATAGCCCCGACACCTCCCAAGCCTACATAGAACTACAAGAGATGATGAGAGAACTACAAGAAATGATGAGAGTACTTGATCAAATTAGTTCTGAAAGGAGAAAGAGAAACTGCCGAAAATCATAAAAGGAAAAAAAAGAAAGCATGTATAGTTCCGACACCTCCCAAGCCTATATACAACTACTGAGCAAGAGATGATGAGTGTACCGCAAGCAGCTCTTCGTGCTTGCTGGCTAGGGGTGAAAACGGATCGGATACGGACGGATAATGTCTCTACCATATTTGTTTTCATATTTTTTTCGGATACGGATACGAATACAGATAACTCGAATACGAATACAAATACGAATAATATCGAATACAGATACGGATCGAATACGAATCGAAACGAATACGGTTACGAATATTTATCGGAACATGAAAACCCCTTAACCAATATGTTCCATGTACCATTTTTGTTAAAATTCAGCCACTATCTTACAACCATAATAAAGTAGAGCAGTTCTCCAGGAGCATCAAACATCAAAGGAAGAATTAAACAGCATTAAACATCAAAGTGAAAGCTCTCACACGGCCACTGTGAATGTTTAGAAACAAGCCTTCATTTTTGTCATCATTGCCATATGACTGTATAAAAATTATTTACTGGATATCAATGTGCACAATGGATCATCCATGAGATGTACAAACCTTGGGAATTATTTACTGGATAAAAATTATATGAACTACAGAAATTTTACTTTTTAAATATGCACACACATTCAGGTTAAAACATGAGACTTTCGTGATTACATTTAGTATTGGCTATCAAAGCTCAGAATATCTATATGCAGTTGCTGTCCCGTAACAATTAAGCATTTATGTGGAAATTCTCTTGTTTGATCATAATTTTCTCAATTCATATCTTCTCTGATGTCAAAACAAAAATAAGTATAGTTGGCGTTTCACACTTGTATACAAGCTTCTGGTTTTTATATCTGAGCAAGTGTAACATCCTGATTTTCAGAGCCTTTTTGAAGCTTTTAAAATAAAATTCACCATTTGTATTTTTCTGGAATTAATTAAAAGCTTAAATGAATTTTTATGAATTAAAAGGATTTAATATGATTAATCTGAACATGAACATTTGCCAAAATTATTTTATTTGAGTTCCTTGTGTCGCAGGGAATTTATTGGAATTTTTCTGGATTTATTTGCTATTTTCTAGAGCTCAAATTAATTTATTTGAATTTCTGAAAAAGAAAAAGAAAAAGAAAATCCAACCGGCCGGTGGGCCGCAGCCCACCCAGCCAGCCGGCCCAGCCAGCTCGTCCCGCAGCCCACCCAGCCAGCTCGTCCCGCAGCCGGCCCAGCCTGCCCCGCCCCGCGCCACGCGTCACCAATCTGCCGCTCCCCGCGCCCGCTCCCCTCCGCCCGATGGTCGACGCGTGTCGCCATCTCGGCCGCTCGCTCGCGTCCGCGCGCCATCTCGGCCGCTCGCTCGCGTCCGCGCGCCATCCTCGCCGCTCGCCCGTCCGAGCCGCTGACGGGTGGGGCCCACCTGTCAGGGTCCCCGTTTCCGACCCGGACTCTCTTCCCCGTCTCCGATCGGGACGCCGCCGCCGCCTTCCGTTTTCCTCCGCCGTCTCCGAGTCGAACACCTCGACGGCCGTGTATAAATACGGAGGCCGCCCCCTCGACTTCCTCGTCCCGCAGCCGCCGTCGCCGCCGCCGCTTCTGCCGCCGTGCGCCTCGTCGCCGGAACCCGAAGACGCCGCCCTCGCCGACGTCGTTCGCCTCCGCCGAAGCCGCCGCACGTCGCCGCCGTCGTTCGCCGTCGTCGGTTGCTGCCGGTGAGCCCCGCCAGCCAGATCCCCTACCCCGCTGCCGTCCCAGACCCGCCGGCCAGCCACCGCCGCCGCCCGGCCATCGCCGCGGACACGCCCGCACCTCGCCGCTGCCTCGGCCGCGCCCCGCGTCCCCTCGGTCCCCGCGCCGCCCCCGTCAGCGCTGGCGTCAGCCGCGACCCTTCGCCTTCCCGTGCGCCCAACCCACCGTGCACCGAGCCACTGCCCTGTCGGGCCCACCTGCCAGCCGTGCACCCGTGAACCGGCCATGTCAGCAGAGCCCCGTCACCCGCCCAGTCAGCAGCCACGCCAGCCCTAGGGCCGACGGGTCATGCCACGTCAGCCCTAGCCGCCACGCCAGCAAGCCGCCGCCCCGCACTGTTCCGTGCGCCGCGTCCACCGTGGACTCAGTTTCCCCGTGCACCCGGTTCACAGCACAGTGCGATTTTCCAATTTCCCCGATTTTCTGTAGATTTAATTTTCCAAGAGCCCGTTCTCCCTCGTCCTAGCTCCGATTGACCCGATTCTTCTTCCTAAATTCATCTAAAATTGAGCTCTACCTTTTGGTTCAGGTTTGAAAGTTTTTGGAGTTCATTTGAATTTTATTTGATTTTATTTTCTCTTTTCGTCTCGTTTTCTCTCTCGTTAGATCGCGTGTTCGAGGGAGCGGAAGTTGGATTTGAAGACCAAGAGCCCTCATCTGAGCAAGGCCAAGGCAAGTCGTATTTTTTTGATCATGTTGAACCCAGTTTTCAAATCTATTATGTATTATCTTGTTTTAAATTATCATGCATCGCTACTTTATTATAAAACCCTTGTATTGGTAGTTAATAACCTAATTTATTATTTCCTCCTTGATAATTTGAATACCATGATTCTATTGTCACCATAGGATGGGTAATTATTTAGTGATGCAATACTAGTTGTCACATGGGTGGTACGCTTATTTTGCTTAGCCATGCTTATTATTAGATCGCTGGGATCTATTATCACATGTGGTTAATTAATTTTGACTTAATGGTAAACTTGAACGTGGTGGTTAACCACAGTTATAAAATTTGTATGTCATGACATGGGTAGTGTCATGGGCATTGGTTATACAAACTTGCTTTCACTTGGGCGAATGATCGTGCAGTAAAGGGGGTGCAGGTTGCACATTGGGATGTGGATGCTTCGCCTGGGTAACTCTTAAGGACTTAACTTTGTGCGCCATTGATCTGAGCTTAATCGTGCAAACCACATGTCTAGTATGGGATGGACCTGGCATAATAATTTGTGAAGTCTCCACTTTGGTTTTACTACTGATGTTGTGTGGCGCAAGAGGGGGCAATTATCGACTAGGGGGTTACCCTACTCGACGGCGAATCCTTAGCGAGTGGGATCGGGTGGAGATGGATCATTGTAAAAGCCTTGTTGTGATTATCTTTAACGTGAGGATTATCACATCGTGTGGGTACAGTTGTGCAACCTCTGCAGAGTGTAAAACTATTCGAATAGCCGTGTCCTCGGTCATGGACAATGCTCGGTGATTTCACACGAGGGGTAGAGTCTTTATGAAATTCTGGTTTGGTTTGAGATGGGAAGTGAATGGTTAGTTCACTTGTGGTTA
This sequence comes from Dendrocalamus latiflorus, assembly GCA_017311315.1. Lineage (NCBI taxonomy): Eukaryota > Viridiplantae > Streptophyta > Magnoliopsida > Poales > Poaceae > Dendrocalamus > Dendrocalamus latiflorus. The sequence continues at coordinate 17,384,261 of CM029642.1, read as the reverse complement.
TGCTCATTTTCCCTTGGTTATTTACTTAGTGTCTGTTGTTAAATTTGCTTTTCAATCTATTTATTGTATTTACTTTAAATTGTTGCTTTCTGCAAAATTAACCTTTCAGCCATCCATTGTTAAGCCCTGCATATTATATTGCATTCATTTGTTACAAACGACTTGCTGAGTACCAATGTACTCACGGCTTTATGCCCCTGTTGCTCAGTTGAGGAGGAGGAGTATCACTAGCAGGAGGTTCCAGAAGGAGAGTACTTCGATGTCTTCGCGGATTAGGCTTCGTTCTCCACTCGATAGCCTGTGGGCGTGTCGATTGGCAACTGCGTTTTCTTTTGGATTTCCGCTGCTAGTTTTTGTTAAGCCCTTCGGGCTAGTCTATTGTAAGCTTGGCCATAAGGTCGTACTCTGATGATTATCAATATAATTTGGTTTTTCCTTAGAATATCGTGATATGGATGATATTTATCTTTGTTCACACTGTGTGCACTAGCGTGATCCTGGACTAGTGCAGAATACACAGGAGAGTCCGGATTTGTATATTCGGGTCTCTACAGAGATGGTATCAGAGCTATATCGACTGTAGGACGAAGCCCTAGTTAGAATGGTCGGATTAGTCAAGTTTTCAAAATTTATTTTCTAAATCAAATCAACCAAATGATTGTCTAGTAATTCTTGATTCTTACCTCATTCTTAGGATTCTTGCTCCTTGTCTCCTCTGAGAACTTGGTTTCGAAATTCAATTTGACTTCTTATCCCTATAAAGTCTATAGATGTCTCGAGTGTCTCTCCATCAAAGTGAAAGTTGGTATGGAATTATTCAAGCTGTGCTGTGAAGTTTGGATCAAGGAAGCACCCAATATGTCAAGACAAGATTGGAGATTTCTGTGAAGATTAGGAGCCATTAGATTTGAACCTTGTTATAGTGTTAGTATCGTATAGATCGTTTTGCTTCTTATTTGCCGTTGGGTGTGATGTGAGCTGCAGTTTTGCTTCTAGCATTATGATGCAGTCATGTCAAAAATCTTTTTGTGCAGTTTATTGCTTCTTTTGTTAGCCTTTTCGGCTAAGTGTTTGCTTAGTTTAGGTTGCCATTAGTCATTCCCCTTAGACGAGTTTACCTCTCATCTATGCTTTTCCCACTTATCTTTAAAACCCTGTCAGAGTTTTGGAAGTGTCAGAGCAACTAACCCGGAATAAAGTTGTCCAAGTTCAACCTCAAGTCTTACCTATGCTTTTCCCCCTTACCTTTTCGCCTGGAGCAGTCAGTAGTGTTTCTCTTCAGAGCAGCAGCAAGATGGTTGTACCCAGGAACCCCGCAGAAGCGTCAAGGAATCACGCCAATTCCGTTCAACCTTGATAGTACCCCTGCCAAGACTCCAGGAGCAAGCCGTGGAACGTCGTTAAGTCAAGGAAGCCAAATACCTCAGAGCGTTACAAGGGGAAGCCTCAACAACGTCGTCTCCAGCGTCGTACCTGGTAACCTATTCTTTTAGTCAGCCTGAATCTCGGGGTCGAGATTCCGTTTAAGGGGGGAGGTTTGTAACATCCTGATTTTCAGAGCCTTTTTGAAGCTTTTAAAATAAAATTCACCATTTGTATTTTTCTGGAATTAATTAAAAGCTTAAATGAATTTTTATGAATTAAAAGGATTTAATATGATTAATCTGAACATGAACATTTGCCAAAATTATTTTATTTGAGTTCCTTGTGTCGCAGGGAATTTATTGGAATTTTTCTGGATTTATTTGCTATTTTCTAGAGCTCAAATTAATTTATTTGAATTTCTGAAAAAGAAAAAGAAAAAGAAAATCCAACCGGCCGGTGGGCCGCAGCCCACCCAGCCAGCCGGCCCAGCCAGCTCGTCCCGCAGCCCACCCAGCCAGCTCGTCCCGCAGCCGGCCCAGCCTGCCCCGCCCCGCGCCACGCGTCACCAATCTGCCGCTCCCCGCGCCCGCTCCCCTCCGCCCGATGGTCGACGCGTGTCGCCATCTCGGCCGCTCGCTCGCGTCCGCGCGCCATCTCGGCCGCTCGCTCGCGTCCGCGCGCCATCCTCGCCGCTCGCCCGTCCGAGCCGCTGACGGGTGGGGCCCACCTGTCAGGGTCCCCGTTTCCGACCCGGACTCTCTTCCCCGTCTCCGATCGGGACGCCGCCGCCGCCTTCCGTTTTCCTCCGCCGTCTCCGAGTCGAACACCTCGACGGCCGTGTATAAATACGGAGGCCGCCCCCTCGACTTCCTCGTCCCGCAGCCGCCGTCGCCGCCGCCGCTTCTGCCGCCGTGCGCCTCGTCGCCGGAACCCGAAGACGCCGCCCTCGCCGACGTCGTTCGCCTCCGCCGAAGCCGCCGCACGTCGCCGCCGTCGTTCGCCGTCGTCGGTTGCTGCCGGTGAGCCCCGCCAGCCAGATCCCCTACCCCGCTGCCGTCCCAGACCCGCCGGCCAGCCACCGCCGCCGCCCGGCCATCGCCGCGGACACGCCCGCACCTCGCCGCTGCCTCGGCCGCGCCCCGCGTCCCCTCGGTCCCCGCGCCGCCCCCGTCAGCGCTGGCGTCAGCCGCGACCCTTCGCCTTCCCGTGCGCCCAACCCACCGTGCACCGAGCCACTGCCCTGTCGGGCCCACCTGCCAGCCGTGCACCCGTGAACCGGCCACGTCAGCCGAGCCCCGTCACCCGCCCAGTCAGCAGCCACGCCAGCCCTAGGGCCGACGGGTCATGCCACGTCAGCCCTAGCCGCCACGCCAGCAAGCCGCCGCCCCGCACTGTTCCGTGCGCCGCGTCCACCGTGGACTCAGTTTCCCCGTGCACCCGGTTCACAGCACAGTGCGATTTTCCAATTTCCCCGATTTTCTGTAGATTTAATTTTCCAAGAGCCCGTTCTCCCTCGTCCTAGCTCCGATTGACCCGATTCTTCTTCCTAAATTCATCTAAAATTGAGCTCTACCTTTTGGTTCAGGTTTGAAAGTTTTTGGAGTTCATTTGAATTTTATTTGATTTTATTTTCTCTTTTCGTCTCGTTTTCTCTCTCGTTAGATCGCGTGTTCGAGGGAGCGGAAGTTGGATTTGAAGACCAAGAGCCCTCATCTGAGCAAGGCCAAGGCAAGTCATATTTTTTTGATCATGTTGAACCCAGTTTTCAAATCTATTATGTATTATCTTGTTTTAAATTATCATGCATCGCTACTTTATTATAAAACCCTTGTATTGGTAGTTAATAACCTAATTTATTATTTCCTCCTTGATAATTTGAATACCATGATTCTATTGTCACCATAGGATGGGTAATTATTTAGTGATGCAATACTAGTTGTCACATGGGTGGTACGCTTATTTTGCTTAGCCATGCTTATTATTAGATCGCTGGGATCTATTATCACATGTGGTTAATTAATTTTGACTTAATGGTAAACTTGAACGTGGTGGTTAACCACAGTTATAAAATTTGTATGTCATGACATGGGTAGTGTCATGGGCATTGGTTATACAAACTTGCTTTCACTTGGGCGAATGATCGTGCAGTAAAGGGGGTGCAGGTTGCACATTGGGATGTGGATGCTTCGCCTGGGTAACTCTTAAGGACTTAACTTTGTGCGCCATTGATCTGAGCTTAATCGTGCAAACCACATGTCTAGTATGGGATGGACCTGGCATAATAATTTGTGAAGTCTCCACTTTGGTTTTACTACTGATGTTGTGTGGCGCAAGAGGGGGCAATTATCGACTAGGGGGTTACCCTACTCGACGGCGAATCCTTAGCGAGTGGGATCGGGTGGAGATGGATCATTGTAAAAGCCTTGTTGTGATTATCTTTAACGTGAGGATTATCACATCGTGTGGGTACAGTTGTGCAACCTCTGCAGAGTGTAAAACTATTCGAATAGCCGTGTCCTCGGTCATGGACAATGCTCGGTGATTTCACACGAGGGGTAGAGTCTTTATGAAATTCTGGTTTGGTTTGAGATGGGAAGTGAATGGTTAGTTCACTTGTGGTTATGCTCATTTTCCCTTGGTTATTTACTTAGTGTCTGTTGTTAAATTTGCTTTTCAATCTATTTATTGTATTTACTTTAAATTGTTGCTTTCTGCAAAATTAACCTTTCAGCCATCCATTGTTAAGCCCTGCATATTATATTGCATTCATTTGTTACAAACGACTTGCTGAGTACCAATGTACTCACGGCTTTATGCCCCTGTTGCTCAGTTGAGGAGGAGGAGTATCACTAGCAGGAGGTTCCAGAAGGAGAGTACTTCGACGTCTTCGCGGATTAGGCTTCGTTCTCCACTCGATAGCCTGTGGGCGTGTCGATTGGCAACTGCGTTTTCTTTTGGATTTCCGCTGCTAGTTTTTGTTAAGCCCTTCGGGCTAGTCTATTGTAAGCTTGGCCATAAGGTCGTACTCTGATGATTATCAATATAATTTGGTTTTTCCTTAGAATATCGTGATATGGATGATATTTATCTTTGTTCACACTGTGTGCACTAGCGTGATCCTGGACTAGTGCAGAATACACAGGAGAGTCCGGATTTGTATATTCGGGTCTCTACAGAGATGGTATCAGAGCTATATCGACTGTAGGACGAAGCCCTAGTTAGAATGGTCGGATTAGTCAAGTTTTCAAAATTTATTTTCTAAATCAAATCAACCAAATGATTGTCTAGTAATTCTTGATTCTTACCTCATTCTTAGGATTCTTGCTCCTTGTCTCCTCTGAGAACTTGGTTTCGAAATTCAATTTGACTTCTTATCCCTATAAAGTCTATAGATGTCTCGAGTGTCTCTCCATCAAAGTGAAAGTTGGTATGGAATTATTCAAGCTGTGCTGTGAAGTTTGGATCAAGGAAGCACCCAATATGTCAAGACAAGATTGGAGATTTCTGTGAAGATTAGGAGCCATTAGATTTGAACCTTGTTATAGTGTTAGTATCGTATAGATCGTTTTGCTTCTTATTTGCCGTTGGGTGTGATGTGAGCTGCAGTTTTGCTTCTAGCATTATGATGCAGTCATGTCAAAAATCTTTTTGTGCAGTTTATTGCTTCTTTTGTTAGCCTTTTCGGCTAAGTGTTTGCTTAGTTTAGGTTGCCATTAGTCATTCCCCTTAGACGAGTTTACCTCTCATCTATGCTTTTCCCACTTATCTTTAAAACCCTGTCAGAGTTTTGGAAGTGTCAGAGCAACTAACCCGGAATAAAGTTGTCCAAGTTCAACCTCAAGTCTTACCTATGCTTTTCCCCCTTACCTTTTCGCCTGGAGCAGTCAGTAGTGTTTCTCTTCAGAGCAGCAGCAAGATGGTTGTACCCAGGAACCCCGCAGAAGCGTCAAGGAATCACGCCAATTCCGTTCAACCTTGATAGTACCCCTGCCAAGACTCCAGGAGCAAGCCGTGGAACGTCGTTAAGTCAAGGAAGCCAAATACCTCAGAGCGTTACAAGGGGAAGCCTCAACAACGTCGTCTCCAGCGTCGTACCTGGTAACCTATTCTTTTAGTCAGCCTGAATCTCGGGGTCGAGATTCCGTTTAAGGGGGGAGGTTTGTAACATCCTGATTTTCAGAGCCTTTTTGAAGCTTTTAAAATAAAATTCACCATTTGTATTTTTCTGGAATTAATTAAAAGCTTAAATGAATTTTTATGAATTAAAAGGATTTAATATGATTAATCTGAACATGAACATTTGCCAAAATTATTTTATTTGAGTTCCTTGTGTCGCAGGGAATTTATTGGAATTTTTCTGGATTTATTTGCTATTTTCTAGAGCTCAAATTAATTTATTTGAATTTCTGAAAAAGAAAAAGAAAAAGAAAATCCAACCGGCCGGTGGGCCGCAGCCCACCCAGCCAGCCGGCCCAGCCAGCTCGTCCCGCAGCCCACCCAGCCAGCTCGTCCCGCAGCCGACCCAGCCTGCCCCGCCCCGCGCCACGCGTCACCAATCTGCCGCTCCCCGCGCCCGCTCCCCTCCGCCCGATGGTCGACGCGTGTCGCCATCTCGGCCGCTCGCTCGCGTCCGCGCGCCATCTCGGCCGCTCGCTCGCGTCCGCGCGCCATCCTCGCCGCTCGCCCGTCCGAGCCGCTGACAGGTGGGGCCCACCTGTCAGGGTCCCCGTTTCCGACCCGGACTCTCTTCCCCGTCTCCGATCGGGACGCCGCCGCCGCCTTCCGTTTTCCTCCGCCGTCTCCGAGTCGAACACCTCGACGGCCGTGTATAAATACGGAGGCCGCCCCCTCGACTTCCTCGTCCCGCAGCCGCCGTCGCCGCCGCCGCTTCTGCCGCCGTGCGCCTCGTCGCCGGAACCCGAAGACGCCGCCCTCGCCGACGTCGTTCGCCTCCGCCGAAGCCGCCGCACGTCGCCGCCGTCGTTCGCCGTCGTCGGTTGCTGCCGGTGAGCCCCGCCAGCCAGATCCCCTACCCCGCTGCCGTCCCAGACCCGCCGGCCAGCCACCGTCGCCGCCCGGCCATCGCCGCGGACACGCCCGCACCTCGCCGCTGCCTCGGCCGCGCCCCGCGTCCCCTCGGTCCCCGCGCCGCCCCCGTCAGCGCTGGCGTCAGCCGCGACCCTTCGCCTTCCCGTGCGCCCAACCCATCGTGCACCGAGCCACTGCCCTGTCGGGCCCACCTGCCAGCCGTGCACCCGTGAACCGGCCACGTCAGCCGAGCCCCGTCACCCGCCCAGTCAGCAGCCACGCCAGCCCTAGGGCCGACGGGTCATGCCACGTCAGCCCTAGCCGCCACGCCAGCAAGCCGCCGCCCCGCACTGTTCCGTGCGCCGCGTCCACCGTGGACTCAGTTTCCCCGTGCACCCGGTTCACAGCACAGTGCGATTTTCCAATTTCCCCGATTTTCTGTAGATTTAATTTTCCAAGAGCCCGTTCTCCCTCGTCCTAGCTCCGATTGACCCGATTCTTCTTCCTAAATTCATCTAAAATTGAGCTCTACCTTTTGGTTCAGGTTTGAAAGTTTTTGGAGTTCATTTGAATTTTATTTGATTTTATTTTCTCTTTTCGTCTCGTTTTCTCTCTCGTTAGATCGCGTGTTCGAGGGAGCGGAAGTTGGATTTGAAGACCAAGAGCCCTCATCTGAGCAAGGCCAAGGCAAGTCGTATTTTTTTGATCATGTTGAACCCAGTTTTCAAATCTATTATGTATTATCTTGTTTTAAATTATCATGCATCGCTACTTTATTATAAAACCCTTGTATTGGTAGTTAATAACCTAATTTATTATTTCCTCCTTGATAATTTGAATACCATGATTCTATTGTCACCATAGGATGGGTAATTATTTAGTGATGCAATACTAGTTGTCACATGGGTGGTACGCTTATTTTGCTTAGCCATGCTTATTATTAGATCGCTGGGATCTATTATCACATGTGGTTAATTAATTTTGACTTAATGGTAAACTTGAACGTGGTGGTTAACCACAGTTATAAAATTTGTATGTCATGACATGGGTAGTGTCATGGGCATTGGTTATACAAACTTGCTTTCACTTGGGCGAATGATCGTGCAGTAAAGGGGGTGCAGGTTGCACATTGGGATGTGGATGCTTCGCCTGGGTAACTCTTAAGGACTTAACTTTGTGCGCCATTGATCTGAGCTTAATCGTGCAAACCACATGTCTAGTATGGGATGGACCTGGCATAATAATTTGTGAAGTCTCCACTTTGGTTTTACTACTGATGTTGTGTGGCGCAAGAGGGGGCAATTATCGACTAGGGGGTTACCCTACTCGACGGCGAATCCTTAGCGAGTGGGATCGGGTGGAGATGGATCATTGTAAAAGCCTTGTTGTGATTATCTTTAACGTGAGGATTATCACATCGTGTGGGTACAGTTGTGCAACCTCTGCAGAGTGTAAAACTATTCGAATAGCCGTGTCCTCGGTCATGGACAATGCTCGGTGATTTCACACGAGGGGTAGAGTCTTTATGAAATTCTGGTTTGGTTTGAGATGGGAAGTGAATGGTTAGTTCACTTGTGGTTATGCTCATTTTCCCTTGGTTATTTACTTAGTGTCTGTTGTTAAATTTGCTTTTCAATCTATTTATTGTATTTACTTTAAATTGTTGCTTTCTGCAAAATTAACCTTTCAGCCATCCATTGTTAAGCCCTGCATATTATATTGCATTCATTTGTTACAAACGACTTGCTGAGTACCAATGTACTCACGGCTTTATGCCCCTGTTGCTCAGTTGAGGAGGAGGAGTATCACTAGCAGGAGGTTCCAGAAGGAGAGTACTTCGACGTCTTCGCGGATTAGGCTTCGTTCTCCACTCGATAGCCTGTGGGCGTGTCGATTGGCAACTGCGTTTTCTTTTGGATTTCCGCTGCTAGTTTTTGTTAAGCCCTTCGGGCTAGTCTATTGTAAGCTTGGCCATAAGGTCGTACTCTGATGATTATCAATATAATTTGGTTTTTCCTTAGAATATCGTGATATGGATGATATTTATCTTTGTTCACACTGTGTGCACTAGCGTGATCCTGGACTAGTGCAGAATACACAGGAGAGTCCGGATTTGTATATTCGGGTCTCTACAGAGATGGTATCAGAGCTATATCGACTGTAGGACGAAGCCCTAGTTAGAATGGTCGGATTAGTCAAGTTTTCAAAATTTATTTTCTAAATCAAATCAACCAAATGATTGTCTAGTAATTCTTGATTCTTACCTCATTCTTAGGATTCTTGCTCCTTGTCTCCTCTGAGAACTTGGTTTCGAAATTCAATTTGACTTCTTATCCCTATAAAGTCTATAGATGTCTCGAGTGTCTCTCCATCAAAGTGAAAGTTGGTATGGAATTATTCAAGCTGTGCTGTGAAGTTTGGATCAAGGAAGCACCCAATATGTCAAGACAAGATTGGAGATTTCTGTGAAGATTAGGAGCCATTAGATTTGAACCTTGTTATAGTGTTAGTATCGTATAGATCGTTTTGCTTCTTATTTGCCGTTGGGTGTGATGTGAGCTGCAGTTTTGCTTCTAGCATTATGATGCAGTCATGTCAAAAATCTTTTTGTGCAGTTTATTGCTTCTTTTGTTAGCCTTTTCGGCTAAGTGTTTGCTTAGTTTAGGTTGCCATTAGTCATTCCCCTTAGACGAGTTTACCTCTCATCTATGCTTTTCCCACTTATCTTTAAAACCCTGTCAGAGTTTTGGAAGTGTCAGAGCAACTAACCCGGAATAAAGTTGTCCAAGTTCAACCTCAAGTCTTACCTATGCTTTTCCCCCTTACCTTTTCGCCTGGAGCAGTCAGTAGTGTTTCTCTTCAGAGCAGCAGCAAGATGGTTGTACCCAGGAACCCCGCAGAAGCGTCAAGGAATCACGCCAATTCCGTTCAACCTTGATAGTACCCCTGCCAAGACTCCAGGAGCAAGCCGTGGAACGTCGTTAAGTCAAGGAAGCCAAATACCTCAGAGCGTTACAAGGGGAAGCCTCAACAACGTCGTCTCCAGCGTCGTACCTGGTAACCTATTCTTTTAGTCAGCCTGAATCTCGGGGTCGAGATTCCGTTTAAGGGGGGAGGTTTGTAACATCCTGATTTTCAGAGCCTTTTTGAAGCTTTTAAAATAAAATTCACCATTTGTATTTTTCTGGAATTAATTAAAAGCTTAAATGAATTTTTATGAATTAAAAGGATTTAATATGATTAATCTGAACATGAACATTTGCCAAAATTATTTTATTTGAGTTCCTTGTGTCGCAGGGAATTTATTGGAATTTTTCTGGATTTATTTGCTATTTTCTAGAGCTCAAATTAATTTATTTGAATTTCTGAAAAAGAAAAAGAAAAAGAAAATCCAACCGGCCGGTGGGCCGCAGCCCACCCAGCCAGCCGGCCCAGCCAGCTCGTCCCGCAGCCCACCCAGCCAGCTCGTCCCGCAGCCGACCCAGCCTGCCCCGCCCCGCGCCACGCGTCACCAATCTGCCGCTCCCCGCGCCCGCTCCCCTCCGCCCGATGGTCGACGCGTGTCGCCATCTCGGCCGCTCGCTCGCGTCCGCGCGCCATCTCGGCCGCTCGCTCGCGTCCGCGCGCCATCCTCGCCGCTCGCCCGTCCGAGCCGCTGACAGGTGGGGCCCACCTGTCAGGGTCCCCGTTTCCGACCCGGACTCTCTTCCCCGTCTCCGATCGGGACGCCGCCGCCGCCTTCCGTTTTCCTCCGCCGTCTCCGAGTCGAACACCTCGACGGCCGTGTATAAATACGGAGGCCGCCCCCTCGACTTCCTCGTCCCGCAGCCGCCGTCGCCGCCGCCGCTTCTGCCGCCGTGCGCCTCGTCGCCGGAACCCGAAGACGCCGCCCTCGCCGACGTCGTTCGCCTCCGCCGAAGCCGCCGCACGTCGCCGCCGTCGTTCGCCGTCGTCGGTTGCTGCCGGTGAGCCCCGCCAGCCAGATCCCCTACCCCGCTGCCGTCCCAGACCCGCCGGCCAGCCACCGTCGCCGCCCGGCCATCGCCGCGGACACGCCCGCACCTCGCCGCTGCCTCGGCCGCGCCCCGCGTCCCCTCGGTCCCCGCGCCGCCCCCGTCAGCGCTGGCGTCAGCCGCGACCCTTCGCCTTCCCGTGCGCCCAACCCACCGTGCACCGAGCCACTGCCCTGTCGGGCCCACCTGCCAGCCGTGCACCCGTGAACCGGCCACGTCAGCCGAGCCCCGTCACCCGCCCAGTCAGCAGCCACGCCAGCCCTAGGGCCGACGGGTCATGCCACGTCAGCCCTAGCCGCCACGCCAGCAAGCCGCCGCCCCGCACTGTTCCGTGCGCCGCGTCCACCGTGGACTCAGTTTCCCCGTGCACCCGGTTCACAGCACAGTGCGATTTTCCAATTTCCCCGATTTTCTGTAGATTTAATTTTCCAAGAGCCCGTTCTCCCTCGTCCTAGCTCCGATTGACCCGATTCTTCTTCCTAAATTCATCTAAAATTGAGCTCTACCTTTTGGTTCAGGTTTGAAAGTTTTTGGAGTTCATTTGAATTTTATTTGATTTTATTTTCTCTTTTCGTCTCGTTTTCTCTCTCGTTAGATCGCGTGTTCGAGGGAGCGGAAGTTGGATTTGAAGACCAAGAGCCCTCATCTGAGCAAGGCCAAGGCAAGTCGTATTTTTTTGATCATGTTGAACCCAGTTTTCAAATCTATTATGTATTATCTTGTTTTAAATTATCATGCATCGCTACTTTATTATAAAACCCTTGTATTGGTAGTTAATAACCTAATTTATTATTTCCTCCTTGATAATTTGAATACCATGATTCTATTGTCACCATAGGATGGGTAATTATTTAGTGATGCAATACTAGTTGTCACATGGGTGGTACGCTTATTTTGCTTAGCCATGCTTATTATTAGATCGCTGGGATCTATTATCACATGTGGTTAATTAATTTTGACTTAATGGTAAACTTGAACGTGGTGGTTAACCACAGTTATAAAATTTGTATGTCATGACATGGGTAGTGTCATGGGCATTGGTTATACAAACTTGCTTTCACTTGGGCGAATGATCGTGCAGTAAAGGGGGTGCAGGTTGCACATTGGGATGTGGATGCTTCGCCTGGGTAACTCTTAAGGACTTAACTTTGTGCGCCATTGATCTGAGCTTAATCGTGCAAACCACATGTCTAGTATGGGATGGACCTGGCATAATAATTTGTGAAGTCTCCACTTTGGTTTTACTACTGATGTTGTGTGGCGCAAGAGGGGGCAATTATCGACTAGGGGGTTACCCTACTCGACGGCGAATCCTTAGCGAGTGGGATCGGGTGGAGATGGATCATTGTAAAAGCCTTGTTGTGATTATCTTTAACGTGAGGATTATCACATCGTGTGGGTACAGTTGTGCAACCTCTGCAGAGTGTAAAACTATTCGAATAGCCGTGTCCTCGGTCATGGACAATGCTCGGTGATTTCACACGAGGGGTAGAGTCTTTATGAAATTCTGGTTTGGTTTGAGATGGGAAGTGAATGGTTAGTTCACTTGTGGTTATGCTCATTTTCCCTTGGTTATTTACTTAGTGTCTGTTGTTAAATTTGCTTTTCAATCTATTTATTGTATTTACTTTAAATTGTTGCTTTCTACAAAATTAACCTTTCAGCCATCCATTGTTAAGCCCTGCATATTATATTGCATTCATTTGTTACAAACGACTTGCTGAGTACCAATGTACTCACGGCTTTATGCCCCTGTTGCTCAGTTGAGGAGGAGGAGTATCACTAGCAGGAGGTTCCAGAAGGAGAGTACTTCGACGTCTTCGCGGATTAGGCTTCGTTCTCCACTCGATAGCCTGTGGGCGTGTCGATTGGCTACTGCGTTTTCTTTTGGATTTCCGCTGCTAGTTTTTGTTAAGCCCTTCGGGCTAGTCTATTGTAAGCTTGGCCATAAGGTCGTACTCTGATGATTATCAATATAATTTGGTTTTTCCTTAGAATATCGTGATATGGATGATATTTATCTTTGTTCACACTGTGTGCACTAGCGTGATCCTGGACTAGTGCAGAATACACAGGAGAGTCCGGATTTGTATATTCGGGTCTCTACAGCAAGCACATCTACAAATTCAGATTTAACTACTGCTGAAACTAGTCGATATACAACCTGACCACCCAGATTAGACAAAAAAAAATACAGATACTGAATTGTGTCCCCAAGCATACAGATACTTTAATGCCTTGACCTGATAACTGATGAGTGATGACACATGTTTTTGGCACAACCATAATCTAAAAGGGCAACTAATGGAAAAGGGGCATTCTGAGTTACCTCCTTACAAGCCGGCGGAGGGAGGCGGTCGGCGGAGGGAGGCGGAGGCGGCCGGCGGAGGGAGGCGGTCGGCGGAGGGAAGCGGCCGGCGGAGGGAGGAACCCGGCGGAGGCGGGCGGAGGCGGTCGGCGGAGGCGGTCGGCGGAGGCGGTCGGCGGAGGCGGGCGGAGGCGGTCGACGGAGGCGGTCGGCGGAGGCGGGCGGAGGCGGTCGGCGGAGGGAGGCGGAGGCGGCCGGCGGAGGGAGGCGGACGGCGGAGTCGGATATTCGCCTGGACTGGAGTAGCGGCCGAAGCGGCGAAACCCGAATGGAAAGCACAGCAGGGCGCAGGAGGCCGGCGCTGGATCGCAGGGAGTAACCCTAGTCCCTTTCGCACCGACGGCCGGATCGCAGCGCAGGGAGTGAGAACTGAACGGACGGCTGGATCGCGCGGGAGTGGTAATGGGCCATCTGGTGATCTGGGCTTCATTATGGGCTGGCTTCTCATAGGCTAAAATCCCGGATATCCGTTTTCGTATTATCCGTATTATCCGTATCCGTATCCGTATTCGACGGATACTAGGCTTACTGTATTCGTATCCGTATCTGATAAAAAAATCCGTATCCGTATCCGATCCGAGAACTATCCGAAAAAAATCCGATCCGACCCAATCCGTATCCGTATCCGTCCGGATCCGGCGGAAAATATCCGATCCATTTTTCACCCCTATTGCTGGCTAGCAGGTAGCAACCGATCCATGGTGTTTCTGTTCCCCACAGCACATCCAGTGTTAGGCTTGCTAGCAGTACATATCTCCCTATCCTTTTGGCAGCCATATAAATAGGTGAAACCTGATATCATCGTTGAGAGCTATATGAGTATGTGACACATTGCATGGTTGATGGTTCTTTGAAAAGAGTTTGGCTCAACTACCTCTGCACCACATTTTTCATTCCAAATCCAATGGTACAGGTGGACGTACGCATCTGGACAAATAATAATACATAAGAATTAGTAGAGCCCAGTTGTCTTTTGGAAAAAAAAGGTAACAGATGATATTATTTCTTTTCGGTAAACAGTCGTAGCGTTGTTCCATGTGGAAGTGCTGTTTCTCATTCTTCTGAATATCCATCTGATCTTTTAATGGAGCACTAGTTAGGTTTTTGAAAATTATGATAATTATACAGTTTGAAAATGGAGCGTCTCTGCGTATGCGCAATATATACTCTTAGAGGCACTATTCATGCATATCCATATTACCTCGAAAATATGATGCCCCGGCGTCGATCCCGGGCAGATGGGCTGCACGCCTCGCATACCCACCAGCCGAGCAACTCTCGCTCTCCCGATACCTGCCAAGCCTACTACTACACGAGAGCACTTAAGTGACAATCTGTCCGTGGAGTCTTGCAGGGATCCCTGCATGCAGTATGTACAGCCTAGGGATAGCATAAAAGTTCTACATGTTCTTTTAGCTCTTAGCTCCAATATATATAGGTGAAACATGGTGCGTAGCATCTTCGAGTGCAGTATGTTTGATGATTACGTTTCTCTTTGAGGAGCGTTCAACTACCCTCTGCACTAGGGTTCATTGTAAACTCAATGCAAGTAGACGCACGCATGCTGATGAATATGTAGCCCTGTCACCTCTCCAAAAAGGTCCAAAAAATAAATAAAAATAAAATTAGTAGCCTTGTTTCGTCTGGAAACATTTATGTCTCTAAGAAGAACTTGCAATATAGAAATCAGAGTCAAAATCCAGGTGCAACTGAAACATGCATGGGAACTACTTAAGTTTATGGCACTGTACATGAAGCCGTATCATATCATGATGTCAGACTAGCTGCTAGTCCAATTCGGATCACATACTAGTCGATTACCTAGCAGGATACCAATTCATTCCTGCTATTTTACTGACAAATACTTAGGCTCGATCGTAATCTTCTGCTCGATCTGCACCACCTGACCGTGTTCCAATCAACCATGTCCACCTCCGCGCCGGCACTGTCGACCGCTGGCGAAGGGACGCGCCTGAGCCGACACGTTCGTCCTCCACCGTCGTCGCCAACATAGGGATAGGGAATCACGTACGTGCTAAGGGTCGACGGCTACTCTGAAACCAAGGCGGTAAAAACTGGCCTGTGCTTTGTAGTTGTACTCCTGCACCTTCCTCGTCGGAGGCCACACATGGCGTATCAGATATTACCCCGACGGCAACCGCGCGGAGTACGACGGCTTCATATCCATATTCCTCGAGCATGTCGGCCCCAACTAGGGCATGGACGCCGACATGCAGTTCGATCTGCTCGACCTTGCCAGCCACGCAGCACCACCGTACAGCAGCAGGTTCACGCACACCTTGTCACGTAACAACTGAGGATTCCCGCAGTTCATCAGCAGGGAAGTCCTAGAGAAGTCGGTGTATCTCAAGAACGACTGCTCGTCATCTGGTGGAAGAGCCGTCTGTCAAGTTGCCACCGCCAAAGCTGGACTGGCATCTTGGCGACCTCGTCCGAAACGTAGAGGGGGCAGATGTCACGTTTGTCGGACCCCAAGTTTACTAACCTGGAATCATCTGTGATAACATTGCATTATTCCCTGGATCAGTAGATAATGCTCACAGATACAATGCTGCATCATTTCATACACGACAAAACCATACATTACAATACCAGAGTTCAAATAGACCGCGTCGGATCGAGGTTACAATAGGGCCGTCAGGCCATATGTCTTACAATACATAAAGAGCAGAAGCGGAAACGTACATAAGCGTAGGGGCACAACTCGCCACAGGCAAGTGACTGGGTCAACCTGAGTACTACCGCTATTAATCAGGGACCTGACTAATAACGGATGCACCCACCAAAACTAGCCTGGTCAACTGGACTGAGGCGAGAGGCAAGACTACCGAAGCCTAATCTAATATCCACCATCTTCATTGCCTTCGGCATCCTGATCCTCATGGTAGACGTAGTGCTCTTGATTCACAGCTTCTGAAAGGGGGGTTAAGAGCGAGAATGAGCACAACCAACCGTGCTCTGCGAACCAACACACAGAATGCATATAAGTATAGATGCAAGGCTGTCAAGTGAGGGTCGAGGTTCTTTTATTTGCTAAAGCGACTTTTGTAATAATCATATTTAAAATTCCTATGACTTAGCATTTTACA
Source organism: Dendrocalamus latiflorus (assembly GCA_017311315.1). NCBI lineage: Eukaryota > Viridiplantae > Streptophyta > Magnoliopsida > Poales > Poaceae > Dendrocalamus > Dendrocalamus latiflorus. The sequence continues at coordinate 17,368,377 of CM029642.1, read as the reverse complement.
AAACATGCTTTAAGGATTTTGAAATTGTGCAGTAACTATAGCGGTATAGGTTCCATCCACCAATTTCATGGTTCCATCCACCAATGTTTAATTTTGAGTAGCAGATTACTTCCACCTTATTACCAACACTGGGGTACATCCCTCCAGGGAAAATTTATCAAAGTCAGGTTACATCCGCCTGACGGTTTTCTTATTCCCAACCTCAAAAGTTTTGAAATAGAACTAACTCGAGGAAGATTTCCATGTCTGCCCTTGACCGTGGGCACGGCTATTCGAATAGTTTGTCTAAGTACTCTGCAGAGACTGTACATCTTTACCCATAAGAGATAATCGTCTCGATGGTTCTACATGATTTCTTGGACATGCAGATCGAGAGAATATCACGAGGCCTTTACAATACCTCGCACTCTAGCATATCACTCCTATGGGGTTACTTCCATAGGTTGTGCGGGATGTCCACCATAGGTTAGCGCAGTCGGACTCCACTCACCACATACGCTATCCTAGGCAACGTCACCTACATCCGGTGTCCCGTTCCAAGTGGGGCTTTCATTACCCACCTACACACTTTCTCCGTGAAATGTCTAGAGATTCAGTAAATTATTCAGCCAAGCCTACAATATGCCAGCTTGTGGTTGTACTGTTATACACAGAGGGTCCACACAGGATTAAGCCCTTAATTTGTCTGGGCGGTTCATTCCACAATCCCCTGTGTTACATCCACACCCACCGTTCTTTCCACCCGCCCAAACAGGTTTAGCAGTTTTTAGGGTTTCGAGAAGCATAACACAATTTAACATCAATACTCAGCCACGTACATCCCATGACTGTCCCAAATCTAGTTTTCATGATTAAGAATGATTATCAGGGCTACTGATGCCCTGGGTTCGACAAGACCAGCATGGCAGCAATAAGACTTATAACTACCATAGTTGTATTTTATCTCTAGGGCGACAAGGATCATGTGAATTCAAATGTTACTGGTGGGGCATCTTAATATTGGGTAGACATATGGTTGTTAGCTACCTTAAGAGTGACATACTTTTGCATATAAAGTAACGCATGCAATTTTGATAATTTAAAAGAACATACTTTCACATAAAATATAGGCGCAAAATGATCAAAGTATTGACTCGCCTGGATCGAAAGCTTGGGGGTCTTGTGCTGCTTCAGGCGGGGGCTCGTTCGCGTCTTCGAACTCTACTCGGGAGATCGAACCGGAAAAACAACATAAAAGAACAAAAGCAAATAAATACCAAATAAAATAAACAAAGTTCAAATTAACTCAAAACTGAACCAAAACAGAACCATCAGATAGATCTTGATTTTAGAAAATTTTAGAATTTGGTTTCATTAAATTTGGAGTTAGGGTTAGAAAGTTATAGCATTTCAAAGTTTTAAAGTCCTGAAATTTCAGAAAATCTGACAAGTGGGCCTTAATTAGCAGCATTAATGCCCCTTTACTTGGTCGGCTTAGGACATCTTAAGTAGCGGTTTTAGGCAATAATTAATTTGGCGGGGTTAACTCATGGTCACTCCTCTGGTTCTCCCCGGCCGCAAGGGAGGCGGAGCCGGCTGGCGACGAAGGGGCACGGAGGCGCGGCGGCGCCGGCAAAAACGGGTCGCCCGACCCGGCGCGCACCTCGGGGAGGGCGGAATCGACCAAGCCAGCCGGGCGACGACCGAAGACGAGCGCGGCGGCGGGTAGGGCGGTGGCCGGAACAGGGGATTTGGGCGCCGGCGTCGCGGGCCATGGGGGCTCGATTGTTTGGTGGTGAAGCATCCCCGGGAGGTCTTGAGCTCACCTGGGGTGTCGGCCGAGGTCGAAATGGAGCAGGGTGGGCCGGCGGCGGAGGCGTGCTCGGCGGGGAATAAGGAGACGACGGCGGCTCGCTAGGAAGGGCGGCAGGGTCCAGCGAGGTGGTGAAAGGTGATTGCGAGGTCCGGGCGACGCTCCACGTGCGGTGAATCGGCCCGAGACTCGGTGGTTCGCCGATGGGGATCCGACGCCGGAGCTGGTGGAGGGGAAGCTCGCCGGCGTCCTACAGGGGATGATAAGCCGATTAGGCGGTGGATGAGAGAGGGGGAGCAAGGGTGAGTGCGACGGTGGGTGGAGGGGGTCTTGAAGTCCACCGGTGGCGCTTGGCGGCGGAGTCTCGCCGGAGGCGCACCTGCAGCAGAGGAGGCGGTGGGGTGGTTCTCGGGTGAGCTGGGTGGGACGGCGCAGCGAGGCTTCGGCGCGATTTATAGAGGCCCGGAAAGAAGAAGGGGACGACGGGGGAGGGGTGTCAATCCCGTGCGGCCGCAAGACAGGTGGGGCCCCGGTGGTTCGGTCGGGCGCCATTGAAGGCGAGGAACAGGGCTTGGCCCAATGGTCCGCGTGGAGGCGTAGCGGGAAAACAAGGCGATGTGACTTACACAGTGAGGCGGCAGGGGGAGTACTACGGTGGCATAGCGAGGGGGAAAGCGTCACGGCGCGCACGGCCAGACGATGGCCAAAGCGTGCGGGAGGTGACATCGCGGGCGGGCGCTGAAGGCGAGGGCGGCGCTGCAGACGAGGGCGAAGAGGCGTGCCCAGGGCGCTGCCATTGTCGGGCGCTGAAGGCGAGGCTATTGCCGCAATCAATGGCCGTCGCGGGTGGTTGAGGGGAGAATGCCGAGCGGCGGCAAGGATAGAGGGAGGAGGCGCTGGTGCCAGGGAGGGGAAGGGGAGGTACTGCCGCCTGGAAGAAGAGAGGAGATGGGTGGCTGTGATGGGAAGGGGAGGAGGATGGACGGCTAGGATTGAAGGAGTTTTCTTTTACAAATATTCCATTTTCTCCCTTCCCTCTTTTAAAAGATTAAACATAATTTTTCCTTCTCTGACATTTGCTAATTTTTGCAGATAATTTCAGATTCTAGATTTTAAGAGGTTACTCTGAAATTCTTCTTTGGAGATAAAACAAAGTTTTTCATTTGTAAAACTTTGCACTACATGAATTTTCTTTTTGAAAACCAAAAAGAAATAACCAACTGAGAATAAATTCTTTTAATTCCATTAACATAAGTTTGAAATTTTATATTAACACAAAGGTTTGAAAATGGGATGTTACAACGTTCAAGGTTGGCAGGGAGACGTTCGTCACGCACCGGTACGTGCTCGCCTCTCGATCGCTCGTCTTCAAGGCGCAGCTCCTGGGTTCCATGAAGGAGAAGGATAAAAGATACATCATACGCATCGACGACGTGCACGCTCAGTAATTTGTGTGTGCTGAGAAATGGGATTCTTGTTAATTTAACAGAGTCGTTCTTAGTAGATATTATTTGTTTGAGCCCTTTACGAGTAATTAACATCATAACGATCACGAAATATTTAGTCAAGTTAGGGGTTTACCAGTACACAATATCAACCATGGAGGAAACAAATACAAGCAAATTAACCATAACATCGATCATGAAATTTTCAGTCAAGATGAGGTTTACCACGACGTAGTATCAACTATGGAGGAAACAAATACTAGCATCTGTCTTTTGTCGGAGTTCCTATAGTGACAAGGAGAATTACTAGGCAACACATGTAGTGGCAGGCATGCAAGTGCACGCAGTGCACGCGGTGAACTCGCTCCGAGGACGATCACTAGCAGCATCACATGTTAGCTGCAATGTTGATTCTATACGAGCTTATGTCAGATGCTCCTAATTGACCTGACAGGTGGTCGGCTAGGAAGGGAATGAGAGAAGAGGAGGGAAAGAAGATGGGCCGGCAGCTGGGTTTAGGCCCAAGCTGCGAGGGAGTGAGGAAAAAGATTTTCAAACTTTATTTGCATTGCTAATTTCAATTCAAAATCAAATTCAGTTTTTTAATTCCCATAAAACGCTTGACCAATCCAAATATGCAATATAATTTTTTGAAAATTATGATAATTATGCAGTTTGAAAATGGGGCAAAAATCGGATGTTACAAGAATAGTGCAAGCAGCTCTTCGTGCTTGCTGGATAGAAGATGGGTTGCTTGCAAAGCAACCGATCCATGGTCTTTTTCTCCCCACAGTACATCCAGTGTCGGGCTAGTAGTAAATTTCTACAGTCCTCCCATGCATCCTTTTGGCTTCAATTGGTGAAACCTGATATTATCGTTGAGAGCTATATGACACAATGCATGGTTAATGGATCTTCTTTGAATAGGGCTCTGTTCAACTACCTTCTGCACTACGTTTCTCGGTGCAAATTCAGTGGTACAAGTGTACGTAGGCATGTGGACTAATAATACTACATAATAATTAGTAGTAGCCTTGTTGCCTTCCGAAAAATATATATATAGTATCCAGAGGATATTTCCTCGTTTTGGTAAATAGGCGTAGCGTGTTCCAAGTGGAATCGACTACATCTCTGAGTATGCACAACTTGTAATAATTGTTCCATGTGGAATCGCGCTCTCTCTCGTTTTTCTGTATATTCATCTGATTTTCTAACTAGTATTACCTAGTTCCGTGGGTTATTTGCTTAATCTGTTTCTATCCTCTGCTTGCGTAGCTTCATATCGATCAGCAGTTTAGCACATTAAAATACTAGTTACTAGGTAGCATCTATTTGATGGATTTGCTACAGTAGTATTGATGATGAGATGCAATGTCAATGTCTATGCAGGAAAATCACTGATCACTAAACCAAACACCAAGAGCTCTGAAGAGCATTCCTATCTGAGTATCACAACACTGTGCAAATGTTGCAACTTAATGCATACGGTTACTCAATTTGGTCGTGAAGAAAAGTCACTCAGTTAGATGCATATCTCTCTTGAGACCAATAATATACGTTAATCGGAATGTTCATGGATTAATATTCTTAAATCATTGTTTGGTTTTCTTGTCGAGATTTTTTGGTTTCGGCTTATGGCTTTTAGGCTAGCTGTTCGTGAGAGAGAGTACGGAGTAATAAAAACTCAGGTGTAATTTTGGCCGATATAAATGAAGTCTTTACAGTGTATACTACAACCAACTTGTAGACTCCACTTAAAAAAAACACTTCGTTTAAAAGTTAGTTACTACAGAAAAATCGAAAAGTAGCTTTTAGAAGCTGCAAAGAATAGGCCCACAAACTGCAACCCGTTGCTTTGCTTCGTTGGACGAACTCAATCGGATGTGGTTCAAAATCCACAGGTGGAGCAAGCGGAAATGAAGACATGCATGACGGATTGCACTTCCGTCTCCAGTCTTCGGTTATAGGAAGTACTGGATCCTGTCTAATGTATGTAGTCCCGATACCTCCCAAGCCAACTACTACACGAGAGCACTTCAAGTGGCAACCTATCCGTCGAGTCTTGCAGGGATCCCTGCATCTGCATGCAGTATGTAGAACCTCGGGATAGCACAAAATTTCTACAGTTCTTCTATCTCTTAGCTCCAATATATATATAGGTGAAACATGGTGCGTAGCATCTTCGAGTGCAGTTACAAAATGTAAGTAGACGCACGCATGCTGATGAAAATATGTAGCCCTGTCACCTTTCCAAAAATGTCCAAAAATTAAATAAAAATAAAATTAGTAGCCTTGTTTCATCTGGAAACATTTATGTCTCTAAGAAAAACTTGTAATACAGAAATCAGAGTCAAAATCCGGGTGCAGCTTAAACATGCATGGGAACTATACTTAATTTTATGGCACTGTACATGAAGCCGTATCATATCCAGGGGAAATTATATCAGAGGAAAAATTTTATTGGAGGGCAGCGATAAAGCCAGTAACTGTCGGTTACTAGAAATTTCGAATTTTTTTGGCCAAAATTTTTGAATTGAAATTTGAAATTTTGATTTTTTTTATGTTTAGATGAATTTTGTTAAATCCAAATTTTTTGCCCAATATAAAATTTTATCGGTCTCCGCCGGTTACTGGGGAAATTTCGCCGCTACAATTTTCCCTGTGAATCATATCAAGATAGGCAGTCCAATTCAGATCGCATACTAGTCGATTACCAAGCAGATACCAATTTATTCCTGCTATTTAACTAACAAATACTTAGGCTCGATCGTAATCTTCTGCTCAATCTGCACCACCTGGCCGTACGTGTTCAGTCAACCATGTTCACCTCCGCGTTGGCACTGTCGGCCGCTGGCGAAGGGACGCGCCTGAGCCGACACGTTCATCCTCCACCCTCATTGCCAAGATAAGGAGAGGGAACCACGTGCCAAGGGTTGACGGCTGCTCCGAAACCATGGCGGTAAAAACCGGCCTGTGCTTTGTAGTTGTACTCCTGCACCTTCCTCGTCGGAGGCCACACATGGCTTATCAGATATTACCCCGACGGCAACCGCGCGGGGTACGGCGGCTTCATATCCATATTCCTCGAGCATGTCGGCCCCGACTAGGGCGTGGACGCCGACATGCAGTTCGATCTGCTCGACCTTGCCGGCCAAGCAGCACCGCCGTACAGCAGCAGGTTCACGCACACCTTGTCACGTGACAAATGAGGATTCGCTCAGTTCATCAGCAGGCAAGTCCTAGAGAAGTCGGTGTATCTCAAGGACGACTGCTCCGTCATCCGGTGGAAGAGCCGTCTGTCAAGTTGCCACCGCCAAAGCTGGACTGGCATCTTGGCGACCTCGTCGGAAACGCAGAGGGGGCAGACGTCACGTTCAAGGTTGGCAGGGAGACATTCGTCGCGCACCGGTACGTGCTCGCCGATGTGTTCAGGGCGTTGCTCCACTTCATCTACACCAACGAATACCTGAGATGGCGAGGAATACGCGGCGATAAGGACCCAGCATCTGCTTGTGGCGGCAGACATGTATGACCTACCGAGGGTAAAGTTGATCCTCGAGGACAAACTATGCAGGTGACTTGCTGTGAGCACGGTGGCGACCACATTTCTCTTGGCTGAGCAGCATCATTGTTGTGAGCTTAAAGAGGCGACTTTCAGCGCTTCCTCATCTTCCTATCAAACATGCAAGCAGTTAAGGCGACCGATGGTAAGAAGCATCTTATGTTATGACAAGCTGCCCCTCTCTTTGCAAGGAGCTCAGATCGAGGCACATTGTCCTATAATCTCAAGAATAGTGTTAGAGAAGTAGCTTTTGCATTTTTATCTTTTTCGTGTACATTTTATACTCGAAAATTTGAATACTTGTTTTTATAGAGTACATGCATGCTCAGTAATTTGTGTGTGCTGACAAATGGGATTCTTGTTAATTTAACTGAGTTGTTCTTTGTAGATATTATTTGTTTGAGCCCTTTACGAGTAATTAACATCATAACGATCATGAAATATTAGTCAAGTTAGGAGTTTACCAGTACAAAATATCAACCATAGAGGAAACAAATACAAGCAAATTAACCATGACGTCGATCATGAAATTTTCAGTCAAGATGAGGTTTACCACGACGTAGTATCAACTATGGAGGAAACAAATACTAGCATCTGGCTTTTGTCGGATTTCCTATAGTGACAAGGAGAATTACTGGCAACACATGTAGTGGCTGGCATGCAAGTGCACACGGTGAACTCGCTCTTAGGACGATTACTAGCAGTCTCACATGTTAACTGCGATGTTGATTCTATACGAACATGTGTCAGATGCTCATTCGGTGCCTTCGCATAATCACAAGCATGCTGGAAATTAACTGTCCCAAGTGGTAGGAACAAGCATCGGCGCCAAGTCGAACAAGATACAACAGGCCATGCGTCGAACACCGTCACTGCAGTAAACATGAGGACATGGCAAGTTCAGGAATGAGAGACTCACTACTACAGAAAACCTCATAGTAGACGCGTCATCATAGACGGTTTTGTGAAACCGTCTGTGATGAACACTATTACAGACGGTTGTAATTTGGAGGCCGTCTGTGGTATTTGTGGCGGGAAAAAGGAGTATCACAGACGGTCGGTCTATATTAAGAACCGTCTGTGATAATGCCAGATTATCACAGACGGTTTTTAATAAAAAACCGTCTGTGATAAGCTGGTTATCACAGACGATTTTTAATTAAAAATCGTCTGTGATAAGCTGGTTATCACAGAAGATTTTTAATTAAAAATCGTCTGTGATAATGGCACTAAGGCATTTATTGCGTTGCTCAGACCGCATCTGTCTTCATTTTGATCCAGATCTAGTCACTGCTGCGCACGTTTTCACTCGGGAGAAAGCTAGATTATCCAACTCATCGGCTGGTTTCTTGAACCCACACTTGGTCGCCAAGGATACCATCGACCAGGATACAGCCCTCGTCGAGAGGTACATTGCAGCAGGACTGATGGGTTGCCTCAATAAGGAATATGTACTTATGCCCTTCCATCAGAACTTTCATTGGATTTTAATAGTAATTGTATCAAAATGGAACAAGGTATATTACCTTGATTCCCTAAGTAGGAATAAAATGGACTTCACAGTTGTCAGCCAAGTAATCGATAGGTAAGTACATATTCTCCATACATACCTATATTGTACTCTTTCTTTCCTTCCGAATGACTAAGGTTAACTTTTTCAAATCACGTAGGGCGTTCGCGATGTACATTCAAATGGGAGGTGACTCGAAGCGCGGGGCCAAAGGCCTGCTGACACATGCTCGAGATTTTAAGGTATTCGCTATTTCACATTAATTAATCCTATGCAACAGCCTCTTGAACTAACACATTCCATTTTTTGCAGTGCCACCAGCAGCAGCCGGGCAACACATGTGGATACTACGTTTGCCAACATATGGAACTACTCCTCGATTCCTCGAGGATCAGCAATTACAAGGTTTGTCAATCTTCCCATAATTACTTCATACTTATCACGTTACATATATACGCATATTGATATTTCTATCGACAGACTGCGTCCATCTCGTCAACTCCATTGAAACAGCCTGATCTTGGACGGATTCGAGCAGAGTTGGCATACTTTTTGCTGACTCAAGTCATAAAGCCAGAAGGCCGGTTCCACTCCGCACCATAGATACATAATCAACGAACCTTTTTTAAGTGCAAATGCAGTGTAGATCTTTTGTAATTGTGTATTTGTTAATGGATATTTTATTTCAATTCAATTAATTGATTTGGGAAATGGATGCTTTATGTTTGTGTTCAAATGAAGTGCGTTGTCAATTGGATGTTTTATGTCTATGAAATGAATTGAGATGTGAAATGTATCTGAAATGAAATGAGATGTGTGAATTGTATGTTTTATGTCTGTGATTATCTGCTTATTTCAGAGGGCATGGCTAGCATTTCTTGAGGCTAGCCAATAAACAGAAATAGATTTAGATTTTGGAGGAAGGAATATCACAGACGGTTTTTAATGAAAAACCGTCTGTGATATCTCATAATCACAGACGGTTTTAAAACCGTCTGTGATAACCTTGGATTATCACTGACCCATAAATTCAGACGGTTCAGAAAACCGTCTGTGATGACGTTTCTGAACCGTCTGTAATGTGGTTTTTTGTAGTAGTGACTGCAGTGTATATTAGTCCAGATGCCTCCCAAACCTATATATAAGCATGCATAGGTAGATCATATATACTCAATAGCCCGTGAACGAGTAGCAACCGATCCATGGTAATTTTCTCGCCGCCAGAACAGAAAGTCTTGGGCTAGCACTAGAACTTTTTTAAGATCTTCTATCATTCTTCTCCAATATATACTGGTGAAACTAGGCCGCACATACCTTTGAGTACAATAATTTGACGTTGTGGTGCATGGTTCCTCTGCATCTTTACTTCCAAATTTTGAAGAGGATTCAACTACCCTCTGCACTACACTGCACTGCGAATTAATGGAAAGTAAACTCTTGGTTGTCGAATACTAAATGTAGTAGACTATTTCATGTACAGGAGTGAACTGTTTGGTCACATATTGGTCAACAAAAAATTGCGACAAAATATTGGTTTCGTTAGCATGTGAAAAGTGTGGTGACATTACTGGGTGTAGCCTATTACTAGCTTTGTCCACGGGAAATTTTATAGTATATTATACTGATAGTAGAAATACAATAGTAGAAATTAAATCTAATCGTTGATTTATGAGGGTATTCTAGATTTGTGTTGTTAAACCTGTTTTTAGGGTATTTTGGACTATTGACATGGACATATGTTTGTAAACCGGCGTTGCGTCTCCAATCCATGCACATGCTTATTTTGTTTACAATTTTACCATTTTAGATATTCTATTGCTAGTAATATGAGTGGTAGTATACTTAATTCTAACTAATCGAACCATTGAATCGTAAAGATTGAACGGCTCCAGACAAGTTCGATCCGTTAATTTTAGAGCCGAGGAACTAAACTACGGGCTGTTTGATATAGCTACGGTTTATGGTTTTTGGTTGAAAATTTTGAATTTTGGCTGTTTGCGACAGAGATTACGGAGAAAAAGATATTCGATTGCGATTTTGGTTGATGCAGACATTGGACTTTTAACATGTATTACAAATAACTTGTAGATCTTATCTTGAGAAAATACTCTGTTTGAAAGTTAGGTACTATAGTAAAACCTAAAAACCGTTTTTAAAAGCCGTAAAGAACAAGCCCTACCACTTGTTCAGTACAAGCCGGTTACAAATGCAATCAAGCTGGAACTTAAGGGAAGCAAGGTACTGAATGTACTCCGTTTTTCACTTTACTACACACGTATTTCTCTCTTGGGGCAGGTAATTAATACTCATTGACTACTGCACGAACTCTTGAATACTTGGTTGGTCTTTGCATTGAGAGGTTCCTGATTTGGCCAACTTGGTACGCGACTAAGCACGGTAGCTAGCTCGATCCTGATGTCTGCAAATGCAAAGCCATCAGATGTACCACGATTGTGCTTCCCTCACGAAGCTGACTCCAAGATGTGCCCGCTCCAATCAATCGTCCGTCATGGCTGTGCAGTCACCGATTTTGAGCCAAGTTCAGCAGTTATCCAAGTTATGATATGGGTTGAAGAATCAAACATTGCCCGTGAAGGATACTGGATGAACAGTAACATACGTTTGATCCGACTTGATTTATAGAACATGGCATTGTGTATGGTCCCGACACCTCCTAGGCCTCCAAGCATGCGAGAGAACTGCATTCAGTTCATTGATCATGCTCCCATCCAGAACAGCACTAAGACTTGGGCTACACTAAATCTTTTTAAGATCTTATATCTTTGGCTAGGTCCATCATATATATATATATATATATATATATATATATATATATATATATATATATATATATATATATATATATATATATATATATATATATATATATATATATATATATATATATATATATATATATATATATATATATATATATATATATATATATATATATATATATATATAGAGAGAGAGAGAGAGAGAGAGAGAGAGAGAGAGAGAGAGAGGTGACTAGGTCTTATCTTGGGAGTATAATATGATATTTGTGTACAATTAAGCTTCAATTGGCACATGGTTCCTCTATATCCTCAGGTCTCAGATGTTTGAAGACGATTCAATCACCCTCTGTACGCATTATATTTCATGCTTCCATGTTAAATATATGGCTTAACCAGATGTGGGTCAGTCGGGATGATCGTTGGGGCATGACCTGATGTCGCCAGTAAAGGATCCTTCACGTTAGCTGATGAGAATGTGCAATGTATATAGTCCTCATACCTCCTAAGCCTACAAGCATGCGATAGAACTGTGTGCAATCATGCTTCATGCTCACCAGCCTGTGGATAAGTAGCAACCAATCAATGTTAATTTTCTCCATGTCATAACTCATAATTGGCTGAATCTTGGGCTAGGACTAAACCTTTGAAGTTTATCTATCCTTTAGCTCCAATATATATGATCGGAACTAGGTCGTATCTTTGAGTAGAATAATATGACATTGTGGTATAATTAAGCGATCAATTGCATATGGTTCATTTACGTATTAAGCTCAAAAGTTGAAGAGGATTCAGTTCCCTATACACTACACATCACTGTGAATTAATGGCGAGTACCTTGAAGTATCCTCCATTAGTACTGGTATCATATATCTTTCTGAAAACAATCCCGTGTGGGGCTATATGGGCGTAATCCTTGGCCAAGTAAAAGGCCAGCTTCCCCGTTACACCCACCTGCTACCCAACGAGCCACGCGCCGCGCGGCCCGCGTACGTCCTCCACGCTCACCCACAAGCGCATCCCACGGTGCCGTGCATGGCCTCGCGCCAGGGGCGGACCCATAATGGGACATAGGGTACAGTTGTACCCCTAAAATTTTTTGTAAAAAATCAACTATATATAATATATATTTCATATATATAGGAAAAAAACTAGAAATGAAGGTAATGTAGCAAATTCAGCCCACTAGCCAATGGCCCAATTGGCATTTCCTGATTTCCTAACCTAACTCCTGCTGCCTGGCTGCTTCTCACGAGTCACGCCGCCTCCTGCCTTGCTCTCACGCCGCCTCCTCTCCATTTCTCTTGTACAGCCGCCGCGCCACAGCTCACAGCGCCCCGCCGCGCACGGCGCCCCTCCTCGTCTCCGACGACGCGGCGACCGGCGAACGGCTACCGGCGGCGGCGCGGCACCTGCTCCTGTCTTGCTCTCACGCCGCCTCCTCTCCATCTCTCTTGCACAGCCGCCGCGCCCCAGCTCACAGCGCGCCGCCGCGCCCGGCGCCCCTCCTCGTCTCCGGCGACGCGGCGACCTGCGAACCGCTACCGGCGGCGGCGCGGCGCCGGGCGCCCACACTGGCACACCCAATGGCCAGCTTCAACGGCGGCAGCTCCTCCCCTATTCCATTGCCATCCAGGTCAGTTTTGCATTGATGTTGTTTCATGTACTTTGTTCAGTGTTCATTAGAAATTAAGTCAATCAAACTTATGTTGGAAATTGCATTTATTGCTTATGTGTGATTGCTTATTTGGTTAACTATATGAGATATACATATTATGTGTGTCAAAATTCTCTATCTTATATATATACTCCGTAGATTCTTAACTTCGTACCTCCATCTCAAAAATCCTGGGTCCGCCACTGCCTCGCGCTAGCGATCGCGGACCCCCACGCGGCCTCGTCTTGCCTCACGGTTGCGGCTCCTGCACTCGCCGCTCTCCCCGCGTGGTACGCAGCCAGAGGACAGGTCGCGTCTGGTTCAATATTGGTGTATCAAATCCGTTAATGAATTAGCATAGGAAGAAGAACACGATCATGTTAACCTTTTCTTTCAATCAGCAAGATAGATTAAGCAAGCTCATACGTGAGTATACTGCCAAGAGATGTTGCAGCATGCATTGGTGCTGTTAAACAAACTACTAATGTTTCTTCCAAAAACATATATAACTAGGAAAATTCAGAAAACCAGAAAAAAAACAGTAGATCAATTATCAGGATGTCGTCTCCTGCGTCTTTAATTCCTTCTAAGTCCAAAGCGCAGCGATCTTGGCAACAAGTTCCGTGATTATAGATGGGCAGCTTGTCGTTAGATGCTCATACCCATCGCTTGCCACGACTGCTCTCAACTTGGCTGGCGAATTCAGGAACCCGAAGATCGCCTCCTTAAGCCGTGGGCAATGATGCTGCTCGGCCAACGCCAAGGTTATCGCCGCCGTGCTTACGTCAAGGTGCCTGGACAACTTGTCCTCGCAGATCATCTTCAGCCTCTCCATGTTGTACCTGTCCGCCGCGACAAGCAGGTGCTGTGCCATCACTGCCACTTCTTCCTTTTTCATCTCCGGCAGTTTGTCGGTGTAGATGAATTGCAGCAATGCTCTGAATACGTCGGCCTCCATGTCATCGATATCAATGCGTCTTGCAGTGTACTCTTTCATGGAACCAAAGAGCTCCGCCTTGAAGACTGACGACCGAGCGGCCAGGATGCACCGGTTGCCGCTGGGGTACGTAGTAGTTGATGTGCCAGGTGTGGCCACCGACGTGGAACTCGCCGGAGTTGACGTGATCACCTGTTGCGATCATCATCTTGGTTCGCGAGTAGCCTTCGATCTTCAGCACGTGGTACCCACTCGCCTTGGCAGTTTTGTTGACGGTGGGAGGCGCGTAGGTCGACATTGCAAAGCCGCCGAGAGGAGAACAAGATCGATCAATTAAGGCTTGATGGTTGGATAAGGAAGCGTAGGTGTATAGCTATGCTTGTAGAAAGACAACGGCTAACCAAGTATGTATCGGAAATTAAATGATTTTGTTGTTACAACGACACCAGCAAATTAATATATAAGATGGATTCCAAATCTCCAAACGTCAGATGTTCAGGTTCTTAGTTGCTTCCAACGTAACGAATTAGGTCGAGTCGAGAATCACTAGAATTGTATTCCCGTACGCGTGCGTGAAAACTAGTTTGCTGGTGTGTCCTAGATCCTAACACAATATAATTTCAGATTTTTCGTATTGGATTTACTATACAACACTCGACTACATTTTTGTTAGGATTTCAGCCGCGCCGAACTCTCTCATAGTTTGATTTATTTCTTGAATCGTGCGCCACTTGGGCAGAGCCGACTCCGGTGACCTTGCCGCCGACTCTGATTTCGGTGACTTCAATTTTGAGTTGTCTGCTGTTGATAATAATCTGGTTGCACGATTTTGGTTCCACGTCAAAGTGGTTAGTGTGTGTTTGCGTTGTGTTTTGTGTCTGTCACGTCAAATGTTGGACGTGCTGCATGTTCGTGCATGTACGTGTAACGTGTAGTATGCAGGTTGTTGTTAGAAGCATGTAGGTGTAACGTGAAGCGGTCAGAGCTGTTACTCGGCCGTGGTTGCGTGTGAGTTGAGATATATTTGTTTTGAGTCAATAACAGAAAGATAACAAGCGAGAAAACGACGTATTGAGTTCGCATCACAAAAACTATCGTGTGCTTCTGTGTGTCGTCGTCTTCCTGTGAACGTGTGCGTTGTGTCCAGGTGATCGTGTGTGTTTACAAGGGATCTGCGAGGCGCAAGAAGCGGTTGTCGCCTTTGGCACCGTCGGCGGACACAATTTCGGTGCCCAAAAATTGCATGGATTCTGAATATAAAATTTGTACATGGTTCATGCATGCTTTACGTTGTGCTCTTTTTTAGCCTTTCTTATTGAGAGAATAGATTTCAGGTAGGCAAAAATATTGTTCTGCATGCAATACACACCACGCGCACAGATGATAACTGGGAGCTAAGAACAGAACTTAGTCACGACCTCCATTTCTGTGAGCAAGTACTAATACAATTAAGATGCTTAATATAAAGAACTAGCACACGTAAGATTGAGATACATGTTCCGCAGTAGAAAGAGCAAGATGATCATGATATCCATTTATCCATGCATTCCACAGGTTCATCTGCTAAAATTTCAAAAGCAATTAAGAAAATCAATCAGCAAAAAGACAACTGAGAAACTCCAAGCACGTCCCCATAAACCATGGACGACGGTGGTGGTCATGCTGCTGATCAGCACCCACCGAGTCAGTCGACGCCGTGCTCTTGTCGACGTGCCTGCTTAGCCTGTCCTCGCAGACCAACTTTAGCCTCTCCACTTGGTATTTATCAGCCCCGGCAAGTAGCTGCCGAGTCACGGCCGGCACGTCTTGCACGGCCATCACCGGCAATGTGTCCGTGTATATGAAGTGAAGGAGAGCCTTGAACGCTCGAGCGTCCATGTTGTCGATCTTGACACTTCTACCTGCGGGCTTCATTAAGCCGAAGAGCTCCGCCTTGAAGACCGGGGACCGAGCTGCGAGTGTTAGAATGATCTCAACCCATTTGGCCCAACGGCCAAATGGGCCCCCTTGCTCGCGCCCTGATCGGGGGCGCCCAGCCCTAATGGCTGATGGGCCCCTGTCGCCAGCGCCATATAAAGAGGTGGGGGCCGGGGCGGCACAACTGACGAGGTTGACCGTGCCACCGCCAGCTCCACCGGAAAACCCTAACCGATCTAGAGGGAGGCGCTCCAGCGACGGGAAGCACCATCGGCTCCTTTGCCTCTTCTCCAGACCACCGGCCGCCAAGGAGCTCCGCCTCTCTTCACCGACCACCGCGATGGCCACTTCTTCTTCTTCTACGTCCGACGGTCAGTACTCCTCTTCCCCTCGGTATTATCTCAAGAACACGACGAACACTAGAGAAAAGGATAGCCCCGCTGGATCTAACCTAGAGGTCCTAAAGACCTAGAACTAACAATGGTATCAGAGCAGATCTAGGCGTAGATCTAGATGGGGAAAGAATGACGACCGCCGTCGGTTGACCGGCGTGCGGAAAAGAAAAGCACAGAGAAAAGAAAGAACGAAGAATCCCAACCCTAGAAACGGCAAAAAGAAAGAAATGGAAAAGGGTTTGGGTCTCACGGGTGCGATCGCCGCCGTGCGCCACGTCGGGCCGTCGTCGCGTGCGCCGGGTAGCCTCACCGCCGCTCCGCGTCGGGGGCCGCCGCTGCCGGCCCGTCCCGATGGCGCCGCCGCTCCGCGGGAGCTCGCCGCGGCGCGCTGCTCGCTGCCGTCGCCGACGCCGCCTTGCTCCTTGCGGGCGTCGCCGCCGACGACTTGATGCTGCGGGAGCCCGCCGCCGACGCCTCGGCCGCCGCGCCGCCGCTGCGCGCAGGCGCGGGCGCGCGAGCCGCCGTCACCCCGCGCGGGTCGGCGCCGCTCCGCCCCGCGTAGCCCCGCCGCAGCCGCTCCTTCGCGCGGGCACGCGCGCCGCCGTCGCTCCGCCCCCTTTTGCGCTCGCGCATAGCCGCCTGCCCGACTCGGCCGCCGCTCCCTCCGTTTTTTTCGCGTGGGACAGGACCGAATGGGGGCTAGGGTTAGGGTTTTTTGGGGGTGCGGTTTTGTTCTGGCGAAAATCCCTCCAGGCCGTCCGATGAGATTCAACGGGCGTGATGAAGGCAAGGGAAAAAAAAAGGGGGGCTGCTGGGCTGTTTTGGCGGCCGCAGGCCAGGCCTGCTGAGAGTCTTCCGCGCGGGCCAACTGAGTGGGCCGAGCGAGTTCGGCCGCGGCTAATTGGGCCGTGGCCGGGCTGATTGGGCCGAATTGGCATTATGAATAGTAAAATCACGAAAAAGAGATTTAATGTTTTACAGAAGTATTTATTGATGAATTTGAATGAAATTTGCACCAAAATCTCTGTAAATTTTGCACCAATGTGTTAATTTTTTCAGAGATTAGATGAGTACAGAAATGGTGCTTCTGAGCATGAATTATTTTTAGAATAATTTCATGTTAATTATTTTTTCAGTAGCATCTTAATTGATAATTTGGCTAATTTTTGCTAAATTAAATATGTCAAAAATTGAACCAACGGGATATTTTTGACAGAATAGAAAAGTATAGAAGATGCTTCTGAAAAAATAGAGAATTACAGTTTCCGCTGCAAAAGTTAATGAGATTGAATGATTTTCATTATTAAATTCGAACCAACGGGAGAATTTAATTTTGAAAAAAAAAAGATAGAATTTCCAGATAATTATGATATTGTTATTTTCTGACCAACGTTGATAATAACAGTATTATAATTTTTAATAGAAGTTTTTATGCATTATTTCTATTTCTGCCCAACGGTGATGTAGATTTAATGTATAAATAAAATTGTATGTCGTATTTTGACCAATGTTGGAAATAAGGCATATAATTTTGCTGTTAAAAGTATGATAATTTTAATTGATGTTTTATGCATTATTTCTATTTTCTGCCCAACGGTGATGTAGATTTAATGTGTAAACAACTGTATGTTTTAATTTTAACCAACGTTGAAACCAAGGCATGCAGTTGTTGTTATCATGTTTAATTGTTCTCACTGTATATGAATTGTGTCACCACACCGTGTCCCACAGAGCCTGTGGGACCGGTGAGGGATGAAAATGAGGTTGATGCTGCTTGGCAGACAAGACAGAGGGAATATGCTCCCATAAAATGTCATATGATCTTGATCATAAAAAGTGGGTCACTGCCAACAAGAAATGTTTGGCTGTGATAAAGAACACGATTAAGCCTGCAATTGTGGGCTCAATCGCAGAGTGTGACACTGTCACAGAGTACCTTGAGAAAATAAAGAGTCAGTTTACTGGCTCTTCAAAGACTTATGCTACACAGCTGATTAAGCAGCTTGTGACAGAAAGGTACTCTGGTGGTGGCAGTGGCATAAGAGAGCACACACTAAGGATGAGTAACTTGGCATCTAAGCTTAAACCAATGGATTTGGCTCTCAAGGATGAGTTCCTTATTCATTTGATTTTTGCTTCCTTGCCGAGAGAATTTGACACCTTTTGTTGTCAACTACAACATGCAACCCGAGAAATGGGACTTGGAAAAGTGCATAGTTATGTGTGTGCAAGAGGAGGAAAGAATTAAAACCTCACATGGTGGTTCTATCAACTATGTGAAGGACAACAAGAAAAGAACTTCAACAGTAACTCCTTCTTCAAAGAACAAGGGAAAAGCCCCTGTCTATCAGCCTCAACAGAATAAGTTTGCAGTAGACAAAAATCAGCGGCTTCACTGCCAAAAGACGGGACACTACAAGAAGAACTGTCCTGATTACTTAAAGATGATAATGACAAAGAAATGTGAGAACATTGATGTGAATGTCGTATGCGATAATGGGAACGTCGCGTGCGAGAAAGTGAATGAATCCTCGTCTACGAATGTAAACAGAAAACGACAGAGAACTCTAGATGAGTCGTCGAAATTATGGCACTGTCGTTTAGGCCATATTTCGAGGGGGAGAATAGAAAGACTAGTTAAGAATGATATTCTTCCTCCATTAGAGTTCTCAGACTTAGAACAATGCAGAGAATGCATTAAAGGAAAATATATAAAGAAAATTAAAAAAGACGCTAGTGTGGATGGATATGACTCGTTCATAACATTCACGGATGATTACTCCCGTTTTGGATATATTTATCCAATCAAAGAAAGAAATGAAGCCTTGGATAAATTCAAGATATTTAAGGCTGAAGTTGAAAACCAACACGATTTAAAGATTAAGATAGTCCGATCTGACCGCGGGGGAGTACTACGGTCGACATACCCCATATGGATAAGTTCCTGGACCTTTTGCAAGGTTTTTACAGGAAAATGGCATAGTGGCCCAGTATTCTACACCGAGCGAACCTCAGCAAAATGAGTAGCTGAAAGACGCAACCGTACCCTGATGGATATGGTGCGAAGTATGATGTGCTATTCCACACTGCCATTGAGTTTATGGATGAAGACGTTGAAAACCGCCATTCATATTCTCAACAGAGTGCCTAGTAAGTCGGTGCCCAAAACACCGTACGAGTTGTGGACAGGAAGAGTTCCCTCACTAAACCACTTACGTGTGTGGGGGAGTCCTGCTGAGGCTAAAGTATTTAACCCAAACCTTGGGAAGCTTGATCCCAAAACAGTAAGTTGCCATTTCATTGGCTACCCTGAAAAGTTAAAAGGTTATCGTTTCTACTGTCTAGATAGATATACAAATTTTGTAGAAACGAGACACGCTGTCTTCTTAGAGGATGAGATGATGAGGGGGAGCATGGTAGCTCGAGAGATTGACCTTGAAGAGAAGCGGGTGTATGCGCCCACTCCGATGATTCAAGAGCCATTCTTTACACTACCTGCTGTCGCTGCACCGACGGTGCAAGACACTGTGATGCCAGCACCTGTTATTGTTCCTCCTGTGGCAACAATGAATGAGAATAAGGACCCTGTTCTTCAGGATCCTATAGAATCCATTGCCACAGATGAGGGGGAGCAACAACAGCCTCAAACAGAAGATGTACCAAATGAAGAGGCCCCGAGGAGGTCTCAAAGAATAAGAAGATCAGCCATTTCTGATGATTATCAGATTTATCATACAGAGGAATTTCAAATGGAGGATGATCCCACCTCATTTGAAGAAGCCATGAGAAGCGCAAATTCCTTAAAATGGCTTGAGGCCATGGAAGAGGAAATGAGGTCCATGAAGACTAATAAAGTCTGGGACTTGGAAATTATTCCTAAAGGAGCCAAAACAGTAGGCTGTAAATGAGTCTACAAGACAAAGCTTGACTCCCAAGGGAATGTAGAAAGATACAAAGTGCGACTTGTGGCAAAAGGCTTTACGCAAAGAGAAGGGATTGATTACAACGAGACCTTTTCTCCAGTCTCATGTAAAGATTCCTTCAGAATCATAATGGCATTAGTAGCACATTATGATTTAGAGTTCAAGACGGCATTTCTTAATGAGGATTTGGAGGAAAATGTTTACATGGCACAACCGAAAGGTTTTGTCGTGGAAGGAAATGAAAGAATGGGATGCCGCCTAAAGAAATCGATTTATGGGTTAAAGCAAGCTTCAAGACAATGGTACTTGAATTTTTGACAGTACAGTAAGAAAATTTTGGGTTTAAAGATAATGTAGAGGACAACTGTGTTTATGCAAAGTTTAAAGATGAGAAGTTTATCTTCCTAATCCTGTATGTGGATGACATCCTACTGGCTAGTAGTGATATCAGTCTACTACTGGAGACAAAGAAGTTTTTGTCCTCAAACTTTGATATGAAAGATCTTGGTGAAGCTTCGTTCGTTTTAGGGATCGAAATTCACCGGAATAGAAACAAAGGGGTATTGGGACTGTCACAAAAGGCATACATAGAGAAAGTCTTAAAGAAATTTGGTATGCATAAATGTAGTCCTTCACCTGCACCTATAGTCAAGGACGACAGATATGGGGATTTTCAGTGCCCAAGGAACCAGTACGAGCTCGATCAAATGAAAGCGGTTCCATATGCTTCAGCTGTCGGAAGCTTACAGTATGCTCAAATGTGCACACGCCCTGACTTAGCATTTGTTACCGGGTTACTGGGAGATTCCAGAGCAATCCTGGAATAGAACATTGGAAATTGATAAAGAAAGTCTTGCGTTTTTTTTTGCAAGGAACAAAAGGCCTCATGATGACATACAGAAGATCAGATTTACTCCATATAGTGGGGTATACAGATTCTGATTTTGCGAGAGATGATAGAAAGTCTACATCCGGATATGTGTTCACTCTCGCTAAATGAGCTATATCGTGGAAAAGCTCAAAACAAACCGTCACTACATCGTCCACAATGTATGCCGAGTTTGTAGCATGTTATGAGGCTACGGGGCAGGTGAACTGGCTAAAGATGTTCATACCCGGTTTAAAAGTGGTTGGCGACATCAATAGACCACTTAAGTTGTACTGCGATAATGAACCCGCAGTAACGTATGCCCACAACAATAAGTCAAGTGGTGCTGCCAAACACATTGACATAAAGTACTATGTTGTGAAAGATAAAGTTCGGGATCAAATTATAAGTCTTGAGCATATAAGTACCGCAAAGATGTTAGCGGATCCGCTTACTAAAGGCTTACCACCCAACGTGTTCAGAGAACATGTAGCCGGCATGGGTTTAAGGGAAAGCCTATGATTCCTGGACTAAAAGATGGCCCAAAAGATTAAAGTAACTATTTCAGAACAGAGAGGTGTATTGTAGCTGTTGAATCTATCGGCGATTGACCGTGACGATGAGACATGTTCTATGCACTAATCTGTGATGGAATGTGTAAAGGCAAAAGTAATTAAAGATAAAGTATAGATTGAGATCAAGGGGGAGAATGTTAGAATGATCTCAACCCATTTGGCCCAACGGCCAAATGGGCCCCCTTGCTCGCGCCCTGATCGGGGGCGCCCAGCCCTAATGGCTGATGGGCCCCTGTCGCCAGCGCCATATAAAGAGGTGGGGGCCGGGGCGGCACAACTGACGAGGTTGACCGTGCCACCGCCAGCTCCACCGGAAAACCCTAACCGATCTAGAGGGAGGCGCTCCAGCGACGGGAAGCACCATCGGCTCCTTTGCCTCTTCTCCAGACCACCGGCCGCCAAGGAGCTCCGCCTCTCTTCACCGACCACCGCGATGGCCACTTCTTCTTCTTCTACGTCCGACGGTCAGTACTCCTCTTCCCCTCGGTATTATCTCAAGAACACGACGAACACTAGAGAAAAGGATAGCCCCGCTGGATCTAACCTAGAGGTCCTAAAGACCTAGAACTAACAGCGAGGACGCACGTATGTGCGTCGAACGTCTCCTCGCCGACCTTGAACACCACGTCCGTGTCTTCCTTGGTGGAGAGGAGGTGGCCGAGGTGCGTGTGCAAGTCGGATTTTGGCACGTTGAGGAACGTCTCTTCCACGACCAGGTCGAGGTCTTTCATGACGTTGACGTCGCACCGGATGGCGAAGCAATTGTTCTTTAGGTGCTCCGAGTTCTCGAGGTCTTCCTTCTTGATCAATCTTGCGAAGCCCCATGAAGTAAAACCTTCCGGAGACGGGAAGCTGCGTATCTGGCCGGCGAAACTCTGCGACGGCACCGGCTCACCGGCATGATCGAGTAAGGTGCAACACAACTGTGCCTTCACGACGGCGGAGCCGACCTTGCCGGCACCGTCAAGCTCGAGCATGACGGATATCGAGTCGGCGTACTCCTCCTTGTCTCCGTTGGGGTAGTACTTGATGCGCCATGTGTGGCTTCCGACGTGGAAATCGCAGGACTTGATGTGGTCGCCGGTGGCGACCATCGCCTTGGTCTGTGAGTAGCCGTCGATCTTCAGGACGTGGTGCCCGGCCGCCTTCACCCTGGCGACGATGGTGGAGGTGGAGCCTGACGGCCCAGCAACGTCGGCCGGCGCAGAGGTCGACATGACGGCGCGCGATGGATCGGATCGTTTGCACTTTGCAGGTTGGCCAAGAGCGTGGAGGAGACAACGTGGTGATATGAAAAATAGTGCGCTATTTATTATACGACCTACAACGATGAGGATTGACGAGTAGTATATGTTAGTTGGTCTCCTAAGACGGCGCGGCAGTAGTAGTAACCTGGCTGCATACAAAAGAGAATCGATTCACTTCCAACGTGCCCGTTCTGATGCATGACCGTGCGTGTTTACATCTACTACCGCTCCATGTGGTTCTGATGCATGACCGTGCGTGTTTACGACTACGAAACATAGTATTAGTAGCAACCGTTGTTATACCAGGTCTCTAAACAACACGTTGGGAGATACATGTAACAAAAAAATCAAAACAGAAGTCCCATATAGTACGTACGTAACTAAAAGAGACCTGCACGGCGTGCAATCCCGTGCGTGAACCCGTGCGAGTTTTCAGATCGTTTCGATCGTGCCGGCTTGCTGTTTTCAGTTGCCTTCACCGCGAGTTCGTGGGAGGAGTACACGGATATGTGCGCACATATTTGTACGTGTGTTTGGTCGCCGCGAGACATGCGACGGCAGGCGGCGACGCCCAAAATGGGTTATCGGCATCATGGAAGAACTATACACGACGATGACGCGGTGAACGGCGAACCACGGTGGCGGTGCAACGACGCATGGCAGTGGCGGTGGCGCTGCCGGCTGCCGCCATGGCACCGGGTCCTTTGTTACATTAATTTTTGTGAT
Source organism: Dendrocalamus latiflorus (assembly GCA_017311315.1). Taxonomy (NCBI): domain Eukaryota; kingdom Viridiplantae; phylum Streptophyta; class Magnoliopsida; order Poales; family Poaceae; genus Dendrocalamus; species Dendrocalamus latiflorus. The sequence continues at coordinate 17,345,046 of CM029642.1, read as the reverse complement.
ACCATGTGGCAGGTCTTTAATATTATCCTACTCGGGTCCTTTGTACATCCATGCCTCTGTTGACTTGCACTTGTGAACAAGACGACGATCGAAAACAAGAAGTCCGATCGAATCAGGCTAATTTTCCATAAAAATGCAAGGTCAAGCCTAGGGTTTAATTTTTCGGTTGCAGAAAAGTTTTGGCAAGTTTTGGCCACAGGCAAAAGAACCGAACGAATGTTCTTTTTTTTTCAAAATTCGGATGAAAAAAATCACATTTTTGATGAAATTTAACCAAAATTTGAACAAATTTTAAATAGGGCTAAATTTTGCCAAATTTTAGCCGAATCAAATTTATTTCGCTGGACATCGAAAGGGACTAAATTTCGTTTATTTTGCGAAATTTCGGGGGCAATTTGTAACCCTGATCAAGACATGAGTCCCTATTGCCTTGCACTTGTGAACAAAATGCCCGATCGAATCAGGCCTTCGTACCTCAATGCTGCAGGGCAGTTTCGCATACATTACCTCCCGAGCCTACATGCACGCTTGATTTCATGCAGCCCTTTGCCCGAACTCTCCATGGCTCCAAGACGAAAAACCTTCCATTGATATATCACACCTCCTATTTATTGATCTGAACATGACCCACAACGTTGTGTCAGTAATTCAGTATGATTCGGTTTTGTGAAATAATTTGGCATATGGGTCCTGTGTCATCTTGACTCACAAAAGTTGTAACAAAAACTAGTGGAACTACCCTTCGTACCCTCTCTTTACTCGTGTTCATTGATCAGTCGCCCATGCATGATGACCGACATGAGATATTATGCCGTGTTTTTTGTTTACCAAATTTCCGTGTAATGTCTTTTTCAGATTTTTTTCGTATTATGTTGAGATTACTAGTTAGTACGAAAATCTTCGTTGGAGATGCGCCAGATTCTCATATGAGTGGAAATAGGATTTTATAACTAAGTCGAGCTCACCATTTACGTACAACGGTGTATTTTAGGTGAGATCTTACTATGTACCAATGTCACAAACCTGATAATCTGATCCTATTGGAGTATTGGACTGCAGTAAACACCAGTCACTTTGATAAGCAGACCTAATGAGGACCCTGAAGAGCACAATTCTACGATCCAAACTCCGAAGTCTCTTAGAAGCCAAGAATGTGCTGCAACCCAGTGTACAAGCCTGAATACATACAGATAGTAATACTAATTTGGTTATCCATACGGATGGCTTTGCCTTTTGCCTCTAGATCTGATTGACATGGCTCAGAAATCTGCACTGATTTACGCCATGGATCGCTACGGATCATGATTTATTTCGTTACAGGGTACTCATAGTCGGTCATAGATTCCTACCGTGCTCTTAAGAAGGTGGCCAGATGCATCATTTGATCTCAATAAGGATTTCTTTACTCAGGAGTTTCTTTGATCGCTTTGCTCATAGATTTCTATCGTGCCCTTAAGGTGGCACTAACACCAGATGCTTCGGTCATCTCAGTAAGTTTTTCTTTCACTTCCGCACTAGAAATCACATTTGCATCAGTCCTACACGACATCTCAAAATTGTCAGTATCTATAACATCATTGAGCTTGAATCATAAGACAGGATGTGCAGTGTTTAATTGAAAGTCATGGAAAAAACTTTCATATACGGCACGTACTGTTGAAGCAGGAACAGGTTTGACAGCTTCGCATACATTCCCTATGCTTCCCAAGCCTACAGGTTTCACGCAATTTCCTAGCTCGCACGATCTCTTAGAATCTCCAAGAAATACCTTCTGCACTTGATACATGGTGTTTTCTCCTTACATAGTTGCAATAACTACAACCGAATGACTCCACTCATTTATGTACATGTATGCGCGCGCGCGTCTTCTATCCTACCTCCAAACTATATATTGGCCTGCACCTGATTAACCACGTCATCATGTCAGTTAGATTCACTCCTGTCATTTCATTTTGGGAAATTTTACCATCCTTGAGGGGGAAGAGGTACCAAATTTGAGCCGTTGATCACACTGATCGAACGGCTGAGATTTGGCAGTACCTAGTGGTACCGGACGCGAGGTACCAAGAGGTACAAGGTACCAAGAGGTACCAAATTTTGAGCCGTTGATTACACTGATTGAACGGCTGGATCTAATTTGGTACCTCTTGGTACCTTGTACCTCTTGGTACCTCCTCAAGGATAGGAAAACTGCTCTTTCATTTTACACATGGTTTCTCCGCCACCTTAGCTCACAAATGTTGAAACAACCAGACCTACTCTTCGTACCCTCTCTTCACTCGCTGAATTGTTTGCGCGATTGCACGGCAAGATGCTACAATATATACATTTGTACTAGGAGTTGTGCAAGAAGAACAAAAAATATATTTGGTAATTAACAATGTGCAACAGTGCAAGGTTTCGTCCTCGCAAAAAGAAAACTCGGTGCAAGGTTCAATAGTTAAAATACATCTCAACTCTGTTTTCACTTATCCCCATAAAACACTGTTTATACATGTCTAGTCGTACAGGCCAAATAGATATTATTGGTCTCAAGTATAAGAAAAGAAATCCACAGGACCACAGTGCCTAACAAATAAGGCAATGCACACAAGATATCTCAACTGTAAGAACTTGAGCATCGAACAATTTAGAAAAAAACCAAAATTATCTTTTGCCTATGGTCGTTTTATACTAAACACAATGAACACAACTACTTTAACATTACCACTAAGGAATTGTTTGAATATACAAGGATATGACCTAAGCCCTTCGGATGGATAGGATATTTGAACTAAAAATCTCTTTTAATCAGACGGTTTGAGTTTAATTAAAAAAAGGCCTAAGCTAGTCAAGAGACTACCATGTACGGAGCCCTTTCTTTTCTCTCATGCCAATTGATGAGTTCACTTGTAACAGAAGGGCAATTTAGCTTTTAACTGCTCAGCACCATCAGTTTCCATTGTACCAGAAGGGCAACTAAGCTTTGAACTACTTACCATCAGTTTACATGGCCGCTACACACTGTCCCTTATGAGGATTTCTTCAAGCATGAACTTCTCAATCTGTTCTATATCTCTCCACTCTTTAAAACAAGTTGCACTGAACGTTTGAAATTTCGTATATAAGTGACAGGTTACTGAAATTGCACCACTCTCAAATAGTGTTGGCTGGCGCTTCGGTACCTCCAGTTAACATGCTCAATATTTGGCACTCCGCAGGACATTATACTAGTAAATGATAGGCTCAAATCAGGCCAATGTTGTTTTAATTTTCTATTAAAAATGCAAGTCCAAGAATTATAATAAGGCACATACCATTGCAAAACCCATGGGCACGACGGTTTCACATATATTCCCTATGCCTCCCAAGCCAACATGCACAAATGGTTTCATGCAATCCTTTGCTCAAAATCAGCATGGCTTTGAGAGAAAAAGCCTTCTGCAATTGATCTGTGGTGCCTTCCCCTGTACAGCAGCCAAAGTTAGCTCACTTCTTTTGCGTGCTCACCTTTGATATATCCCATCTGTAATTTATTGGTCTGAACTTGACCACATCATCATGTCAGTACGATTCAATTTTGTGAAATAAATAGCCACATGGCTTCTCTGCAATCCTTTAACTCATAAAAGTTGAGATACTCTTTGTATCCTCTCTTTACTCATGTTCATTCATCAGTCATCGATGCATGACTCATGGGAGGAGATATTATGCAGAGAATTTTTTTATCAATTTTCTTGAACTTTTTTTCTGAAAAATGTAAGCTTGAACTAATCCAGTTAATCATTATTAAGTGAATATATCCTAATCATTCACTTAATTAAGGAGGTTCGCTGATTTTGGCCTATCAAGCTGCTGGCTAGCGGTGGTTATCACATATGCATGCATGCCATGAAGCAAGCTCTCCGATATCGCTCAACATCGTAGTTCGTAGGCAGATGGCACTGGCAACTTTGGCCTATCAAGCGGCTGTTCCTGAAATCATACCACTAGGACATTTTCAGCCAGCGTTCCGTTCCCCCTACACGACACTTACAATTATTGTCAGATAGGCTCCTTACATGCTTAAGCTAGTGAACTAGAGGCTTGATTGTCAGACAACTTGTGCCAGTTTTAATTGAAATTTCATATCTAAAAAGTTAAAAAATGTGATACGTACCATTGCAGCCTTTCATGCAATTTCCTAGTTCGCACGATCTCTGGGAAAAACCTTCTGAATTTGATCCATGGTGCCTTCTCCTTGCATGCCTACAACTGAATGCCTACCTTTTATCTTTTCTCCGATATATATATTGGCCTGCACTTATTTAACCACGTCATGTCAGGACGATTCAATCCTGTGATTTCGTTACAAACATGGTTCCTCTGCCATCTTAGCTTGTCCACAAAATGTTGAAACATGAAACAACTGGTTGTACTCTTCAAACCCTCTCTTTACTCACGTTTATTCATTATCAGTCGGTCATGATTGACACTAGGAGTTGGGAGACATGCATAATAATTAGGAGATCATTTTAAACTTTCTTAAATTTCAGCACTAATATACACAAAAGTAATTATTTGCTATGATGGAAAAAATCTAAACCATATTCCCGATCCTATCAAATTCAGTAGTATGTAAAGATGTGCAAGGTTCAATAGTGAAAATACGTGCACATCCAACATACCTCCTCAACTCTGTTTTCACTTCTCCATAAAACTCTGTTTATACGTGCCTTTAGTCGTACAGACCAAATAGATATTATTGGACACAAGTAAAAGAAAAGACATCCACAGTGCCAACAAATAAGGCAATGTACACAAGATATTTCAACTGTAAGAACTTGGGCAACGAACAGCTGAAAAAATAGAAAAATGATATTTTGTTTCATACTAATCATTTCTACTAAATGCAATGAACATAATTACTTTGACATTACCACTAAGCTAGTTTGGATGCTACCACGTCCTTCATGATGAGTTCTATGATGACAGAAGGGCAACATGCTTTCAGCTGCTCAAAGCCATCAGTTTCCATGGCCGACTTCAGATTTCCAGGAGAAGCGAGGAACTCCACACACGGTGCTCATGTCAATGTGCTTGCATAGCATGACCTCAATGGACACGTCCACCCCTCCCTTGTTCCAGAGGAGATTGGCGAGATCCCGATGCAAGTCAGACAGTGGCATGACAAATGCTCCTTACATGCTTAAGCTAGTGAACTAGAGGCTTGCTTGTCAGACAACTTTGGTACTGGCAACTTTGGCGTATCAAGTGGCAGTTGCAGAAATCATCCCACTAGGGCATTTTGTAGAGCCAGCGTTCTGTTTCCCATTTGCAGAGCCAGCATTCTGTTTCCCCTACACGACACTTGTAATTATCAGACAAGCTCCTTATATGCTTTAATCTAGAGAACTAAGGCTTGATTATCAGATAACTTGTGCCAGTTTTAATTGAAATTTCAAATCTAAGAGTTTAAAATGTATTACGTACCGTTGCAGCCTCAATGTCCATCCATCTGTGTTTCGTATACATTCCCTATGCTTCCCAAGCCTACATACATGGAGCGTTTCACGTAATTTCCTGGTTCGCACCATCTCTTGATAGCTCTAGGAAAAACCACCTGAATTTGATATATGGTGGCTTCTCCTTACATGCCTACAACTGAATGCCTACCTTCTATCTTATCTCTGATATATATATTGGCCTGCACTTATTTAAACACATCGTCATGTCAGTACGATTCAATCCTGTGATTTCATTACACACATGACTCATCTGCCATCTTGGCTAGTCCACAAAATGTTGAAACATGAAACAACTTGATATACTCTTCATACCCTCTCTTTTACTCACGTTTATTCACGATTAGCTGGTCATGCATGACACTGGACCGTCCTATCAGATTCAGTAGCCAAAATACACGTCACGTACTCATCTCTGTTTTCACTTCTCCATAAAACTCTGTTTATACGTGTCATTAGTCGTACAGACCAAATAGATATTATTGGACACAAGTAAAAGAAAAGGCATCCACAATGCCTAACAAATAAGGATATGACCTAAGCCCTTCGGATGGATAGGATATTTGAACTAAAAATCTCTTTTAATCATAAGGTTTGAGTTTAGCAAAAGAAAAAAAGCCTAAGCTAGTCAGGAAACTACCACGTACGGAGCCCTTTCCTTTCTCTCATGCCAATTGATGAGTTCCATTGTAACAGAAGGGCAACTTGCCTTTAATTGCTTCGCACCATCCGTTTCTATGGCTGCTGCCAGATTCACAGAAGCCAGGAGCTTCACGTGCACTGCCTATTATGCATATGGTTATCACATATGCGAGCATTTTAGTGACATTCAAATTAGGAGGATTGATATTAGGAGGATTTCTGTAATATTTGGGCTAGCTCGGCCCGGTCCACTTTGCAGCCCTATAAGAGAGAGGGAGCCAGGTGAAGGGAGAGGCAAAAGCCATTTTACCTTCTCTTCCCCGAGCTCACCTCTGCTATTGCTCTCTCCCTCGTGCTTGCTGGCGTACGGTGAATAAGTTCTTTTCATGAAGCACGTGATAGTTTGGTGTTAGTCGAGATCTTCACGAACGATTTTACAAACACTGAAGTACAAACGCTTAAGACCCAACATATTCACCGTACGCCATAGTTTTGAGGTTAGTCGATACTCGTTACCTTCACGAACAATTTTACAAACGCTTAAGAACCCGGTGCAAAGCTAGCTTCCTCGAGGAGATATGTTGCGTTAATCCGTTAAGAACGTTTCTGCCGTCATGATTCTACAGAATTACAAGGGTGCTCATACATTCATGGATTTACAGTTTTTCCCTTGTTTATTGTGGCACATCTCCTAATTAAGAAGGTAACATTCATTAATTTCCGCTTATGATCATGGATGATTAGTGTAGGACGAGGGGATAAATGATCTTTGCCCCTTTTTTAATTTCAACAAACAACTTTTTTGGCTTCTTTACTCAATTGCTGTGAGAAGCTAATGAGATCAAATGCATAGTAAAAAAATAAGCACAAAATAAATACCAACAAACCAAGAAAGCAAAAAAAAAAGATCAAAACAACCGTATCCATCACGTCTCTTGGGTGGTCTGGCTGCTTATGTCACAAATTTTCCCTTATTTATTGTGTCACATCTTCTAATTAAGGAGGTGACATTAAGTAATTCTGCTTACGATCGTGGATAATAACTTGTTACCATATTTGCATGCCACTCAAGAAGAACATTTTTGCAAGCAAAAATTTTGCGGTGCACTCAATCTACACCTCAAAACATGTTCCTGTTGCTGGTAATCGTGTCACATCAAGTGGCAACTCTAGAAATTCCCACACTGATCATTTATGTCTTCATGTGCGTTGCTTCAGACAACTTTGTGGAAAGCCCAATCCATCCTAAGGCTAGTGAATGAGAATCTTGAATCAATCCTGTGTTTGTTCTTCAATGAAATGCAAGGATAAAAGTATAGTGAGGTACGTACCACGCAAAGCATATGTTCTTGGTGGTGTCGCACACATTCTCTATGCCTCCCAAGCCTACACGCATGCATAGTTTCATGCAATCCTTCGCTTGGAAAAAAACTTCCGCACTTGATCCACATGGTGCCTCTGCCTTCCCCTTACGATAACTGAAGTAGTCGACTCCCTTCACTTGTATGCACACATTTGATATAGCTCGCCACCAATTTATTGGCCTAGACTGGACCATATTGACGTACGATTCGATTCTGTAAAATAATTGGCTCATGGGTTCCTCTACCGTCTTTACTCACAAAAGTTGAAATAAGTTGAACTGCTCTTTGTACCCCTATTTAACTGAATGCAAGCAACTACTCAGTGAGCTATGCGCCAAATTTCTGCATAGCGGCGAACTTACTTGTTAGGGCCGCTGGAATTAATTATTTGGATTTCAAAAAAAAAAGAAAGGCTAGTTTTTGTGGTTCTTTCATTTATGCGTAATTTTCTTGGAGTACAACGCAAGCAAGCATATGAAGAACTTGCTGAATATATTGACCATGTATCTATATTAGAGGTGTGCCAGATTCGCCTTGTTAATATGCACTTGTACTTGTGTTGAGTTCAGCATTATAAACGTACATATTTGCAGTGAGATTTATCAACCGAAGTCTGCTTTTACATTTCTTTAGGCCTTGTTTGTTTTAGCTTTTTCTTTGGCTTAAAAGCTAAAAAGCCAAAAGCTAAATAAATAGATGGCTTTTAAACCAAGATTTTAAAAAACCATAAGCTATCCTATAACTATAAGCCAAAAGCCAGCAAAGGGGTGTTTATTTTGACTTTTACGGAATGGAAATAACCCTTTACCACTAAACTTCATTGAAATTACCCGCAAAATGCCATCGATATATAAGTCAATCCTTCTTCAGTTTTTCTCCTCAATTCTTCCCGTTCTCCAACCCGTACGAGGCTACGCCACCTCTCTCGTGACTCGCAAGGGTTTGGGTCGGTGGCGGCAGCCCCATCTCCCGATGCCACCATCCTCCTCCCCCATCTCCCGTCCTTTGCAGCCATCCTCCTTGCGCTTGTCACCGTCATCCTCCCTCGAGAAGGCCGCCGTCGTCCTGCCCCCAGCTCAGCGTGGATGCCCTACTAGGGTTTCACATGGCGGCTACCGTTAGCGACTACATCTCCTCAACCAGGGACCTCCTCCCCCAATCGCCTTCCTCCTCCACCAACGTTGTCGTGGCCTCCGCCAGCCGCCATGACCTCTGGCCCCAGCACTGCTCTTTAGATCTGGCTTCGGTGGCCAAGTGGAGCCACTACCCCAGCGACGATGAAGCCACCACCGTCCACACCACCGATGACCTCAACACAATCTTGTTCGATTTTTGTGAATGCTTGTGTGTGTGACTTTCAGTTCAATTTCTCTATGTTCATATCAACATGAGTGCTAACAATACAAAAAATGATTATTGTTCTTCTCAAATTGTTGTTAATTGGTTGTTAATTTATCCAGATTTTAGAGCTCCGAATGGCTGATGCTAATGGGTTGTTAATTGATTCAGCTAATTGATGTGCTGATGAATTGCTGGAGTACCCACCTAAAATCGTTAGTTGAATTCTTGTGCTCATAAGAAGTTTGTTTGAGACATTAAAATTAAATACTAACCAATTGATGTGTTGATGACTAGCTGAAAACAATCAGTTGGAGCGACTCTTGTTCTTCTCAAAAAAAAAATTCAAGGAAAGCAAGACCAGTTTTGCAACTGGTTTGTTGTGCTATACAATGCTTAATTAAACTTGCTACAAAATGATAGAGATCAGACTTGTTGCCAACCAACATAACAGGGGTATTTTAGACTTTCTAATAATAAGCTACATCATCCAACCTATCAAAAAGCCAGATGCCGAATAGCCTAGCTTGGCTTAAAAGCTAATTGCTTTTAAGATACTTAAGCCAAAAGGCTAGCTTTAAGCTATAAGCCAAAAAGCCTAAGCCTAAACAAACAGGACCTTAGTTGTGTCAGATTTGTGTGAAGCAACATGATATCATCGAAAGGTCGAAGCAGGACATTTGAACTTTTAGGATACATGGGAAAGGAATGATTGAAAACTCTATGGAAGTGACATAGTAATATCTTTACTATCTTACACATTGGAGTCGGTGGTGGTGGTCTGTCTGCTCCCCTCCTCATTCCACACGCGTTGACAGGTAGGCCCCTAGAAGCAGGTCTGATGCGTCACGGAGAACTGCCCATCGGAGGAAGCTTCGGGCCAGCGAGATAGGGGGAGGGGAAGGAGACTAGAGGAGAGGACAGAAGATGGGAGAAGGGGACTGGGTTGTGGATCTGGCCAGGGGCAAGGCCAATAGACTACTGGAGCTCGACAGTGGTGCAAGACATCTGTGGCACCAGGCGGCAACGACATTAGAGCATGGGAGAGAGGGAAAGGAAGAAAAAGAGAGGAGAGAGAGTAGGGAAAGGAGAGAGGAAGAGGTGGCGCTGGGCGGTAGGCTCACGGCTGGCAAAGGGTGACGGCATCACACATAGAGGGAGGCTATGGCATCGAATGAACCAGGAAGGGAGGGGAAGGACACTAGAGGAGAGGACAGAGGATATGAGGAGGGTAGGGATGCAGATCCGATCGAGGGCAAGGCTAGCAAACTACCAGAGCTCAACAGTGGTGCACAACTATAGGGGCACCAGGCAGTGGTGACATCAGAGCATGGGGGAAGAGAGAGAAAGGAAGAGAAAGAGAGGAGAGTGTGGGAGAGAGAAGAAACGAGAAGGAGGTTGTGGTGGCGTTGGGCAGCGGACTTGCCGTCAGCAAGGGGAAGTAATGTCACACAGAGGAATCGGAACCCGGAGTAACGACTCCTGGATCCTCTGTGTAAATCGCACTAGTCCAGGATCAGCTAGTGCACACAGTACAACAAAGATAAATACCAAGCACAAATGACTTTATATATTAAATAAAGGGGTACGGCCTTATGGCCAAGTCTTACATCAACGCCCATTGGCAAATATAAATAAAGAAAAGAACTGCGGAAGCAAACTGATAAATAGCGAAGCCCAAGCCTGCCCACAGGCAAACGACAGTAAGACGCGGCCTACTCATCCAGATCCTCACCGTAGTCGACGACATCTTCCTCTGTGTAGGGGGGTGCAAGGTGAGTACAAACTTGTACTCCGCAAATCACACGGAGAAATGCAACATAATGATAAAGGCTTCAAAGGAAGGCTTATAGAGTTAGTTTGCATAAAACAACATTTAAAGAAATACAATAGATAGATTGAAATCCTGAATTTAATACAGTAAGTAAAAAACAATACTGGTGATAGAAAATAATACCGTCAGTGCAGGCTTCGACCAAACACCAACCTATCCACGGGCATCCCACCCGGACCATCTTTTCCAAAAGGTCACGTATGGATTCCATCCATCCACACATTTCCAATCACTCGTGAATTTCATCCATCCACAAGCTTCCAATCTCTCTCATGGGTCCCATCCACCCACAAGGTTTTCATCCTCTCATGGATTCCATCCATCCATAAGGTTTTCGAAAATCATTTTTGAAAAACAAAATCTAATCCATGAAAAACTTTTACTCAGCATGCCCATGACCGTGGGCACGGCTATCCAGGATAGATTATACACTCTACAGAGATTGTACAGCTTTACCCACAAGACACGATCATCCCATATTGCCACGCGATTACACACTTCCTTAGGTGTGCGGCGAGGAGTCGTGACAAGGCCTTTACAATGCAAAGCCTTCAACCTGGTCGAGCCAACTCTAAGGTTTCACCCCAGTAAGGAATCCACCAGACCGGGACCCCTTCTTGAGCCTAGACGAGACTTCTCATGGCTTAACCACGCTCGCCCAAGTGAGACTTTACATGGCACCAACCACGCTCACTTTCAACCTACAACTTGACTCAGGTTGGGACTTCACAAATTATTCAGCCAGGGCTGTCCCATACCAGCCATGTGGTAGTACGATTAGGGCTCTGCAACAGTAGCTCACAGACCGGTCCTTAATCTGACTTAGGCCCAACCACATACCCCCGTGCATGACAATCAACCACTGCGGCTCCAACCAACAGGGCATGCCTGCACCCACCACTCTAACCAATTGCCTAAGTCTAAACCAATTTTATATTTATTTTCAAAATAATTCTATAAACCTTCTTGACTCACCAAAGTCAAGAGTACATATCATAAGCGTATCATTTTATGTAAACAGGGTTATCATTTTATGTGAAGAATATCCCAAAACAAATATTATGACTAAGCATGGCTAAGCATTTGATTCAAAATTTCTCTAGTCAACACTAGTGTACTAACTAGAGTTTGATCTAGGGTGACAAGGTATCGGGGAATTCAATATCAATGGAGGAATTAACAATTAGGCAATAACTAAATTTAAAACTGAATTGAAATACGTTGAATAAAAATATGCATGCAATATAATTTAAATCAACATAATTTTATTTTGAAAACTGGGATCAACATGATCAAGGAGTGTGACTTGCCTTACTCTTCAACTTGGTTCAAACCTTCGTTGTCGAATTTTCCCGAATCGTCGAAGTCTACACGTGAAAATAACCCACCAAATTCAAATAAATTCAAATTAACTTCAAATATTTGAATTGAGGCCAGAAATGGGTAGAGGAGAATTTTTGATGAATTTAGAAATTTGAATGAGCTAAATCGGAGTTAGGACGAAGGAGAACGGACTCCGGGAAGTCTAAAAAGAGAGAAAATGGAAAAAGGGAATTTCTGGAATTATTTTTCTACTGAAAAAGGAATTTATGGCGTCAGCCCTGAGGTGGGTTTTCGGACAGCCCACTGACAGATGGGACCTGGTCCATGGACCAAGCCCATAGACCGGGGAAGATGCTGAGGTGGCGGGTTGGGGGGTGTGGCGCTTGCGTGGCCAAGGGGAGCCGAGGTGTCCCCTTCTCTCGAACAGCGAGTACTGTTTGAGATACTGTAGCAACTATAGATTAATTTCTCTCGATGCAAAGCAAAACAACAGAACCAAACTTCTCTCTTCCATTCATTATCACAGCACTAGTAGATGGATGTACATGTACAAGAAATCAACTATAGGCAGTAATGAGAAGGAATTATTCACTCTGGCGCTTATGCTAGCTCTCGTATGAAGCGCCCACGTGACTCGTTATGGCACCCTCAAGATGTCTCCTGCACAAAGATCTTTAAGGCGTGGTGATCATTTTGGCTTCAGCTTTTAGCTTCCGATTTATTTTTTACTATTTATAAATTTTGTCTTTTTCTAAATTTTTGGCTTTTTGTTGAGCTTTTTTGCCGGTTCTTTTTTCCCGTATTTATTTGTATTATACGTAATGGACTAACATATTTTTTATATTTTTTAATTTTTAAATTTAATTATGCTAAATAAGCATCTGTCAGCTACAGTGTTTTTCAGTTATAAACCACTCAAAATAAGTCAAAATAATCACACCTTCACGGCCGGAACACCATCGCACATGCAGCCATGAATAATCTCCAATCACCTTCTTGCACTCATAAAAACCAATACGAATCAAAAGCCGTCGTCGACCACTTTTTATTCATCTGTACGATGGCCCCAAAAGCGTCTGCTTGCTACTAAAATATATTAGAGCGGATAAATGATTGCAATCCTTCACGGAAACTTTTTCTAAAATATATTGTCTTTCTTTTTTTATTACCTGCTAATTATAGGAAGTACACAAAAAACAGGGATTTTTTCTCGTATACTGTAGCAGCTGCGCACGACACTGTAACAAAAGTACGATCTACTGTAACAGTACTGTAACGAGTACTGTTTGAAATACTGTAGCACCTATATTCTCTCGACTCAAGGCAAAACAACAGAACCAAACTTCTCTCTTCCATTCATTATCACAACAGTTGTAGATGGATGTACATGTACAAGAAATCAACTCTAGGCAGTAATGAGAAGGAACTCCACTCTGGCGTTTATGCTAGCTCTCGTATGAAGCGCCGACGTGACATGTTATGGCACCCTGAAGATGTCTCCCTGCACAAAGATCTTCAAACCTCGTTTCAAAACTCACGGCCGGAACACCATCGCACATGCAGCCATGAATAATCTCCAATCACCTCCTTGCACTCATAAAAACCAATACGAATCAAAAGCCGTCGTCGACCACTTTTTATTCATCTGTACGATGGCCCCAAAAGCGTCTCCACATAACCTAAGGCCAGTCTCAATGGGGGTTTCAAAAGAGTTTCATTCTCATTTAATGCAGTGACACATCAGCAAATTTGCTGAGTTGGCAAGAAATTTATGAGGAGAGAGAGCAACAGAGTTTCATCAGGATGAAACCCATCTGTCCCGGTTACCAACACGATGAAACCCAATGAAACCCCCACTGAGACCGGGTCGTTTCGTTCTCAGGCGCTCCCGAGGATCTGTTGTGCATTCATATATATGCGAATGTACTCATGAATATTGGATTAATTAATATATTTTATTTGACCATGATTATTTGTCGGCATGAGATATATTGTAGTTACCAAAGTGACTATATTTAGTTTAGATATATTTTCAAACGGCTACATAGTTTACATGGCACATAGGATCACAACATCATGCATACATTAATTGTTGCAGCTTGTCTATGAAACAGTGAAATGAAACCCCCCACTGAGAGATCCAGTTTCATTTCTCAATCCAAGTCTGCAAAGCTGACATGGCAGTCTTGGAAACTAGGAAATGAAACCCACCACTGAGACTGGCCTAATTAGCTATCAACTAATTACAACCCCCACGGCCACCATGCATGCAGCCAGTGGCGGAGGGCCCGATAGGGCAAGGTAAGGCTTGGGCCATACCTTGATTTTTTGCAGCAGGCCCCCATATACCCCCCTATCCAGTATCCAATAGCCCAATAGCTACTAGCTAGTCAATGTAAATGTAAACCCTAGACTGCTCCCTGCCTCCCTAGACGGCTGGACCCTGGGCGTAGCCGGCGGCGGACGGGCAACAACCACCGGTGGGCAGTGGCGCTGGGCGCTGCCGCGCTGGGCAGTGGCGTAACCGGCGGCGGCCTGGGCGTAGCTGGCGGCGGGCGGGCAGCAGCCACCGGCGCGCAAACTCCGACGTTGACAGGGTTGGAGGAGTTTGAATGGTATTGCTTTCGATCCGCCCCACCTCATTTTTTCCCGTCCTCCGCCACTGCATGCAGCCATCCTTTTGTTTACACGCACGAAAAACCGACTTCAGTCCAATACGGTACCTACTCTCGGCCAGCACACCTACCCGAATACAACTCCAATACAAACTCCCATCCAGGCCAGGCCTTATTTTTTTCATCCAGACCCACTGCTTGTTAAGGGATTCAAAACTCTTTCTTAACACATATGTCGCAGCCTCCCGACCATACCTCCGTAGCTCCAATATACATCATTCACCTTTAGTCTTCACGCACTCCAACTCGAGCTCGACCGTTTCCTCCGGCATCCTTGACCCTCTAGACTATGACTTCGCACCAAGCCACCTCCCGATCCTCACTGTAGACCAGGACCGCCTTCGAGTTATCTTGTACATACAAAGACCAAACCAACATTTTCTCAGGACAAGTTCTTCTCAACTTAACTGACATTAATCTAGACACGCCACATGCCTCGCATAACAACGCTAAGCAATATTGTCAATTATTCATCATCATAAATATTCTAGACCTAGTTATATGGTCTAATTGTATTATGCATGCGTGCATGGTTTTACGAAATGCTTTGCTCACTATCCATGTCTCCAAAACAAAAAAAAAATCTTTTGCGCTCGATCCATAGTGCCTACGTACCACCTTACAAGGACTGAAGAGCTCAACTCACTTCCCTTGTGTGATCATCTTTGGGGTGTGTGTATATATAGGGAGCATATCTAGTACTAATGGTCTATTCAGTGCTACATGTAAACGCCAACTAGGGCTGTTAGATCTACAATTTACGGCTCAGATTCGTGAAGGTGGAAGCCCCAATCATTTATGCATTTTTCCTCAAAACCCCCGGCAACTTCTCCCCTTTACATCTGCGTCCCTGCCTCCTCAGCTCCCTCCCCGTCCCCGACGCAGAAGCAGCGCCGCCGGAAGGATTTACTCTTGGAAAATGATTTTGAGCAGCAGCAGCGCCGCGCGTCAACTGATTTTGAGCCTCTTACCTTGGAAAATGAATCTGTTTCTTCTGAGAGTGCTGAGAGTGCTTTCGAATCGGACATCTTATATGGTATTCTAGATGCAGAGGTCAAGGAGTTGGATAACATGATTAGTTCTCTTCAAATTGATATAAAAAAATGTTGAGCATAAGATTTATGAAGAACCTGGAGGCAAGGTTAAAGCTAAGCTGGATGGTGCTGTGGTGTCTTTGAAGCAGATGCAGGATCTAATTGCTGATATTAGAAAAGAATCTGCAAAGTTTGAGAAAGCCATAGAGTTTTTCCATGACAATGCTGGTAAATGCTCACTTATCCCTTTGTTCTATATGCATCAATTGCATTCTTTTGTAACTGGACTTCTACAGGGATCATTGATGATCGTGGGTGTGAAAATGGTCATATGTTATCCTCCACTAGTATGCAAACAGAAGATCAGCAAAGAAATGTTTTGCAGATGTTAGAACAATCCATAGCAAGTGAGCTAGATCTTGAAAAGAACCTCTCTGATTCGAGATCTATTGTAGAAGAACTCAAATTGAAGCTCCATCATCACGAACATGAAACATATTTCCTGGAGGAATCAATTGAAACTATTTCTGGGAGAATGTTTGCAGCAGAAAATGCTTCCGAGTTACTCTTGGGAATTTCCGAGTTAGTAATTTCTCAGAGGCGGCGCCCCCGCCGAGGCGCTGCTGCTGACGGCTCCTTCCCGCGGCGCTGCTGCTGCGTCGGGGACGGGGAGGGAGCTGAGGAGGCAGGGACGCAAATGTAAAGGGGAGAAGTTGCCAGGGGGTTTTAAAAGAAAAATGCATAAGTGAATGGGGCTTCCACCTTCACGAATCTGAGCCTTAGATTGTAGATCCAGCAGGCTTAGTTGGCGTTTACATGTTAGCACTGAATAAACCATTAGCACTAGATATGCTCCCATATGTATATGTGTGTGTCTATATATATATATATATATATATATATATATATATATATATAGGAAAAATGGAAAAATACTTTTTACTCCCGGGTGTAATTACACCCACCTCTAATATACCATCTATATAATCTTGAAATACTCCTTTATCACTTTAGGTATACTCATATACTAATTATAAGATACTCCAATGTAAACTATACGAAAAAATTGCAAGGGAGTCCGTAGTTTTTAGCGTATTTTATAAATACCTTTATATACACACATAAAAAGGAGTATGTCGAAAAAAATGTACATACCACATCTGAAAAATTGTTCATACCACCTATATGGTCTTAAATACTCGAATACTACATGTACATACCCTCCGTTACGCGAGATACCCCCTACATTGTGAGATACAACATAGGGTGTAATTACACCCGGGAGTAGAAAAGAGGCTTCCTATATATATATATATATATAGGAAAATTACGTAAGGCACCATGGTGCCTAGGCACCCACATCCGATACACGTGTATGATTGATAATTTTTTTTGAGTTTGGGTATGAAAATGTTTTATACCCTTAATATATTTATGGTAAGTAAGTTTTGAACTCAGTTCAAACTAGTTTGAACTACTTTTGAATTCAATGCGACTACAGTGAGTATATACCATAAAAATAGTTCAAACTAATTAAACTGAAGTTGAATTTAATTTTTTTCGGAGTTTGACATCTCAAATATACTTTTTTATGGGTATATGAAGATACCCACATCAAACGTTGCGAATCTCAAAGCAAATCAACGGGTATTGATATGGGTGCCTAGGCACCATGGTGCATGAAACACTTGTCCTATATATATATATATATATATATATATATATATATATATATATATATATATATATATATATATATATATATATATATATATATATATATATATATATATATATATATATATATATATATAACATACCCAATTCATTGGCCCAAAATAGACCATATATATCATCGTGGCAGTACAAGTACATTCTTTAAATGATTTAGCACATGCATGGTTTCCCTAGCTACCAGTTTATCACCTAAACTCAGAAGTTGAAATGAGCCGAACAAGTCTTCGAACCCTCTCTTTTACTCGCATTCATTGATTGATCGGCCATGCATGACATAATGTGGAATTGTATACCCAGAGCTTGTTTTTTCTCGTACAAAGTCTGTGTAATGCTGAGCTTACTAGTTGGCGAGGCTAGAATTGGTTTGAATCTTTACCAAGTCATGTGGCTCCTCCATAAAAAAAAAAGGTCATGTGGCTCTTCCGTTCGTTTGGAACTTACAACGCAGCATGCATCTAAAAAACTTTTTTTTGACCGCGAAAATCTTTGTTAGAGATATGCAGATTCAGTTATGACTTACGAGTGAAAATAGTCTTACATAATTATGTTGAACTCAACATTTTACAGTAAAATATACCAGCGGTGAGATCTTTGCAACCGGACACTATTTTCACTAGTATTAAGTTTGCATAGACCAATATAATACTATTAGACAGCAGCAAAAGTCAAGAGTCTCTAAGATCAGCAGAAAATTAATTTGCAACTTACAAACATGCAAAGACTGAGCTTATGCCAGCAATAAGAAAACTACCCCTCCGGACGAAGAGGTTATCCTGCAGTGGGGCTCAAGAGATAAATCTCAAACAGATGTGATATGCCCCCGAATGTCATGTCTCCCACTGAACGGACAAAATGAGTGTCCCCAAGTGGAAGACACCGTTACACGAGAGATCCCGATGCCTCACAGGCCTACCATAGTCACCGGAGTGACCTATATTTGCTGATCAGGCCAACCATGTCGATTATGGTGGATAAACCTACATATTTGTATGACTTAATTCATGAATCATTTTCTCTCCGATGATCAGCTGCTCTGCTCTTCTACTCTCCATTCTGCTATTTATCACCCAAAGTGAGACCATATATTGTAACATCTTATACCCACGTGGGAGGCACGTGCATACATAGCATCTTGCTTGGGGCTTTTGACTCGCTTCCCTCAAGAGGGTTAACTGTAAGATGAGAAAGTGATACGAGGACTTCTCTAAAAAAAGTTGGTATAAGGGCCTGGGGTTTAAGCTTTAAAGGGCTGGCGTTCTCTGCAAGAAGCTGCAGGCATATATCGTAGTACACGCTCAGATTAATGTGTACACTACTATAAAACAAACTAAACTCATATCTCATCACATATTACAGACAGTTCATGGTGAAAACCGTCTCTGAAATTATCATAGACGATTCTAATTAAAAGCCGTTTATGATATCTTCCTTTATTACAGACGGCTTTTAATTAGAACTGTCTATAAAGTATCACAGATAGTTTTTATTTACAACCGTCTGTGTTTTGTCCATTATCACAGACAGCTTTTAGTTAGAATCGTCTATGAAATATCACAGACGGATTTTATTTACAACTGTCTGTGTTTTGACCTTTGTCATATGAACTACAAAAACTACTGAGCTGGCACAGATAAGTGTGATTAGTCACTTTTACAAAAAGACAAATTCAAATCAAATTTATTACAAAAGTCCAAAAAAAGAGATTCTCATATTTTGATCTTCTGAGCTTCATATGTTTCCTCTTCTACTTTTAGAGTTGGAGTATCAGCGGCTGCGTTCTCTAATGCTGTGAAGATTGTTCTTGCCCTCTCCACTTCCTACCCTAGCCTGAGCAAATCATTAGCATGACTCATAATTTGAAAGAGGATGTCATGATAAGTTTCCTCAGAATCGGCCGCTCCTGCTTAATCGGCAAGGTTATCCATGTGTCTCTCCTCTACAGCAAGAGCTTCTTCCTCTTTGCGTATATTGAAGAGAAGAACGAGGCTAAAAGTGGTTTCCCTTTTCTGAGCAGCAACGAGACACATCCGTCAATGGCGGATGATGAGGTCCAGCTGATGGATGGAAGCGACTCGAGGAAGGAGAGCAGGGTGTGAGCAGAGGAGCTGCTTCGGACGTAAGTTGTTGGCTGCTTGTATAAGGTTGCAGCCAAACAACTCATGATGGATAGATGAGAGAAAGGAGATTAAAATAATATTAGATGCCATTATTGAGAAATCTGGTGAAGAAGATAAGAGAGATGACAGTTTAGAAGAAATTGAGTTTGTGGTATCAAGGAATTGTACACCACGCTGCATATAAAGTTAGAACCGTGTGGAAATTTAAGGGTTGCTTGCATCGGAATATTTACAGGCAGGAGTAGGGCATGTATTTTTAAGCGTTATCACAGATGGTTCGTATACCAAACCGTATATGATTTATGTATTATCACAGATGATTTGTGTACCAAACCGTCTCTGATATATGTATTATCACAGACGATTCTTATACCAAACCGTCTCTGATATGTACATTATCACAGACAGTTCATATAACAAACCGTCTGTGATAATGCCATGTCACCGATCCGTGATTTCTTCCCCCAGGATTTCGATCTCATCCGTCCATTCTCTCCGCATCGAATGTCAAGCACTGGTTCCTCCCACCTCTCGCCTCTTATAATTACTCCCCCTCTCCCTTTCCACCGGCAAGCACACGTGAGTTCCACCGGCTCCTAGTTCATCCACTCCTAGCTAGCTTATTCCTGCATCAATCCTCCCCTCAACAACGCTGACTACCGCCGTGAGCTTGCTCCTCCGCCTCCGGTTGTGACACCACGGTTCATTACATAAGACACTCTTGTCGTAAGTGTTGTAAGAGTATCTTGGGCAGTGTCTCCATCGTGACACAAAAGTGACGACCATCACCTCTCCTTCATTGCTGGTGATATCCAACCGCCATCCGATCCCCTCCCATCTTTTCCTTGATGCTTGGATCTGAAATTACAAAATTGATGGATAGCTAGCTAGGGTTTCGGGTTCGTGTACATCTTATAGTTCCCTCCCCTCTCTTATGGTTCATTAGGTTATTTAATCTTGTTCACTGTGATTTACTTGTCCATTGTCTTCAACTACAACAGGTCAAGCTTAATTGTATATGTGTGTATTTGTTCATAGATGGTTAATTTATTTTATTTCAGTTAATTGATTTGTGAAATAGATGTTCTTGTTTCTGAAATGAATGTGAAATGGATGTTGTGTTTCTGCTTGTTTCAGAGGGTATGGCTAGCATTTCCTGAGACTAGCCAACAAACAGAAATAGCTTTAAGAAACAAAAGAATATCACACAGATAGTTTCAACTATAGTTGGAACTGTCTATGATGCAGACTATCACAGACGGTTTCAACTCATATATCACAGACAGTTTCTACTAAAAGCCATCTGTGAGAGTCAACAATCTCAGATGGTTTTTTAATAAAACCCGTTTGGGCTAGTGGGCATCACACACAATTCTGAAGTTGCCTATGTGACCTCGTGTTATTACTGACCAATAAACATAGACGGTTGATGAAATCATTTGTGATAATATTATTGAACCACCTGTGATGATCTTTTTTAAGTAGTGGTATCTACTGCTACAGTTGCTATTTTGGTTGAAGGATGCGGCAAGAAGCTGGCATTGTACACGCTCAAGTGGAGACTACTGGAAGGCAAAGCAGATTAAAAGCCAACAACATGACAGCAGCGAAGACGTGTGTTTGGATACAAGACTGCACAAAAACGTTTCTAGACAGCTCGAATACCTAGCTAATTTAATTGGCAATGGCATCCGACATGCATGAAAGCACAACGTAATGTGCATGTTCGAATGCTACAAGTACGTAAATATGGTAAGAAGAAATGAGAACAAGACGCATATCTGAATATAAACATGAGTTAGAACAAATAAGCATGAAGCCAAACAGGATTCAAAAGGATCTGCATGTAGCCATTACTATAAAAAAAGCTATATTGAACGTCTTATCACAGACGGTTTCATGAGCATGACCGTCTATATTATTAGTAATGGCTAGAACTGTCTGTGATATACCAGATAGTTCAATAAAAATAGTATAGAAACTATAAAATTATCACATGCAGTTTTTATTTAAAATTGTCTATAATATATCATAACGGTTCTTGTTTGGCAAGTGTGCAATAATCACAGACGGCAAGTGCGCACGTTATTCGTGACGGTGACGTCGCATCGGACGGTGAAGCGGTCGTTCTTGAGAAGATGCTTCGACTTATCGAGTTCTTCCCGCTTGATGAGCATCCACGATCCGCTCATGAGATTCGAGAAATTCAGTGGTTCGTCCGTGTGGCTGTACGACGGCACTTCTTTTCCCAGCTTGGTCGAGCAAACTGAACTTGGAATGACCGGTGACATTCCTGTCACAGCCGGCGGCGGCGTCAACAAAGACAGAGATGCAGTCGGCATAATCCGAGAGCTGCAGGCTGTAGCCATTGGGGTAATATCTGATATACCAGTCGCGGTCACCGATATCGAATTTTCTGGAGAAGATGTGCTGGCCGGTGCCGACCTTCTTGGTCTGCGAGCAGCCGTCGATCCTGAGCAGGTGGGACCCGGTTACCGTCCTCACGACGATGCTGTCAGTACAAGTACATTCTGTAAAATGATTTGGCACATGCATCCTGTAAAATGATTTGGCACATGCACGGTTCCCCTACCAGTTTACCACCTAAACTTGTAGTTGATCAAAAAGTTTTAGCTTCTGGCTTCCGGTTTATTTTTCAGTATTCATAAATTTTGTCTTTTTCTGAATTTTTAGCTTTTTGTTAAGTTTTTTTGCCGGTTCTTTTTCCCCGTATTTGTTTGTATTATACGTAATGGGCTAACATATTTTTTATTTTTTATTTTTTAAATTTAATTATGCTAAATAAGCATTTCTCAGCTACAGTGTTTTTTCAGCCAGCTACAGTACTTTTCAGCCATAAGCCACAAAAAAAAACCCAAGTGATCACCTTTTCAGCTATAAGCCACCAAATAATCACCTTTTTCAGCTACTATAGCTACAGTGCTACAGGACTTTTCAGCCATAAACCAATACGGATCAAAAGCCGTCGTCGACCACTTTTTATTCATCTGTACGATGGCCCCAAAAGCGTCTCCACAAAACCTAATTAGCTATCAACTAATTACAACCCCCACGGCCAGCATGCATGCAGCCATGCTTTTGTTTGTACGCACGAAAGCCGACTTCAGTCCAATACGGTACCTACTCTCGGCCAGCACACCTAGCCGAGTACAACTCCAATACAAACTCCCATCCAGGCCAGGCCTTATTTTTTTCATTCAGACTTTTGATCCACTACTTTTGAAGAGATTCGAAACCCTTCTCTAACACAGATTTTTCACTGTCACATATCACAGCCTCCTAACCGTACCTCCGTAGCTCCAATATGCATCATTAACCTTTGGTCTCCATGCGCTCCAACTTGAGCTCGACCATTTCCTCTGGCATCCTTGACCTTCTAGACCATAACTTCGCACCAAGTCACCTCCCGGTCCTCACCATAGACCAGGACCACCTCTGAGTTATCTTGTACATACAAAGACCAAACCAATATTTTTTTTCAGAACAAATTCTTCCCAACTTGACCAACATTAATTCACACATGTCACATGCCTCGCATAACAACACTAAGCAATATTGTCAATTATTCATTATCATAAATATCTTAGACCTAGTCATATGATCTAACAATATTACATGCATTCACTATGCATTCCAAGCCTACGTACATGCATGCGTGGTTTCACGGTTTTGCCTAACTATATATCCATGTCTCCAAAGCAAAAAAAAAAAAAAAAATCTTTTGCACTCGATCCATAGTGCTACGTACCACCTTACAAGTACTGAAGAGCTCAACTCACTTCCTTTGTGTGATCACCTTTGGTGTGTGTATATATATAACATGTCCAATTCATTGGCCCAAAATAGACCATATATATCATCGTGTCAGTACAAGTACATTCTGTAAAATGATTTGGCACATGCATGGTTTCCCTACCAGTTTACCACCTAAACTCACAGAAGTTGAAATGAGCCGAACAAGTCTTCGTACCCTCTCTTTTACTCGCATTCATTGATTGATCGGCCATGCATGACATAGTGGGGAATTGTATATCCTGAGCTTGTTTTTCTCTTAGGGCCTGTTTGGAACAGAGGAATTTCACAGGAATTTTGCAGGAATTTTGCAGGAAACAGTTCAATTCCCGCAGGAATCGGGAAAAATTCCCACATTCCAAACAGGGCCTTACAAAGTTTATGTGTTAATATATTGAGATTTTTTTACCAGAATTTTTTCGTAAATGGTGAGCATACAAGTATTGCCTCTCGAATTTATTAGTTTCAAGTTTTAGCTGAACTATCTGTAAGCGGAAGCTAAAATTTACAACACTATTTTGTTTAACCTTAAATATGCATGAATATACTTTGATTCATATTGTAGAAGATTTTTTCCTTATAGTAAGTCTTTTTTCTCTCTATCTTTTCTTTTCAGTATTCTTTTGATGATCAAAGAATTAGCACTCTCAATTGTATGTGTGCACACGTATTATCCTTTGGCTGTTTAGATCCATGCGCTGCTACTTCAAATAATAAAGCAGCCTTCCTTTTAGAGCATGTACAATGCAGATGCTTAGAGAGATGCTTAGCAAGGAAAAACTATTTTTTCTTACCACATAGGATAGATAAGGTGCTTATTTTAAAGTATCAATGCTTAAATAAGCATCGGTGCTTAGCAGATGCTTATGTGTATAACTGAATCTAATTAATAGATAATATAGCATCTAAACATTCATGGAAGAGATGTTTGCATTGAAGGAAACACTACTACAGAAATCCACATTACAGACGGTTCAGAAACGTCATCACAGACGGTTTTCTGAACCGTCTGAAATTATGGGTCAGTGATAATCCAAGTTATCACAGACGGTTTTTGAACCGTCTGTGATTATGCGATATCACAGACGGTTTTTCATTACAAACCGTCTGTGATTATCCGATATCACAGACGGTTTTTAAAAAAAACCGTCTGTGATATCGGATAATCACAGACGGTTTTTAGTACAAAACCGTCTGTGATATCGGATAATCACAGACGGTTTTTAATGAAAAACCGTCTGTGATACTCCTCCCCCCAGCAGAATCTATTTCTGTTTATAGCTAGCCTCAGGAAATGCTAGCCATGCCCTCTGAAACAAGCAGATAATCACAGACATAAACATATACAATTCACACATCTCATTTCATTTCAGATACATTTCACATCTCAATTCATTTCACAGACATAAAACATCCAATTGACAACACACTTCATTTCACAAACATAAAGCATCCATTTCGCAAATCAATTCATTGAGTTGAAATAAAATATCCATTAACAAATACACAATTGTAAAAGATCTACACTGTATTTGCACTTAGAATTACAATAAAAAATCATTCTGGGCAGTGGAACTCTCCATCTGATCTTACGACTTTTGACCACAAAAACCAAATGAGCTCTCCTCGAATTTTTGCAAAATCCGGCTGTGTCAATGCAGATGTAGAGATGGACGAGCCTGTCGATAGGAATATCAACGCGCGCATATATAAAACTGACATGTATGAAATAAAAGTGGGAAGATTGACAAACCTTAGAATTAGTGATCTTGGTGGAATCGAGGAGTAGTCTCATATGGTGGCACACGTAGTATCCACACGTGTTGCCCGGCTCCTGCTGGTGGCACTGCAAAAAATATAATGTGTTAAATCAAGTGACATTACTACTATGTGTTGTATATGATTAATTAATGTGTAGCTAGCGAATACCCGAAACTTGCGATCATGTTTCAAGGCCTTGGCCCCTATCGTCGAGTCACGTGTTTGTTGAACGTATGTGGCGAACGACCTTCGTTATTCGAAAAAGTTAGATTAGTTATTCGGAAGGAAAGAAAGAGTACAATGTACAATGTACGTACCTATCGAGTATTCGGGCGATAGTTGTGTACTTGGATTTGTTCTTACTTAGAGAATCAAGGTATATAGCCTTGTTCCATTTTGGTATAATTACAATTAAAATCCAATG
Organism: Dendrocalamus latiflorus; assembly: GCA_017311315.1. Lineage (NCBI taxonomy): Eukaryota > Viridiplantae > Streptophyta > Magnoliopsida > Poales > Poaceae > Dendrocalamus > Dendrocalamus latiflorus. The sequence goes on along the minus strand of CM029642.1, from coordinate 17,319,501 downwards.
GAAATTCTCATTGTATGACATAAGAACAAATTCCTTATCTTGGTGAGCCAGCAGTGCTTTTGTAATATAGTCCTCGACGAAGGATGCATTCTCGATGATGGTATCAATGGCGACCAAGCGTGGGTCCAGGAAACCAATTTGTGATTTCGATGATCTAGCTTCGATCAGCATGAATCTATATATAACATAGGAAAGCAACAAATTGTGACATATATCGGTATTACGTGAACAGAGACTGTGATTGTACAGACTTACAACGTCCAGCATCGAACGAGTGAGGCGTGAGAGCGTTGAGCGTGAAAAGTTCAAATATATCGTCAAAGGTCACCGCGAAGACACAGTCCTGAACTTCGTGCAAGAAATGTTCCGGCTTGAATTTGACAGTTATACCTGAGCGCCGTTCTGCCTCTGGCTTATTGGACTCTTCCATATACCAAAGGTGGAATCTTTGGCAACCAAGTCCTAGTTTTTGGAGCTCTTCCTGGACTACCATCGGCTGAGCTAGCACGAATTTGCGGGCCAATGGCATGGACGGGAAATCGTCATCATCCTTCGTCTTTGATTTGCCCTGGCCACTGCCTCGATTGTGGGTCGACTTTATGCTAGTCGATTGTAATGGTATAGACGGTGCAAGTTGCTCTGGCGAGAATAGCACCCGTGGAGATAGCACCGGTGCAGGTAGCTGTGGTTCGCACTGCCCGTGTGGAGATGACACCAGTGCAAGTTGCTCTGGCGAGAATAGCACCCGTGGAGATAGCACCGGTGCAGGTAGCTGTGGTTCGCACTGCCCGTGTGGAGATGGCACCAGTGCAAGTTGCTGTGGTTCGCACTGCACTTCTGGTCCTGCCACCGGTGAAGAAGCCTACAGGGAGATGTCGGTTTTGGGCCACTGGATGAATGTTCCAATGTCCTGTCCTAGATTCACGATCTCGTCATTGGGGGGCTTCGGTAGCGGGACCACCTCAAAATTGGCATACACACCATCCACATTAACTTTTGCAAAGCCTGGCGCTAAAGCTTGACCGTGCACCATGGCCCCGATACCAGACGAATATGCCTGGCCCCAAGCAGCGTACAAGGGAATGGAGCCATATCTCACTTGGAGCCTGCATGTCGTAGGCTCCTACATAACGATACAAAATTAGCTACTCGAATAGGCCTACCAATGGAGCAAGCATTCGAGAGGTAATAATTATTACCAGGATGTCATCCACAGGAAATTTGGACTGCGTTTGCGTCGGATTGGACGCGCAGCTACTCGGATGGTTGTGCGGGCTAGCTAGCACAGGAGCGGCGGTGGCGGCCTACTGACTTTCTGTCTGTTTCCGCACCTCATCTCTGATTATATCAGCCATCGAACCCAGTAGCTCCTCTTTAAGAGATGACTTGATCTCTTCTCATAACTGTGCGTCACGCTCGGCTTTGTTTCTCTTCCTGCGCCGATACATGTCGGAGTCATCTTGGAAACCATGTTTCCAAGGAATGTAAAGCCCAAGGCCTCTCGTACGGCCCGGGTGCTCCTTGTTTCCCAGGGCCACGGAGAGCATATCATTCTCCCTTGTTCCCTGGAATGATCCCAGGGTAGATTGAAAACTCAGCTCTTCCTGCAAGAGCACGACATGTCATTTCAATTCGTACGAAGTTGTGGAGTAATTACAAGCTACGTAGTTCGATCGATATCTTACCAGGCGCTCGGTCACTTGCTGGTTTGAAGGGTTTCGAAAGGTGATGTCCCCTGATGTCGTTGTAGATGACCTTGCTCTAATCCAATTTCGAGCGCGGTCATCCGAGATATTGGAAAACGGCGGGACGATGTCCTGTGCAGCTGCCAGCTCATCCTCCTTCATCCACTGCGCGATTTTAGCCGCATACCCAGCTGTGCCAAGTCTGTGAGGGTGTGTATTTTTTGCCTGGAGGGCCTTGTGCGCCACACTTGTACTTTTGAAATCTTCGGTCGTTTTCATCGCCTTGAACTCTTCCCATTGTGGTTCCAGGAATGGGTATTTATGAACAGGCGTTTCGTCCGTCTCCACGTATTTCTTGACAAGCGTGCTCTTGAAGTTCTTCCATGCTTTGCACGCCGCTTTGTAGGTTTGTTGTTGCACAGCGTCCAGGTGTTCTTCTGGGAACTCGAACGATGCCAAAATTTCGGTCCACAGCTCACGTTTCCGAGTGTCAGGCACGTTCTTCCACGAATTGTATGTGATCTCAATTCGTTCTCGTGCAACTACTCCGACCATGGTTCGGAATGCGTTTACTGCTTTTTGAGGAAGGATAGGGACCCCAGATGCATTCACCGCTGTGATGATCTGTCGGCCCTCAGGCTTCTTTGATAGCCCTCTTCCTTGGCGTCTTGATGTTGGAGCGGACACCTCCGGCGATGATGTTGAAGAATGCGCGGGTGACATGTTGCTCATTTTGTGGGTCTATTAAGATAAGATGAGAAAGTAATCATATTGAATTGCAAGACAAGAGAGGAGTAGAGGGGAGGGGGAGAAGGGAGGGGGTGATATGGACATAGAGAGGGGGTGATGTGCCTATCTTACCAATGTACCAATGTATCAAGTCCTTCTTTTTCCCGCAAAATTCAAGTCAATTTTATTACAAAAGTGCAAAAAAAAGACATTCCAGATTCTTCGGTGAGCAGCCGACATAGCCGACTTCTTCGGTGAGCGACTATGCATCTGCTTCTTCCCACTCCTTCTCTTCATCTCTGGTCTCCGGATCACGTACGCCAGTAGCGATGATTCATCTAACTGAATCATCGCTACTGGCGTACGTGATCCAGAGATCAGAGATGAAGAGAAGGAGTGGGAAGAAGCAGATGGATAGTCGCTCACCGAAGAAGTTGGCTATATCGGCTGCTCACCGAAGAATCTGGGAATTTGTTTTTTTTTGAACTTCTGTACTAAAATTTCCTTGAATTTTGTAATACTATTACTACAAGGTCTCTAAACAAAGTTCCTATCCTAGCACCTACTTTAGTTGCTAAAACTATAAACCAAATAGCAAAGTCCCTAAACAAAGGTCTATGAAGCAAATGACACAAACTAGTGTATCCGGTTCATTGAACGGGAACACTATAGTATGTCACTTGCTTCATTTGCTGTTTTTTGTCTAGATACATGGAGCATTTGGGTGGAAAGATCAACTGTTTCGTCAGGCGCATGACTGCCAATTCGAAGCATAGCATAGCATCCGAGGAACATCCGAGGCCTGCTGCTGTGTCTTGAGGAATGCCAAGAGCTGGTATTCAGATGGGTTATGAGAATAAGATTCATAATTTATAGTTTGAGGAATACCACATCTGAAGACCAGCTCTTGGCATTCTTCAAGACACAGCTGCAGGCCTTGGATGTGCCTCGGATGCTACGCTATGCTTCAAATTGGCAGTCATGAGCCTGACGACACAATGTATTTCTTTCCACCCAAATGGTCAATGTATCTTTTGCAATAATCGCAAGATTTCTTTATCCGGATACACTAGAATGTGTTACTTGCTTCATGCCCTTTGATCATATACTCTTCCTTGATTGGTTAATTTGTGCTCTCAAATTGTAGGGTTGCACATGATAAGATGAGGAAGCAAGAAAAGTGATACATGATGCTCAATGTTAGGAAGAGATCAGGAGAGGAGTAGAGGGAAGGGGGAGAAGGGAGGAGACGAGTAGAGGGAAGGGGGACCCAAATGATTTCAAACTATATACTATGTACTATATACTATATACTAACACAACAAGCAATGTAATATGTACCAATGTAAACTAAGCAACTGCAGTAAACAATGTACCAATGTAGTATGTACCAAATAGCAAACTAATTAAGCTACTGCAGTAAACAATGTACCAATGTAATATGTACCAAATAGCAAACTAATTAAGCTACTGCAGTAAACAATGTACCAATGTAATATGTACCAAGCATCAAGCATCAACCCTAAACACTAACAGTAAGCATGAAGCATCAACCCTAAATATGTACTAAGCAACTAACCATAACAGTATGAAGCATCAAGCATCAACCCTACACGTTTTCACATATACATCTCAAAATTGACTACATCACATATTTTCACATATACATCTCAAAATTGACTACATCACACATTTTCACATATACATCTCAAAATTGTCACACATTTTCACATATACATTCTTATTGTACTTGCTTATTTCCTTTAAAAATTAGCCCTTCATCATGATCAATGCGTACGTAACTAGTTTCGTCACGTTGTTCATCGTCGACCCTTATGACATTTCCAAAAGGAGGTAACTCGTCAAATTGATTGTATTCCTCCTCGTCCACTACATTCTCCACTTCGACAATTCTCCTTTTTCCATGAAGAACTACATGGCGTTTCTTATTTGCCGGGTCGGTTACATAGAAAACTTGAACAACTTGATTGGCGAGTACGAATGGTTCATCTTTGTACCCGACACGTTGGAGGTCCACGATCGTGACACCGTACTTGTCAACCTTCACCTGTGGGAGATGCACCCAACGGCAGCGAAATAAGGGGATCTTGAAAACCACATAGTCGAGCTCCCAAATCTCTTCTATGAAGCCATAGTACGAGTTTCTCGACCCATCGGTACTGAATGCATCTATGCGGACACCGCTGTTCTGGTTAGTGCTCTTGACATCCTGAGACTGCGTATAGAATGTGTACCCATTTATGTCATATCCTTGCCATGTCACAACTGTAAATGTCGGCCCTTTTGCCAACCATGTCAGCGTCTCACTCGGCGAGCTCCTAGCGATTTGCTCCTTCAACCATTGGTTGAACCGACGGTTGTGTTGCCTCATGATCCAAACATCCGGCCGCTCCGGATTCTGTTGCCGAAGCACACCCTTGTGCTGGTTCACATAAGGCGCCACTTTAGTCATGTGTTGCAACACCGTGAAATGAGCTTGAGTATACATGTCCATATCTGGAGTGATTGCTTTCCTTCCGATAGTTCCGAGACCCTTCAGTCTCCCCTCATGACGAGATTGAGGGACACCTATCGGCTGAATCTGAGCCATATAATCGACACAAAACTCAATGACCTCTTCGCTTGCATAACCTTCGACGATGCTGCCCTCCGGCCGAGAACGATTCCGTACGTAGGACTTGAGAATTCCCATGAACCTCTCAAATGGGTACATGCTACGTAGGAATACGGGCCCGCACATTTTTATCTCCCACACAACGTGAATAATGAGATGGACCATGATATCGAAAAACGAAGGAGGGAAATACATTTCAAGGTGACATAGAGTCATCACCACCTCGTCCTGCAGAGCATCTAGTCCTTCGGGATCGATGACCTTCTGAGCAATTGTGTTAAAGAAATAACATAGCCTCATGATTGTCTCTTGGACTTTGATCGGCAAAATATTTCTAATTGCAATAGGGAGCATCTGTGTCATCAGCACATGACAATCATGAGACTTCATGCCATTTAACTTCAAATCTTGCATCGAAACAAGTTTCTTCACGTTGCCGGAGTAACCAGACGGAACTTTGACACCATGCAAGCACTGGCACAGTTCTGTTTTCTCAGCCTTGGACAGAGTGTAACACGCAGGGGGAAGGTACGTTCGTGCATTATCAGTGCATGTCGGTGCTAACTCAGGCCTGATGTGCATATCAGCCAAGTCAAGCCGTGCGTTGACGCCGTCCTTTGTTTTATCACGGATGTTCAGTAAGAGACCAATCAAGCTATCGCACACATTCTTTTCTACGTGCATGACGTCGATGCAGTGCCGAACATCTAGGTACTCCCAATAAGGTAAGTCCCAAAATATTGATCTCTTCTTCCAGGTGTTCTTCTCATGAGCCCTCAATTTACGTCCCTTTCCGAGGACAACATCTAAATCCTTAACCATATCATAAACCTCGCGTCCCCTTAAATGCCTTGGAGCTGAACCGTCTTCCTTCTCTCCGTCAAATTGTTTCTTCATCTTGCGGTATGGGTGAGCCCTCCGAAGGAACCGGCGATGACGCATGTAGACGGTTTTGCATGAGTGTCTCAGCCACACACTCTCGGTACCATCTAAACAGTGAGTACAAGCTTTGGCACCTTTTATACTATGGCCCGATAGGTTACCAAGGGCAGGATAATCATTTATGGTGCAGAACAATAAGGAGCGCAGAGTGAAGTTCTCTCGTTTGTATGCATCCCATACCTGTACCCCTTCGTTCCACAGTACTTTTAGATCTTCCACCAACGGTGCTAGGAACACATCGATATCATTCCCAGGTTGTTTTGGCCCTTGGATAAGTATCGACAACAAAATGTACTTTCGCTTCATACACAACCAAGGAGGAAGGTTATAGATGCAGAGAGTCACGGGCCATGTGCTATGTCGGCTGCTCATGCTACTGAATGGATTCATTCCATCTATACTCAGTCCAAACCTTATATTCCTTGGTTCTGCACCGAACTCTGCAAAACTCCTATCGATGTTTCTCCACTGCGCGGAATCAGCAAGGTGTCTTAGCATTCCATCCTTCTTGCGCTCCTCCGAGTGCTAACGCAGCAGTTTTGCCTCCTTTAGATTTGCATAAAACCTTTTCAAACGGGGAATTATAGGAAAATACCATGCCACCTTAGCAGGAGGTCCTTTCTTCGCCTCTGTTCCCTCGCCATCATCTGATTGATTGTTACGTTTGTATCGGGATGTGTTGCACACCGGACATACATGCATGTTTGCATACTCTTTACGGTAGAGGATACAGTCGTTCGGGCATGCATGTATTCTTTCTACTTCCATTCCCAACGGACAAAGAACCTTCTTGGCTTTATACGTGGTTTTAGGCAACTCATTTCCCTCCGGAAGCATGTCCGCTAAAAGACCTAGCAGCGTCGTGAAACTCTTGTCGGACCAACCGTTGCTTGCCTTCAATTTCAACAGTTCAAGCACGCCCGACAACCTCGTGTACTTGCAGCCCGTATACAAAGGTTTCTCTGAGTCCTCCATCAAGCCACGGAATTTAGCATACTCTCTCTCATCATAGTTCTCTTCTACATCGCGAAGCATCTGATCCAGATTATCATCGTGCAACCTATCTGAATCCGAGCCACAATCGACATCAGCCGGCGGCATGTCATTCACTTCACCTGCGATGTCATCCGGGGGCATATCATTCACTTCACCGGCGATGTCATCCGGCGGCATATGATCATTCACTTCGCCATGACTGGTCCAACACGTATAATCCTTTTTGAAACCCCTCCGAATCAAGTGCGCTTCAATTTGCCCTCGGTTCTTAAACAACTTCAAATTCTCGCAGTCAGTGCATGGACAGCACATATATTCCACCCCCTTATTCAACATATCCTCCTTGGCGGCTCTTATAAAAGCAGAAATGTCATTAATGTACTCTTCACTCACACGGCTCGCGGCATACATCCAACTTCGGTTCTACGTTACGTACATATATAACAACTTAGTATTAAAATCTAGAATAACTAATTATAACTACATATATACCGACCACATTTATTATATTGAGACTTAATTTCCTAGCTCAATTCATATTACAAACACAATAGCTATTATATAACCAACAATTTTGCAAATTAATTAACCATCTTCAATAACCACTCATGGATTACTTACACCTAAATTGTAATGCAATTAAAAATAAATAAATTTCATTACTAACCATATCTACAGCAACCAGGAAAGTCTGAATCTTAATTCAAAGCTCAATCTCTGCCTCTTCCCACCAAATTAACTGGCCTGAAATCGCTCTAGCTTCCTCCCGAGTGAAAAAGTGCGCAGCAGTGGCTAGATCTGGATCGAAATGAAGACGATGCGGTCTGAGCAGCGCAATAAATGCCTTAGTCATTATCACAGACGGTTTTTAACTAAAAACCGTCTGTGATAATAAATTATCACAGACGGTTTTTTATAAAAAAACCGTCTGTGATAAGCTTCATACCAGAACGCTTCGCGCGTGTTTCGATGCCAGAACGCTTCGTGTTTCGATCGTCTAATTAACGTCTCTCGATCATTATACGAAGCGTCTATACCATTCATGTTTGGGTATACGAACCGTTTGTGCTAAAGGTTAAATATGCGCTCCTAATCCAGGTCTCTAGCTAGCTTCTACGTACGTACAATACAATATACAATTAATACAACATGGCTTCTACTACTGTTCTTGTGATCATCTCCTTCCTCTCATCTGTTCATCACGAATTGTTCGGCCGGAACCTTACACAGGCGGCCAGCAATTTGCATCTGGAGCAGCTTCTCCGCACCCGCCCTGCTCTCCTTCCCCGACTTTCTTGCATCCGTCAGCTTGACCTGATCCTCCGCCGTCGACGGAGGCGTCTCGCTGCCGCTCAAGAAAGGGAAACAGGCCTCACCCTGGTTCTTCTCCACAATGTGCGCAATGCGGAAGAAGCTCTACACGCATTGCAGAGACTGATGGATAGCCTTGCCGATCAAGCAGAAACGGCAGATTCTGAGGAATCTTTTCATGCTATCCTGTACGACATTATGGATGCTGCTGATTATTTGCCCAGGCTGCACGAGGAAGTGCTAAGGACAAGGGCAATCTTAACGGCGTTCGAGAATTTAGCGGCTGATCCTCCAAGTCTCCAAGTTGAAGAAGAAGCTTACGAAGCCCAAAAGAATACAATCTGGGAAACTCTTTACCTGTGCGACTTTTGTAATAAATTTGCCTCTAATTGAAATTAATAAATTTGCCTTTAATTTGTGACCTCTTGTCTCAGTAGTTCTGTAGTTAAGTTATTAGAAGCAATGTGTATTTATATATTAACCTCTGATCTAGAATATGACAGACAAAGGGACATCACAGCCGGTTCTTGTGAAAAACCGTCTGTGAACATTCCCAGACGGTTCTTAACAACAACCGGCTGTGATAGTCGACACAACACAGACGGTTTTTAATAAAAAAACCGTCTGTGATAATCTCAGATTATCACAGACGGTTTTTAATAAAAACCGATTAAAAACCGTCTGTGATATTCCAGTATCACAGACGGTTCAGCAGTAAGAACCGTCTGTGATACTCCTTTTTCCCGCCACAAATACCACAGACGGCCTTCAAATTAAAACCGTCTGTAATAGTTTACATTACAGACGGTTTCACAAAACCATCTGTGATTTGTCGTCTACTATTAGCCTTTCTGTAGTAGTGAAATAACTTTTGCCTGAGTACTTGATGATGTGGCTATATTCTCTTTTTAAACATTTATATATAAGTATCTTGTATTGTACATATCCTTAGAGCATCTCCAATGGGTCTATAGCAGCTATCTACAAGAGAGTCCATGTCATCAACTGTCCTACGTGGAAGATATTAAATGAAGAAAGAGAACGCAGCTCTCTACAGCTCTAGAGATAGTCTATAGCGCCAAACGAGGCAGCCTCCATAAATTCTGTGTGTGCATGTAAGCATCAAATAGCTATCCTTATAGATAGTTCTTTAGAATACTAACTTTAGTGTGTACTATATAGATGATGTGGAAGTCTTATAGTTAGTTGCTAGCTATAACCATTGGAGATGCCCTTAGGGCATCTCCAATGGTCTGAGTCAGCTAGCTATATGCATGTACACATCAGCATATATCCTATGTGGAGGAAAGAGAGTATGCAAAAAAAACCGAGCCAGCTCTTCTTTAAGCACTAGTCTATAACGCAAAACGAGGCAGCCTCTATAAATGTTGTGTGTGTATATAAGCATCAAATAGCTATCCTTATAGATAGTTCTTTATATAATGTGTACTATATAAATAATGTGGAAGTCTTATAGTTAGTTGCTAGCTATAACTATTGGAGATGCCCTTGTAGCCAATGAACAAGTGCCGGCTAATGGTGGTGATCGGTTCGGCTGAAAAGCTCGTGGCTTATGGCTGAAAACACTGTAGCTGGCTGAAAAAAGCACTGTAGCTGACAGAGGCTTATTTACCATAATTAAATTTAAAAAAATTTAAAAATAGAAAAAACATATTAGCCCATCACGTATAATGTAAACAAATACGAGGAAAAAAAGAACCAGTAAAAAAACTAAAAAAAAAACCAAAAATTCAGAAAAGGACGAAATTTATAAATAGTGCAAAAATAAGCTGAAGCCATATTGATCACTCCCAATGCCGTTCGGCAACGCGTGCATGTGAACAGGCGTGCATGCAGCCGCTCCTTTTGCACAGGCAGCCGTACCTTTTTATGCGCCGCTATGAGTGCAACCAGCACACACTAATCACCTATATGCAGCTAATTGCATGTGCCATGCATTTCTGTGCCAACCGCTATCAAGGATTAACACCTTGCATGCAATATAATTAAAGATAGCAAATTATTTATTTAACACATACATCATGCAAAGGAAGACAAGAAAGATTTAAAACCCAATAATTCTAATACTTTAAATCTAGCAATCATCATACTAGATCTTTTATAATTACTAGTTACATATCTGTACGTTGCAACGGAACTCATTGAATATATAGAGAATCGTACTATAGAAGAGAGTTGCTTTGGTCGGTTGAAAAGTGAAGAATGATGATAAGTTAAGAGAATAGAGCAATTGAAAGAGAATGTACGTATAAGCACCAACTCGGTTTTTTATAATAATAATAATGACAATTAATTCAATAAATTACACGGGGCACTTTTCCGTTAATAAAACTAACACTATCAGGCTAGCATGCTGCTTCATATGTTTAGAGTTTGTTTGGTGTAGAATAATGCAGCAAGCTTACCTAATTACTGGATTGCCTGCAAGTGTTGGTTAAGGGCCTGTTTGGGAGAGCTCCACCAGCTCCAGATCCACGAAAAATAGACCCGGATTCAATTTTGCTAGCCAAACAGTTCCAGCTCCAGCAGCTCCACCGTGGATCTGCTTCACCAAAACCATGGATCTGGCTCCAGATCCACCAAATTGGTGGAGCACCTCAAGGGGTGCTCCACCAAACTCAAGTTGGTGGAGTTGGGGAAAATTACCCACTGCCACTGGTTACACAAGATACCGGTTCATTCTAATTTTTTCTTTCATCTTCCCGTCGCCGACCAGAGCCTTCCCTCGCCGCGCGCCGCTTCTCCACCGCCGCCCACACCATGGCCGGCTAGCCCTCGCCGCATGCCACCGCCACGAGATGGGCCCCTGCCATGGCCGCGCCCACGCCCGGCCGTGGCCATGGCTGCCGCCGTGCACCTCGCCTGGCCCGGCCGTGGCCATGGCTGCCGCCGTGCGCCTCGCCTGGCCCGGCCGTGGCCATGGCTGCTGCCGTGCGCCTCGCCCGACGGCGCCGCCTCGCGGGAGCCAGCCCCGACAACCCGCCACCGCGCTCACTTCGTCCCGCCGCGTCCTGCGCTGCGTCTTGCCGCGCCCCCGCCGGCCGGGGCCGCGCCCTCGCACGCTTGTGGATTCTTTTTTTTCCTCGCGCCCGAGCCGAAGGAAGAAGAAGGAAGCCCGTGGATCCTTTTTTTCATTTTGCCTCCTGACGCGTGGGGCCCAGGTGGAAGTGAGATAGAGAGGGAGGTGGAGCTGTACCAAACACTTTGACGAATCCCAGATCCACGATGGAGCTGCTCCACGGTGGATCCAGGTGAATCTGGTGGATCTGAAGCTGGTGAAGCTCTCTCAAACAGATCCTAAGATGTGCAAGGCTCAGTTGGTAGTGAAAAACTGAAAATACGCGTATATTAATCCCACCATTTTAAAAGTTATGGCAGGACACCCGCGTGACCTAGTGATTGAGCTCAAGGTCCTATCATGCGTTCTTTTTGTATTTGTACTTTGCAGTCTATTCTACTTACCGGTTGGACCCTGTTTTTACTTGTCTCGGTCAAACCGACCCTGTTCTTGTTTGAAGTTGTACAGACCAAAGCGTAGGTCTCGTGCACCCGCTAGAGCCTCACCCTGCTGCGCGTTGTGTAGAAACTACAATTTCCCTGCTGCCGCCAAAACTAGATCGCCCTGTTCATTTCGGATAAGAGAGTCACTTGCTACCGGAAAAAGTACACATTGTTGCCAGGGCCGGTCCTGAGATTTTAGGGGCCCGGGGCGAAACTAGAAATAGAGGCCCTACTATAAATATCTAAATATAAATTTACACATACACACACACACACACATATATATATATATCTAATTTTACCAACAAACTCTTAAAATGCGTTATGTATTAAAGAAAAATACATATCAAAGAGTTTATAGATTCTGTAGCAGATGAATTAAATATGTACTCAGGATCACTCACATTGTTGTCATCTGTGTTGATGTTGACATGGTCTTCTGTAGGGCCCTCATCTTCTAGATTCACATTAGCATCTTCCTCCACAGCAACTATCGCCAATTCATCAGGATTTCTTGAACTGCTCGTATTACTTTTAAAAAATTTGTCAATGGATCCCCTCTGTGATTCTATCAACTCATCTATTTGTTTCCTTTTTTTTCTTTTTTCACTGCCGGATGCATATTTCCTAGATGACATGGTACTGAAAATTTAAAGAACAATAGTATAATTAGTAACTACATGCAATCAATCATTCATGCCATTGCATATTTGCTTGCATGCAATCAATCATTCATGCCATCAACGCAGTACGCGCCTGCTGCAGCCTGCAGTGCTGCATGCAATCAATCAGCCTGGCAATCATCCACCATGCCATTGCATATTTGCTTGCATGCAGCAAATCAGCAATGCAGCATGCTGCATGCCTGCATGCAGGCCATGCAAAGCGCCCCAAAGGCCAAAGCGGATGCTGCGGATCGCCGGATCGGATATTCGGATGGATGAGCGGTCGGCGCCGGCGCGTACTGAGCGGATGAGGGGATGACGGGATGAGAATGAGAGAATCGCTTAGACGCTTACCGGCTGGGGCCTGGCCTGGGGGACGCCGGGACGGTAGCGCGGCTGCGCGGCGGAGTCGCGGAGAGACGGCCGACGGGCAGACGGGCGTCGGGCGACGGCCAACGGGCCAACCTCGGCGACTCGGAAGTCGGAACCGATAGCAGATCTGAAGTGAAGACGAAACGTCGAAACCTCGGCGGCTCGGAAGTCGGAACCTAGACGAAAATAAGATATGATCATATGAACTTCTGAAGATAGAAGACCGACCGATAGGCAGGACCGGACCGGATAAAAATCCAAATATACTTAATACTTCCGCCGAACCGGATAATACAGTATACGTATACGGTATACCCAGGCCATACATGTATGGGGGCCCCTGGGTTTTGGGGGCCCGGGGCGGCCGCCCCGCTCGCCCCCCCCCCCCCAGGGCCGGGCCTGATTGTTGCACGAGTGATCCTGATGCCTCCCAGGCCTACAACAAGCCACTCTAGTGACCAACCATATTATCGAGCACAGTAACTAGAGGAATATGGGCTCTCTTTTTTTTTGCTTCAACTTTTGGCTTTTCTATAGTAAAATATTTTCTACAGTAACTATATTTCAAACAGAGTGTCTTTTCGGTCAAATCCCCATGGCGATTTCTCTTACTATGTGCTCTCTCACAGTTTCTCTATCAACTGTTACTATTCACAGCCGAAGTCAAAAGCCACCAGTCACAGGGTCTGTTCTTTTTAGTTTCGGTTTATGACTTTTGGCAGCGACTTATGACTTTTAGGCTGTTTGTGTGAGAGAGTATGGAGTAAGAAAAACTTATGTGTAGTTTTAGCCGATATAAATGAAGTCGCTGCAGTGTATACTACAATCGACTTATAGACCTATCTTGAAAAGACACTTGTTTAAAAATTAGTTATTGTAGAAAAGCCAAAAAACAAATTTTAGAAGCTGAAAAATTCCTGTAATGCTGGGTTGCTAAAGATGCTGCCAACATGGCAATCTTACATACATCTTGCCTTTTGCTAATCTATGGCACATTGCCTCTAAAAAATGGCATACTATATCTTATAGATATCAACAAATTTGGGTTCTATGCTGGGGTTAAACAAATTTGTGTCATGTTGGTTATTCATGGCATATTAGTTTGGCTCAATGTGTAAACCTGGTCGACCAGTGAAGATGGTTGAGTTTGTTAGGCAGTGTTCAGAATTTGGAGATAGATCATAAGTATTTAGAGTTGTGAAAAGGGTTGTGCTGAGTTATCGATATATAACGCATTACTCTGAATGATATTGATGAGATAGCAGGTTCATGCTAATAGGCTTGCTTGGATGCGACAGATTGTATATCGGTTGGTGTTGTAGGGGTGGCCCTAACCTACATATATTTGGCCTACTACATCAAGAGGCCAAATAAGACATATAAAAAGACACCTACATCTCTAGCATAATAGGTCATCATGGAGATATTATTGTAATCAGACCTTATGGCCATGTATATATACAACTTTGGCAAAAAAGAGAGACAAGCCAGCTTACTTTAGATTGGTCCATAGCCACAACAGTTGGGATGCGACAAATTAGTCTAATTTTTGCCATTAGGCTTCACAAAATAATATACCATACAAATAGAGTTAGTGGCAGAAAGATAATATTTCAAAAAAAAAGTCCACAACACAGTCGCACCTCTGTTTTTTTGATACTAGTAGTGTGCCCGTGCTAACGCTACGATAAAATACAAAACAAGATAAAATTTGTAAAAAATAAAACGAACAATCAGATTCATTAAGATTCACATCTCACATATTGTATAACCAAATATTTTTGTCACATAACGACTCGTGACAAAGCACAAAAATTCTGCTTGTATTCCGAAGGATGGCTATCAAGATCTAAAATAGATTTAACTAACTGATTTTGTTACACTAAGGCTGCTCGGGGTATTGCAGATGCTCTCTCTGGTTCAATTTGCTAATATGTCGAGATACTCAACTTGAAAATCTTCTCAACATTGTCTTCTTTAGCAAATAAATATTCAGAGGAATCTTAAACAGAAAAGGTACACAATATTTATCCTCTTCGGCAAACAAATGTTCAAAGGATGCATAGAAATATTTCATTTTCATGTGGTCATTATGAGCATTTGAGCAAAGTTCATTCCCTCCACAAAAATTGGTAGTATTATACTAACAAGAATCAGAAGGAATTAAAAATTGAACCCCTAGCTCCAGTGTTCCTAACAGAGAATGCACAAAGAATGTTCACAACTCTAATCAATTTTCATATCATAGAATGCAAAGGGCTATGCACCTCAAACAGAGCTTGTGCATAAGTCTTGCCTTGATTAAAAAATAATTATTGGCAACAACTCTGATGGACACAAAGATTGTTTCAGGACAAAATACAATGCACACAAGTCAACAAGCAAACAGATTATCCATGTCATTTTGACTCTCGACAGGTTTGCATCAATGGCATGAGCAAAAATTTACCTTGACTTCCGATTTCTTCACCGTCTTAATCATGAAGTGATCATCTTGGGTGAGGTAAAAGAAACTCCCACTTTTCCCAGGCGAAGACAGCTCCCTCAGAGCATCATTCCCCGCAAGCATGTAATCCGCCGGATCAACAGCGAACAACTTCCTCAAATGCCTGCAAAATCCAACATCCCAGCGAATAGTACAGTAAGACACAAAACAGGAAAACTAAACCACAGCAGACATTGATTAGATGCATCGGCAAGCAAGCACCTGAACGCCATGGGGCAGTAGTCCTTCCACCTAAAATCTGACGATGAATGTGGTGGTGTGACCTTTGACCCCTCAGGTGGGAACTGCGTCCAGAACTTCTCACTTGGGACAAAGTCCGTAGGTGCAAGCTCTGGCAAAAAATAAGAACAAAGATTGTAATGATAACAGTTTAATTAGAAGAAAGAAGAGAAATGGAATGACTGCATTAAGCTTATTAACTTTCAGATCAGATAATCATGAAATGTGTAGCATCAAGCTATCGACCCAAAAGATAAAAGGAAAAATGAATACATTTTTTCACCCATTATATACACCGTATTTTGTCTAGTTCTCCCTCATAATCTGTACTAACATGATGCTCCAAATCAATATTTGCCAGCAAAAAACTGCTCTCTATTGCTAGGAAAGCACTCCTATGATGAATATGAGAATGTGCACAGTTTTTTTTAGCGTGATTCAAGTCAATAATCAATGGAATCTGACAAAAGAAGAAAATTAATCAGAGAGACAGACCTGTTGGTGATGGAACGATTATTTGGTCCTAAAAAGATAAAAGAAAGCAGCACTGATCAAAGAGGAAAAGCATTGAAACAAATAAAATGAACATAGTAGTAGGTAAAATAGAACTTTGTGCTTGCTAAGAGCAAAGGACAAATGACAATTGCTATGTTGAGGACATATAAACTTTTTTTTTTTGAAGCAAGCACCATACTAAATTGCAAGAAGAAAACCGAAGAACCACAAATCGACAAGAAAGCAAGGCATGAGATTTCGTCAGCTTTGGGCAGTCAGATATTTTGGGCTGCGGGGACAGCCTCTACTGTTTCTATATGTACCACTAAGGCTCTAAAAATTGGCCACTTTCTTCAATAATAGTTTCTTTCCGATGAAAACCATTCCAGAAGGCAGAATTTATATCCAACCTATAGAACATAATTGCAGATGGTTCCTATATTTGCAATCGCATTCTCTAACCCACACAATCCACTTGATTCCCGTGAATCCCGACTCAGCAACTACATTTGCGGCAGGAGAGGCAGAATTTCACGCAAAATCATCCTAAAGTGCGGAACAAACAATGCGAGCACACATCTACGACCAACTCGAGTTAATTGTCCACAACAACCTGCAAACTATCAATCACCTCCCTGTCAGCAGTTTCAAGAACTGCTACCGGGTCCACTCTAGCATCGTTTGGAACACCCCAAAGAAAACTCCGCGGCATCATCTCAGTATCAAGGAAATACTCACAATCCGATACAAACGTACGACAAGTCAACAGCACACACTTTCCCCTCCCTAACAGGGCACACCAATCCAATCCAAGGACAAGTTATTATAGAGGGGTAGAGATGAAGACAAGTTATCTCAACAAAACAATGGAATGCACTTCAGATATCCATAGATAACAAAAGTGGAGAAGAAAGACAGTACAATTAATTAATTCTGCACTGGTATGTAAAACAAAAATAGTTGATCAGGAAGAGGGGGGCAACCAACAAACAGATATGCATACCACAGGTGATGATATTGTGAAACGCATTGTTGAGGAATAATAATCATAATTCGGGCCAGATAAAATCTGACACACATGATTGGGAAGAGGCAAGTCAAATGGATGAAAATCTGATAGATGAGCAGGTACCTGAGAAGTGAAATGAACGAAAATATTTAAAGTTATGATTGCATAATGTATATGCTTTCATAAGAATTATGGTTGGTGCACAGGTGTAACACATAAACAGGTAAAATTTTGCAAAGATGAATAGAACAGTTTCAGATATCCAATAGGTAAAATAACCGTGGATTGAGTAAATTAATAAACAACAAAGATTTACAATGTTGTCATTGGATAACAGAGCAACAGACTGTGTGGGAGACCATCAAGAATGAAATAATATACTTTCTCGACTTAGGTCTTACAGACAAGGAAAAACAATTGACTTACTTCAATGTTTTCGGGTAGAGGCAAATTAACTGAACAAAGTCTGAGTTTTCTGCCTTGTCTCAAGATAAACACCATATGAGTATCACAAAAGTCAACATCTTCAAGAATTACACCTGGTTCCTCAAGGAAAACATTCTGATTCAAACATCAAAAGTGAGTCAAATAGATCGTATTAAGTCACCAATCCAAGCAGAACATCTTTCATAACAGCAGGTATAACAAACTTCTTTCATATATGATGTCTATAGTGCGATTGCCAACAATATCCTAAAAATCCTTATATATTTTGTGAATAAAATGTATGCATATCTATAGAACAAGAGCATTCATACAACTTTGATGACACTGCAGATGCATAATACGAACCTTCCAACTCTTTGGCCCAGGAGATTCCACAACAGTCTGCATTAGGTAATGCGAATTAACATGCACACCTTCTCTTGCAGCATCTGTAAATAAATACAGGCATCCATGATGGTGTTCAACAATGCAATGAACTTGGGAGTCACCATCCCATACCAGTGTCATTCTAGACAGAGGATCAGAAGACTTTATTAAATATACCTGGAAAAGGATAATCTTGCAATGAGCAGCGAACAAATGACCAGCTAATAATAATACAGATAAGGTGCACAAGAGACAGTACCTTTGAGTGAGTGTCTGAAAAGACATTTAACGTTATAAACCGAAAATCCTTGGTATGTCTGATATTTAAATAAATATTCTCATCAGGTTCTTCCAACATGAGAATATCATCCTTGTTTGATCCAATAATGCTGCAAAACAGCCTAGCCAAAGAAAATTTTAAGCTATAGTGCAATACAGCATAGCACAGATGAACGACTGCAATTAAACAATTCACTGACCTATATGGTCTTCTATCTTCATTTGTAACAGTATAAACCAGCGCTTTCCCATCCATAGCCCATGAAATATTTGAGACCCGATCGGCACGAGGTTTATCGCAAAGTGTGCCTGTCACAAGATCCCTGACCATTAAAGTGAAGGAGTCCTTATCTTTGTCATACATAGTGTATGCAATGAAGCGGTGATCTGGGGACACTTCAGATAGTTCCTCGTATGAGTATCCTGCATACCAAGGATAGGCTATAGCTTTTATAATAAGAGCGGGCCAAAAGAACCCATATCAGGGCAAAATCGGAGCAATTTCCTTGGTTTGTTCTTACCTTTGGGGCCAGCTCCGCGTCCGCGAAGTTGCAGAGGCTGTCGATCTTGACCTCCATCCTCGACTCCTTGATCCTGGGGGCAAACGCTGCACGCGGGAAGGGGAGAGGAAGTCAGGGTAATTTTCCGGAGAGAAGCCACGGATTGGCGCGGGGAGGGGAGACGATCGAGTGGGGGGCGGCGTGCGTACGCGAGGGGGCGTGGCTGACGGAGGCCTCGAACCAGCGCTCGGCGGCGCGGACCTCGTCCTCCGTCTCGTCGTTGACGAAGTCGAAGTACTTGGGCGCGCGGAACTCGTACGCCTCGTCCGCCACCTCCACCGGCCCTGCGGCCAGCTCCACCAGGCTAGGGTTTGGATCTCTGCGGATGCGGAGGGGTGGGGGGAGGAGGAGGCGGCGGTGTCGGGGAGGGAGAGCCAGTGCGCTAAATCGCTCACGTAAATCCAACTAAAACTACGACAAATTAACAATCAAACGAAAAAAGGGCCAAAACATTGGATACTGAAAGCAATACCTGATCAAATTCGCACTCTTGCTCCTCCTCCTCCCACCCTCGAATGACCTTATTTACCTAAAACAAGCATCACAATTTGGCCATCAAAGTTTTTGGTGATGCAAATGAGTAGGAGATGGCGGCGGAGCGGAGGGGTGGGGGGAGGAGGAGGCGGCGGCGTGGGGTGGGGGGAGGAGGAGGCGGCGGCGTGGGGTGGGGGGAGAAGGAGGCGGCGGCGGAGCGGAGGGGTGGGGGAGGAGGAGGTGGCGGCGGAGCAGAGGGGTGGGGGGAGGAGAAGGCGGCGGCGGAGCGGAGGAGGCGGCGACGGCGGAGGAGCGGCAGAGATATCAGCGGGGTGCCGTCGCCGGGCTGGGGCATGTAGGTCACCGTGCGGCGCGCGCTGCCGCCGTGGCCGGGGAGGGGAGGCGAGGGGGCCGAGGAGGAGACGAGGAGGCGGAGGAGAGGGGTGGATCGCCGCGCCATGGGGAGGGCTGAGGAGTTGGGTCGCGGGGGCGGACGCGAATTGCGATCGGGGAGGCGGAGAGGCGCGGGCGTGTGCGTGGGCGTCGGGGTGGGTTCCAGTTTCAATGATGTGCATGAACCAAATAATTTTGGCCTTAGGATCTTCAATGAGTAAGAGAAGAAGGTTTGAGGAGAGATCCAGGCCATTCATTTGTATGAAGTTGGAACCCATTGGTACACAAATCTGGGTGGACTTAGATTAGGCATGACTGTGGGGGTGGTTGAGGGGGTGGATTTAGTAAAAAAAATTTTGGTGTATTATAGAGTAGGGTAGAAAACCCTAGTCGCACCATCGAAGCACGACTAAGCTTCAGATGCTTCACGACCCAGCGATTGTACCGCAGGTTACCTGCCACATTAACAATTTGTGTTACCGCGCTGCAACTGGATCTAGTCGCGCATCCGTAGCGCAACTGTGGGTTATTTCTACAGAAGAATTAATTCGAGGCATATTTCTGCAAATTAAATAAAAAAATAGTTTATTTACAAATTCAAAGAAGGATTGGCTTGGAGGCTTAAAAGCTTGGAAATTTTAGGGGCCTCCTAAAATTTTCATATAAAGGTGCATGGTTGGCTGACCCCAGCAGCGGATCCAGCGGTGGGGCGGGGGGGGGGGGGGGGGGGCTCGAGCCCCCCTACCGCTACCGAACCCTTGGAGCCCCCCCTAAATGTTTAGCCATGGATGTATAATGTAGAAGGGGCTGAGATCGAGCTGAAGGTATTTCAGCCCCTCCAAAAAATTTTCCTAGATCCGCCACTGGTTGACCCCTAAAATTTTCATATAAAGGTGCATGGTTGGGCATGACAACAATGTGGTCAGTAACAAGAGGAAGACCCCATGCCGTTCCATCACTCCATTCGACAGAGTAATAAATTAAGCATTGTTTTGCATAGAGACACTAGAGATTTCAACAATACATATATAGGCAGGGATGGAGCTAGAAAAAAAATCTAGCCTAAGCAAGACTGACCATAGCTAACATATCATAGACAAGTCAATATGTACGGAAGAAATTGACAATCACACTAGTTTTAAACCAAAAGAAATTTTGAAGTCCAATACACAGATATTTTGCCTATGTAGATATTTTGCGATGATAAAAGTATAATTCACACCAAAATAATACTCTGTAAGATAAAAAAACGTTGACTAGCGTCACAATCATATATCGTACAAAAAATTAATATTGAAAAAGAATCAAAACATACCGCTAAGATACTAATCTACAACTACGAAGCAAGTTCATTCTTCAAGATTTGAAACCTTGAAACCATCAGGTAATTATGTTATCATAAATTGTTTTAAATATCTCACACTCGATGTAGTACACCATTAAATTATTTAACCATTTATCAAAAAATAAATAATATTTATTGCTAAAAATGCTCTCTCAATTGTTGTCGTTGACACTAATAATATCAATGCCAATTCAATTAGATGCCCAAAATCAAATTCATAAGCTTCAATTGTCTCGTTAACTTCACAAACCATACATAAAGATGCTTCTGAATGACCTAAAAAATTACAATTTTTGCATGAGAAAATTTAAAACCTTGAAACAATAAATATTCTTACGCTAATTCCAATCCCAGCCTATGAAAAAAAAAAACAAACGGGAGCACTTTCTGGGCTTGGTTGTGGCCTGAAGAAATGTGGGATGCAAACATACGATTGACTGGAGGGATGAAACAAAGGCTGACGCACAGATATGCTGTGGGCCGGGATGCTGGACTGGGGTCACCTCTCATGGAAACGTAGAGCATCACATTGGTCATTGGGCCGGAGGCCATTGGTGTTGGCTCCCAGTGGCGGCGTGGTGCATCAAGGCGACCATGCCCAAGATCCGCCACTGCTCGTCGTCTTCAACCTCCGTCCTCCTCCTCCACCAGCCGCCCGGATAGAGGCACAGCGCATCCATGGCAGGGGAGGCCGGATTCCCTGGGGTGCTCACGGCTCGCTAGATCGAAGCCTGGTAAGTGCCCACCCTACCTGTATATGGGACTCCAGGTTGTTTCTTGTTCTTTATTGTCTTCTCCCCCTCGATTGCAGGAACAAAATACTGAAAACACATCTGACTGTCCAATCAGTTACTGTATTTTAACTGACCAAGAGTACATTCGGATCCATTATCGATGTTCTATTTATCAATGCAAGTGTAAAGAATCCTTCGTAATAATGCACAAACATACTGTAATTGAAGTTATCGATATGTTACCATTACATTAAATAAGATTTTGAGGATATACAAGCCTCCTAAATTATGAACTCGAGGTTCCATACTAATAGAGCCACTACAGATTTCAACTCCACACAATATATAGCAGGACTACTATTTTTTTCATTACTATCTTCTCCCACTCGACTTGCTGGAACTGAGGAACAAAATGACATCCGTGCAGTAATGTACTGGAACTGAACTGACAAGTCAATAACTTTCAGTCCTCGGATGTTACATTGTAGTACTGGTCGGGGTCTCAAGGTCAAAGCACCTTTCAAACTTAATTCACATCAGCACTGTAATCTGATTCTGCAAGTGATGGAGATACAATATAAGAGCCAGAAGTCGGGGCAAATCTAGTACTGCTATCCCATGACTACATGTAAGTAAATTAGCAAACAGCATCGGAGTCGCAGCAGCAAGGGGGCACGGGGGAGCTGCTCACGCCAACGAGAAGAAAAGCTTGGCTCATGACTGACGGTTTAACAACGTAAGTCACAACACACAAGTTGGCCGACCGGACGAATATAATGTGACTAACCAACGGTGATGTTTTGGTGAAAAAGTATGGTTGCGTTCGATACAAGCTTAACAAACCTTCGCGATGTCGTTGCTCAATGATGCTGCTGCAAACAAGAACACGGATTCGTTGCTCAATGTTACGCAGGTGTGGAATCAAGACTCGACTTGACTAACCACGCGGTAAGCGTGGAACAGAACACGGATTCGAGTGCAAAAAGGAGGCAGCAAGTAAAAGCCTGTCTGAAAGCTCCAAGGCTAATTGAAGACGCCAGAGACGATCATACTTGTGCAACAAACCACAGGTTAAGCCCTTATTTGGAACAGAGGATTCCCAGAAGAACTTCTGGAAAACACACATCCAGATCCAGCAGGAGACGCCATCCCAGCAAGTATGGATCGCCTAAGATGTGCAGCGACCAATCCATGTACCAGCTCTCGTCTGCAAGGCTGCAGGGGAAACTTGTTACCTGCAGTGCAGGCAGCAGTTCTGCCGTTCTGCGTGATTTCAGTTCAGTTGCAGATTGCTGTACTTGCTGCGAGGTTCTTGCTCGCCATCCAAGTACACACTGGTCCCGTTCTTACCCAACATGTAACAGCAATGTTCTTAGCAGATGAAATTAAGAGAACGAAACATATAGACTAGAAGTAACATAACATATTGCAGTTCAAGTTTTTGATATGGTAGCATTACATCAAACAAATGCCAGAATAATACGGAAGCCTTCTAAATGGAACCCAGAAGCTACAGAGTTTAGAGTAAAAGATTGATCATGGCTCTATTTGCATAAAGAGGCAGCTGATGGATTCCATTCAACACAGAATAAAGCCAGACTTATGGCTTTTCCCTCTAGTATAGCAGAAACAAAGTGCTGACAAGTTTGGAACCAGCCACCCCATTGAAGCCTTATAAATGGAACTAAAAAACTAGAGAGTTCGGATTAATACATTGATCATCACTCCTATTTGCATAGAGAGGCTGCTGACGGCTTCCATTCCACAGAATAAAGTCAGACCTGTGGCCGTTCCCTCTAGTATAAGGAACAAAGTGCTGATAAGTTTGGAACCAGTCACCCAATGAGGTAACTTTGGATGTCCCGGTATGGTACTACCGGGTTAGAAAAGAAACTGTCCAAACTTGATTCACTTCAGTGTTATCTGTATGAAGTCAGGACCTGCAAGCAACTCTAATCTCTGTAAATGAGTTAGGAAAAAGTCCTCTCGATTTACATTGTTCACGACATTGGACTGGAGAATTTGTAAATTCATCTGGTTGAAAGACGAATCTGTACTGGACAATATTTCAAGATAATAACATGTCAATGTCATTTATTGCATGTAACAGCAGACCGTTGTACACAAAGATACACATATTTACTTCTTGTCGGTTATAAGTATCAGTTTGAAGGTTCCCAAAATACAAAAACAAATGGTTTCAGTAAACTATTGCAGCTTCAAACATGGTAGAAAAAAGTTTGATTGAAAATTTGGCATTTTGGAATTAGATAGACATCACATGGCATATATTAAAGTACTACAGGATAAAACAAGGATGAGTGCCCATAGGCCCAACATGGTTGCAAGAATGATGATTCATAAGCGAATTCCCTAATAATGAAGTCTGGCTAGGAAATTTGCTACTCATTCTAATGCAGTAAATAATCAGGTGATAGTGGCATGCTTCAGTACTTTGAGGATGTGATACGAAGCAGCATTGGGCCCATTAGCAGATGGTGCAACTGGATTCTAGACGATGACACTCCATATCACCAAGATTTCCTTGAACAAAATATTGATAATGATCAGGCATACATGCATACAGCGGAGCCTGCTCTTTGCTCTGCTCCTCCCTGTCATCATATACCATCTCGTTCTCATAATATCTACTGAAATATGGTAAGGGATGGTTGGGAAGCAGACTGGCTGCATCCCTAATGGCTGCCTCCAACGCTGCCACCCCCGCTGCATCTGCTCCCTTGCAACTAATCCTGACATTGAGATGTTGCAGAGTAGAGAGGTGGTGAATGCTGAGATCATAAGCGCCACATGTAGATTGTGCTCTGTGTGCTCTGAACGGAAGTTCAAGCCTTTCAATGTTCAGCATAGCTCCAGCTTCGAACATCAGCCCTGTCTCAATATCCTGACAGTACAAGTGGAACACCTTTAGACATTGGAACATACCTCTGACAATTGTAAGTCCTCTGGGAACCATCCTTTTTGTGGACAACTCAAGAAATAGCAGGGCAGGCAATCTCCCAAAGATGTCAAGAGCCTCCTGTTCCACTGGATTAATCTCAATTTCTATGTAGGCGAGGTTAGCCAGTGAGGCCATCCAACTTGGAATTTTGCAGACATAGCAGTTTGGGTACAAGGTCAATTCCTGAAGGCAAATCAAATGTAAATTCACAGGAACCACCAATATCATATTCACTACGAACACTTAAAAAGCGAAGGTTGGATCTGCCAATTTTGCACAGGGACGAGACCAAATTGTCTGTGTATATTCTTTTGTCATTGTGAGAATTACTGATGCGCCAAAACAGACCAAGAAATCTCAGATTGGTTAAACTGCCCAACTCCAGCAAAGAAGTAAATGAACAACTATCATCAACACGTAATTGTGACAGTTTCTCGAGAGATCGCATGTTGCCAATTCCGGCAGGCAACTTTACATCACGAACAAGTAAATGTTTCAACTTTTGCAATTGAACAATTCTTGCTGGCAGTTCTCTTATATCGGTTTCTTTTACATCCAATGTCTCCAACAGTTGTAGCTGCCCAATCTTTTCCGGAAGCTCTGTAATAGATCCTGTTGAAAGTCGTAGGTATCTCAATTGTAGTAGTTCCCCAATATTCATCAGATAATCCCTGGTTAACAGGCCTCTATGTCAAGCACTCTTAGAGCTCTGAAGTTCGAAAGAAGAGGTATCTGTTGAGAGTATCCAAAGATATTAAGGGATCGAGTTTGAGAAATAACCATGGATGATTTCTCCTCAAAAAACTTATCCATTGATGATACTGTAGTGCATTTTTGGTAACAATAGTCGAGCGAGAGTCGGCGAACCTTACATTCGGGTACCCTTACATCCTTTTGGTTGATCAAAGTGACAAAGTTTTCTTCCTTCGCCTTATATATAATAAGATCAAGAATCATATCATGGACTCGGCATGCCCTCACTTGACCATTGTACTTGATGCCAACTGGTTGGATCATACTTCTGTTTATAAGTTCATTAAAATAGCATTCTCCTTCTTCCTCTAAAGTTATCCCACCTGCAGCTTTGATGAATCCTTCCGCTATCCACCTCTTTATTAATCGGCCCCTTTTAATCACATAGTCCTCTGGAAAAATACTAAGGTACAACAAACAAGTCCTTAGATAGTAAGGAAGATCGACATAACTCAAAGATAATATGATGTTCATGTCTTCCACACTACGATGTTTCTCAAGTCCTAAACCAATAGAATCCCGAACAGTCATCCACTCTTCTCTTCTGTATGATCTATTACTCAATAAACTGGCCATAGTAATGATTGCCAATGGTAGACCACCGCACCTTCTCACGATCTCAATGGAAACATCTTTAAGCTGAGGAGGACATCCATCTTCAGATTTAAAAGTTCTTTTAAAAAATAAACCTTCAGAATCAGCTTTGCTGAGCGGACTTATTTCGTGCACATGATCATGGCTATGGAGGCAGCATGACTGGGCAATACTAATAATTCTTGTTGTTGTCATTATTCTACTACTACAATTGCTATCAGGTAAAGCACATTTGATGTTCCTCCATGCTCGAGCATCCCATATGTCATCAATTACAACAAAGTACCTGTCGAATGAAAGAGGGTTAGGATCCAATTGGCCTAGGCCATTATCTTCAGCAGGTTTAATGTTCACAATAAAAATAATTGTGAAAAGCAATTCTTGTAGCTAGCAGATCAAACCTATCTCTGTACTAATAAATATGAACATTGATGAAACATGAATCTATGTAGATAATTTCAAGATAGTTAATTAAGAAATTTTAATTTTGGATTAGGTTATCTTCAGCTATAGGTACCTCTTATCTTCAAGGAATTGCCTGAGTTCATTGATGAGCCGTGCCTCATCCCATGATTTGATGTCATCGCACTCTTGCTTCTTAATCTGAAAGAGTATAGTCTGTAATATTTTTGTCATATCAGGAATTCTGGACATTGACACAAAAGCCCGATGTTCAAAGTGGCCGCTAAGGTTTTGGTACACCTGGTTAGCAAGAGTGGTCTTTCCTAATCCTCCAAGCCCAACAATGGACACCACCTTCAACTGCATCTCCCTATCATCAACCATTAACTTGATGAGTTTATCCCTTGGACCATCAATTCCAACAAGATTAGTGGCCTCTTCATAGAGGACATGCACCCGAGGGTCGATGGGTACCACATTGGCACTACCAGCACTGACCACTTCATCAACCTTGTACCTCTCCCGTCGTTTGTTTGTCTCGGTGATGCGGACCTTTAGTTCTTCAATTTGGTCAGAAATCCCATGGTGAGCTCCCAGATTTTTCAACCTATTGATGCTCTCGAGGATGAAGCCCTTGATGCCACCTACTTTGTTCGGCTCGTGGTGGAGCCTGCGCATGTAGTCATCGATGCAATCCTCGATGTCATAGGCCATCTCTCTCACCTGGTTCCTCCATTCCTTCATCTGCGGGTCAAGCTCCTCCTTCTCAGCCAGCTTCTGTAATAGAGCGTTCATGTTGCTCAGCTCGTCCTTCAGAAAGGTGATGTCGCACTTCATGCCCTTCTGCAGCTTGTACTCCTCACCCAGCAGCGTGGTGAGCTTGTCGAGGAGGGAGTTCATCACCCCCGTGGCAGCGCTCACCATGATTCCATCCATCCCTTGCTCCGTTCTTGCACGTGCCGCAACTTCTCAACCAGTTTGTTGCCTCGAGTGGAATGGGGCTTAGTAGAGCTAGTACTTGGTAACACAGCAACGCCCCTTGTTTGATGCCAAGGATCTTCACCATTTACATAGTACGGCTCTCAACTGCAACATAGATACTGCAAGCTCAGATTCCTAAAGATTGCAAAAAACCCATATGTGCCAAATGTTCATCAGAAATCAAGAAAGCAAAAAAATCACCTGTTGTTCCCTGGCAAATGTTCGTAGAGCTCTCATAAGTCCCAGCCGGTCGTGCTGCTGTAGGAGTTGGTAGGTGTTGGAACATAATCTTTAAATTGGGAAACGTACTAATGGTGCTTCGCGGCGAAGTATTCTTGCTGTGCCGCTTTGGGAAGGAAACTGCAAGGGGAGGAGAGATGGGAAAGCGATCACTTTTCCACTACCTCTGTTCCACAGCATAATATTTATTATTGGGAAACAATATAAATCTATTGCAGATATTAAATATGTAGTTATTATGCTATTTTTAGCATATATTTATGCTTTAATGCTGAAAAGTAAATAAATAGTTATAGCATGTCATTTAATAGAGATATACTACATAGTCTAATGATATTAATTTTTCATTAAATTCAATATCTCCTTGGTCCATGTGCATGATGGTTGTTGAGAGCAATAAAGGAGATTTATACATTATTTTGGTTTGTTTGATGGTTGTTGGGGACAATAAAAGGGATTCATATATGAGAGGTTTTTTTGGTCTGCACGTAGAATGAACTTTACTTAGGGTGTGTTTGGTTGAGCTGTGGCTTCTGAAAAAGCTGCTGTGAGCTGTGGTCTGTGGAAAAGCTGCTGTAGGTTGTGGGCTGTGGAAAAGCTGTAAACTGTTTGGTTCAAACAAGTATAAAACTTACCTCCTATCTCTATTTTCCTTGAAACAACTGTGAAACAGCTCTCTATTTTCACCATTTCAAAAAGCAGAAAGCCAAAAGCCAAAAGCAGGGTCCAAGGTGCTTTCAAAACTGTACTACCCAAAAGTAGCTGCTTCTGAAAAAGCAGCTTCTGGTTTCCACCCCTTTGGTTGACTTTTGACTTTTTAGAAGCAAAAGCAGCTCCCAAAAGCTCAACCAAAGGCACCCTTATACTATAGAATGGAGGAAGTATATTGCTTTGGTTGATTTGATAGTTATTGGGGATAGTAAAGGAGATTTGTACATGGAAGAGAGTATTCTTGTTTCTATGTGTACATGCAAATCTAATTTCTATACCATTTTTTTTTGCACTTCAGCCCTCTCGAAGCGCCAAGGAAGCAGGGTGCGAGTGTGCGACGCGTGCTCCTCCCGCGCACCTGAGTGCGGAATGTGCCTCCCATGCCACCGGGCCGCGGAACGTGCGTGCGTGCCAACGACTAGAAACAAATGCGCACGCGTATGGCTGACTAGAAACTCGCATGTGGCTGTGCGTGTGGTTGACTAGACACTCGCGTGTGGCTGGCTAGAAACTGGTACGTGCACACATGTGTTCCAGGACCTGGTGGCACAAGAGGCACGTTCCGTGCTCTAGGGGCATGGGAGGAGCGAGCATGCTTCGCCCACCGTTTTTACTGCGTTTGGGGAGGAGGCTATAGATATGTAAAAAAATAGTATGGGAGCCAGATTTCTAAAAACATGGCGCTAGTAGGCCAAAAAACAAAATAATTCCGGTAACAACGAGGAATCGATGAAACTTCGAGGCGTGTATGCACATTGAACATAAATATTCAAAAAAATTATTTGTCAAAATAAAAAGTTTTTTAAATGGTGGGAACACGTGGATAGTGAAATTAACTTAAGGCACACAACCCACACAAATCATGAGTTCTCTAGTCACCAGCTAGAGAGACAAGGTGCCTTATTGCTAGTCTAGCATACGGTTAGCCAAAATAAAATAGTTTGGCTGTGCTATTCCCGTAACAAGAAGAATTTGTGATCCAAAGAAGTAATAGCAGATATCCTTCAAATTATGTACGTAATCCATTATCATGTAAAAGGCATACCAACTAAAACACCAATATTTAAATGCTAAACCACAATTAGAGTGGATACCCCGGGGGGGTAAATGTTTTGCTTTTTAGCCCAAAATTTGAAAGTTTTTTACATATGGACCCCTGGAGAAAAGATTTGCAAAAATAGACTCTTAGCACGGCGCCAACTCACATGGCGCCCAGGGTACACGGCACGGCGCCATATGCTTTGGCGCCGTTTGTGGACACGTAGGATCCACGGTGGCACATCACGGCGCCAAAGCACATGGGGCCGTGCCATCCACACACGACGCTAACGGTCGTGGCGCCGTTTCCTGGGACTTAAGGCCGAGCGCAGCCCCCGGCCCCCTCACTCCACTCCTCTGTTTGAACAGACCGACACAGAGAACAGCCGCCGCCGCCCCTCTCTCCCCCCTCAAAATCCACCCCAATCCATCGATTTTTTTTCGCGATTTTGCTTCCAAACCGAGCAAGCAAGGTGAACCCCCTCCTTTCCCTTGATTTTTTTGCAATAAATATGGATTGTTTGAGGTACATTTCGTAGGGCAAAATTTGAAACCCTAGATGAAATTAGTTGGATTTGGCTCGGTTTTAGGTTCGATTCGCAATAGATATGCGTAATGTATTAGTAATAATGTGTATAGATCCGTTTTTAGGTTGAAATTAGTTGGATTAGGGTTTGATTTGGGTAACTAGCTAACCTAGGGTTAGAAACGAGAAAAATTATAAATCTTATTCATTTCGCATTTTAGGTTGTCATGGGCTTCACTCGTTTGCCACCTCCATCCGGTGTTCCCGTGCCGATGTGTTATTGCGGCGATCCTTGCAAGGTGGAAAGGTCGGATGATCCAGATACATATAGGCAGAGGTACTGGATGTGCGCCAACTGGGCGTTCGATCCGCCACGTGCTGCCGTTGTCCTCGACAAGATGGTATGTTGTATTGTCGATTCATCGTATTGGTATTAATTCTGTTGGTTTAACGAATGCATACATTTGCAGGAGCCTCCACCGCTTTGTGATTTTGAGCAGTGGATCGACACTGCAATCGCTGAGGATGACAATAAATATCTTGACGCCAATAAGAAGTGGGATGAAGAACGAAAGGAGAGGTAGGAAAGGGAGAAGAAACAGGAGGAGGCCGCGAGGGAACACCGTGAGGAGGAGCGTAGGAGGGCCGCGGCAAAACGCAAGGGAGAAAGGCAGAAGAAGCTAGAGAGAGCACGGCGTGCCAAGGCAGCCCTTGAGCAGTACCCTGATGCTCAGAGGAAGGGGAAGTGGCTTCGATGCACTCAGTAGGTTATTGCTATGTATATTTAATGTTTGATGTATGCGAACGTATGTATTTTCTGAAAATTTATAAATTATGTATGTGGATGTATGCACTCAGTATGTTATTTTGGGCTGTGCTTATTCATTTGGTGAATGTCAATTAGTATTGTTTGTGCGGATGGAACGAAACAGCTAGGCCGAGCTTGCACTTTTAAAGCAAGTGCAGTAATCACGGCGCCAAACACCCTGGCGCCGTATGTAAGTATCACGACGCCACACACTCTGGCGCCGAGATATTGAACTACGCGCACAAAATTTTGGCGCCATCCCTGGCGCCAAAGGTCCTGGCGCCGTTTTTCAATACCTTGGCGCCGGCATGTTTGGCGCCGTGCTACGCAAACCTACAGAAAAAACAGCAAAGAGCTGTCTGTTTCTGCATATACAAAACACATGCACACATATACATACATTCACATATAAAACACATACGCATAACTCTCAATAAAGTCTAGATGCATACATTTTACATATAAATCTCAAATCATACATAGATATATGCACACATACACATATAAAATACACATACACATACATATATGCACACATACACATATAAAATACACATACACATACATATATGCACACATACACATATAAAATACACATACACATACATATATGCACACATACATCGTCATGCACACATATAAAATACACATACACATACACACAACTCTCATCATCATGGGTTGGAGGACGCAGTATGGGAATCATCGTGAGCTTGCCGCGGTGCTCTCTGTCGTAGAACTCGTCCACCAGCCGGTACCTCGCCATCCTGTGCATTCAAAATTACGTTAGTGATAAAAATAACAAAATATCCAAAAATTATGCTCTCTAGACCTAACGCTGCTAACCTGAGTGGAACGACGTTGACACGTCCGTGAATTGTGACCCATTAGACCACACATACCGCAGTGTGTCTCCTGTGGGTCCTCAACGAAGGGATTTGCCCTACCCCTCTTGGTGCGACCAGGTATCCGATCCATGTCCATCTTGTACCTTGATCGCTTCCTGCTGCCCCTCTTGTGCCAACGTAACCCCTCGTCCGCTATGTACCTGGGACCCGAGTAAAGTGGCCACTCGCTTTCATCACGATATGGCTCGAACCGTGGGGCCCATGTCCTCACCAACGCATCTACGCTGAATAGTCTCGGGATTTTGGTCTCAACATCGACATTCCGGGCCCTACATGCGGTCACCATGTGGGAGCATGGAAAATGGAACTTGTCGGGAACACCGCATGTGCATGTGAAGGATGTAATCACGACCTTATCCAATCACAACCCTCGGCATTAGTTTTCGTTTTCAACTCTTCTAACTTCTCATCGAACAACTTTACCTCCCTCTGGCGACATACCTCCTCGAAAAGTGCAAAGTTGGCCTTCACCCCATCTTTTTTGAACAAGTTCTCTGCAAGGTGCCTTGTGCACCAACGATGATGCACCGGTAAATATCCTGGTATCACTTCCTTAACGGCGCTCAAGATCCCAGCGTGCCTGTCAGACAACACACATACCTCCCTCCCCGGGCCAACCACATGGATCCGTACAAGCCGTAGAAACCAAGCCCAGCTAGATTTGTCCTCCTTCTCCACCAAAGCAAAAGCCAACGGCACAAGCGAGTTGTCCGCATCACAGCCAATAGAAATCAACAACGTTCCCTCATACTTGCCCAACAAGAACGTCACATCAATTGACAGAACAGGCCTACAATGTTTGAAAGCCTCGACACACTGACCAAAGCACCAGAATGCTCGAAAACAAATCTGTCTTCCATTAACCCATACATCGGGCTTAGGCACGTACTCATACTGCATTCCTGCATTGGCCGCTTTCATTGCGTTCAACATGGCCGGCAAACGCTCATACGCCTCCTCCTAATCACCATAAATCAACTTCAAAGCACGTTGTTGCGCCCTCCATGCTTTCCCATACTTGATTGTGTAGTGCCACTTTAGTTTAACGGCCTCTATCACTGCTGCCACGCGCATCGTCGGCATGTGCTTTATCATAGGGTACAGGCGGGTTGCAATGAACCGAGAAGTCAACTGATGATGTTTCTGGCTGGGCTCGGAAGACCCACAGCTGTGCGGTCCATCCACAGTTGTAATCTTAAACCTCTCTGTACCCTTCACCTTCCTGGCACAGACTTTCTATGCACACCCTGTGCTCTCACATTTGATGGTGTACCGACGTTTGGCGTATGAGTTCTTAATCCGGTATGGACGGTTGTGCACGATCGAGTACTCTTTCAACCACATCTTCAATGCCGACATATCCTCAAAGACATGACCCTTCTGAATTATGATACTAGCCCCAGGCCTAGGTACGTCCCTCTGCATTTGCCCTCCATCCGCGACAGCCCTATGTGCGTTGCTCAGGTCATTATAATCGGACACTAGTGGATCACGGCCAAGAAACATTCTTCTCAACATCTCAATTTCGCTAGACGTCAAACATGTGACTGGTCTGTCATCATCTGAGTCCACAGCCCTCGCATCCTCATAAGCAGCCTCGTCTCCTGCAAGCTGTACATCCACCCTGTTAGATGCTACACAAACCAAGGGTTCCTCAAACACTGTCTCCTCGTCGAATCCACCAACAAAGCGGTCATCGACATCCTCAGAGTCAGTTTCTACCCGAGTCAATGGAACCTCACATACTTGAGCCGAGGATACAACTTGCACCTCGACCTCTTCATGATCCGGTGACCCAACCAACGGTGAGTCATTGGGATCCAATGCAGCCCTAGGAGGTGATTGATCTCTCACCACCCTCTGCACAAACAAGTCAGGTGCTCTAACTTCTGAGTCCAAAACAATGGGCACATAGTTTTCCCATTCACCGTCGCTGCCAATCGAAACCAATCTCTTTATACGCGGCCCCTTTGACGACCCAACATCAATCAATCCTTGCATAACGACATCACCATGCTCATCTGTCCATCCCAACCTCTCTTTCAAGCGATAAATGACCTCACCATACGACGGACGTGAACTAAATAGCAATGTGGTCTCTTCCATGCCCTCCAAATCAGCACCCCCATTGTCATTTCTCTTCACAGTACCACCATGGTGCAAAGTCACAACCTTATCCATCTATAGCACAACAAACAAACATACCTTAGTCATTACGTACAATAATCAAACCCTAAAAACGGATATATACACATTATTACTAATACATTACGCATATCTATTGCGAATCGAACCTAAAACCGAGCCAAATCCAACTAATTTCATCTAGGGTTTCAAATTTTGCCCTACGAAATGTACCTCAAATAATCCATATCTACTGCAAAAAATCAAAGGAGGAGAGGGAGCTCACCTTGCTTGCTCGGTTTGGAAGTAAAATCGCAAGAAAATTCGATGGATTGGGATGGATTTGAGGAGGGGAGAGACGGGCAGCGGCGGAGGCTGCTCTCTGCTCGGTCTGTTCGAACAGAGCACTGAGGGGGTGGTGGGGGGCCGGGGGCTGCGCTCGGCCTTAAGTCCCAGGAAACGGCGCCACGACCGTTAGCGCCGTGTGTGGATGGCACGGCGCCATGTGCTTTGGCGCCGTGATGTGCCACCGTGGATTCTACATGTCCACAAACGGCGCCAAAGCATATGGCGCCGTGCCGTGTACCTTGGGCGCCATGTGAGTTGGCGCCGTGCTAAGAGTCCATTTTTGCAAATCTTTTCTCCAGGGGTCCATATGTAAAAAACTTTCAAATTTTGGGCTAAAAAGCAAAAGATTTAGGGGGGGGGGGGGGGGTTGGCGGGATGAATACTGCGCGCTCCACCGTCGCACACCGCCTCATCCTCCTTCCAACCAACTGCGTCACTGCTGCCACACGTACCGGTTGTCGCCAACACCACTGATCCCATTGCATCCATCTTGCCAGACCTTGCCTAGGATAATGCTGGACGGAATACTCTACAGAGCAAAACGATGGAGTGGCATTTGGTTGAAATTCTTTGATTTTAGAAACGGTAAAATAGGAGCATTGTGAAGTCTCATTTGCTCTTGATACACACATCATTTTAGTATATTAGGGCTGTACATTTATGCTAAAGAACCTTAATGCATGCTAACCACTTGATAATAATCATGTCATTAGCTGGGTCTAGCTCACTCGTACTACGCTCAACATGAAAAAGAGAGATGCTGCATCCATGAGTGAGGCTGAGCGCCTTGCAGGCAACCTATCGCCCTCTAAGAAATAGACGTCGGGTGATTCGGGATCCCTTATTCGATGGCATACCGATCAAACATGATTACAAAAATATCTGAAGCAATAACAGAAAATGTTACACTCCGATGCCCTTTTTTATACGTAGTAGCGTCTGAATAAGAGTTTGTGAGATATAGCACAAGTGTAGACGATATCAAGAAGAAAGAAGGTGAATCTTGTAGAGAGAATCAAAATAACGATGTTGTAGCAATCATGATGAGAGAGAAAAATTTGACGAAGCTAACTGCAAATTCTTTAAACACAACCTCAAAGGAGTATAAGGGAATGTTGCTCACTCACAACCCTCTCGAATCTTTTAGGACCTTCGGATCTTTGTCCTACACAAAAATCTAGTGCTAAAGAATATCCTAACTTTTAATCCTCTCGTATGCCCTCTACTATGGAAGAGTAGGCTTGACTGTTTTGTTGCTTGGTTCCTCTCCATGGTCATTCCCATGATTTATATAGTCCATCCTAGCCATTCTCTAATTTAGAGTAGCAATCTTAATTCAAATAGTAGTAGAAATCATAATCCTAAAAGGATTCATCTATAACTCTTTATAGCAAATCTTTTCAAATCCTAAAAGACTAATATGAATCACCCTAACTCAATAATTTTCACCTTGACTCTTATTCGTTAGTCACTGTGCTGCTTCAATAACTCGCACTAAATCGGCTCTACCTTTTTGTTGTTTTCACTTTTTTTTTGTGTTTTTCATCCCACTTTTGGGAGTGTCCCCACCACAAGGTCTCATGCACATCACCGCGTGTCAGTATCCACGCTAGCCTACCTAAACCTTTGACTAAGAGCTACTTCATTGTGTAGTTTGGTTAGCAATACCTTCTGTTTCTACATTCTTTCATTCCATAGATTTGTACCGTCTTTGAGCTCCACCTGTCCATGGTACCGTATGTTTGGTCCCATCGCATCTTTCTTCTTCCAACAACAGTCAGCTAGATTTTACATCCATCCTTATTCTACCTCTCGTCAAGATGGCCATACTTGCGTGATATTTAACTAAGCAAATGTATACCAGTATATATAAACTGGGAACTGTGAAGAACAAAGGTTGCATGACTGCTGTTTGTTTAGTATGGGCATCACTGCGGATTGATCAATAGCGCGCCTTCCTGCCAAAGGAGTCACTGCTAATCTATCTCAGCTGCATGCGTAATGGCGACTCCCACCACAAGTAATTCAGAAATGGTGCATACACACCAACCTTGTTTGGGTCAGGACATTTACCGAACAGCTTGCGGGCAGAGTGAACACGCATCTGGAAAGCAATAATAGGCCTATGATCTTAAGTCATAACCCACAGGCAAGAGCTCTGATCTAGCATGTAGTGATTGAAATGCAGCACAGATTCTATAATCATGCAAACACCAAATCGCACAATTTCTTCTGGTAAGTTCGTAGCGCTTACTTCGCTTGTCCCGTGGTTCGTCGTCAGCATTGTCCTGGTTCTTGTACCGTCGTCTGATGGTCGTCTGCCGGCCATTGTGAACACAATTTAATCTGTCCGATTGTTGCAAATAATGCACAGAAAATAGAGACAAAAGTGTTGGATTAATTGGGATTGGCCCATTTTAATTTAGCAATTAATCAAATGGAATTCCTAGGCCCACAACTAATGCTAGGTGGAAAATTGTTTAGTCCCATATGGAGAATTCAATGGGAGTTATACCACTTTAAAAGGTGGAACGAGGTAACCCCCTTGTGAAATTGAAGAGAGCCAACACGCGCGCGCGCGCGCGCTCGCTCGCCTCGCCGCGCCGCGCCGCGCCGTGCGTGTGCGTGTGCGTGTGCGTGCGGGCGCGTTTTTCTTTATCTATTCGAAAATCGAAACGCACTGACTCGCTGGCAGTAACGGTGCAGTTACTAGTGACTAATGGCGGCAGTTTCTGGTCTCTTCATTTTTGCTGTTACAACTGTTACAAGAGAACAGCATAAGAAGGCTCTCCTCTCCATACGAAAAACAGTTCTCTCTCCCTCTGTTTTGTTGCTGCTCTCTGCAATCTCCGGTCCGGAACCTTGCGCGCACAAGTTTCTGGGCGAGTAGGCCTCCAGAACTCCGTCCGTTTGTGTACCTGCACGGGTAGGCGGGCGATCAAGTTTTTGGGGAGCGCATCGGCGCGACTACTCAATCTGCGACGTCTACTTCCTGGTGGTGAACTGTTCGCGGGACTGCACTGCGAACATCTTCCTGCATCAAGCTTCGTCCTGCATCACGATTTGATCGACTACATCGAATAGGCCATCATGTCGACTGATGGTAACGGCGCCTCCGGTGTCACCGACACTGGCCCCGCCCGAGGGTATAATCTTAACACATCTTTGATGTATTTGTTTCTGTGCGCTATGAATATGTTAATAGGTGTTGCTGTTAGCTTGTTCGTTAGCGAATATGAATACATCATCGTTGATAGATCACTCATGCATGTTTATGTCATGTTTTATATGCTGAATTTCTGGATTAAAATATGCCGAAAATTGACTAGATTTCCAACAATCCAAAAACTTGATAGGTCTTTTTCGGTAGTTGGCTTTGCTGCGTCACTTAAACCGCACCCTCCGTTTGATGGTTCCAATTTTAAGAGATGGCGTGCACGTGCGATCCTATGGTTTACTGCCATGGAATGTTTTCATGTTGTACAAGGCAAGCCCGCTGAGCCTCTATCTGCTGAGGACGAACGTAAGTTCAATATAGCGGATAACTTGTTTCGAGGTGCACTTGTCAACATACTGGCAGATAACATTGTGGATGTGTACATGCATTTGCCTACGGGCAAAGAGATGTGGAATGCACTTGAGGCCAAGTTCGGAGTTTCCGATGCTGGCAGTGAGCTGTATGTCATGGAGCAGTTCTATGACTACAAGATGGTCGATGACCGTTCTGTAGTAGAACAAGCTCATGAGATTCAGGCGCTGGCAAAGGAGCTTGAGAACAATAAGTGCGAGTTACCGGACAAGTTTGTGGCTGGCGGTATTATCGCCAAGTTACCACCTTCTTGGTCGGATTTTGCTACTTCTCTAAAACACAAGAGGCAGGAGTTCAGTGTTACTGATCTCATTGGCACTCTTGGTGTTGAAGAGAAGGCGAGGGCGAAAGATACTCGTGGCAAGAAAGTTGCTGCTGAGGGAGGTTCTACTGCCAATTTGGTGCAGAAGAAGAACCCTCAGGCTTCCCACAATAAGAAGAAAAATAAGCCTTTTGTCAAGCCCAAGGCTACTACTGAGTTTAAGAAGAAAGGCAAAGGAAAGGGCGGCTGCTTTGTGTGCGGTGATTCTGGCCATTGGGCTAAGGATTGTCCAGACCGCAAGGATAAGCAGAAGAAGTCTGCCAACATGGTTATTAGTGATGCTGGAGGAACATCGGGGTACGGTAATTATTTACCTACAGTTCTTTCTGTTTGTCAATCACCTGAGTGGTGGGTTGACACTGGTGCTAATATTCATGTGTGTGCTGATATTTCCTTGTTTTCATCTTATCAGGTCTGTCGAGGTTCCTCCTTGTTGATGGGAAACGGATCGCATGCAGCTGTTCATGGTGTTGGTACGGTCGAT
Source organism: Dendrocalamus latiflorus (assembly GCA_017311315.1). Classification (NCBI taxonomy): domain Eukaryota; kingdom Viridiplantae; phylum Streptophyta; class Magnoliopsida; order Poales; family Poaceae; genus Dendrocalamus; species Dendrocalamus latiflorus. The sequence goes on along the minus strand of CM029642.1, from coordinate 17,281,027 downwards.
CTGAAGTTTACTTCGGGAAAGACCGTGCAGCTGAAGAACGTGCAGCATGTCCCCTCCATAAAGAAAAATCTCGTCAGCGGATCTCTACTGTGTAGAGATGGTTTTAGGCTTGCATTTGAGTCCAATAAATGTGTCGTGTCTAAGTATGGAACATTTGTTGGTAAAGGCTATGAGAGCGGAGGCTTGTTCCGCTTTTCTTTGATGGATTCCTATAATAAAATTGTGAACCATGTGTGTAACGATGATGATGAATCTAATGTTTGGCATTCACGACTTTGTCATGTTAATTTTGGGTGTATGACGCGCTTAGCTAATATGAGTTTAATTCCGAAATTCACTTTGGTCAAAGGTTCTAAGTGCCATGCGTGTGTTCAATCGAAACAACCTCGCAAGCCTCACAAGGCAGCAAAAGAGGCGAGGAATTTGGCACCGTTAGAACTCATTCATTCTGATTTATGCGAAATGAATGGCGTGTTGACTAAAGGTGGAAAGAAATATTTCATGACGTTTATAGATGATTGCACTAGATTTTGCTACGTGTACTTATTAAAAACAAAAGATGAAGCGTTGGATTATTTTAAGATCTATAAAGCTGAGGTAGAAAACCAACTTGAAAGGAAAATCAAGCGGGTAAGGTCTGATCGTGGGGGAGAGTATTTTTCAAATGAGTTTACTTTATTCTGCGAGGAACATGGAATTATTCATGAGAGGACGCCTCCCTATTCTCCCGAGTCAAACGGGGTTGCCGAAAGAAAGAATCGCACTCTAACTGATTTGGTTAACGCCATGTTAGACACTGCGGGAATTTCTAAGGAATGGTGGGGTGAGGCTATATTGACCGCGTGTCATGTCCTGAATAGAGTTCCTACAAAGAATAAAGAAGTAACACCATTCGAGGAATGGGAAAAGAAGAAGTTGACTCTCTCATACTTGCGCACCTGGGGATGTTTGGCCAAAGTTAACGTGCCAATTGTCAAGAAGCGCAAACTTGGACCAAAAACCGTAGATTGTGTATTTCTTGGTTATGCTATGCACAGCGTGGGTTATAGGTTCCTAATTATAAAAACTGGAGTACCTGACATGCGTGTTGGTACAATCATAGAGTCCAGAGACGCTACATTTTTTGAGAATGAATTTCCTATGAAATGTGATGTACCTAGCTCATCTAGTCAAGAACCTATAATTTCCCTTGATTCTTTTGTGCCGATAGAACATGTTGAGGAAACGCCTATGGAAAATCCTAAGGAGGATAACGATGAAGTTACTCGAAAGAGTAAGAGACAGAGGATTGCAAAATCTTTTGGTGATGATTTCATTGTATACCTCGTGGATGACACTCCTAGAACCATTGAAGAGGCATATTCTTCTCCTGACGCTGACTATTGGAAGGAAGCAGTACGGAGTGAGATGGATTCTATTATGTCTAATGGAACTTGGGAGGTCGTTGACCGTCCTTATGGGTGTAAACCTGTAGGATGTAAATGGGTTTTCAAGAAAAAGCTTAGGCCTGATGGTACAATTGAAAAGTACAAGGCAAGGCTTGTGGCCAAGGGTTATACCCAGAAAGAAGGCGAGGATTTCTTTGATACTTATTCACCTGTTGCCCGATTGACCACAATTCGAGTACTACTTGCCCTGGCTGCCTCTCATGGTCTGCTCGTTCATCAAATGGACGTTAAGACAGCTTTCCTAAATGGAGAGTTGGAGGAGGAGATTTATATGGATCAGCCAGACGGGTTTGTGGTAGAAGGTCAAGAAGGAAAGGTGTGCAAGTTGTTGAAGTCTTTGTATGGCTTAAAGCAAGCACCTAAGCAATGGCATGAGAAGTTCGACAGAACTTTGACATCTGCTGGCTTTGTTGTGAATGAAGCCGACAGATGTGTGTACTATCGCTATGGTGGGGAGAAGGAGTGATCTTGTGCTTGTATGTTGATGACATACTGATTTTTGGGACCAACCTCAATGTGATTGAGGAGGTCAAGGACTTTCTGTCCAAGAGTTTTGAGATGAAAGATTTGGGAGTGGCTGATGTGATTCTTAACATTAAGCTACTGAGAGGAGGTGATAGTGGGATTACACTTGTGCAATCTCACTATGTAGAGAAGGTCTTGAGTCGCTTTGGTTATAGTGACTGCAAGCCTGCTCCTACTCCTTATGATCCTAGTGTGTTATTGAGGAAAAATCGAAGAATAACAAGGGATCAATTGAGATACTCCCAGATTATTGGCTCATTGATGTATTTAGCTAGTGCTACGAGGCCTGACATCTCGTTTGCTGTGAGCAAGCTAAGCCGGTTTGTTTCAAATCCGGGAGATGATCATTGGCGTGCTCTTGAGAGAGTAATGCGCTATCTAAAGGCAACCGTGAGCTATGGAATTCACTATGCTGGGTACCCAAAGGTACTGGAGGGCTACAGTGATTCAAACTGGATCTCTGATGCTGATGAGATAAAAGCCACGAGTGGATATGTGTTCACACTTGGAGGTGGTGCTGTTTCCTGGAAGTCTTGCAAGCAGACCATCTTAACGAGGTCAACAATGGAAGCAGAACTCACAGCATTAGATACCACTACTGTTGAGGCTGAGTGGCTTCGTGAACTCCTTATGGATTTGCCGGTGGTTGAAAAACCGATACCAGCTATCCTGATGAACTGTGATAATCAGACTGTAATTATCAAAGTGAACAGTTCTAAGGACAACATGAAGTCATCTAGGCATGTTAAGAGGCGGTTGAAGTCTGTCAGAAAGCTGGAAAACTCCGGAGTGATAGCGCTGGACTATGTCCAGACAGCTAATAATCTGGCCGACCAATTTACAAAGGGTTTATCACGTAATGTGATAGATAGTGCATCGAGTGAGATGGGCCTGAGACCCACATGAGTCATACCACAGTGGTAACCTGTTCTACGTGATCGGAGATCCCGTGAAGTAGGATGGTGAAACAAGCTGTTGATTGACTAGGAGGAGAGATCTTTACAGGGCTCATTTCTTCAATGATGCACTTCTCTCCTATTCTGTATGGCAGGTTGGTTTTCACCTTAATGTGATCCGAGTGGCTTATTTAGAGCAGAGATGTCGGCCTACAGGACATCTTAGAAGGAACACACCTATATGAGTTCGACTGCTGGTCACAGTCTATGAGATTTGGGT